>JAYKKT010000072.1:14947500-15606666 GCA_036023115.1 Brasenia schreberi
TGCTCGGTTCAGGTATAGCTTGAGCCCATGCATTACGGCTTGATTTGGCTCGCACTGAGCTCGTGCTTAGACTCATAAGCAAAGATGAGCATCTTATTAAAGCTAAACAAATCAGCGATGGGCACTATGTTGGACCACGCAGGTGCTTAACCACTGTGTAAGAAACGTCGTGTTCATGTCTCTGTGTGTGTGCATGCATGCGTGCGTGTGGGTGTATATATAATTATATATCCTAGCTAGACTCGATTTTCTCTTGGGTTGTTAGAAACCCTTGGAATTAAAGGCAGTTTTTATAAAAAGAGCCTACTATGAATAAGTCTTGGCTTGTGTAAGTTTGTCTACATTGTGTGTGTGTGTGAGAGAGAGAGAGAGATCTTTAACTAGCTTTTTGGGTGGGTGTATATATAGCCAAATAGTCACGAGTTTCAATTTAGAGTACCAAACGTATAAAAGAAACGCTTTTTTTCTTAAATGGGAATAAATTTTATTCTTCAAATGAAAATTATAGGTTTTTTAATGGTAAAAGAAAATTATAGGTTTAAAATTAGAGAAAACAAGAGAGAGAGAGAGAGAGAGGGAGATGCACTGCTAAACTTGAGCAAGTCTCATATGAAGGTAATTCTGGGTCGCCATGAATCTTGACAAATTCATAAACTCCAATGTCATTTGCTAAGTCATGAAGTAGAGAAAACAAGAGCATTCCTTCTCATTGTTTTTGGTATTCTTCTTCTACAAGAAGCTCGATTTTCCAATGAAAAACTTGGAATTAAAACAGGAAGAAAAGTGTATCGTGTTACTTTCAGATCCGATCTTACCATGCTTTCGTCGTAGACAGAGCATTGGATCACTTCTGATCATGCCAAATTTGCCTTGCTTTGGTATGAAATCCGGTGGATTTTACTCAATTTGATAGAAGTTCAACCTGAATCGGTAAGTAGAATCCTCAAGTAGTCTGCATTTGCTTTGAACTAATAGGCAGAACAACTATCAGGTGCGCATACAATTGGAGAGTCCAGATGTACAAACTTCAGGCAGAGGATCTACGGCGACTTCAAGGACACGATTGGCTCGAACCCCCTGAGTCAGGGCTATCTCTACAACCTGAAATCAGCGTGCCCTCTGATCGGGAACGACGACAACTTGACTGCCATGGATTATCTCACTCCAACTCTCTTTGATAATGCATTCTACCAGATTCTAACTAATGGGGAGGGCTTCTTGAGTTCAGATCAGGCCATGTACTCGAGCCTTGTGTCCGTCGACACGAAGCCTCTCATTATCTTGTACGCACTGGACGTGCTCGCCTTCTTCAAACAGTTCTCCGAATCAATGGTGAAGTAGGGAAATATACCAGACCCAGCTAACTATGCCACTGGTGAAGTGAGGAAACAATGCCGGTTTGTCAACCTTTGAGTGCTGGGCAACGGCTGCTTGTTCATAAGCATCCATTCGAACTGAGTGAGTTATTGAGTAAACCCAATTAGATTCAGAAAACAGCAATTGGCTCTCTAATTATTGAAAATTTGTGGCTTCAACCAATTGGAATGAATCTTATTATCAAATTGTATTTGTATAATCGAACTCAGGCCCTTCCACGCCTCAGATAATCGAACTCATCACCTTCACCACCTTGAAATAGAGAACCATCTCAGGTCCATGACTTACTCTAAAATATATCCAACAAATAGTATTAGATAGTGTTACATGACTACAGTGCTACTTATATATATATATATATATATATATATATATATATATATGGAGATACTCGATGGGTTTGGTACTCAATTAGTGCTCATAGTGTAAAAATGGTGGGTTTCACCATAATAAATGCAAGGGGAGCCACCACTTTACTTATGACTATTAAGTATGGTATGCATTAAGTATATCCCAGTTTTCATATATATATATATATATATATATATATATATATATATATATATATATATATATATATATATATATATATATATATATATATATATATATATATATAGTAGGTCGTAGTATGTTATGGTATGCATTAAGTATACCCACATCCATATATTTGTACTTTCTTACGGCTTCAAACATGAGTAAGAAACTGAAGACGTGAGTGGGTGATGCGATAACATAGATGAAACACAGATTAAACGAGATGTAAACATATAATTTGTGAAGGGCAGGTCGGAGCCCACATGGCTGCCGTCGCCAGTCACCCTCTTCTTATTAATATGTTTTAACTTAAGACTTTATAGGCACTAATCTAACTTAAATAACTTAATTACCCTTAACTAGTGACTAGTTTTACCTGATTCCCAATGGATCAGAATCTGATCTATTGGGATCCAAACTATTAATAACACAAATACAAAATACATTACAGGAACTTAAACATAAACTTAAGATCTAAGTACTCCAATTTCAACTTAATCTCCAACATGCCCCCTCAAGTTGGGTCTTTAAGGCTTGAAACTCTCAACTTGGCAAGAGCTTTCTTAAATCCATTGACTGGAACTGGTTTGATGAAGATATCTGCTAATCAATCATCTGAGCGTAAATGAACCAGGTTGAAAATTTTTTGAGAAATCTTTTCTAAAGTGGCAATCGATCTCAATATATTTGGTCCTTTTATGGAATAGTGGATTTAAGGTTATTTGAAGTGCAACTTTACTATCAGTAAAAAAACTAATCGGAATATTTCCTTTCAGACTAATCTCTTCTAGAAGTGATATAATCCATAGACCTTCACACATGCCTAGAGCAATAGCACGATACTCAGCCTCTGCACTTAACCTGGCTACCACAGGTTGCTTCTTACTTTTCTAAGATACAATATTGCCTCCTAAACATACCATATAATCAGAGGATGACTTTCTATTATTTTTTGAGCCTTCCCAATAAGCATCTGAATAGATATTTATATCAAGTGATGAATGTTGAGCATATAGTAAGCCATAAGTAATTGTAGATTCAAGTATATGATGATATGAAATACTGTGCTCATATGATGTTTAGATAGACAGTGCATCCAACTACTAACATATCCAACTGTAAAACTGATGTCAGGTCTTGTAATAGTAACATATATCAATTTTTCCACTATCCTCTGGTACTTGCCAACATCTTCATATGGTTCTGTAGCCTTATTATTATCTTCTTTAGGCATTTTCATTGGGATATAACATATCCTACAATCCTCCATTTTAGTTTCCTTTAATAAATCCAGAATATATTTTCTTTGACTTAAGAATAAATAATCATTTTTATGAATCACTTCTATTCCTAAGAAGTAATGTAATCTTCCCAAATCCTTCAAGTCAAATAGTGTACTTAGTTTACTCTTTAGATCAACAATGCCTTCAGTATCATCACCTGTAATAATGATATCATCCACATATACCAATAACATAATAGTTTTCTGACCCTGTTTGATGGATAGTGTATGATTACTGATACACTGTTTGAACCCAAAATTCATAACACCATCGTTGAATTTTTCAAACCATGCTCGTGGAGATTGTTTTAAACTATAAATTGATTTCTTTAGTTTGCATACCTTGCTTGACTTTTGTTCATGAGTATACCCTGGAGGTAAATCCATGCAAATGTCTTCCATAAGATCTCCTTGAAGAAATACATTTTTAACATCCAATTGTCATAATTCTCATCCTTTATTGACAGCTACACTTAAAATAATTATAATGGTGTTCATCTTCACCACTAAAGTAAGTGTTTTTTTTGTAATCGATGCCATATGACTGACTATAACCTTTATCTACTAGTCTTGCTTTGTATCTCTCTATATTCCCATCAGCCTTATACTTTACTGAAAAATACTCATTTGCATCCAACTATCTTCCTCTCTAATGGTAGATCTACCAGTTCTCATGTTTTGTTTCTTACAAGTACTGCAATTTTCTCTTTCATTGCTGCCTTCTATCTTAGATGTTGCTTTGCTTCTTCAAATGTTCTTCAAATATAGGTATTATCTGTATTCATCACAAACAACTAGTATTCTCTAGGGTAATTAGAATATGACACCATCTTCGCAATGAATATTTTGCAACTTCACGTTTTTCCTTTCGAAGTACAATCGGTAAATCACTCAAAGCACTATCAGAATTATGGGAAGTTACCTGAGAAGGTGTTACGTCTAATTCAAGGTAAGGATTTTGATTCGGGGTAGTTGACTAGTTTGGAAGAAAGGTCTTTCTTTCACCTCTGGTATATATATGTCATTCCTTCTCCTGAGGTAGTAGTATTTCCTCCTCTTCCCTTTCATGCACTAGTTAAGTTTCAACTGGTGGAAGTGGTGTCACATTAGGAGACTGTATATCGAATGGAAGAATGTCATGCATGTTATAAAATGGTGTATCTTCATAGAAGGTAACATCCATTGTAACATATAATTTCCTTCTAAGGGGATCATAACACTTGTACCCCTTCTTAGTAGAGGAGTATCCCACGAAAATGCATTTGATTGATCTTGCATCTAGTTTATCTCTTAAACCATGATGAATATGAATGAAGCATATACATTCAAACACTCTTGGAAGTAGATGAAACTATTTCTGGGAAGGAAATAATGAATGAAATGGAGTATTACCATTAAGCACCTTACTTGTCATATGATTTATAAGGAAATTTGCAGTTAAAACTGTTTCATCCCAATAACATTTTGGAGTATTACAACCAATTAAAAGAGTTCTAATGACTTCTAGAATATGTCGATTTTTTCTTTCAAAAACACCATTCTACTGTGGAGAATAGGCACATGAGGTCTGGTGCAATATCCCATGATTTAGAAAATATGAATGAAGTAATTGAGACATAAACTCACCACCATTATCATTGCGAAAGATTTTAATAGTACATTGAAACTAAGTATGCACAAATTGACAATATATAGGGAGGATATTCTTTACTTCATCCTTCATTTTTATGAGATAAATCATAGTAAATCTAGTACAATAATCAATGAATGAGATAAAATACTTATATTCATGCAATGAAGCAGTAGAGCAAGGTCCCCAAATATCAGAATGAACAATCTCAAAAGCAATAGAAGATCTTTCTTCACTCAAAGGAAAAGAAGTACAATGATGTTTCGCCTTTTGACAGGTTTCACAATTTAAATTCACATCATTACAATGACCAAATTCAGGTAGTAGCATCCTAAGTTTAGATAAAGGTAAATATCTTAGTCTCCAGTGCGAGCGAGGTAGGTCTATTTTTTGTTTTTCTGTAATGACTATTGATTGCATGGCTGCTCCCTTATTTTTCTCGCAAAAATAGAAGCCTCTCCACACACTACCCTGACCAAAGATCCTCGTCGTCCTGAGTTCCTGAAAGAAACATCCAATAGAATCAAAAGTTATATGACATTTGAGGTCCTGAGTCTAGGCAAAGACTGATAATAAATTGACTGATATATTGAGAATATGTAAAACATTTTTAAATATACCAAAAATTGTAGTAATACTTCTGTTTTCAACTATAAGAGTGTGTGAGCCATCTGTCAGTCTAATATTAATTTTCTCTTGAGTTAACTTATAATTATCAAAAAGTCTCTCCTACTGACCATGTGATATGTGGCACCAGAATCAATAATCCATATTCTGGAATAAGGAGTACTTATATTACCCTTAACCATAAATGAGAATGAATATACCATTGTTGCTTGAGAATTAATATTGGAGGATGTTGATCGAGTGTATGAATAAGTTAAGTGAGTTTTGAGTAATTCAATCACTTTCTTCATATCTGCCAATGAGGTTGCACTATTTTCAGTGTTTTGTTTGTTATTCTGATCACTGCTGAGATAAGCTTTATTGGATCTATTTTGAAAGTGAGTAGGTCTGTTAACTAATTTCCAACATGTTTTCTTTGTATGTCGTGACTTTTCACAATGAGAACAGTTTTTCCTTTTCCTCAAGGGTAAGTGAGGATCTACCCTTGCCACATCCATAACCTCCCCTTGCTCGAGAGAATGGAGGAGTAGAAGTATTTTTTCCCACAAATGCAGAGGTCTCGGAACTGAGTTTGGTTTCCTTCTCTACATGTTTTCTGTCCTCTTCTCTAAGTAAAAGAGAGTACACGGTGCTCAAGGAAGGAAGTTCTTCTCTGCTAAGAATATTATTCTTTACGACTTCATAATCTGAAGAGATACCCCATAGGAGGTCAAATACTTTTCGTTCTTCAAACTCCTCATTGCGCTCTTGTGTGCAACTTTGACATTTTGTCTTGAAATATAGTTGTAATTCTTTCCATAAACCTCTGAGTTCTGCATAGTACTCACTTACTGATCTTCCTCCCTACCTGCATTTTATAATCTTTTCTATAATATAATATTTTTTTGTTATATTTTTTCTTTAGGCATAGGCCTCTTGTACTGCTAGCCTGATATTCCTTGTAGTTTTTAGGAACATGAATATACTGCCAATATAAGGTGTCATGGATTGAATCAACTATGCACTCACTAGTGCTTTCTCCCTACACCATCGTGAATAAAGGGGATCTATAACTGAAGGTTGAGACATGTCGCCAGTTAAATAGTCCCATCGCCCCTTGGCCATAATTGTCAGTTCTATAGATCGGGCTCACTGAAGATAGTTCTTTTCATCTAACTTTAGATTTGTGATTTGAAACACATCATTCTTATATGAGGAAAGATGTTCACTTCCCTCTCCCATCCTTGTTTTTTCTATTTTTTTTTTCAGAATTTGATTTCTTGATAGGATGTTGTTCCTAAACCTTCACCATACGAAACAGATTTGGCTAACACAAAAGAACTGATCATTCACATCCACACGTCTGCTGCACTACTAACTACCTTCCACCCAAGTCGTAGTACTTGACCTTCTTGATACGATATATATATATATATCAAATCTGTTATTCCAATAAAACACTTTGAAGAAAATAATAGTCTTGACAATAGAGAATAACTGCCCTGAATCTGAAGAAAATAACGTTAACTGCCCTGAATCTGAAACAAATAATGTGAGTAATTGTCCTGAATCTGAAACAAATAATGTGATCTTCACGTGAGTCCACGTTAGTTTGAACACACCACGATTTCACCTTAATATATATGAGTGCAGATTACCTTGAAAACAAATAACTGGCCTTCACTCATATGCGACTGCATATCCAAGCATCTGAACAAATCGAAAAACACTTTCTCACTCCACCGTAGCTTATATCACCACCGATGGACTCTAATACCCTTAACTAGTGACTAGCTTTACCTGACTAGCCATCGACAGTCACCCTCTTCTTATTAATATGTTTTAACCTAATTACAGACTTAAGACTTTATAGGCACTAATCTAACTTAAATGACTTAATTACCCTTAACTAGTGACTAGCTTTACCTGATCTAAACTACTAATAACATAAATACAAAATACATTACAGGAACTTAAACATAAACTTAAGATCTAAGTACTCCAATTTCAACTTAATCTCCAATAGAAATTGTATCCCAATGTTCTCTTCTTGTCTCTTGATTCTTCCTCCTGACAGAAACAGGCTAACCCAACCATGACTCTGTCTTCTGGTATTACTTTGGGTGGACCCGAATAGACTTCTCGGGTCATGCTCCTTTCGGGCTTTCGTATTGGAGAGGTTACCTATTTCTCGTGAAATACACAGCCAGAAATTTGTTTGAAACGTGCCAGACTAGGTTAGGTAGACCCAACTACAACAACCAAAACGGAAAATATGCATTACGATCGTGGTAACTTTGCGACTCATAGAGGAAGACGTGTAAACAGCCAAAATTTTCATTCAAACAAAATGTCAACAAGAGGCATGAAGTAAAAAAAAAAAGGAGATAATATCTTTGATATCGAAATCCTTAAGAATTGTTGACTGAGCCTGTTAAAATGCCATAGATATGTAAGGAAAACCTTTTAAGAAAAACATCAAAGAGTATAAAGAATCATCACAGGCATAGGAGGAAGGCATAAGTTAGAATTCCAGGTCATCGTTCATTTCAGAGAGCCAAATGCGCAGACTCTCCCTCAGACAACCTCAAGGTCACCTGCAAGAACAAAAATTATTGGGCACTTCCTCAAGAACACGGCAAGATTAATGTAGGCTGAAAAAATTCAAATGTTTAGTGGGTATAAATCAAAGACGGGAATCAAGAATATCGAAAAGGAAAAAGCAAACTATACAGAACCTCCAAGAAACATGCTGCCACACTACAACCACCTTACTGAAAGATAGCAACCCAGAGATGATAGCATTGCACATACATAATAACACGTAGGGATAAAGGCAGCATTCAAAGCTCAAGTCAAATCAATCACATGAAAGACGATTTCCTACATCAAAAGGGATTGAAAAAGGCCTGAAATTAGCTCTGAAAGTCAACAAACATCAAAAGTTCACTGTGCAAAGATAACTAGATCATGTACAAGATCCAGAAGGTCATAAGAATCCACAAAATTTGACTGAAATGGTGGAAATGTAGTTGAGAAGCCCTATAAAAAGGCAACAGTGATCCATCTGGCATCATCTCTTCCCCTATGTATCCTGTAAGATCTGTTTGAGTAGAGCCACTGAAGTTAATTCTTTCTTTCATAGAGTAATTTTCCTTGCAAAAACTGAAGAAAGACAGAAAAGCAAAGGATTGGAGCCTAGTAGCCCCATCTGCCTCGTTTCCCCTCTCTTTGTGTGCGTGTGTGAGCCTCGCCCAAAACCACCCATGAAACCCTCCAAACCACCGTCCTCCACCATCGCCTACTTGGGATATTTGATGAACCGAAAAAAATGAACCAACCCGCTAGAAACGAACCACTCACCTGTTTACCCGCACTCTTAATGCAGATTCCAAAAAACTCCCTTTCTAAATTTATGGTTAAATTGATATTTCAATGTTGTTTCAGGTAAGTGCTTGAAATATATGATATTTACATATAAGTGTATTGCATTGTTTGTATACTATTGCTTCACTTTTTTGTAAATTTTAGAATTGTGCTTATTTATTCCAAAATTGCATGAAATTGTATGTTGTTTGTGGAATTGTTTACATTTGCTCATTGAAGGCATACACATATGTTGATAGTTGCTTATATACTATTAAACCCTTTTGCTTGCACAATTTGCCAAGACTCACAAATGACTACTAGGGTATGTATTTTTGGGTTAGCCAAAATCGAAAAGCTTAATGACATGAGTTTTTAGACCTGATAAAAAATCATTAGCTTTAACCTTAAAGTGTGTTGATTATGTACGTATTCAACAAAACAAGGATGCAACATGGGGTTAATTCATCGATAGAAGAAGAAAAAAAAGTTGTAAGCCCTTTGAAATAATGACACCTTAGAGAACCTTATTAGAGTCTTGGAGGACTACAAAATAGGAAAGGAAATGTTTGAGTTAGTGTTTCTCAAGTATGATACCATAGTTGAACTATATATTTAACTTCTCTTTCAAATGTGTTGTTTACCGATGCATTAATTGTGCCTTCCATTATGGGCAAGTTAGTGTTTATGTCAGTTTTGGTTAAAAAGGATTTTGAGGTTAGGTTCATACTTGGGAATGTGATTGTAGAAAAACATGTTTATATTACCTATTCTGATACTTCTATTTTTATCATAGCTTGTCTAAACTTGATATTGTTGATAACAAAGCTAGTTTTCTTGCTTATATTGATTGTGTTTTTAGAAAACTAGGATATGTTAGTTTCAATAAATTAAGAAACTTGCTAACTTTAATTTATTACCTAGTTTTTATGAAACATCATTTGACTATCCAAGGAAAAATTATGAGAAATTTTTTCTAAAGAGGTAATTAGAGCACAAATTTATTAGAAATCACTCACGTAGATATCCATGGATCTTTTAGAGTAAGGTCTTCGCTGATAATAAAGCTAGTTTTTCTACTTATATTAATTAGTTTATGATTTTATCAGACCAGGATATGATAGTTTCAATGAGTTGAGAAACTTGCTAACTTTAAATTATTACTTTTTCATGAAACATCATTTGGCTAGTATGAGGCTTGTATCCGAGGAAAAATGACATGAAAATCTTTTTACAAAGAGGTAGTTAGAGCACAAATTTATTATAAATCACTCATATGGATATTTGTAGATCTTTTAGAATAAGATCTCATTGAGGAAAGGTTTATGTTATAATCTTTATAATTAATTATTAAAGATATAAATATATATACATGTTATCGATAAGTATGAGGCGGCACTAGACAGACTCAAAGAATACAAACAAGAGGTTAAGAACCAATTAGGATATAATATTAAAATTTTGAGGCCGAATCAAGCTACCGAATACACATTTTCAAAATTTTCTAAAGATTCTAAAGATTTCGAGATATAAAGGCAAAATATAGCATCTCAACAAAATGATGTAATTGAACTTTACAACAAGACCATGAATATAACTAAGTGTATGCTAGTAAAAGAATTGATATACTCTTTTTACTATCCATATACTCCTTTTGACTATGATTATGATTTTGCCCTTACTAAAATTCAAAAATTATTCTGATACCCCTAATGTTTGAAAATCTCCTTCTCCTCTTCCTCCCTTTGTCAGTTCTCCCTTTATCGTTGACCATCTCATACCATTTTTTGGTAACCTATGACTTGAAGCTCAATGTAACATATAATATTGAAACCATTCACCATCTCATGGTGCTTTGAATATGATCGAAAAGGAAGAGAAAGGAAAAAAGAAGAGAAAAAAGGACAAGGGTCCTATTCGAAGAGGTTTTTAGTTATTTGGTAGGATATTTCATTGATTTGATGTATTTTTTATTGTTGATTTGATGTATTGATGTTATTTTCGATAATAATCAAAACAAAAAACTAGGTTAAGTTTCCAAATCAAGATGTGGCATTGGAGAGACGCGTCTCAGCCGCATCTCGAGTCGGGAACTTAACCTAGTTTTTATTTTCTTGTTTTGTGTATGTTTCTTGATTTTCTTTTTCTTCTTTTCTTCTTAATAATTATTATTGTTCTTCTTCTTCTTTTTCTTATTATTGATTTTATTTTACTTTGCTCTTGATTCTTCTTTCTTTCTTTTTCTTTGATGAGATTCATAAGAATGTTCAGTTGTGGAAAAAGCAACAATGTTAAATGAAACATGTGTCGTCAGAGCAAAGAGATCCAGCAAGATAGCCCCGTGCTTGAATTGGGTGGAAGAGGAGAGAGAAATGTTAGAATTGGGTGTAATGGGAGAAAAAAATTATGTGAGGAGTAATTTTAGTTTTTTAGAAAAAAGAGGTGTGTTAATAGTAAAAAAGGTATGCAAATAATAATCTCTACTAGCAAATGTTTTACTACATTGAGTTTTTTTAGAGAAACAATCTTTATAACTATGTATATTTTGAGGAGAGCACTATGTAAGGATATATCTTTTCCATCATTCTAGTTAAAGTTTGGTATAAAACAAAAACTCAGCAACTTGCATAAGTAGGAATCAATAGCACATATAACGATCTTAGATTGTTCTAAAGAGAGGCTAGATAATAAATTTTTTAGGTATATCTTTATTAGATACCCAAAAGGTTATAAGGGATATTGGCTTTACATAAAGACCTAAGTTTAATAAAAATGAGGGATATTAAATTCTTAGAAGACTCTAAGAATGAAAATGATAATGAGGACATCAAAGATCTTATAGATATAGATGAACCATCATTTGAACTCATTGATATTGATTCAAGTGATTTTCTTTCATGAAATGAAACACTAGGTGGTAAAAAATTACCACAAGCCCCTTTTAAATGAATCATCATTTGAATTATGGATATTGATCAAGTGATTTTCTCTCATGAAATGAAACACTCAGTGGTCAAAAGTGACCACAAGCTCCTTCATCATATTTAAACAACTATCACATTTATTTGGTTGAGGAGATATGTTATTTAGTAGACTTAGATAAGACATCAAACCGGATAAAGTTCATGAAGAAATTGAATCTATTGAGAAAAATGATGTTTGAAAATTTTCAGATTTATCTTAGGAGAGAAAAGCAATTAGACATAAATGGGTACTCAAGAAAAAATATAAAGTCAATAGCTCAATAGATCAATTCATAACAAGGTTTTTCATTAAAAGAAAGAATAGATTATGTCGATATACATTCTCTTATTACAAAATTTATATTTATAAGAATAATTATGAGTACTATGATATTTTATGATTTAAACTTACACCAATTAGATGTAAAAACTGAATTTTTAATTTGATTAACATGCACTTTTCAAGTTCAATCCCTGTAGCTTCACAATCTAGCTTGCCTTCAATTATTTCAGAGAACGGATACGAGCTTGTCACAAGTTGAACCAAGTTAGACCAATGAGCGGTTCACTTCATCTACCAACCCACCCCACTTTTCGGGTTAGACCTGTGTTAGGTTTTTTATCTCCTATCTGTGGACTCCATCTGATAGGATCTCTCATGCAGACCAATATTCCAAAAGGTTGGTTTTTTCTGTTACTTATATTCATTTAAGTCGATTTGGATCAGTGGTGGGGACCTGTATGTGTTGAGAGAACTGACTAATTAAATGACTTCTTTTGTTCTTCTTCTTGCAAGGAGATGTCAAAGCCTAACATGCACCCACTGGGAGTCGACCTTCCCACCTGTGCAAGGGCATCAAATCGCTGCCAGTTGAGCTAGCGCTCAAGGTGTGACTAATTAAATTACTTTTGGTCAGACGGTGTTTTTTTTTAAAAAGAGGAGGCGGAAGCCTAACACACAGCCATGCACTAATACTATTTTTTTATGGCTTATTGAAAATAACTTCATGATTTTTTTAAAGTATTAGCATTGTGACTTTGCACCACAAATCATCCGGTTTGGTTCTAGTTCCACCTTTCATGAAACCGGAATTGGCCCGAAGCTAGTTCTGAAACTTTTTTATTTTTCTTTAAAATCTTAATTTTTCTAATGTTTCTTTGGTAAGTAATGGATGGCCACTCTTGGCCACATTATTAACAACGACCATGAAATGCGGGAAGAAGGGCCTTCTTCCCGGATTTCATGATATCATATTTTTTCAAAAGTTAAACGTTCATAAAAACTTATTTCCGTTTTGAAAAAAATAAATATATGCATATCATGGATAAAAGCAAATATGACTGTTAAAAGGAAAAGCCCAAAGCAATAAATATAGAAGACAGAAAGCCATGTATAAATACAAAGAATATAGAATATGATATAGACATAGGTTCTGTAATTCTGATTTACAATCTTCTGAGAGAACCCTCTACGGGTAACCCCAAAAATGATATACACATTCCTATTACATTTCTATAAGAAACATATAGAAAAAGAAGTAAAACAGAAAGCAAAACCGAAGCAGGCAGTTGGCATCCGCAACGCACAACCGAATCGAGCAAAGGCATACGCTTCAACGATCATTGACTGCCCCAACATCTAGTATGAGAGCATGTTCAAGCTCTGTGACAACCTCAAACAGGTATGCGGTTCTGAAATAAAAAAAAAAAGTTAGAGAGAGAAGCCGAAAAGAGTTTTTCTGGTGTAAATAAATTTCTTTTGAATAGAAAGAAGAGGGAAAAAGAGAAAGACCGCAGGCAGATAGCCGGAAGTCACCCGATGAAGGTGGCCTAAGGCAGGTCAACTGCCTACAAGACGGCCAGAGGCCATACCAAGGCGTAAAAAGTCCGCAAGCAAAAAAGGGCCAAAGGCGAAAAAAAGTCGCAGACAGAAAATGCCAAAAGCAAGAAAGGCCGGAGGCAGAAAACATAAGAGGATGAAAGATTAAAGGCAAAAAATGCCGGAGGTTGAAAAGCCGAAGACCGAATGGACTAGAAAGGGTGACGGCCATAGCCCACACGCGACAACAGGAGTCGCCCTCCACTACCGATCGCCTCCTCTCCCTCTCAGCCTCTCTCCCTATCACTTTCTCTCTCTCATTCTCTCTCTGTATATAAATTCATGAAAACCACCATTTTGCAAAACCATGGCGATGAAACCATCGGTTTTGCAAAACTGCCTAAGGTAGCGGTTTTAGGATATTACGAAATACCAAAGGGCAAAATTATGAAAATATCCAGATATTTTAGGGTGAAAAGACAACTATATCCTTATTAGAGTAAAAAATCTTTTCTACCTCTTGACAATGCGTGAAACTACAAAATACCACATTTTAGTTTTACTATTTTACCCCTAAACATTTGAAGAAATTACAAAACATAGTTTTTGGTGATTTTACGGATATAGCCCTAGCAATCTTACAAAATATCCATTATACCACTTTGAAAAGTACAAAAATGCCCTTGCACTTTCCGAGAAATGTCATGAACAGTGATTTTCATATTTAGTCCTAGTTTTTACAGTTTTTCCAAGATAGTACTTGCATGTTAAATAAACTATAGAATGGTATCTAGGAATATTAACTCCCAGATTTTTAAAGTATTTATAGAATGGTACTTCTAGGTTAAATAAACTGCAATACAGACTCATGATATATTTATTGTTTAGTACTTAGAACTTATGGATATTACATTTAGGTGCCTGGTTAAATTTTTGTGGTTCTATGTAAATCGATTTGATGCATGTTTTTATGTTTTCTATCTTAAAATGTACAAACTCTCTACTTAATGTCTCTGCCAAAAATTTAAAAAGAAAAATAACTTCAAGAATTTGCATACCTGAATTGGCAAAGACTGAAAAGTTAAATGACCTAAATTTTAAAACTTGGAAAAGAAGAATACCACTCGCTTTAACTTTAGGAGTTGATTATGTACTGAAGGAAACTGTTTTACCTCGTACTCCAATTACAACAGATGAAGAAAGAGAAAGATATGAGACATTTCTGAAAGATGATACAATAGTTAGGACCATAATGTTGACATACATGAAAGACAACTTAATTAGGGTCTTTGAGGAATATGAAATAGAAAAAGAACTATTTGATTCCATAACCATTAAATATGATACTACAACCAAGCTGTATGTATAACTACTCCTTCAAAAGTATAATTCTTATAGAATGAAAGAATGTGACAACATAGTTGAACATGTTATCCAAATGCTGGTAATGGCTAGAGATTTGGTTGTAGCTAAGTCGGTCATTCCTGAGCCGATGCAAATATCCACAATCCTAAACAATCTTCTCCCTTCCTATAACATGGTAACCACAACCCTAAGACTTGAACCTGATATTACCCTTTCTGAACTCCTATTAAAACTAGTAATTGAATAAGAACTTATGAACAAAAGCAAAAGAGAAAAATTACTAGTCGCTCAAGATGATTTAGGGTTTAGCTCCAAGAACAACAAGTCAAAAAGAAAACCAAATAAAACATTTGGTAAGAACAAGAGGCAGAGTAGTCAAAATTTTAAAAAATCAAAAGAATCTGCTTCTCGGGTGAAGTGCTTCATCTGTGGTAAGATGTGGGACTCCCGCAACAAGAACACAAATGGTGGTAACAACCAACGACGCGGTGCAACGGAGAAGCAGGACATAATCTACATGATTTCTGAGTGTCTTTATATGGACCGCCTAGTGACTAGTTGGTGGATCGATTCTAAAGCTACTCGACACATATCGAAGAGTAAAGAGGGAGCGATGGAGCTGAAGGAGTACTAGCGTAGCAAGCATCAAGCATATATGGGGAACAATACTTTTTCTAATGTTCTTGGGGTTAAGTCCTTTATGATCTTTGTATAAGACATACCGATTATACTCATAGATGTTTTAATTGTGCCTCCTTATAGGTACAATCTTGTATCGGTCCCTGCCTTAATAAAGAAAGAATTTGAGGTCAGGTTTGTTCCTAGGAAAGTCATTGTGGGAAAGCATAGTAGGATAGTATTTTATGGTTTATTTGATATTGAACAAGGGTTGTTCAAACTCAACATTAATGAAAATGAAAGCTCTTCTTCTATTTATATTGAGAGTACATATGTGATTGATGTAAATATGTGGCATAAAAGATTGAGACATATAAGTCTAAAGAAGTTGAAAAAATTAACCAACTTTGACTTATTGCCCAATTTTCATAATAACACTTTTAATAAGTGTGAAGCTTGTATAAAAGGAAAAATGACTAGAAAATCATTTCCCAAAGAGGTAAGTAGGGCAACAACCCTATTAGAGATAATTCACACTGATTTATGTGGACCGTTTAGAATAAGAACATATTATGGAAATATTTATTTCATAATTGTTTAGAGATAATTCGCACCGATTTACTCGAGATATACTTATATGTATCTCTTATCACATAAATCTAAGGCACTTTAAGTATTCAAAGAATATAAGCAGGAAATAGAGAATCAATTGGAGCATACAATCAAAGTCTTGAGATCATATATAAGTGGAGAATATACCTCAGCAGAATTTTTGGAATTCTATAAAGACTTTACACCTTAACAGAATGTTGTAGCAAAAAGATATAACAGGACCTTACTGAATATGATAAGGTCAATGTTAATCGATACCTCTCTATCAAGGATATTTTGGGGAGAAGCAGTAAGTACAACTGTGTATACACTCAATAGAGTAACATGTAAAATTGTATTCTCTATACCTTATGAGATGTGGTTTAGAAGAAAACCAAACCTAGGTCATTTCAAGAGGTGGAGATCTATTACTCATGTAAAAATCTTTGATCAGTCTAGAGATAAGCTAGACAGTAGGTCCTTAACATACATATTTATAGAATATCCTAAAGGATCTAAAGGATATCGATTTTATCGTAAGGATCATGGACTGATAGAAAGCATGGATGTAGAATTTTTAACGGAAACTAAGAATGACATCTTTGAGAATGATGATGATTATGTCGATGATCAAGTAGGTCTAAATCAATCATCTTTTGAATCCATTAATGAGCTTCCTTAACAAACTGAATTTTTAAGTAGATACAAAAGGCCTAGGGTCACACCTTCCTACTTGAAGGATCATCACACTTACCTTGCAAAGGAAGTGTTTAATTCAATAGATTTAGATAAACTAACTAAGAACTTAACTTATCAGCAGGCTATTGACTCATCTAAATCATCAAACTGGGAAAAAGACATGGATGAAGAAATTGAATCCATTGAGAAAAATCAAGTCTGATAGTTAGCTGATTTGCCAATAGGAAAAAAATTCATAGGTTGCAAATGAGTTCTCAAAAATAAGTATCAGGTCAATGGTTTAATCGACAAGTTTAAAGTGAGGTTGGTTGCAAAGGGTTTTTCGTAAAAGGAGTGAATAGATTATGTTGAGACTTATTCCCCAATTGCAAAATTTGCATCCATCAAAATAATTTTGGCTATATCATCATATTATGATTTGGATTTATATCAGTTAGATGTAAAAACTACTTTTTTAAATAGAGATTTAGATGAAATCATATATATGCAATAGTCTGAAGGATATAAAGTTGAAGGCAAAGAAGATAAAATATATAGGTTGAGAAAATCCCTATATAGCCTGAAAGAGTCACCTCGCCAATGGTATTTGATTTTTCAAAATACCATAGTTGAACTTGAGTTTGTGGCTAATGAACTTGATCACTTAGTATATGTATAGAACAGTGGGAGCCACTTTGTCATCTTATCTTTATATGTAGATGACATATTGTTGACTGAGAATGAGAATGAGATGATTGTGAAAACCAAGTCATGGTTAAACTCAAGGTTCGAAATGAAGGATATGGGGAAACATCCTAAATCCTAGATATAAAGATTTCTCAAGTTAGAGAATCAAAACTTCTATGCTTAAGTCAGGAGAGATATATTAATTATATCCTCAAGAAGTTCAAAATAGGTGAATGCAAGACTATATCTACACCTGTTGTAAAATGAGTTAAATTGAGCAAGCCTAATTGTCCCGGTGAAGGAGACGATAAGCCCAATGTTCCTTATGCATAAGTTGTGGGCATCTTGATGTATGCTATGTTATGCACAAGACCTGATATCAGTTTTATTGTTCATCTTATAAGTATATATCAAAGTAATCCTCGATGGCAACACTAGATAGATGTTAAAAGAATTCTAAGATATCTTAAAAGAATAAAAGGCTTGAAACTTTGTTTTCAAGTACATGAACTCAAAGTGATAGGATACTCAGATACTGACTTTGTTGGGAGCAAAGATGATGGCAAATCAATCTTGGGACAAATATTCTTATTTGGAGGTGGTGCAGTTTCATAAGCATGCAAGAAACAAGATTGTATAGCATTGCATACATAAGATACTGAGTATGTTGCTTGTAGTATGGCTACTACTAGTGCCATGTGAATAAGCCGCTTCATACGTGATTTGAAGCTGAATATAGACAACAAGCCAATTGTTATATATTGTGATAACAATACAATAATTACTCTTATTAAGAGTGGAGCTGATAACTCACGAAGCAAGCATATAATGGTTAAATATCATTATGTTCATGATATGCTCAAAATAAATGAAATAACTATATGTTATATGCCAACTATTGATATGTTGGCTGACTCCTTGACAAAAGGCATCTCAGAAGAATTGTTTACTAAACATGTAACCCATATGGGGTTGATATATACCTAGTGTATAGGTATAGAAAATACACTTTGTTCATAATTATGCTAGAAAAACACATTCCTTGTGGAAAAATTGCATTATGGTTGTGAGTTGCAATTTAGTTGCAACAAGGACATATAATACAACTTCGTAAACCCCAAAGTAGTGGGAGGAAAACCAGTGTATCAAAAAGATTGGCTCTAGTAGTCAAGTGGAAGATGTAAGTAGTGGATGGCCACTCTCGGATTTCATGAGATTGTATTTTTTCGAAAGATACAACTTGGTAAACCCCAAAGTAGCGGGAAGAAGGGTCCTCTTCTTAGATTTCATGAGATCATATTTTTTCGAAAGTTAAACATTTATAAAAACCAATTTATGTTTTTCAAAAGGTAAACACACGAATCTCCTAGATAAAAGCAAATATGGCTATTAAAAGGGAAAGCTCAGAGCGGTAAATGCGGAAAACGGAAAGCCATGTATAAATACAGAGAATATAAAACATAATATAGATATAAATTTTGTGATTCTGATTTACAGTGTCATGAGAAAACCCTTTGCGGGTAACCCAAAAACGATATACGCATTCCTGTTACATTTCTAGAGGAAACATATAGAGAAAGAAGAAAAACATAAAGCAAAACCGAAGCAGACAGTCGACATCCGCAACACACAACTGAACCGAGCAAAAGCAGACGTCTTCAATGATCATCGGCTGCCCCAGCGTCTTTTGCCGGTTCCAAACCATTTAGTACTCAAACCAAAATCACTTTTGATTCAAGTTCCACGCACCACGATAACTGGAACCAGCCTTGTCTAACCGTATAGCGGTCTAAGGTGACTTGGTGCACAACTAGCAGAAGGGTCGGGGGTCACGTATTGCGTGGAAGGCTAGAAGCACATCCCTTTCGGGTACAGATGCGACCACGAGCTCTACCTTGGCCTAATGTTCGACCTAGAAATTCTTTTAGGTTGAGGCAAAGTCTTGGTTAGTGCTAACTTGTGTGGGGCTCGGAAGCAGAATCAGAGCACTAATTAGTCCAGCAGATGAAATAATACACCAGTATCATTTTGCACCCTAGAGAAAAATGCAAACACACACACACACACACACACACATATATATATATATGTATATGTATATGTATATATATATATATATATATATATATATATATATATATATATATATATATATATATATATATATCTAAGGCATAGTGTCAAAAGATGGTTTCTTGAAAAAGCAATAAAAATGGGAAGAAAAGTATGGAGCATTTGTTAAAATGTCATTTTATATCGAGAATTTGAAAAAGAAAATCCGGTGCTTCCTTAGTATAATGGTTTTCTTATGAATAGATACCAATTTAATGTTAAAATTTAAATTATTTTATTAGACTTCATTTTGTTATTTAAATTGTTAGGGGCACGTAAAATTTTAAAATCTCACAGCATTATTTTTGTGCCATTTTTCCCATAGCAAACTTTTATCGCTATTATCCACATGACAAGATGCCGAATTTGGGTATAACTTGAGGTGGTACACTAATTTATAGTTTTGAAGTGCACATAAACAGAAATTGTCTCAAATTCACTACATGTTTATGCTGAATCGCGAAGTATGATATAACTTAGACTTACCAAATGCTTTTTATCAATCTCGTGGATCAAAAAGTTAAGGATAATTGAAAATGATTTACCAAGATCTTGTGATTTGGGTCGACCCAATGGGTCCAGCGATTTGGGCCATAAATGAGATGATTGACAGCTAAAAAGAGAAGCAAAGAGAGAGAGTCTTTCATCTTTTCCTCTCCTCTCCTTTTCTAGTTATTGGTTATGTATGCGGTTCAAATTTCTATCGGCCCAACGTCTCTTTCTCGTTTTATATATATAGAGAGAGACATTGTATTCTACTTAAACCAATACTTATTAGCTCATGTTCATTTATTGCTTTTTAATGATATTAGTGTAATAAAAATATCTTTTATTCTTTTCCAAAGCTTCTTATAAATTTTGAAATTCTACTCATCACCTGATCTAGTTTCTTCTCTATATATATATATCTTAAAAAAACTATCATTTAAGTTTCATTTAATAGATGGGCACAAGGTTTGATTCTTATGTGCAGGCCTTGGGCATAAGATGATTTCTTATTCATCATCTTTCTCATTAAAACCGAAACATCGCATCGAACACTAATCCAACCAACATCCGTTTTAAGGACATCTGTGCTTCCAAACATTTTTTTGTTATAAGAGGAGTTCGAAGCCTAACACACACTCACACATACACCCTTTGAAAATTGAACTCCCTACGAGCACCCTACCGTTGAGCTAACACTTTGAGTACACTTTCAAACGTTATGAAATAATGTGCAAGATGACCCTGTTAAGCAAAATACTTGTGGTATATTAACGAAATCATTTATGAGTAAAGAACTTGTAATAGAGGTAATAATAGCACAAATGGACTTCTTGGATGGCATATATGCAAATATAAGAGTCTTTAAGCATAGACTTGCAACCTCATATATAATAAAATGGTCATTGATTTTACTCATTAGTTGGGTCTCAGTGGCCTAGTCAACAATTGAAATTCACGATTCCTTCACTCCCTTTATCAACGCCTCTCCTGTTACAGAGTCAGCAACGTCGCACAAACTTTTTTTTTTCCTTTTATAAGAGGCGGACGAAGCCCAACACAGACACACATGCATCCTGTGAAAGTCAAACTCCTCACCAAGAACAACAGTGTTAAAACGCCCAGCGATTGAGAAAGCACAAACTTTTCCAAAATCATAATGATGCTCTCTTTCTTGCGGCCCTATGTATCGCAACTTTTCTTATCTGGGAAAAGTAGGGCAAGAAACTAGAAAATCTTCTAGGTGAGTATGGGCCACGGCTATGACCATGGGCTTAAGTACTTATAAAGGTCTTCTACAGTAGGTCAAACTCTCCACCGTCGTTCATGCATTCAACTGTATTCTGCACATGATGGGTTTCGAGTAAACCAGAACCAGAGTTTTCTTTGAACCAGGAACCAAAACCAGGCCAGCGTTCCTATATGTATAGAAGGAGGGTATTATGTATGTTTATATATATGTGTGTGTGTGTGTGTGTGTGTTATGTATGCATTTATGTATATATGTATGTATATAATTCTGGATGTTCCATTTCTCATTCTTGCTAAAAGAATTCAATCGATATTTCTTATTATGTTGGGGAGTCAAATATATCAAAAAGTTATAAAAAAAATACTTTAGTAAGTAAGCTGTCGGAGGCAACCCATTCAAGTCGCCCACACCCGACCCAAAAAAATCTTGAATTGACCACCAACCGAAAGTTTTCGTTATTATCCACAACAAGAAATTTGATAAGAAAAAAAACATGTAACAAATGGAGCATAAATAGTAACCTGACCTCTATGATAACCATTTTAAGCTAATAAAAACAAACGGAAAAGGCACTTAGGGCATTAGCTCACTTGGTAGAGCACTGGACTATACAAGATGCAGGTGTGAGTTCAATTCCCAGAGGCATACACACCTGGCTTTGACCTCCTCTAAAAGCAAGAGTTTCAGAATAGGGCTAGTATATGAACTTAACAAACCTTAGCTTGGCACATCAACTTTGACGGTCGGGTACTTCGGGTCTGGACCCAAAAAAAATTGATTGATCACTTTGGAAATATCGACCTGATCTGGAGTAAGGAAATATCGACCCAAAAAATTAACTAAGACATGGACTTCTCTTGTTGGTTTAGGGTCAGCCAGGTCGGGTCTAAAGTTGCCAACCCATGAACAAATTAAAATCCAATTATGAGCCAAACTGGAGTAAGGGAGACCCTTCATTTAAACAGGAAAATGATCTAGCTTCCCCTCACCGGAATCGAACTCGGCACCTGCGAGTGGGTGAGGTAACGCTCTGGGTGCCCAACTTGCGAACTTTGGATTACCAGTAATAATTTTGAAAACCACAACAACGTAAAGCTGTGTAGCTCCTGTCTTCTGCAAACAAACGAACCAACAAAAAAGATGGCTAATGCGCACAAATAGAAAGAGAAAATTTCAATTCCTTATATTTTCAAGAAGGTTGGGAACCTTTGTCACTACTTATGTTGGACAACATAAACAATCGTTATATTTTCGAAAAGATAGAAAAGTCTACTAGCACTGGTCAAGGAAGGATTCAAGGTTCATGTTAAACTATCAATATTTTAATTTAAAATACAGAAAGAAAATCTGATTTGTTTACGTTGTGGATTATGCAATAATCTATCCTTTTTTCTGTATGGAGCACATCTCGCTCATCTGGCACGAGTAAGGGAGACAGTTTCCTTAGTATTATGCAAAAAGGTGGAAACTAAAATGGAAATTCTGCAGAATTTAACTGTGCATATCATTGGGTGGTCATCCTACGCGCCATGACGCTCGCTCTCTGGCGGTGGCGGAGATTGCCCAACTCGTTGCCTTGTGATAGATATCATTGCGTCTTATAGGGTTTTCCTTGCACCCTTCCTCTTCTTCTCTAAACGGTTTTCTGAGGCATCCCCAAATCGTTAGAAACTTCAGGTAACACGTGCCTGAAGGAAATTTGTTTCGAGGGTTTGCTTTTCAGTCCCCTGTTTTCCTTTGTCCGTTTTGATCCTCTTCTCTTGGTCTCGATCTCTAATAAAAACTTGTACCATTTATCGCTCGATGATTTTTTTGAAGATTCTGATGGAGTTTTTTTGGTTCCTAGGCCTCTTGGTAACGCTTGGAGTGATTGGTTCTTGTTTTTTCTATCCTTGCTACGTTTATTTCCTTTCTTTAGTTGATCATTCTGGTGTGGCGTAGATTGCTTCTACTGGTTTTTGGTGTAGTATTAGTTGCGTTTTTAAGTATTTCATTAGTTTCATTGTAGTTTAATTTGAATTCTGGTAGTATTCGAATTGTTTTGTTGTCCGTTGCGGCTGAATTATGTGAAGTAAACCGTGAAATTGTATTGTGAGATTTAGTAGTTGATTTTAATCATGGCCCGCGATGTCTCGTGGAATTTGGCAATGTGAAGGATGGTACTGTTTTATGATCCCCGTTTTCTTGGATTATATGTTTTGGACGAAAGATTGAATTAGAGAGAAATGATAATGGAGCAGTGAATATGGTGCGCACACTGTTAATTTTTCATATGCTTGATTAGCCACCCTTAGTTCTTCAGGGAATCACACACACTACTGGATTAATGTTTTGTAAAGTAATATTCCTGGGTTCATCTTCTTGCCAATTGCAGTGTTCGTGTGATGCGATTGTTCTGCCCCATGTGATACGGCACCTTTAAAAGAAATCGTAACTATTCATCAACTCTCCATTAAATTCACTTTTTCTTTTCAGAGCTTCTCCTTCCCCAAATATAATACAAAGTCAGAATATACTCAACCCTTGGCAATGGGTGATGACAATATGGGCATTGAGCCACCTCAATGGAAGTCAGGTCTTTTGAGACATCAGTTGCGGTTGATAAAGAAGAAAGATAGCGATCGTTATGAAATCATCCCAATTCAAAACCAACTGTCATTTGAGAAAGGCTTTTTCATAGTGATCCGTGCGTGCCAGATGTTGGCTCAAAAGAATGATGGGATCATATTGATAGGAGTGGCTGGGCCTTCAGGAGCTGGGAAAACTGTGTTCACTGAGAAAGTGCTCAATTTTATGCCTAGCATTGCTGTTATATCGATGGACAACTATAATGATGCGAGTCGCATTGTCGATGGGAACTTTGATGGTAATCTCTCCTTGTTGCACTCTTCTATTTTTGATGTGGTTGCTGCTTTATTAAATAATGAGCAGCCTTATTTATAACCAACGAAATACTTACTCTTATTGAGGTAGGTCCCTTTTGGATTCCACGATAGGAAATGGGAGTTTGAGAGTTGGCCAAAGTAGCTTGCCTGTTGTAAGTGTATAACTTTGTCTATTCGTCAAACTAATTACAGATGAATGATCAATACTTTGAATTTTTATGAGACTCTAATGTACTTAATTTTGTCCTAAATTGTGACATATATAACTTCTAAGTTAATGAGGTAAGAAGATGAATATGGTATTGATGTTTAATGTTCGAATATAAATTGATAAGTTGACTAATCCTGTAGAGGAAACCAAATTGTTGCTCTAAACAAAGTAGTGCTTGCAGTTATCTTGGATCATCACAATTCTTGCAGTCCTTAGATGTTTACAAATGTGTGGTAATATTATTGGATCCTTTTCTCTGTTCCGGGAATGTAGGTCAAGGGGGAGAATATACTTCTTTTCTAGCTCATCTCTTTTACAAGATCATTCACCTATTGACCTACTTTTCAATGCATTATCTTCTATTGCCTCCTGTATTGTGTTGTATTGCCTATTCAAGCTAGAATAATGACATTCTGTAATATTTCTGCATTGATACAGATCCGCGCATAACAGATTATGATACTTTGCTTGATAATATCCATGGCCTGAAAGAAGGAAATTCTGTTCAGGTACCAACTTATGATTTCAAATTGAGCTGTCGAACAGGATACAGGTTGGGGACTATCATGTTTACTCCTTTTGCATTTATTAATACATTGAGAATCTAATTTTATTCAATACTAATTAATCACTCTAATACTTGTTAATTTCATCTTCCTGCAGGACTGTTGAAGTTCCTACATCTCGGATTGTGGTTATTGAGGGCATCTATGCTTTGAGTGAAAAACTACGTCCATTTCTTGACTTGCGAGTATCAATAACTGGTGGTGTACACTTTGACCTTGTAAAGAGGGTTTTGCGAGACATCCAACGAGCCGGCCAAGAGCCTGAAAAAATAATTCACCAGATATCTGAAACGGTTTCCTCATTCTTCTTGTGTTTGTGTTTGTGTTTCATGTTTTGTGCTGTATGATTCCTCTAGGATTTGAAAATAAAAGAATCTTTGGTTTCATTATCGTTGTATACTTTTACCATGATCTAGTACTGTTACTTTCCAATTTGACAGTTCTACTTCTACTTTTTGTATCCTGGTAGGTGTATCCTATGTATAAAGCCTTTATTGAGCCAGACCTGCAAATGGCACACATAAAAGTTGTCAACAAGTTCAACCCCTTTGCAGGCTTTCAGGATCCTACATATATACTGAAGGTCAGATTTTTCCTGTACAATATTTGAGGCCATTATGCTACTGTAGTTTTTGGTTCACTTGTGCAGGTTTATGTCACTTGTAGTTCAAGTGTTAAAATCTGAACCATACTGTTCTACGTTATTGTAGTCACAAAAGGTGTTGACCGAGGAGGAAATAAAAGCTGTCTTGCCACAAAACACAGAAACTAAGGAGGAAACAAAAGCTGTCTTGCCACAAAACACAGAAACTAAGGAGGAAACATATGATATGTATCTTCTTCCGCCTGGTGAAGATCCAGAAGCTTGCCAATCATACTTGCGGATGCGGAATAGCGATGGAAAATATAAGCTTATGTTTGAGGTGTGCTCATATGGTGCTTCTATCGATTGGCTTGTTGACATGCGGCAGATATTGCACAAGAAATTCCCTACCTAGTGATCTTTTGGTTGAGTCATTTCTACTTTTGTTTATTCCATGTTTGTGTAGACAAGTTCATGACACATCTTGAAAGACACTCGATGGTTTTTCTTTGTTTCTATAAGCTGCTAAGCTTTTCATTGTTAGAGTAGAGGATTTTGTTCATGGTTGCTTCCTAATCCTGATAGATTAGTGGTGATTCTGTCTACTGTTGCCCGTTTATCTTTATTTATTGAGGTGTTCTACATGAATCATTGCACAATTCCACATACATGTGTTTGAAACTTCCATTGTTCGGTCTCTAAGAAATGTCAACGAAACAAATACTAGCCTTCAGATTGCATATCCTCTCGAATTTGGCATGTGGGTACCAAGTTTTCCTATGCCTAATCAGTCCTGAGTCCTTTGGCTATTATCTAATCATCAAAATCAGAAACATTATCTCTGAGAGGAAAGGAACAAAATTAGACCCATGGATGTCTCAAATGTTATAAATGATAACAGCTGCGTACAGTAGGTAGGTTTACGCTTCCATCTGTCTACACAGCATAGATCATAGACATGCTTTTCATCATCTGTACTTCAGGTTTAAGTGGCAGGTGGAGACTTATTTAGTGCCCTTTGTTAATTGTTGTTCGGCAACTGGTATGGTGGTATGCGTTATTCATCATATAAAGCAGTTAAATTGTAATCCGTGATTAGGTGGCACTAGCAACCACTGGTTTCAACACTCCTCCATCTAAACCGTGTTCTTTATCATGTTCCAAGGTGTGGTTTCTCCTGTCATTTATTTGAATGCTTCATTGTTGCTTTTATTCGGATGAAAATGAAAAACTTGTTTAATGTATTCTTGAAAGAAAAAGGATAAAGCGTGAAACATAAACAGAAGAGAACTTTCCTTGAGGAGGTGTAATTGCAATGTTGTATGCTACGTGTTCACTTATAGTTCTGTTTCTACTGTGTAGGCAGTCTACTTGGTAATAGTGCTGTTATCACCGATTTCATGTTCTTGTTGCTATCTGAATTTCAGGAATGGGTTACCGATAGTCCATTCATCATATCTCCTAGGATCACTTTTGAAGTAAGTGTGCGCCTTCTTGGTGGACTTATGGCCCTGGGGTACACCATCGCCTCTATTCTAAAAAGAAGCAGCCATGTCTTTTATCATGATCGGATTTCTGTGAAAATTGATTGGCTTGAGCAATTAAACCGCAGTTATGTCCAGGTATCTTGATGTCTCTGTGTTTTACTTTTTAATTGTATTATCTTTGAAGTGTTAAGCTTATCTGCTATTCTAGCGTTTCTACTTTTGAGACTTGTGTACAGGCTCTGAACTCGTACACTTGCAAGGGATGGTTTGTGCTTTTTGTTTATACGTTCTTCTCTTTGAACTACATCATGGTTTCTCCATTGATGTGTATTCAAATATATATCTTCTTCTGAATGCTTTATGGGTGTAGGTTCTCTTAGTTTTTATTTTATTCAAGTTCCTTTTCTCCATCATTTCTTTGTGCTTTTGTGAAATGTACCAAAAGATGTTATATTTCTTATTCATCTTCGCATGTATATTTTTTGTGCACGTGAAATTTTCCTCGAACAAAAATACAACCTCCGGAAACAAGCCTTGATTAGAAATGCCAATAGAAATGTTTGCGAGTATGGTCCATATTTCATGCTGACAGTCCATATAATTGCATTTTTGGAGTTGCATCCTTAAATTTGAACTTTCTCATGTTGTCCATTATGGATATATGGCATGGAGAATGGTCCATGATTATCTAGGCTTCCATTGACTTGTATGCTGGGAACTTGCAAGGTGCAAGGCCGAGATCGCTTGACTGTAAGAAAGGTTGCAAAGCAACTGGGTCTAGAAGGATCTTATGTCCCTCGTACATACATAGAGCTGATTCAGCTTGAAAAGCTTGTGGATGAAGTTGTGGTAGGAACTATTTTGCAACCTTTTCCCTGTAGCAGTTCTTTCATTGATTAAACTTATGAATCCTTCCTTTACATCCACTTTTATGATCGACTTAAGTGTATATCTGCCCAGGCTTTGCCAGATGACTTGAAAACAAAGCTCAGCATTGATGATGACCCAATCTTAAGCCCAAGAGAAATGCTGTCAAGGGCTTCTGCTGATAGGGTGGCAATGAGGAAAAATCTGAAAAGGTCCTATTCTTGGGATATAGACAGAAATCTTCTGTGGTTACATAGTATTTTCTTAATCGGGTGCATTGTAGCGGGGTAGTGTTAAAAGGGCTATACCTGGTTTGTTCCTCTTATTCTGGGGGGATTTGAGGGGCTGACCGGAGATTATTCCCAACCTTTTGGCTTGGTAAGTAGTTGCTAACAGAACAGAACCCATCGCCCCTGCCTGAGCCCAAGCACTCAACCATTCTCCCAAGTGACCTTCATACTTACCTAATTTTATGTCATGTTAAATTCAAGTTGGTTTATCGGCATCTTGACTGGTAGAGGGATCACAACTATTTGTTGTTCTTTGTTTCTGCATTTTCTTATTGTGTTCTCCTCCTACCAGTGTGCTGCCTCACTCCTTTTCAACACATAGAGACAAAAATCTTAGAAACTTGACAAGGCTCATGGTCGAGACTAAGCAATATGATGGGAGGGCCCCTGACTCACCCGCACCTGTCCTCCCCAACCAGGTTGGTTCCTACAAGCAGAAAATTTTCGTTGTGATTATTAAGTGATTTTCTTTTCTCTTCAACCACTATATGCTCTGTATTTTCTCCTCATGGAATCCAAAAGCAGTGTTATAAGTAGCATATAGTATCGAGTATCGTATTTGGCAAAAGTAATGATACGGCTTGTATGGTGTCGGTCATTTTACACTATTGAAAAAATCTGTACAGAAATCAAAATTTTGGGTTCATGGATCCTGTGTGGTACGAAGATGCGGTGATACAAGATGATACATTGCTTTGCAGATTCTATATTGGCTGTATCTTATAACACAGCCATTACATTGATACGGTCGATATGGCCTGCATTGTATGATATACTGATATACGTCAATGGGGTGTACGTCTATGATACACCCCTTGTACTGTTTCAATTTTGTTATTGATACGATAAGTATCGCACCAACCAACATTGTCCAAAAGTTTATGGTGATGCATTATAATATCTTTAATCTTCCTAGAGTTGGCGTGCTTGTACGTTTCAAGTATTGAATCAAAGTGCACAACTCAAAACTCTTTCAAAAACACTTGTTCACATGGAATGGAGTTGCATTTGCTGTAAAATTGAAATTTCTAAGCGCTCAATACCGACCCTTGACATCGGTTGAAGAAGGTTTGAGTGAAAAGATCCCGCTTTCTTACAATCGCCTAGAAATCTAAATTTTTCAAAATATTTGTTAGTTTCGAACTAGATGGCACGCTCGCGCAAGCGTAGGTGTGAAAGCCTTCATTTCAAGTTTATGATAAACTTCGGAGTGAGAATTTTCATGTCTACAGAATTGGCACGCCCGGTGGGACTCGGGTCTTAAGAAACTTTTTTTCAAAAAGTGAACTCCAAAAACTTTGCAAAATCGTGGTGTTTTTCAAACTTGTGCTCAAATTTTGAAAACAATGGATGAAAGCAAGCCGAGAAAATCCTCATCGAATGTTTCAAGGTGGTTTTCCAAATCCTCTAAAGCCCGAGAAGAGATAGCTTCTATAAAGGAAATCTTTAGGAAGATCGATGCTCTAAGCCATGAGGCCAAGGCGCATCGATCACATGAAAGCTCATCTCAGGCACATAAAGAGAAGGATCATGCAAGAAAAACCGATCCAAAACTCGACGAAGGATATGAGGCTAGAGATGAAGCTCGAAGGCAGATCAAATCATCCATCCCCAATCCCCCAAGCACTCCAAGTTCCAAAGAAAAATCAAAAAAATATTTTCATACTTCAAAAAGACAAAAAAATATGGAAAATTTTCAAAAACACAAAAAATTGGAAATCCAAACTTTGAAATTCTGGAAGTTAGGAATGAAATCTCTAATTTGGGGCATACAAATACAGTGGAGCATGAGATCCAAACTCCACACACCCCACTAGTGGCACGAAAGGATGAGAGTCACATAGGATTAGAAAGGGAATGCCTCAAAAAACAACGGGAGCTCGAAGCAGAGTCACTCGAGGAAAAGGCCTACTCTCGCCACGAAAAGGTAGACGAGCCGAAAATAGGTATGCCTGAAACCCATCCTCCTCTGAACTCTCCTCTTAGCATAGGGTCATCGGATGTATCAAATCACATTCATGCATCCACAAACCCACAAAACGTGCCCGAAAATGAGGATTTTCAAGGTACGCCGAATGTCCCGCACTACGAAAAAGAATTTCAAAAACAAAAACAAAATAAAGTTCAAAGTATGGTAGACAGGGTGACTCCTAAGGCATGCATCAACATCCTAGGTATACCTAAACCTACCATGAAAGAACCAAATTCCTCGAGCCTAGTCTTGTGCCATGAACCCAAGCCTACGGCTATAAACCCAACTAACCCATCCCTAGGGGCACCTCGGGTTGTGCCTAGGGAGCATGTCAAAACCATCCCCCAATTAGAACCTAAGCCATCTCAACCAAAGGTCGTGTGGAAGCCCAAGTCTTCCACCACCCATCCATCCCATCTCCTACCCAAAATAGAACGGGTGTATATCCATGATATGGATTATTAAGGCATGAACTTTACAAAACATTTTCAAAAATCAAAAGGCCTTGGAATATGATCTTAAACATGGGATATAAACCATACCAAGGTCTAGGAGCCCATAGTCAAGGTTGTCTAGAACCAATCATACCTACACCAAACCCAAATCGATATGGATTGGGCTACATCCCATCCATACCCCCTGAGCCACCACCTAAGACCACTTGGGTCAAGGGTGCCCCTAAAACCCACTAAAACCGAAACCCATGGCTTAGACCTATTGTTTGAAGTCTAATGCATGGAGTTTTCTTTGTAGGTTCAATGGAAGATCCCTCCTTTTCAAAAAAAAAAATTAGATATTCCCAAAACCAAAAAAATTGAAAAACCCTTCAAAATCCCAAAAACATTTGAAAAATCTGGAAATTTCGAAAATAAATTTGTTTTCATTCATTCCCCCATTCTTCATTTGAGAAAAAGTTTCAAAAAGAAAGTCTTTTATAGGGATCCTTGAAATTGTGTTTTGAAAAAAACAAAAAAATCGAAAAATTTCAAATATTCCAAAAACAATGGCCATATACAAAACCAATTTCAAAATCCTTTCGAAGAATGCATATAATCCCAAGTCAAAATCGTCCAAGCTGGTCATAGCTCTCTCTTACCTAGCACTTCCCTAGAGTTTAGTGCTTGAGAATCATCAAAGCAAGGAGGAAAGACCATGCCTCCAAGCTTCCCGAAATTTGTAAAATCCTTGACTTGGAAATTTCATAGAAGGGGATTTTAGAGTGAGTCTAACCCATAGTGTGTGCATGTTTACATGAGCATCATGCATTACATTTTGAAGTCAGATATTTGCATGAACAATATCGGGTCTAGACATCATCTTAGAACTCGAGTTTAAGGTTTGTGTTAAGCCAAAGGGGCAACACAAATCTGCACCAATTCAAAAATGGTGCAGCTAAACATCAATATCTGTGTCTGTGTCTGTGTGTGTGTGAGAGAGCTAAACATCAAATTCAAGGTTAATTCTAGGCCAACAAGATGCTACTCTCTCAATAGGTTTTTGAAAATGGGTTAAAAATTTGCACGATAATTTCCAAAAAGCTTTCGAAAAGTTTATGGTAAATCCTCCAATTTTCAAAACCTCCAAAGTAAAGTTTTACATTCCAATTCATGTGAATGCATTGGGTGTTTTACTTGATAAATGTGAGGATGATATCCATAGGAAGTATGCCATTTTTGAAAACTCTATTGGCATGTGAAAGAAATCACCAAGTCATAGAGAAAATCGTGCTTGGTATAGGCTTCCAAAATTGAGACATTATTCCCCATGTCATGAAAGAGGGATAATGTCGACTGAATCAAGCACTTGTTTGAAAATCCTATCCTAACGGATAGGCTATATAAATGGCAGCTCCATTAAAGGAACAAGCCCTAGATCATGTGGCCAAATTGCCTCTTCGAGAAACATATCACATACTTATCAAATGCCCCATGAAGGCATATTTTCCAAATGAATTTCAAAACCATGCTTGACTGAAGGTTCACCATTGGGTCTATGTTTGTTAAGTAAAGAAGGGTTTTGAGACGATGGACTTGATGAATCACCTTTCCATTACAATCCTAAGGCATTAACCACTAGGAGAACTATTTGGGAGGAAAGTGCATACCGACTCTATGTTCTTTCTTATGGAACAAAAACACACACATAGCCCCTTAAGCTCCAAAAAAGACCTATATATATATATATATATATATATATATATATATATATATATATATATATATATATATATATATATATATAGATAGATAGATAGAGAGAGAGAGAGAGAGAGGATTAGTTGTTCAACCCTAGACCCAACCAGAGCCGTTCTGGTTTATTGGCATGGCACATGCCTTGTCATTCTATACCATAGAATTTTATGCATAGCATCTAAGTTTACTTCATTTTCAGGGTGTCATTACTCAGCTTTCAGAGCAGATATCTACCCTTAATGAGAGGATGGATGAATTTACATCGAGGATAGAGGAACTGAATGCTAAACTAACCACCAAGAGAGCTTCTGCTTCAGCCAGCCAACAGAACCTCAGCTTGCAGGCCGAAGCCTGCAATGGTTCTCTTCCAGCTTCTAATTACTTATCTGGATATGGAAATGGGGGACTCCATACTTCATCATCTGTTTCTCAATTATCAAAGGACTCACCACTTATGGAAGAGGTAGAAATTTCCTTCTCCCACATTGCCTTATGTGTACGTCTATATTCTCATGGACGTTTCGTGTTTGTATCAGATTTCTGTGATTACTCGTGGTCAATGGCAAATCATGCATCAGTTAGACAACCTCAACAGCTTCCTTCATGAAAGTTTCGTGCAGCAAACTCGTCGAAACCATGCAGAGAGCAATCATGGAAGGTTTGACGTTGGCCTTGTCGGAGGGCCCTTAATCGGTATGTTGGTAGTTGGTGGCATTGCATTGTTACTCAGAGGCTACCATAGACAGTGATTCTTTAGAAGATTTATCATTCTTTGTTCTTGCTCCTTTCAACCAGCAGTCTTAACTTTTTGCTTTTCTTTTGTTCTTCCTGGTAAATTTCATATGGATTATAACGAGGAAGCTGGTCTGATTGGTGGATAAGCTTTAAAATACAAACAAGGGAACATGCAGGAAGGAAAAGGATAATCTGATTAATGAGATGGAATTGTATATCCTTGTTTACAAATCCTTAGTAAATAAAGGCCTCATCTTTAATTAGCAAATTATTTTCTTGTTTTGTACTCTTTTCGTTAGGCTCTACCCTGCTCTTAATGGTTGCTGTTCATGTTTTCATAGCACAGTGATCCATTGCTGTTGTTATAACATTGGCTACTCACCTGGCTAGTGATTTTCCTTTCGTTTTTGGATAGGTAAGGTGGGGTTTAGGTACTCAATACCAGATGATGCAAACCCCCAGATATCGAGCTTCTGACTTATCTGCTAGGGGTTCAAATTTAAAACATTCAAGCTGAAAAGATCAGGACAGGGTTTACCTAATCTCAGCTTGTCAATGAAGAAATACCTTTCTCTCTTCAGATAATCACAGTATACCTTTCTAAATATGTGAAATTGTTCTGGATTTGTTTGTTTAGAATACAGAGACTACAGGATTACAAATAGTCATGAGATATTTGATGATGTGAATCAAGTAGGATCTTCTCATTCATGCATGTTCTATGAAGTAGCGGTTTGTTTGCCAAATCTTGGAAAACTTGATTGGCCTCTCACGGAATTAATGAAATCTGGTCTTGAGGAAGACCCCTTTTTCTTTCTTGGATTGGCAAGATGGGGTCAGGCAGATTCCCTACCAGGTAACAAAATATTTACAGTTTGTGTAGAAAGCATCGTTCTCCCAAAAACATAAATTGTGGCTTGGTACTCGCTCCCCTAAGCAAGAACCCCCGAATTACCGAGGGTTCAACAACGAGATTCTCATCATTTTCGCTTCTTTAGTTCAGGCAGCCATTTGGTTGATTGCAGTCGTGCCATGCCTTATCCCGATTCAAGGATGAACCAATACGTTCTCTTGCACAAAGAGCAATAACTCACCTGGCTAAGGGGTCGGCTCACAAGGTTGAAGTTCATGAGTTCAAGACCCAGCGACATGCATCTGGTTTCAGCCTCCCATTTGACCAAAAAAAAAGCTATATTATTTTCAAGATAACACCAGATATGAAAGTACAATTGTTTTGTGTTTTCATCTACTTCAACCCACTAATCCATCAAATTTCATGCTCAAGCATTAGCCTTGGCACACCTAAAACGTTTGATAACTCACCCACACTTCTGATGAACCTCGGATCCTCCTTTTTGTTCCCTAGAGGGAGAAAGCAAAGCAAGATCTTATAGTGCAATTGGCTCATCCTGTACACCCTTGAATGTCTATCTCAAAATACAAAACACATACTATATACAGATTTATGAAGACAGCGCAAGCTTCCTTTATCGCCAACCAACATTACAATTATGCTGAAACTCGGCCTACCGTAGATGTCTTGAATAATTTGGTGAGGTTCACATATTATCCACTTGTATTTAAGTTGAAATTTCACCTTGGCCCAGAAAGTTCAATCGCTTGAACAAGCAAAGATGAATCATCAGTAAGGTCTGAAAACCGTTCTGAAGGGAAATCAAATGATTTTCCTTTTGGTGCATCGTCCTTATGAGAAACTTCCCATTTTTCTGCTAGGCCATCCCCTTCAAGCATTCTCACTACTTCTGACATCTTCGGTCTGTGAGCTGGGAGATACTGAGTGCACAAAACAGCCACTTGAACCATTTCCTCAAGCTCAATCCGGTCATAGTTCTTCTCGAGATCCTTGTCTACTAGAAGTTCAATCTTTTTCTCTTGGTGTAATTTTTTTACCTGCATCCACAACCCATTCAGATAGTAAATGACAAGACAGTGGTTTAAGTGCAGTGCGCAAAATGGTTCGACCAAAAGATTAAGAGCTGTATGTTAGTGCTTACCCAGTCAAGCATTGCACCTTTCTGGTTGGATGCCTTCCCAAATTCTAAAGCTTTTTGGCCACTTATGAGTTCCAAAAGAAGGATACCGAACCCGAACACATCCGTCTTTTCCGATGACTGACCGGTCGAGAGGTATTCTGGGGCTATATGCCCAACTGTACCACGAACAGCTGTTGTTATGTGCGACTCCCTGTGATCTAAAAGCTTTGCTAAACCAAAATCTCCAACAATGGCTTCACAATAATCATCCAATAATATGTTGGCAGCCTTAACATCTCTGTGAATTATCTTTGGATCACATTGCTCATGCAAGTATAATAATCCTCTAGCAGCACCAAGAGCTATTCTTTTTCTGGTACTCCAAACCAAAGGAGGATTCCCTGTGAAGACAAGAGTCCTAATTGGTCATAAAGGAACACGGCATTTAACAAAGAAAATTGAGTTTAAAAATAAAAATATCAAAGCTTATAAGAAACAGAAAAATGAATGGTTGATGCAGTGACATGCACCAATAAATGGGTAAGAGCAATACAAGTTATATATATCATATCGTGATTCGTATAGATACTCGTAACAGCCGACCCCATCTAGTATGGGAAAAGGCTTAGTTGTATGGATACTCGTAACATTGATAAACGGCACAAAATAAGAACTAGAAAGAGAAAGCATTGGACACTTCTCTCAAAATCACAACTTATTGTGCATTGCAGCAGATCAGCATGGGCCTATTAATTCACATTTAAGATGAGAGTTTTGATGGGCCTTCTTGATGGCCATACTTGTGGTGAATGGATCTCCTAAATTAGGGGTCTCTACAAGTATGATCATCAGCCAGACGCAATAAATAATTCACAAATGATACATGAACAGCTACAGATGTTTAACCATGTTTAAATTGCCTCATAAAATGTCAGTAGACACATTCCATGAAGCCCATACATGGAGCAAAACAGCCCCCAAATTGCCTGATAATGCAATTGAATTCATGCAATGATATATGAAGTTAGTCCTGGAGCTATGACTTCAAAACCTTGAATGAAACAAGTATATCAACCTTCCTGAATTATTAAAGATCAAAGTAATATATTCACCTTTTAAGCGTGAAGCAACACTTCCATTTGACATATATGGGTAGACAAGAAGCCTTTCTGTAGAGGTCATGCAATATCCCAAGAGTCTAAGGAGGTTTCTGTGAACAGCTAAGCTTATCATCTCCACTTCTGTCTGGAACTGGATTTCGCCACCTGCGGCATTTCCATCTCTAAGCCTTTTTACAGCTACAATCGATCCATCTTGCAGGTGACCCTTGTAAACAATTCCGAAACCACCTTTACCAAGTATGTTCTTGCTGCTGAAGTTACCAGTCGCAGCCTTGAGCTCTTTGAACGGGAACCTCTTCAAGTTACCAAGTCGAACTTCTTCATCATGTGGACCTGAACAATCATTGAAAACACACTAAATCAGCATCTTCGACATGCTATATCATACCAATGAATTTTAATTTCATTAAAAAGAAGTGAATTTCAAATATATAGACTACACTCCAAGTTACTACTAACAAGAAATGTCACTCTGCTGATTGTATGTCCGCCTCCGCCAGAGAAGAATACCAAATCCAATAATGAGCAAACATGTACAACCAAGAGTTATCCCCAGCACGATGGCCATTCTATGATTCTTTGGTTTACCATTTGGTGGGATGCCTGAAATTTTGGGAAGGAGAATCGTAATGAGAAGTTCATCATCAAAATTGAATCGTTGTAGGAATGTGGACAAGATCTTCTAAGTTAAATAAAATCAAGGTAATTTAATCCAGTAGTGTGCGTATGATTGTGATATTCTAATCCAGCATTGTAAGTACGGATACACAACCTGTATCTTAAAAGCTCAATGATATAACCCGCACCTTTGCATATCATAAGCTTTTCTGAAGAAGATAAACAATAAAAATTGCAATCATACAGGTGTAAAACACCCCCAATATCGAATTATATGGTTTCACATGCCCTCATCCGATACTGGGTAGTAGCGTGTCAAGAATCCTATTGATAGGATTCGGACAGTAAGGCCACATATGTACAACACTGATTTAATCATATACCAAAACCAAATGATACAGTATAAAAGGATCAGATGCTGATGTCTTCCAGTCAGTTCAAATAACAGTTCTTTTAGTGCCAACCAAAATCCAGCCTTGTCCTGGATCAGCTAATTGATTCTAAGTGCCCTTCAACTCAATCTTGTTACATAATATCATGGCTAAAAGATCACAACCAGGAAAAGAATTTAAGGCACTTTGAACCATACTCTGTGATGTGTTGAAAGTGAAGGAAAGAGGATAAGGTGTTGCAGTTCCAGAACAACCCTGCTCAAGTCCACTTCTGCAGATCAATGGGTTACCGACGATGCTGAGACAAAAAGGAATATGGTGGACCAATACATCATTCCACTGACTTGATGATTCCGCCAGATACTGATTTGAAGAGGGGGACCCCAGATGGAAATTATCAACAAAATTTATTCTTTTGCCCTTAAATCATTAATGATCCTCGTTTCTCACAGAAAACCGAATCCCAAGAAACATTTGATATGCTTTAACGATCAAGGAATCTTGTGATTCTTATGGTCACACTTCTAGATTCCATTATTTTTTTGTTTTTTATTTTTTGGTTTTTTACAATCTATTCACATGCTATCCTTCTCCACAACTAGATCACATACATGGGCACCCACCTCGATGGTTCAAAACCGAAGAAGAGAAGGTATAATGATGGAATTGCCAATTTTTATTATTAATGGCAAACAATACGTAATTCTTAAAAAAGCTCACATCAAGCATTTACACTCCCAAACGTAAATGACTTGTAACGATGAAATAAGAGCTAGCAAATGCTGGGATTATTCAAAAGCTTCAAGTTGACGAAGATAATAATAGTGCAGGCTTGCTTTTTGTCTGTTGCTAGCAACATTTGCTTCGCCGACCAATCTATGAGGAACATATTCTTGGTACTGGGGTTCATTGTTTTTGTGGCTTTTAATTTGGTCCTTGTTGTACTCATCAACGCGTGAGAAGAGCGTTGCTAAATATAGAAGTGAAAGTCTTAGAGGAAGTGTGATACAGATTGCTCCTGAACATGGTCGAAGTTTGAACAAATAACAGGAAAGATCAATTAGAGAACTCATGTATTAAAACAAAAACAAAACACATAGGAATAGATGATAGATGTTCTTATGAGCCCGTATAGACCTCAATTTCCAAGACTTCTGTCCAAAGTACTGACACTACCCCCATTTGTTTAAGGCTTTCCAAATTTATCGAGTGTGATCATTTAGTCATTCGTTCATGCATAGAAGCATACCTAAAGTTCTGCCCTTATCTTTCATCCGGCCAATGTTCTTTTTATGTTAAAGGTTCGGGTGTGTACTGTGATACCTTCATTAACTGTGACTTGCCCTAGCCTTTGGATATATCTGATGGATGTGATTATTGTGGATGACATGGATGATTCTTGTGGCATGATATTCTCCCCCATACGACAGACATGAATGGAATTCCTTGTAGCAGTGTTCAACTAAGGAGTGCTTCTTATGCTTTTACAAACTACAAATGGTGACTTTATAGACTATTGAGACCCACAAAATATTTTTGGATATTTCTTTTGCTATGACATTTGATATTTAAAGAAAACCCTCATTATACTTATACTCCTTTTGATATGATTTTGAGTGTGAAGAAAAGTGAAGCGAAATGTAATGTTTAAATAGGGGCGAACAATAGTAATTATACTTTTTCTGGTGAGGTTGGCTTAATATATCAGAAAATATATAAAACACTTTATATTTATAGATAAAAGATATATATGAAAATATATATAGTAGTTGTGAAGTGTGGCGACATGTCTTTCGATTTTACAAAATTTATGGCTTAACGCCTTTTATGAATGAGATAATTAGAAAGTGAACAGATCAATTAATTAGATAGTACTTTATTGATAAGTCAGTCTTTTTCCAGTCGATTCTCGAAGTGGGCTGTGGCTAAGCTTCATATAGTCATATAAGAAGATGATTCCATAGATGCAGCAGTTCACGATGCCTGGCTCCAACAAAGTCGTCACCGATAGTCAATAAAATGTCACTTACCTGACTCATACTTTTCATTTTTAATGACAGAATATTTTATCTTTTAACATTTGCGAAAAATCATCCCAAAGAACAATTTACAGACTTGTTACGAATCATGAAAATTAACAATATTAGCAAAGGTGACTGTTTTTTAGTTTGTATGCAAATTAAAAATTCATTGGGAACAATTTTTTTCATCCTGATATAATGTGATTTTAAAATTGAACTATTGTAAAGTATGGACAAATAATCTACAATATTACATCTTTACCATTCAGTTTTGAATTCTTGGCTGTAATTAAATCCACCATCAACCTAGTGATGCACAGAAACTTGTTGAAGGGATAACTAATTGACAAGTGACAAGTTATTCACATAAAACTCGGCGATGAAGAGGAAAAGAACTTATAAATGAATTAATGTGTACCTGAAATTTGGCAGAGGAGATTAGAAAAACACACATGAAATTAAAACTGATGAGTAAATATCACTTGAGTTTAATAATCTATCATAGAATAATAATGTAAAGCTTTGGTGTGTTATTAGCTAATCACATTAATCATTCATATTGATGCGAGAATTGGATGTAATTAATTATTAGCTAAATTCGCTTTGTCTAAGCGGCATGACAACTACATGGGATTCTCATGGAATAGTATCACCGTTTTTTATACAACCTATAATATCCATTCTAGATGATTATAAATCATGACACTTTTTATTTATGGTTTAGGTCAACATAAACTGTACGGTCCTACATCAAGCTCTTACTGGATCGAATTTGCTTAAATTGGTCAATTCATAAAAGCATCAAAGAATCATAATAAGCAACTCAACACATATATATAGAAACTCATTAATTTCCAGATCTGGAATATGTATCGATTGAATCCAAGTTACGTTTTTCACCCTAAAATTTTCACACAATATTTAACTACATGACTCTTAAGAGAAAAGAGCCAACTTCATATCCACTTTTTAAAAAATATGTCTGAGATCTGTAACTGTTACAATTCTCTTGATATATATTACACAAATGTGAATAATAAACCAATGGCCACATAAATATTTAGGTAACTTATGAGTATAATACCAACCACCAAATATATATTAATACATAATAAATAAATATTATGGTGTGGTATAAGCGATACAAATAAATATTAGCAAGGTGTGGCATGAACAGAGCCACGTTAGTAAAAATTAATAAATGTGCTAGTAATAATACCAACCACGGCGATCTGAGAAAAATAAAATAAAGTCCACGTAAACTCTGCAAAAATTGTAAACTACGAGAATTTAAGTGCAAAAAGTAGAGTTTTATAAAAATAAAAGGGAGTCAACATTTACCTCGCTAAGTCTAGTATATCTGAAAAAAAATATACAAAAGGAGAATTTAACCTCTACTAAGTTAGTATGTACAAAAAAAAATAAAGGGAGACTTCCCCACAAAGTTAGTATGTCTGTATAGTCTAATCCTAAGGAGAATTATCTACCGTGAGTCTAATTATACATATTACAAAGAAAGAAAGATGTATAGTATATTATGTAGAAATATATATATAGTTATTATATTATACACTAGAAATTTGTTCTTCAAATGAGTCCCGATTAACGGCGCCAAAAACTTGACTTGCAAGGTTGCAAAAGTTATAAACTGATTTTTTTAAGTTGTTTGAGTAATATTTTCTCGGGGGAGTCAGGAGTCGATTTCCTACATACTATTGATGAAGACTAATTCTTTGTGTCAAGCACACCTAATATTTTTGTCCTGAGCGCTTTTGTGAATAAAGAGATTTACTTGGATTAGGAGATCTACTCTTAGTAAATAATCTTTCAGATTAAGATTTAATTTTTATAATTCAATTAACCCGTTAACCCACACACCCATGGAGGTATCCAATCGACACTTAAACTATCATCGTTTCAAAGTTCCATTAAAAATTATATACGTGGTTATATTATATTTCCTTTAATCATCTATTAACGCCTTATCCTATGACTATCCCAAGCAAACTTGTGCCTAAACTATTGTCTACAACTCAGTCACCACAGATCTTCATCTTTACATAGAACCCATCCTAACTCAAAGTGATTCCAGAAACAAAATACAATAAATTATACCTCCGACTCACTTGATCCCATAACAACACTCCTAAAGCACGATTCTAAGATAAATGCACCTCAAACTTAATCCTCCCATTTACCAAACACTTCACCGCTTTACATCGAGTAACAAATGACACTTAGTACACTATAAAAAAAAAAGAAAATATGAGAGAAAGAAAAGCCCCGCTCCTTGAAGGGGAGAATTTACCTCTCCCAAAGGCCCCTGCTCCTCGCATTCTTACTCCCAATGTCGGCACCTCATTTGATCGTCGATGCTGTTTATGGCGAATTTAAGGTTCTAGGGACACCCCTGTGAGTGTCTCCCATAGACCAACTTCATCACCTTTCTCTCATGCTTTTCAAATACCTCCGCCACCCGAGCCATCACCTCTTCATCAGACATCACGTGTTAAAGAAGTTTCTAGACCACGGCGTGTGTCCCAGGGTTCTGGCAACGTGTCTCGTCAAGCCATTTTTCATCGCTTACGCGATTTGGACCTCACGACCATGTAAGCGTAACAACATGGCCGTGTCTCATGTTAGGGATTATTTCCCGGGGTTACACGGGGCCTTGTCTAACAGTCTTTAATTGCGAGACCAAGTCGTGGAGGCACTAACCTTTAAAACTGAGAATGGACAGCCTTACCAATGCGTAACCCTCAAAAACTTGATATTTTTTGCTTGTTTTCATCCAATTGCGTTACAATGCTCAACTGCCTTCCATATCCAAGAAACGACTGGCAATAAGGATCAACTTCACTTCCGCGGCTGCCATAATCCTGCCGCTCAATGCTAAACGATCGCGGCTCAAAATGCATCCAAAATTAGCTCGCGATCGGTCGCCTAGGTCAATAAGAAAGTTGATCTGAAAAATGTATCCATCATAATTCGTCAAGTTTGGCCGGATCCCCACTTCATAGCCACACGGCCACGGGTTGAACCTGGCACATTTTAGCCCATCTCCAACGCTACGATGCTACATCCATGCTTGTTGTTTTTCTCCGTAGTTGTCCAGACTACATGAGTTCTAAAAAGCATTGTGTCGGGTTCAGATATGCGTAGTTCTCTGCTTCTTAGCCGCTTTTGGAGTTTTTTGTTTTTAAAGGGGAAATAGGACTTTAACCAAGTGGGCTCAATTTAAAAAAAGGAAAAAAAGGAAATGGATATATTTAAAACATAAGAAAAAGTTGTGAATAGAATAATTATAATAATAAAGCGTTACCCGAAGCCATACTCGTCTCCATAATCCCTTGATAGTCATCCGGGAAGAGTCCGCTTGCCATGGTTACTTGATGGTTTGCATTATAATCGTCTGTATCATTATTAATTATAGTTATTATTCTCCGTTATGAATTATGTTTATGATTATTAATCCTTTGACTCCTATTGGATTTAATACCTTCATTTTTGTAGTTAAATTGCTAATTGATAATGTTGGAAGCAAAAAATTGGTTTATCGTACCAAATTTAACATTAATCAACGTGCATTGAACGCTCAGTAAGGGACGTGAGCATCAAAGCTATTTAATTCTTAATTTGAAGGAATCGAAGATCATTTTCCAACTTGGGTGAATGGTTTGGGATTGTGAGGAAGGAAGGTTTTTTAGCAAACCAGGCAACCCATAAAGTATGCAACTAGAGAGACTACGCCGACTTTGATTTCTCTATCAGTCATGAGAATGATAGGAGTATGATACGTGCTATAATCTGAATCAAGCCAAAAATTAGGTGAGTCATAATTTGTTGGTACTACCTATTATGTATATGATCTTCTCCATTAAAAGTAGGATGATAAGGATTTGAGGATTGGAATCTTTGAGGAAGGATTTGCATAAATGAACTGAGCAGTATTCAAGTAGACTAAAAAGCGTTAGGGGTGACCCATTGGGCCTTCAAGTTTCCGGTCCATTCCCGCTACACATAACCGAATAAGAGCAATTTCCTAGGTTCAAAGGCGTTAAATTTTTGGAATTATTCAATTTTTTCTTAATAGCAAACATAAATAGTTAATGGGCGAATTCTAGCTTAAGTGGAATAATATTTTAGGTTGAAGTTGCTATTGAGAGGATCACATTAATCTAATCAGTTCCAATGATAGGTTGGTAGAGCTAGTTGGGCATCCATTGTACGGGCTAAATGTATTTATCATTTAAAGTTGCACCACTATACTAGTGTTATTGAGTGTAACTAAATTTATATCTTTTCAATAACATGCTTATCTTCTTTAGTGAAAAAAACCTTTGTAATTCTAATTATTTTTTAGGGACCTTGTCACTAACTCTATAAATATTGTCGCTGTATTTTGTTTACAGATTTGGAGCTGGTCAGTTATGAGTCTATGTAAAGGCTTTTGGGTTCAAGATACACAGGGATTATCCTTACGAAAATGATTAAGACAACATAACTTTAATCGGTATATATTTACTGTCACAGTGGCATTTTGAGAACTTAACACAAACTTATCAGGATCATTCGTTGATGCAGCCATATTTTTCAAATATTTTTCTGCGGAACGCTGTCGAACAAGGCTACCAGATGAATGACTTACTCCAGAACAATACCACTGGGTCTACTTTTACTTCATTCAGAACAAAGGTGAACCCCATGAATACCCGATCAATGAATAGTACCCCCACATGATCTAACATCATTGAATGTTTAATTTGGGACTTGGAATACACCCAGCGGAACAATACCATAACCGACTGCTGCAAACAAGGTTTAAAGAGTAAAAATTGGAGCCTCGGTAAAAATTCTTTTTTAAAACCCGCTCTGCCTTTTCCAAAGTCTTTTTATCCTTAATACTTATCAACCTTGGAGTCAGTTATTGCACCATTGAGCGAGTGTCGGCTCTCTTTTTCTACCTAATACGCCAGTCTCCACTGCCATTCTTTTTTGCTAAAAATTGGGGAAGAATATGCTAAAGACATTTATCGGATCTTTCTTCAGCCAACTCATATAGTACATAGTGAAAGGTTTATCTGTGTTAAGTACCGTGCGGCTCTCAGTAATGGGAGGCGGGCGTCATCTAAATAGTCAGGATTGGTTGATGTGTGTGATTTTTTTAAATTGTTCCCACTTAACCTTGAATTACAAAAGTTGGCTTCCAACCGATTAGGGTCAAACTTCACGAAGCAATAGTGTAATGTATCGGAATATTTGTTAAAATAAATGGGGTCATTCCCATCGTTGACCCGCACAGACATGGGTTATAGAACCCAACACACCTTTAATTGAAAATACTTATTCATAGAAGAATAATAACCAAGTCTTAGCAACTCCCAGGGATCTAACGTGCATAGGTGGATCATATGACGCCATCCGGACAGTCTATCATAAGGTTAAGTCTGTTAAATGTCATTCATGAGCTCCAAGTTATTCGGGGATCATTGGAAACCTACGAGGATTTCTGGTATACGCCGTTACCTCTAGTTATCAGAGAAGGGCTATTGGGGGCCACCAGGGCAGCAAAAGATCTCCTTACACGAGGCTTCTCTGGGCGACTTATTCATTCAAATCAATTCCAAGCGCGAGATTCTCCTCTCTTGGTCATTGTAAGTATTCCTCTTCTGTTGTCTATTGCCATTGTCTTATGTATCATATATTATCTGTATTGTCACACATCCATAACAACATTTTCTTATCTCCTCGCGGATAATTGATCTTACGCTTCTTGCCGCTTTTACCACCCAACATCTACACTCATACAACATCTAGCCTTATATTGCGGTGGTAAAATTTACCCTAACCTTAAGATGCACTTTTCTATCACAAATAACTCCTGGCACTTCTCCATTTTACCCATCCAACTTGAATTCTATGGTTTACATCTCTCCCTCTATCTTCCGTCATTTTGTATAATAGATCCAAGATACCTAAATCGCGGGTAACCTGTGAAGATAATACAATCTGTGTCAATCTTAATTTTTATGTTCTCTGAAGTATCGAAATGATCAAACTTATATTTCATATATTCTGTCTTTGTTTTACTAAGTCGGAAGCCTTTATTTTCTAATGTTTCTCTACATAGTTCCAATTTCCTATTAACTATTTTCTTAGACTCATCCACTAACACAATGTCATCTTCAAATAACATACACCAAGGTACTTCATCTTGAATATATTTTATTCACTCATCAATGACCAATATAAATAAATATGAACTTAAAGTTGATCCCTAATGTAACCCAATCTTAACTTCAAAGGAGTTTGTCATTTCTTTATGAATCTTTAAGCATGTTTTTGCACCATCATACATGTCTCTTATAAGATTTATATATGTCAATTGAATACCTCTCTTTTCCAAGGTTCTCCAAAAAATATCTCTTGATATCCTATCATAAGCTTTTCTAGATCAATAAATATCATATAAAGGTTCTTTTTTGCTCTAAAATGTTTTATAAGTCATTTCAATAGGTGAATCGCTTCAATAGTAGATCTACCGGGTATGAATCCGAATTGATTCTCTGTTTTACTCGATACTTGTCTTAATCTATGTCTGATAATTCTTTCCTATAATTTCATATTATGGCTTATTAATTTGATATTTCAATAATTCGCACAATTCTAAATGTCTTCCTTGTTCTTATATGTGAGTATAAGTATACTCACTCTCAATTCCTCGGAAATATTTTGTATTCTTCATATTTCATTAAATAATCTTATGAGTCAAGTGAGAACAATCTTTCCTATAATTTTTCATACTTCTATAGTAATATTATCTCATCCTACATATTTACCAACCTTCATAAATTTATGAGCTTCTTTAACTTCATTTTTTTGAATATGTCAATAGAAATTATGGTTTATATACTTTTCTAATTTGACTAACTCTCCTAAGCTAATACTAGCATATATATTTTCATTAAAAAGATTATAGAAATAATTTTTTCATCTATTTTTTATATCATCATTTGCCACTAAATCTTTTCATCCTCATCTTTGATGCATCTAATAAAAGTAAGATCCTTAGTTTTCTTACCTTTAGCCTTACCTATCATAAAAATATCTTTTTCACCATCTTTTGAGTTAAACCTTTATATAAATTATTTCAAATTTTTACTTTTGCTTTACTAACAGCATTTTTCACTTATTTCTTTGCTTTCTTATAATCATCCCAAGTTTCACTAGTCTTAGCATAATGCAATTTATAGCATACATTCTTTGTCTTGATTTTATCTTGCACCACTTCACTCGACCACCAAACTTCTTTTTTTGTAGATACTTTTTCCTTAGATTCATCTGATACATCTTTTATCATTTCTCTAATATGTATAACTATATTATTCCACATATCAGAAGGTGTGCCTATATAATTCTAAGCATCTTCTTGAAGAACTTCTGTTTAAATATATATGTTTTCTCATATTTGAGATTTCACCATCTAGTTCGAATAACTCTATACACTCTTTACTTTGTTTTCTCATATATGTTTTCTCATATCTTCTTTGTCCACCTTTTACTTGGAAATTCATTACTAAAAGTCGATGTTGAGCAATTAAGTTTTTTCTTAAATTTACCTTACAATCTTTACAACACGATCTATTTTTTCTTACAAACAAAATAATCAATTTTTGTTTGTGACAATCCACTCTTATAAGTATGGAAAATTGGATTGGCTATAAAGAGATCAAAAACCATAACAAAATTTAAAATTTCCTTACCCTCCTCATTTATATCCCCAAAATCATAGTTTTTATGAATACCTTAATATCCTAATGCATCTTTACTGACATGTCTATTTAAGTATCCTCCTAAACAAATTATCTCTCTTTGTAGAATTCATTGAATTACTTTATCTAACTTCTACAAAAAACCCTTCTTTATACTATCTTCTAATCCTACTTGGAGTGCATAAGCACAAACTATATTCAAAGCCTCTACTCCTAACACTAATTTTACTATCATAATTCAGTCATCTTGTATGTCTATATATTATCCTTTAAATCTTTATTTACAATAATACTAACTTTATTTCGAGCATTTTTCTTTCCCGAGTACAATAATTTAAAACCTGTATTTTTAATCTCCTTTGCTTTTTCTCCCACCCACTTTGTCTCTTATAAACATGAAATGTAAATCTTTCTCCGAATCATAGTATCTACTACCCCCATTAACTTGTCAGGCAATATTCCGATATTACAAGTATCAATACAAATTTTATTATGTAGGATTAACTTTCTTACCCCCCATCTGTCTATACTAAAAATGTGAAGACACTTGTTGTAACTTGTTCATTACATTCGAATGACAATATAGTGGGACTAACTTCTTTACCCACCCCTGTCAATGATGTGGGAATCCTCTTTGCAATTGATTCACTACATTTGGGAGAAGATGTAGAAGCTCTTGCTTACTTTTCACAACATTCAAGCTCTATAATGCATCACTAAGAGAGAATACCCTAATGCAATACTTATAATTTATATAATTCATGGTAGATAAGTCCGATAAAGTTTTACGCTAGTTGTTGGAAGCCTAATGCAATCCTCCTCCTTTTAAAACCGGTTATTCAAGAGTGATCCCTTACATTGGCGGAGTTGAAAGAGAAAGAAAATATATATTTAAAATCTTAAAACTATTTATATATACAAATATTTAGTTTTATAAATAGTTTTGGTAGTAGCAGTTGTGATTTTAATTCCTCAAAGCTGATTTTGTAAAGCAAATGAATGATCAAACATGATAGAAAACAACAATCAATGGTTGAAATAGTAGAATCATGTGAAACGAGAAATTATGCATAACTATACATTTTGTTATATATATATATATATATATGATTAACAAGCTACAGATAGGCAGACCTCAACCCCATGCCTGTGCCCTCAGTATCAAGCACTTGACCTTTCGCCTGTTCTGGCTCGACCCTCTAGTGAGGGCAACTGCAGCTTCTTGTGCAAGATCTCCAATGAATTCACCAAAGCAGAATCATCAGCAAGGAAAATTAACAACTGGGATTCAGTACATATATATAATAAACTTGCGTATTAATTTAACCAGAGAAGAATCATTTAGTTTGAATGTAGTCATGTAGATGCGTCTAGAGGAGTTAGTAACATGCTTCTGCAAACTTGGAGTTTAGCGTTAGACGCTTCTTATAGAATGAACTATGGCACCAGAAAGCTGCAATAATGACAGTGGGTTGTCATAAGGTTGCTGAATGACCAGTGGAAAGCTGGACCCCTTGTGATTAAATTAGCGTACAAAAGTTTTCCAACCCGGATTTGGGGGATCTGACTCTCGCTAACATGAATCAAAAGTGGGCGTATAATGCTGCTCCCACCCACTTAAAATTTAGTATATATATAGAGAGTATGTAATCCATGTGTACATCAATTCATGTTTAAATATACTCAAGAATCTTAACTGTCTAATTAATGAGATCGTGATTGAAATTAAACTTTTAAAGCTTTTTGACTTAGATGTCTCTCAAATGGTTAAAATCTTAAGAAGATGAGCATGAATTCATGCACATATGAACTAATTTCTCTCTCTCTCTCTCTATATATATATATATATCATAATTCTTAAGCACATATCTTTTATGCTATTCATACACTCTCAACTCCTTTTATACCCAGATTGCTTTTGCTCTTGTTCTCTCTTTATTTACAAGTAAATGTGCTTTTTTAAACCTGTGTTTGCCTCCCCTAGGTGCAGCACCTTGGCTGCGTCTATTTTGAGAACCCGATGTATCACCTGGGTGCATTTGCTTGTTCCACAGATACACCTCGGTGAGGCAAACGCACTATACCTATGGAGGCAGACACTTTTATCGCATCTGCCTAACACACCAAGGCTCCAACATTCGTTAGTGCCGTGTCCATCGAAGAGAGAGAGAGAGAGAGAGAGAGAGGAACGTGTGTCTAACGGTGTGACAATAGTAAAAAGAACTGTGTGATTATCAAAAACTATATATATAAAAAAAACTGAATTTTTTCGTGACATGCTCATTTATTGCTTTGCAATGGTACGAGTATAATTCCAAAATTTTTAAAAGTTTACAAAAGTACTAATAACATTTTTATTACACTCATGCCACCCAAAAATAATGAGTGGATATGAGTGGTAGGTGTCAGTGGGCATGATCCAATCACTCATATATTATAAATTGATATTTGCTAGTAAATCAAAACAAATAACAACCATCCATTGATTTAAAATTTTAAAAACAAAAATATTCCTGGGAATAAAATGTACTTGCAAAAAAGATATACTTTTTATTTATAGATTTAAATCTCAACTACCTATTACCAAAGATGATGATTGAAATTTGTTTGAATTTATTAGCACTTAAGTACACTAGTATATATATATATATATATTTTCTATGGACTTTAGGTGGACCTTCACATGCTTGCCAGAACCGCCATGGCTTCTGGTTCATTTTCTCGTATATGAAATGGTTTCACAGTATTCAACCAATTTAAAAATTGATGGCATGCATACATACAGTATTTCTTGTGCTTTAGTAGTATGAGTGACATTTTAAAAATAAAGAAACTATTTAAAAAAATATAAAAGATAATCTTATTATCCTCACTTTTCAATTAACAAAAAGAATGCACGCATATATCAAAGGTTGTTGGACCCGTTTTCTTGACAATGTGGAAAAATATAAAAGATATATTATCTTTTATAAATATTACAAAGAAAAAACCTTTAGTCTTTTATAACTATTAGAAAGAAAAGACCTTTTCTTTTTACTTTTCTAATTTTTCTGAGTGTTTTTTAATGGCTTTAAAAAAGAAAAGTTTTTTCCAGGAGAGCCAAATGACAATTCTATTTCCATTTCTCAGGTCATTAAAAAATATTACACTCATTTTTTAAATAACAAAGAGAATGCTTGTACAAAGGTTGTTGGATCTGGTTTTCATGTAGATATATATATCCTTTCTTTACTTTCCCAACAAATACTAAAAATTGCAAGTAATCCTACCATAAGAAAAAAATGTAACTATCTCCCTAACCAAGAAAATCCACATCCATTCTGTTTCCCATTAACCTCTAAACTTGAAAACAAAGTACATCCGCTACCAGATTTATAATTACAATACTAGTAAGTAATGAAAGTATCCTAAACTCGAGAAGATAATTTTTGATATCTGAGTTAAAATATTGTTTAGGACACTGTCAATCAGCCAAAGCATATCCAGTCACTTTGTTCAGCCTAAATGATTCTATTCTTTTCCTTTCGTAAATATATAAAGACACAAGCCCGAACTTGGATGCCAAATGAGCAGTGGCGGATCTGGGGTAGAGTGAACAACCTATTCAGCCATTCAAGGTGGGGCGAAGTATGTATAATAGTCATGAATTCAATCGCGCCCTGTAAATTTTTCATTTGTTTTTTTCAAATTTCAAGTAGGGCGGCCGCTCCACCTCCCCTCAATGTAGATCCGCCATCGTAAATGAGCCCGGAGAACCATTCAATCCTTGTTCATTGCTTGGCTCATCTTCTACAAAAACAAGCCTAGCTAACTGCCAGTTAATCAACTTCTGTTAGAACTTGTTTATGAATTGCTCACCCATCCTTTTTTGAGTCCAACTGAGCTAAGTAATGCAACTGATCAGCCTTCATGAGCTGAGCCGAACCGAGCTTAACGTACCGTGTGCTTCAGCTCATATAGTTTAACGAACCAAACACGAGCAAATCAGGGACCAGCTTCAGATTATATTGTATATCAAATAATCAATATGAAGCAACGACATACTCAAATTTTATTATGATAGATAAACTTAAAAAAGTGTAGCATGTGTTAATAGAAAAATAATTCAATTTTTAGCATTCGTACTTGAATAGTGCCACAGATGAATAGTCAGAACGGATGCTTATGCCATAAACTTTTGAATGTCATCCCAAAATTGATGCTCATGTGGAAGAGGGAAAAGAAGAGAGGGTTGAATTCAGTGGAAGATTGTTATGATTTAAAAAAGCAAAACACTAAGGGGTTGTTATGGGCGATCAAATCTACTAATCTAGACTTAGAATTTTATCACCACACACATACATTGATATATATATATATATATATATATATATATATATATATATATATATATATATATATATAGTGGTACAAGCTCAATTCGATTCAGGCTTAAATTTGCTAAAGCATCTATTCAATGTAGATTTGAATCTAAGAAGCATATTGTACTATTGTGCATTAAATGTGAGTATGGAAAGTAATTAAAAATTCAAATATCTATCAATAATTATATCAATTGAAAGGTAAAATTGTTTGAAAAGATTTAAGTATGAATGAGATTGAGTACAAAACACTTTTTTTATATATATAATGATTGAATCCTGTTTGCGATCGACATTGCCCACTCGTATTTGTCCATTGTTTTTCGAAGGTACGAACGTAATAACATTATCTTTTGTCCTTTTTAAAAATCTTATATGACACTGGTTTTCATAATATATAGGTTTTTTTACCACTAAAGTGACTTTTTGACCTCATCCCCAAGCTGGGGTTTGGCCAACTATCTCCTGCAGCAAGGAGAGTGACACCCCGTAAGATTGAACCTTTGACATCATGTACGAGAGTCCAACTCGTCACTCTTGCATCACGAAGCACAATGCCTCGAATGACACAGCGGTACCACCAAAGTATTGCACTTAAAAATAATACTTCTTTTTGTTTTTGAAAAAGAGTTCTTTTGGCTTAAAAAATAAGTTGTTTTGGAAAGGTGGTCTTGTTTAACGATATTTTAAACATTTCGCAAGTTTAATGCCTCCAACAGTGGACACCAACATACGTGAGAAGAGAACACAAGCACGCATACAATATACCTACTTGTTTCCACCAAAACCGGAAACTAACTCTCCAAGTCCAGTTTAGGTTTCACCAGTCTCTATCTGGTTTCAAACCGGGTCTAGTTTCTGTATTTTTCCAATTTTAATTGAAAATAAGGTGGAATTTTAAATGAGAACCAAAAGCTACTTGAAGCAGATGGTTCTGGTTCCATTCTACAATAGGTAGAACCAAAAACTGAACTGTGAGGGGTCCTAATTCTAGTTTCAGCTGGTTTGATTGGTGGCACACGTATGAAGATTGTTAATAAATCTCAACCATCCAATCTGAAAGATTGGATGGTACTTGAATTTTAAAAGAAAATGTATATTTATATATTTAATTATAATTAATTAAAAAAGAATTGCTTTTCTTAAATTAAACCTCAATCATTCATCTTTTAAATTAGATAGTTAAGATTTGTTTAGAGATACTAGCATGTAATGTTGCTAACATATGCAATACACGTATATATATACATTGGTATATGCTAACACATTTGGATATTAGCAAATTCAAACAAATTCTAACCCTTCCTTTTATTACGACGGACAATTGAAATTTGAATTTAAAAAACAAAAAGTATACGTATACTTTTTACCTGAGAGAGAGAGAGAGAAAGAGACAACATCACGTTATGGAACATGATTTTGGCAGTTCTATATAGTCTCATCAAGTGAATGGATGATGATAAACTTGCAAATGATCATGGATGCATCTGACAATTTTTGTTCCGCACAAAGCATATTTTGAATTATTTGACTGCAACATGCAAGAAAGAAAAAGAGCACACAATTAAATATGCACTCAAATTTCGATGGCCTAAATGTGTTAAAATTTACAAGATAAGATCTTTTTCCTAGCAAACAAACTTATACAATATCCGTCGTATTTAATTAAGCCAAACACATGCGTATGAACATGCTTCACGCCTAACCAAAGGGTTCATATGTAGCATATAATCTTCCAACTAGATTGAAAATCGATCTCCCTTATGTCACCTTCTATGAATCCAGAACCATCGGTTCCAAATTGCCGATTCAAAATATTTTCTTAATTTTTCTGAAAATTTTCAATTTTTTAAATGATTTTGACCGGATTCAAGCGGATTAGGACTCAACCTGGAACCAGCAAATTGTGAACCGGGACCAAGATCGGCCCTATCCTGGTTCGGTTCCAGTTCCTTTGTTCTAGGAAAAATGAAAGCAGTCATGTCTAGATCCACATTTCACTTACATGGAAGATCTCGTTTTCTTTTCTTCTCATTTTTTGTGATCGTGTGGCTTCCTAGGTCTGTTTAGTCGAGAGATGACAAACTATGGTGGGTGAAAAGACCCAACGAAGTTGCAGTAGAGAGTCAGATGATATGAGAGGATTGCTCTGGGGGTCCATGGCTCAGGCCACAGGCCCTCCGCAACGGGCCGAATGTCCCGGTTGTCATTGTAAGAGACATAACGAGAAATGGGAGATTGAACTTCCAGCACCGGTGGCCCAACCTGAATCCTGTGGACTATTTGCACAAATGCACCCGACTCACAAAAGATCAAACCGACTGAAATCCGTCTTAGTACGCTTTCATAAACCAAGCAGGACCTGACTTTAATCAACATTATATTTTGGTTATGCATTTTTTTGAATTACTGAACCATAGCCTAAACCAAAACCTATAAGGTTTTATAATAGCCATTTGGTTATATATATAAGAGAAAATAATAATGCATAATTTTTTTTATTGCATAATCTTGCATAAACATATTTAGTGTCTCACTTGGAACTCGAGATTTTGAGCAATGTACTCAATTGGCAATCTACCACAAAACAAGTTTAACCGTACGGATTCTAGTAAAATATCTCTCTCTCTCTCTCTCATGGGTATATAAGTATACAAATACAAGTTGGAATAACCTTTATAAACTGAATAAGAGCCCCCTAAAACATAACTTTTCACGTAGCACTGCTGGAAAATAAGCTTATTCCGGCTATCAGTGCCAAAACATTCCAATTGTTATAGAGAGAGAGAGAGAGAGAGAATCGGTCAAAAAGGGAAATGAAGAAATATTGACCATGATCTGTACATTCACATGCAGCGATAGATTACCGAATGAGTGGGGAATAATTGAGAATTGATATCTAGTGGGAGATGTATGAAGGACAGATGCTTCTAATATTAGACGACACATAAAACAAGCCAATACATGTGTATCCAAGCCATATTCACCCGCAAGGCTCCAAACCTCTCTGGTTGGCATACGAGAGCCCCCACAACCCCACAGAAGGCCCTGTCCCCTTCACCGTCATACTTTTGAGAGCCTTTATTCATTTTCTTTCTTTCTTTTTTTTTAATTTTTTTTTCAAAAATATATAATTATTTCTTGTATTGTCATGGGTGGTGCCCAATGAAGGACAGCATTAAGACAAATTTTCTAGGGTTTGCTAGTACGATCTCATGGTGTCACCAATGGGATTTCATGCATTATCTAATGCGTTCAAGAATTTATATTCTTTGGTTGGATCTTGGCACTTTGTGTTGCTCATCTCTTACATGCATCCGTCATGTGTGTGTCACTGGTAAAATAAGAAAAACACGGGGACATGGTATTATGAACAATATTTTCATTCCTTTTAGCGAATTTACGAGTTCATGCTCGTGGAAGAAAAGTTTCTACTTACTTTTCCTAGTTATTTCACCTGCTCTTGTTTGTTGAGACACCCACTCGGGCTCCTTCAAACAATTGGTCCACCACAAACTTTAGATCCTTCACAACAAAGTGATAGAAACAATACAACCGTGCCCGCTCGCTATTATAATGTAGCTAAAAGTGGCGTTGCAAAAGTTCGATAGAACCAATAATGTGATGCATACATGAGATGAATTCCTTGTGCTTAAGATCTACTACATATATATACATGTATATATATATATATATATATATATATATATATATATATATATATATATATATATATATATATATATATATATATATATATGAAAAATCGAAGTTGCTCGACACCCTTTTATGCTAGTGCCTTGGTGTGCCGTTCATGCGAGCGTATGAACCATAAAGATTGAGCATCAACATTATTAACACAAGGATCAATACAATTTAATGCAGATTGATCACATTACGAAATAGTGCCTTGGTCACTACCATTACCATTTCCGATTGATCAGACGGATAGTAGTATGGGAGGTCGTATAGTAGTTTCCACTGTTTCTCTTTCTCTCTCTATATATATAAGAGAGAGAGTTCTTGTACTCATCTGTTCAAAATATGAAACATGGGATATGTACTGCTTTTTTGAGAGGTACACCTGAACTGTAAAGGCATGGCATTCCACTGCATTTGGTCAGTGCCTATTAGGTGTGCCCCAGCCGAAGTGGGGACTCCAATATTCATAAGATTCGTGTGTATCAGCTTTTTGCTCTTGTCCATCTTTGTGAATAGTATTGGGTCCCAATTTATTCTGGACTATATCGACCGATGATCATGCAAAATTGGGCTGATTTTTGGGTATCGTGATCGAACTTTACGATGGATGCTCCTTGCATCGAAATTGCTGTACCGATCTTGATAAAGTTTCCCGTCACAATGAGGTTAAGAGATGTAGCAATTATTAGAAGCATAAACTATGTATCTGCAAGGATGATACTGATTTTCAAGCTTAATCCTCCTCCTCCTTTTTTCTAGTGAAAACCAGTTTTTGTGTTGAAACCTAAAGATTAAAAGGTCTCTACTACATGAAAAGCACTCTCAAATGCTAAATGATGTCCACTAAATCGATTCTTAGTCGCCCAAGCTTACTCTATCTGGTATAATATTAATGTTGATGCCGAAAGTCGAGAGGAATACGTGGCAGACCCTCGAGAGCTGTAAGGAGGAGTCGTCACTTTTTACACTGAATATCATTTTGCATTGCCCAATCAAGGCCCAGTTGATTGTTAGTGTGAAATTGCTGTTATCAAACTGCACAAACTTCTCCTTTACAGAACAATGCATCCACAAAAACACCAGTTTCATCTTCTCAAGTGGAGCATGAAGAGGTCTACATTAAATCCTAGGGTAAAACGGTTAGTAAGGTGTTACTAAACATACAACAATGGTTCTCTGAACGTGAACCGGATGTAGGTAGAGGTAGAACGTGCAGCATGGTTGTTTTCAAAAATAAAGTGTATGTTAAACCTCACCTCTTTTTAGGAAACATACACACCTTTAATTCTTTTTTCTAAATTTATCCTCATTCAGGTTTCTCTCTCATTTATTCTCTCCTTTCGCACACCATTTTCTCAAAAAGTGTTCAGATTGTTACACCATTCTGCAGGTGGATTGATCTTTCCTAAGGTGCTTTTGTTGTCCAATGACTGAGAAAGTGTTGTTCAGATTGTTACATCACGCATTTGCTCTTCATTCTTACAGACCTAGGATAAGAAGGCTGCATTAGCAGAACTTGAACGATGGTAAGGATGATGATGGATTTCCATTCCTTATTTTGTTCACATTTTAATATGTGATACTGCTTCAAGTCATGCCCAGAAAACACCCTCTTTCTTTTCTTTGGAGAAAGTGGATGGTCGTTTTCTTTTTTCCTTTACTTCTGATCTTAATAACTTTGGGTCTTTTACCTATGACCCGTTTATATCCATCATATCACATGTAAACAATCTCACTCAAGAAATAGCCCTCTGCAACTTCTAGAAGCAGATACATCGGTGTCAAAATTACTGTCGTAAATGTCATATTTGAACCCTATATAGGAAGCTATAATACCAAGTTATCGGTTCTATTTCAGTGTGAGATGCATGATCTTTTGAATTAGAAAATAAAAAACAGGAAAAATGGGGAACTACCACAATAAAAAGGAAACACGATAAAAATGGGGAACTACCACAGTATATATATATATATATATATATATATACACGAAGCACACACGGTGATCTGTTTGAAGAACACAAAAACATTTAAATTATATGCTTCAAGGAACATTCTTTTGTCTCATGGGTTGTAGAAGCACTCCCGGAGAACATGATCAATTTGTTGGCTTACGAGCCGTTTGTTTACCTTGGTCGTTTATAACTCACAGGTGGGTTGACAAATATGGATTCTTATCATAGTATCCTTCCTGATAAGCTCTGTATTTGAAATATGAATCCTTGCTTTAGAGAAATCCTTTTGAACTTTTGGGGTTTGATTCTGGTGATTATGTAGGACACTCTCAGTATGTTTGGGATTCATGAACTCTAGTTTGTGTTGCAAGCTGTTTTCGACAGGTTGGTAGTTTGAAGTTCCAGTCATCCTTTTGGTTTATTGTGAACTTGGTTTTGAGCTCGAATGTGTCATATTGGCTGATTAGCCATTTGATTTCACAATAGCAATCAGCATCATAGTAAAGTATTTCGCAACGATTCTTAAGCGACTTGAAACATAGAATTATGTTACGATAGAATTGTGTTTTCTTTGAAGAATTTTTCTTTCAAATTGATTGCAAATTGCATATCATCAAATTCTTTACAAATTTAAGGCTCAAAACTAAGATTGCTTTGTGATGGTATAGAGACCAAATTAGGTAGAAGTTAGTGGATAGAAAGATGGTCTAGAGAGAGTGTAGGAAGGGAGAGAGAATAGGAAGGGGTGCTCGGCCAGACTCTTGGACGTGGGGTAGAAGGAGGCTTCTTTGGTTGACAGAGTTCCTCCTTGATGCATGCGTGGGAGTGAGATGGCGTGTTAGAGTGTATAAATTAATATGAGAGAGAGACTATTTCTTGTTTTGCCGATTATAAGAAAAAAAACCTATAAACCCGAAGTACTTAAAGCTCACTGTGATCTTATCACTTTTATGTGACAAAGTACCTTTTACCTTGGGATGCTTAACTAGATAATGTACTTCAGCCCGGAGTACTTAAACTTGAAAGTCATTAAAGTATGAGCAAGTTTTCATCATGGGTGATTTCATATATTGATTAGAGACCCATTCCAATTGATTCTTTAAGCATCAAATCTCTCGTGAGACCTTTTGTCAAAGAACTTGTAATATTCAATTACGATCTTATATAAATAATAGAAATAACTTTAATCATGATTAGATTTTTCACACAACTATGTCTTAAACCAATAAGTCTAAATTTCTCATTGTATATTTGGTAATATACCTTTAACATGATACTCCGACTGCCATAATTCACGATGCTATATGATTTGACCATATTGATATCTCTTGGAGTAGGTCTCTTAGTAATTTTGTTTCATTACTTACCGTAGCTAATATAATAAACCCAATAGCCACTGTAGAGTCAAATATACATGTTTGTCTCTTTGAAGCCCAAGAAATAATACCCACATTGATTGTCAAAACTCAACCGCTTATAGAAGCATGGCCTTTTGAAATAGCTTACATAATTGGAATTGAAATATCCTTTTAATGCTAAAGGACTCCAAATATAACTTTAGCTATAATTAACCATTCCTTCTAATTACTCGTCGAACAATTTGCTAGTAGTTATTAATTGGATTGTTTGTATACCGACTTAAAACAATATCATGTTAAGTATATGTCATCACATACATCAAGCATCTAATTGCTTTGGAATACTCTAGTTACTTAACTAGATGTTCTTCATTTGGTATAAGTAGAATTGCAATCAAAAGGAGTATGAAGAGGAGAACAATGGAAAACATCAAATTTCTTTAACATTTTCTCTATATAATGTGATTGACAAAGTTTTATGTTATCTCCTTCTTTAGTTATTCTAATTCCTAGAATAACATCAGTTACTCATATATCTTTCATATCAAAATTACTAGAGATGATTTCTTTGTAGTATTAATCTTATCTGGATTAGTACAAAAATTAAACACATCATCAATATATAAACATTTGAGATCCTGAAATTTGCTATGTACACATTTGTCTAATTCAAATAACTACTTGATATCATTGCTTTGGGGCTTGTTTTAAATGCTAAAGGGATTTGATTAAATTGTAGACTTTTTAATCTTGCTTAGGTACAACAAATCTTTTGAGTTGTGCCATGTACACCTCTTTATCTAAATCACCATTTAAGAATCCAGTTTTAACATCCATTTGGTAAAGCTTATAAATAAAAGTCAGTATAATAACAATCTAATCATAGTTATACGAGTTACTAGTACATATATATCAAAATAATCAATCTCTTTTTTGGTAAAGCTCTTTTCAACTATCTTGCTTTAAAATTATCAATAGCTCTATCAACTTTCATTTTCATTGTGAATATCCATTTGCATCCAATTGCTTTAAATCTAGGAGGGAGGTCAACTAACTTCTAGATTTTATTACTCGTTATTGAGTTTATTTCATCCTATGATTTCTTTTCATAAAGTCACATGTAGAGACTTAATAGTATCTTAATAAGTTTAGGATCACTTTCAACATTATAATAGAATAGTACTTGGCTCATTATAAAGTTACATGTTCCTTCAATAAGGAAGGTAGTAAACTCGGGCCCCAAAGTCTGTTTTATTTACCTTTTACTTTTTGTAGGCTCTTGATTCTATGAGATACTAGTGTTAGTTCCATTAGGTTCTTGATGATATTTATGTTCATAAACATATCCTTTGGGTTTAAGAATTAAGGTAAATTTATTTTCTTGAAAAATCACATCTAGACTTAATTATTATATTAATAGAATATGAGTTATTTGATTAAATGACATAATTTGTATGCTTTACTATTTTCAACATCTCCAAGAAAATACATTTATTGTTTTTTCAATTTCTTCCTCAAAGGTTTTAAAACTTTTAATATTGCCCGACAACCCCAATATTTAAATTGTTTAAGTTAGACATTCTTTTCTTCCAAAGCTCTATAGGGTTTTCTTGTTCCTTTTACTAGGGACTTTATTTCACCCCTACAACCATTAGAAATACCAAAATAAGACAAAATTACATTTATTGTTTCTATTAACACTACGTTCTTCCATTCAATTACACCATTTTGTTATGGTGAATATAGAGTCGTTATTCACATGTATACTATTAGTGGACTGAAAATAACTTAGATCATATTATTCACCTCACCCACATGATTTTAAACATTTGATAATAGTTTCATGTTGTAATTATACTTGGGATTTAAAAATATTATATTTTTCTAAAGTCTCATATTTAGAATACATCAAGTACATGTGGCAATATCCAGTGTAATCATTTATAAATATAAAATATTTCTTGCCATTAATAGTAGGCCAACCATGCATATTACAAACATCATAGTGTTCCAATGAAATACTTTTGAACTTCTTTATAATTTAGGAAAATGAATTCTAGTTCCTTAAATATACATTCAAAGCATACTTATTTAGTAATAATATAAACACTAAGTTCTTTGTTACATCCAGTGTATACAACATTCATAAGAGTGAAAATTTTGTCAAATATAAACTTGAGTTTCATAAATCTCTTCCCATATATAATACGGGCTCGTCTTCAATCCACTCATCTAACCGCCACATTCTTTGTTCACCTTGATATAACTGCCACAAAGTTATCTTGAAAGATAGAACTCTTTTCCTTAACCAAACTTTTACAACATTAGCACCCACTCATCTAATGCCTAGGTTTTTCACGATGGTTGCATTTTCCTTTCGTTGTCTCATTTTTAATGACCTTACCATTATTGCTTTAAGATTTAGCAAAATCTCATACCCTTTCCTTTGAGGGTATCATAGACATACCTTCCTTCATAATATGAATTTTGTCTTGATTAATTAAATATTTAGAATCATCTTATTTGCGACATTCTTTTTCAAGGCTAAGATAATTTTCTAACTGCTCAAGAGAGATATCTTCCTTCTTGTGTTTAAGAAAATTTTCAAAATCTTTCTAAGGAAGGAGAAGTTTGTCTATGATGGAGGATACAATAATAGTATCATCAATGCTCATATTTTACTACTTAAAACATATATTCTAATTTATGTAATTATTCTATAATGGGACTGCTATCTATCATCTTGTAATTTTTCAAGCGACAAACTAAATTTTTTTTATTTATCAAGTCTTCAACTATGTATCTCACTTAAAGCTTGTTCCATAGTTTCTTTACACTTGGTGTAGTTTAATAGGTATGGAACAGAGCATATGATATATTGTTAAGGATGTGACCCACACAAATGTAGTCATCATTGTCTCATTTATGCCTTTTAGGGTCTGTCGATGGTTTTATCCTCCTCCTCTAGTTTTGGTATAGTAAGGACACATACAACCTTTAAGTGATAAGGAAAAAATGTATCTTTTCTTGTCACTTAAGGAAGTTGTTGCCATTGAACCATTCCAGTTGAAGCTAAAAGTCGTCTTCCTCACATAAGCCATATTCTCCAAAAGAACATGAATAAACCTAAAGGGAGTTGGTATTAGAGGTTTTTTTAAGATTGGAACTTGGGAGCTCTTAGTTTCAACCTTGCTTATGCAACACTCTTGTATACAAATTTTAGATTTTACAAAACCCTTAACTTGTATCAATCTTCTTAATTTTATGAAAGCAAAATAAAAACTAAGTCAAGAGTGACTCGCCTTTTATTCATTTTTCTTTTATGAGTTGTGGGGCCCAAATCAAGTTTTTTCACAATCACCTTCTTGCCTTAGCCGACAAGAGTAAAATCTTGTGCTATAAAATTTCTGGCTACTAAAAGGAAAAGATACATGCATGCTTGAATTGAGATATGAGCACAAAAGGGGTCTCTATTCTTATTGATTTTAGGTATCAAGGGATATATATCTAAATTGGACATGTGTCTAAATTGAATATAGCCTCTAAATGGATATATTCAATTTATCAAATGGATAAATTCTTACATCTCTTTTATAAAAATATCTAAAATTCATGCAAAATTTCTACACATCATGATCTTCTATATCTTAAAATCCCTGCAAATCAGAATTTTCTACATACTAGGATTTTCTACACCTTAGAATTTCTAAATCTTAACACTTTTATAATTACTTGCATATTCTTATTGATTTTAGGTATCAAGGGATATATATCTAAATTGGACATGTGTCTAAATTGAATATAACCTTAGAATATATAGGTTAGTTTTTCAATTATTACATATAAATATATTTATGTATTACATTTCTATACATGTATATGTATATATAGCATATATGTAATATGTATGCATGGTTTTCACACGATAGTGTTGAACTTTCTGTATAAACATTAGATAATAGGATAGGATCATTTGAGGATTTTACAATTGTTGTCATCAATTGATATGACACCCAACTAATATGAACCATAACTTGTGCTTGATTGCGACTATGATACATGATTTCCAACCACAATCCAATGATTTATATACATAGCTCTTGTAACTTTAACTCATAAACTATTGTTTCAACTAAGAACATTGTATCAATTCTATTGTTGTGAAATATGTCTCTAAGGTGACATCACACAGATTTTCCACCAAGGCATCTTACATTCCAATCATTGGTAGATGGGACATGAAAAATGACCTCCGAGCACCTATAGGCGATATGTTGATCTTTCCTCCAAGATTGATCAACACTGCATGTTTCAGCATGTGGAGGAAACATCTCTAATTTTTTTTACCAGCTCTGTTTAATGTGGGTGGTTTAAGAAATAATTGTAATGTTAAAGATGTGGTTAGGCAATAGCCATAGGGATGAAATCTTAAGGACTCCAAAATGATAGGCTTGCTTGATATTGTGGTTGTGTTGGTCACTCATAAGTATGTTAGACATGGTGGTCTTTGAAGATGTTTTCAAAATAAAAGGCCATAGCACTATGGTTATGTATAGAACATATTGAGCAATGTACCTTGTCCATACATATTCTATGCCCTTCATAAAAGAAAGATGTATTTTGTTCATGAATTCACCTTACAATATGAGGGAATTAAATAAATTCACATCGGATTTTGGGAGAATCAAATATGCCTACCCCAGTTTTGTAAAGTATTAAATGAATTCATATCAATTTCGAGAAAGTTAAATGAAAACTTTACTAAGTTTCATGCATGGCTGGAAAAAATGTCTATAAATAGAGACATATGGCAAGTGTAAACTTGTCAACCTTCCCAACTTTAGTTATATACTAGCTTATTTCATTTTCCATCTATTTGAGAAAACCCATTGTAATCCTTAACTACATAACTAAGAATGACAAATTGTTCTATAAATAGAGGTATGGTGCTCGTGTAAAAGTAACATGACCTTCTATCCTTTAGTTCCCTACCAACTTATTTCTTTTTCCATGCATTTGAGAAAATCCACTCTAACTCAGTCATGCCATTAAGAATTATAGAAATCTATCATATTAGTATATTGTTTTGTCAGTACTAGTGAAGGAGAGTTAAGGGGTCTTTATTGTATCCTTTAGGAATTTACCGGTTTACTTTACTTTTGATACCAAAGGCAGTGAATGAGCCTAAAAATTAACAAAACCCACACCTTGCAGACATTTGTGTATTACCTTCTTTCTTGTTAAAACACAAGTAGAGTTGTAAATACTCGAAAATTTTGTAAAAAATATGTTTTAGCTACAAAGATGGTTTTAAAATTTAAAATAGATTAAATGATTCTATGAATCATGGATCATAGGATATTCATTAAGAGGGTATAAGTCTGATTTATAATGAATCAAATCAAATACAAGGTTATTGATTTAGGAAAATATCAAAAGAAAAGAAAAGGGAAAGCCGCAGCATCCACTTGCTTTATTAGCAGGACAAAAATATCCAAAATGCCTTCAGTTATGGAATATATTATGTCAACATCCTAATAATGAACCTTGGACTATATCAAAAGAATAAAATTCTACTAGAGTGTAGGAAGAATGCATGAGATCCTTTTAGGGACATTCAAATAGCATGAAATTTCGATAGACTATATTGCATTATTGATAAACAAAAATTGAAAAAGTTGATATAAGATTTATCTAGTAATAGTCAATTAGGACAAGCCTTTCAAGTTAGCAAGCTTGAACTGTACAATTATTACTACGGTTTTTTCCTCGATGAAAATTTGATACCGACACATGGTTAATAAATTCAAAATAGGTTAGCATAAGTCAAAACCGATGGATTCAAGAAGGCCATGGGAATATTACATATTTCCCTATACTGCTTCTAATCGTCAAATTAAAAAGAAATTAGTCACAAAGATAAAAGGAATGATTGCACAATGCTTCACAATCCTCTTTAAATCAAAGAAGCAGCCATCACTTCATGATAGTCTTTGCCGAAAGCATTAATAATGCACAACTGTCTAGTTCTCTACGTCTAAGTTTAAACAAATATTGTTGTAGTAGTAATGAAGGGTGACGATGTCAATAGTGCACTCAAGAACTTGATGCAATAGTACTGCTAGACTAGACGTTTTTTCTAGCCAATTCTACAAGACTTATTGACCTATCATAAAAGAGGATGTAATATGTGTGTCAAAGTCTTCTTGAGTAGGTCAACCTCACTAAATCCTAACATTAGTTTCACGTGATTGGCATGGTATTAGAGGGGGAGAAAAAATTGTAGCTATTGGCACAAAATAGCTTTTGGAAAGTAGTAACAACATATGTTTTTGGTTTGATGTTTGGTGTGGGGAATGCTCAATTATTTTACAACTTTTACCCATATTATATAGTATGGATAAGGTTGAAAACGATGGTTAATACAAAAATGACTCACCTATTCAATCTAGAATATGCCTTTAATGCAAATTAAGGGAGTTCACACTATTGTTTTCTATTATGGTAAACAAATGAAGACTTATATCATCTATTTATGCATTGTTCAAACCAATATGGTTTTCTATCATCGAATTATTCATGCAACACTATCAACTAGGCTCATAAATGACTAATGGTTTTCACACATGGGGATTCAAAAATTGAAGAGATTAAAGCATTCACCAAGGTTGACACTTAGCCTTCCAAATATTTATGTGAAAATTTTGGCAATTGAGGAATCAATCTATATTTCTAGAAGCTATTGCAATGCTTGATGCTGGTGAGAACGAGTGCTTCATATCCTTCTAACCTATAATGCTTTAGTGGGATGATAGAGAAATCTTAGATGATAGATATCTTCTATTAAAGGATGCTTAAAATTAGGTGTGGCTAACTATTTTGACCACCATTACATATCGATTACACTATATGAGATAGTGATGGAAAGTTGCTTCTCTAAAGATGGAAACATCCTCGATAGGTAGTGGACCATGTGATGTAATTCTTTAATAATTCAAGCATATTGGTTCAATGACCTTTGAAACTTATCGAGTCAATTTAGTTTACTCGATTAAACCTACCGTTGAGGGCTGAAGTCATAATGGAAGGATTCTAGAGTTTATTCAATACATTATATAATGTCTTTTTGCATGCTTGCATTCGAAATTGCAAGGTACAAATCTCATTTTGTAACTACACATTTGGCGAAATTAACACAATTATCTCTTCCACTTGGCCAGCCAAACTTTTCCTTACTTTGTACAGAAGGAATGGATAGGTCAGCAAAGGTTGTCACCAAGTGAAATAGCTACCCCAAGGTAGGTACCAAGATTTGAGGTTTTCTCGAACATAGTGTACCATATGAGAGCTTGATGCTTTATGAGGTCTGTCTTAAGTGAGAATTTTTTTTTAGATTTATATACATTGACATGGAGACCCAACATTTGACAAACTTCATCTAGGATCTATATGGTTGCATGCATTTGTACCTAAAAATCCTCACTCAAAATAAAGATGTCATCAACAAAGAGAAGGTGAGTTTGCCATGGACCTCGATGCCCAAGTCTAATGCCAAGCTACATGTCGAGCACCAAGACCCATAGAGATGTTTAGCCAAGGGGTAACTGCACATGGTCGACATCATTGGAATTTCGGGTTCTGTCATGTCTAGTGGATTGTGTTTTGGGTCATGATGTCAGTTTAGTAATATGGATATAGTGTGCTTGGAGTCAGATCCAATCGACCCAATTAGGGTCTCATTTGGATGACCACATCTATATAAGAGGACCTCCTAGAATTTATAAGTCATAAATGTTGCTATCGAGAGAACTGAGAGATAGAAGAGCACCCAGTAGCTAGTTGAGAGCATTATCTTCTTCCTCTTGATGTATGTGTGGGCATCGTTGATGACCAATGAGTAAGACAATCAAGTAACTCTGCTATTTTTTGATTTGTGTGCCTTTGGAGAAGGGATTTCGCCATGCTATTATGCTCGAGAGAGAGTCGAGAAATAACCCATATAGCTTGCTTTTTTTATTATATTGATTATCTTTCTTAGTTTACGTACATCTATAGGCTGGTGAATTTAGAGGATCGATGCCAACTCCGGATGGTGAATCATTATTGCATTCATGCACAAGAAAAGTTATCATTCTATAGTCATTTGATGAAAATTTGGTATTAGAGTATGATTATAATATTTTTTCATAATTCTAATCAATTCCCTATTGGCAAAAATAGGCTCTTGGTCATACAATCCTTGTGCCGTTGAGATTAGATTTGCCATTGCTGGTGGGTGATGGAAAAAAACCTGACTTAGTATCCATCAAGGCTTGAACCTCGGTTAGTCATCACTTCTGAAGTTTCACAAAATTTCTACAAGAAACAATCAATTGTTGTTATTCTTCAAATTGTAGAGAAACAAATGATCAAAATGTTTTCAGATTGGGAGGTCTTGTTGCTTGGAATCTATTAGTGGAACATATTTTTGGTCGTGATGAGCTCTCCTATTGATTTGGGTTGTGGAGTCAGGATCCAATTGAATCTCTAAAACCCAAGTGCATCACTAGTGGAAGACAAATCCATGCATTAATTTTGATCTAATTTAGGATGATTGAAGGCAACTTCTTTACCAATTCAGATCATGACCCCTCTCTTAGCATGTGTATATTCAAAAGGAATGAACCTACAATTGTTTTAACTCGAATTTGGTTCACAATTAACCATTGTTATATATGTTCAATGAAAAATTTTAGTTTTCCTATATTAATTCTAGTCTTTTGTCTAGCAACCAATCTAAAAATTACCTGCCACACGAAGTCCCCTCATGGTTGTTGCAAACAAAGTAAAGAACCAACATTAGGCTTCTGCTCGTGTTCTTTCTAGTTGGACATTGTGAATCAAATAGGAAAGCTAGACATCATATTTCGGTTTTGGTTGATTTTCATCTTCTACAAAAGCTAGTTGTATTCATCTCTTTCTTTGTTGGTTTGTGATCTATGATGGAAATAACTTCTCTTTATCGTGTTATGTTGGTTGAAACTTGCTGCTTACACTCTTGGGTGCCTCCTCTCCTTAATTTTTTGCACCTCCCTTTGATCCATCTTGATCATGTTATACCTCACAATATGACCAAGAAAAGTGATCTCTTAGTGGTTGAATTTATATTTCTCCCTCTTAACATAGATAGAGTGCTCCTCTATAGTGCTACTATAAACCATGATATTATCAATGTAGACCACCATGAACTCATCCAACATCCCATGCAACACCTCATCTATGAGGAGATTAAAGTGGTTGGAGTGTCACCAAGAACTAAAAAGATCCATATCAGGTCAGTATCATAGTTTTTTGCTCGTCTGTAGGCACAATGTGACCTCCAATAGCCATTGCAAGGATCTAGTTGAGTAACTATCGAATGATATTAAACTTATCAAACAAATCTGACATCAAGGGAAGAGGGTAGCAGTCTCAGATTTTGATCTTGTTGAGGGTACGATAATCTATACACATCCTCAATGAGTTGTTAGTCTTTATTAGGAATAAGACTGATGATCTATAGGGGGTCCTCCAAAGTTGAATAGTACTTATCTCCAACAACTCCCCTAATTGCCTTTGCAGCTTGGTTAACTCTACTGAGCTCATATGGCATGCTTCGCTGCAAGGGGACCCCAACCTAGGAACTAACTCAATCACATGATCCAACTTGGTGCTTGTTGCCACCCTTGTTATTGCTAAGTTGTACGTGGATGGGTAATGATAATTCTGATGCATCAACGGATGATGGAGTGCTTCTCATCACCAAACTCTTGATCCAGAGATGCCATTGTTGATACAAACGCAGTTGTACAAGTGGGTGGAGATAATTCCAATGTATCGGTTAGATGATGAAGTGCTTCTTGCCACCAAACTCTTGATCCTTCACCTGGAGCAGAAGAAGGGTCTTCCTCGTACTTTTCCTTTCCTTCGGTCAGGTGTATTACCGAAAGAGTGTGGTCGTTGAACACCTTAATGAGTTAGTGCTTGGACATAGAGGGCTCCAGAAAGGAGTCCACTTATTTGGGAGTTTGGTGTGAGTGAACATCCCTATATGTCATTGAGGGCACCATGACGCTAGAGCTACTGGATGGGATACTGCATGAATCTCAATGCCCACACATGGAGTTGTCGTTCCTAAGGGCACAGTCCACCGCAAGACAGGTGCACCACACAAGGAGAGCATGGAAGCTGTGACAAGATGGTGCCATGCTTGATGGAACCTCGGGTGTAGTTACACTAGAGGGGCACAAAGTTATGAATGAGGAGTTAGAGGAGGCTAGCCAAGATTGAGGGTCAATCGTGGAGCAATGTAGGAGCTCAATCAACCTAGACCTCAAGGGCGAGGTTTAGCTAAGTTGGGGAGGATTGTCAGGGGACATGCTCCGGGAGCACTAGCATCATGTGAAGAGAGGCTTTCACTTAGATGCATAATGCATTGGAGGAGTGCACATGCACGCACTCGGTGCATGCACCAGAGACCCGTACCATGAAAACATGTGTTTCCTTATGGTCATCCTGGTTTAGGGCACGTCATATAGGCATAAGTCATTTCAGATGTAGTTAGTTCTATGGACCCGATTACAATTTTATAGTTAGGAACCGGTCTAGCTAGTGGGCTTAGTCTTGTGGATCGGATCTAAGATCGAGATCCTACTCACTAGAGTCTTCTACAAAGTTCAACTGATGGCTATAAAAGCCATTCACTTACTAGAGCCTTTTACCATAGAGTCTTCTTCCTCTTAAGTGAGTAAGTCTCGATGAATAGGAATGCTTGTGGATTCTAATGAGAGTGTCGTAGACAGAGCATGAGGGATAATTTAGGTAGATTTGAAGTTTTGAGGTGTCATGAGTTCTTGTCAAATTCCTATTATAAACTTAATTTCATACTATTTTTTATTTACGATTATTGTAATTTTGTCAGATCTCATTCTATATTGTGTTGTACTACATTGTAGGCCCCTGGTTGGTTTGAAAATTGTCTTGGGACCTAGGGTTATGTTGTCAGAATCGCATTGAAATTCTAAAAAGATGAGTTGAGCTATTTTGTAATTACAAAAGTGCAGATTTCTTGTAATGTATAGTTCAGTCATGTTATGTGAGTGTAAAGGAGTTTGGAAAGCTTGGTGAACCAAAGTGCAACATATTAAGAGATCAATCATGTAGAATATGGTATGTTTTGCCCTTGTTGATTAGTAGATAAGATCAGAAGGCATAGAGTTGTTGTTGTGATTCACATTATTACAAACATGGAGCACAAACTTGTTTAATGATCCTAGTCTATGGTTGCTTCACTGCTATTGTGATTGTGTTGTTATCAATCAAAACCATATCTATTTGATAAGCCTCTCCTACAAGAGGAAGCTTTTGTGTGGTGAAAGTGTTGAGTCACAATGGGACTCTAGTTGCTCCTATGGATGTAAAACCTATTAATGGTTCAATGTCTTTCTATTGTTGTAAAAATCTATTTTATTGTAGATTGCAGGAAAGATTTATATTGTTGTTGTGCTGCGAAAGAGTACAACAACCCCGTTGCTGGTTGTTGAAGATCACTAACTTCCTATAAATCGTTCTTGCTCCATCGATGTGGTGAAGTTACTATGAAGCAAGGTGTTGCTGAGGATGTAACCAAGGTGTGTATGGTGTTGCTAGAGTCCACTTGCTTCATTGACAAGACATGCCCGTAGACTATTCTCGAGGTCATGACCATGGTAGAGATGAACCAAGTATGTGGTAAGGGAGATGGATTCGGTTTTCTTGTGATGATCAATATAGAAGAGTGCGGAGCATGAGGTTCTCTATGATCCGATTGCAGAGATGAACCAAAATCATTCTTCGGGGTGTGCGCTATCGAGCGAGGGGAGTATGGGTGAGCTTGGTAGTCCTTGTCATGGATCACACAGGTTGATGAGCCGTCTTCATATCCTTTGTCTAGTATAGAAGGAGGATCATATTTGTCTTTTCCTTTCACTTCAGTTAGGTGTGGTGTTGAAGGAGAAGCATGGTTGTTGGAGGTCTTGATGATTCATAGGCAAACATTGGAATATTGTGAGACATCTTTAGGGGTTTGGTTGAAGGCAAACCCCATAGATGTCATAGAGGGCGTTGCAGTACTAGTGCGAGATGATAAATCATTGTGAGGATGCTAGCGCACAAAGTTATCGTTCTTAGAGGTGCAGTAGGACACATGGGAGTGACACTATGAGATAGACACACGGATAATGGGCACGCCAAATAAGGTGAGTGTGGGGTCATGACGAGGTTGTTCCACACTCAATAGAGGCATCCAAAGTAAGCGTGATTGCAAACGAAAAGATGCCAATGTTGAGGTAAACTAATCGGGGTCGAGACTCAACTAAAGAAGCATTATGGGAGCTCGAGCATACCCGAGACCTCAAGAGTGAGGTCTAGCTCTGCCATGGGAGGATTGTCACATGACATTTATTGGGAGCACTAGTGCCATGCAAAGAGAGGATTTCACCCCTTTCGCCCAGTACCTTGGAGGAGTGCCCATGGATGCACTTGATACACACACTGCTCACCTATGCCACGAGGGTGCATATCCTTATAACTTCTGTAATAAACACCTATGTTACATGTGTGGCCTTGAGCCTTTGCATTAAGCATGTTGTCCTTGTGTAGGTCTAGCTTAGGTTCTAGATAGTAAAAACCATACAATGTAATAGGTCATGGATCATTAGGATTGGTATTACATATAGCATGGTTCAACAGTTCTATGAATACCGCATAGCACCACTATAATAACTTGACTTACAATAGATAAGTGTTTTTTACAGGAGAGATGGTCTCCTTCTCCCTTAGCATGTGTGAGTTGCTCGGGGATAGAGTAGCTAGGGATGGGCATGAGGATGCACCAGCCTTCTATCACAAATCAACTCGTATTGAGAGTGCACAAGACACTTGCTCAAGTCCACCATAGAGTCTCTTGGTTTTTGCGGTTTGAAGAGGCTGGATGACTTGGGAAGCCATCATTGGGCATTCTCTAGTGTAGTTGAAGGTTGACACCACAAGGACCGTCACAATGGAAAGTTGCTGAGTTGATGTCTATAAAAGCCACTCACATACTTTGTAATAACTTGACTTGAAATGATGAGTGCCTTTCACCGCGCAGAGTCTATTTCCTCCTCTTCAGTGAGTAGGTCCCGAAGAGTAAGAGTGCTTGTAGATTCTGGTGAGTATTGTAGAGAGTGACTCATCATGAGGAAGAGAGGGCATAAGAGCAGTTCGCTCAAGTCCACCACATGAGAGGATAGATGACTTGGGTAAGACATCATCAGGCATTCTTTGGTGTAGCGAAAGGTTGATACCACGAGTATAGTTACAATTGGTATAAAAGCATCATGCACCAAGATCATTGGGTCTGGTGGTAGAAGTGGTTTAGATATGTCAGTATGCAATTGCTGTAGGGGAAAGGCGAAGGTTGATTTTTTATCAAAGTTGACATATTTGGTGAGAGTTGATCTTCATCCTTTTGTTCAGAAGATAGATGAATGTGTGGAGAGTTGATAAAACCATAAATCAAAGGTTTCTCTGATCAACAGAAGTGGATATGAGTCTCTGCAAAGTGAGCTAGAGAACTGACTACAGTTCAACTGAAATTCATGAAGGAATTACTTGCAATGGTTGACTACCTTTAGATGGCCAATCAACCTCTCTTCCTTATCGTCACTAATAATACAACAAACACAATCCTAAAGACAATCAAATAGTTAAAGCTTCTGAAAAAGTATAATTTTCAATGAGTCTACTAGTTAAGGCATCAAAATGCGACTGCAAATACATTAAGCCATAAGAGTGGCAAAGACATGTACTGTAGTTGGTACCATAACTGTTCGATTATCTTGACTATGTTCAAAGCCACAACCAGTGAGAGAGGGGTTAACCGACTGTTTGTACGATGTTGTTGGTTGATTGGTAGCTGATGGTTGTGTAGACAATAGGTGTTATACGATGCCTCATTTTATAATAGACACCTAAGGTTGGGTCCATCCAAACAGGAGGTCGAATGCTTTGTTGGAGGAGTATCGTTGCCACTATGTTATTGTCTACCAGCAGAATTGGTCACATTGTTAGAGACGGTTCAGTTCTCCTCCAACTTGCACATAGCATTAGCTACAAGAATAACTCTTTTGAGATTGTGATAGAATGACAACCACTCTTTCCTTTCTAATTGGCTTAGGTGCGCAAGGGAGAAGTTGCCTTGCCGTGTTACGAGAGTTACAAGAGTGATAAAAAAATGCCTTCGAAGGTACAAGATTCACTTGAGGGAGCATAAATGAAGGTAGTAACCTACACCGTTCGTCACAAGACTTTGCGAGTTTGACGTTGGAAATATGGTCTCGTTGAAGATCTTGAAGTACATCCGAATGCAGATTCATCAAGGCATACATATGAGTTTGAAGCCTCTTCCTTTTATTGCACTAGAGATGATTGACAAAGTTACATACAGGTTAGAGCTTCAGGGAGAGCTTCTGGAGCAGCTGAGGGTACATTTAGTGTTTTATGTGATCATGTTCAAACCATTTTTGAGGACCTAGAGCGATAGGAGTGTCGACCACTGCTATTTATGTGTGAGGACATTCAAGAGATTGTTGAGATTATGTACATGAGGTGCTACTCCATGGCATTTGACCTAATACTTAGTAACAGTCGATTGTAATTGCTTTGGCTTGCAAAAAAAGTCGTAGTTCGATAACCGTGGCCCTTCCAGTGACAAGAAACAACCTCGGCAATTAAATGAGGATTTCTTTTGCACAAAAAAAATGCACGGGCAGAGTGAGTCGCCTTGCCGGATTCCTTGAGAGGGGTGATTGATACATTGTAAAATTCCAAGTTTTGAACATCCCGTTGATATTTTAATGTATTTGGATCCGATTTTAAATTTAATTAATCCAAACCAATCTAAAAGTGATTAGGTTCTCTCTCTCAACGTATTCCACCGACGGCATTCACGGGCACGGTTGGGTTGCTCTTTCTCACTCCCTCACTCTCTCACCGCACCGGGTTACCAGCAGGATTCCTACTCTCTCTCTCTCACAACACCTGCTACATGCCACCAGCACTACCGGTCCGCCGGCATCCCGCCTCTGCCAACCAGGTGGTCCCGCCGTTTCCCTCTTCAGTTTCTTTCTTTCTTCTTCTTTTTCCTTCTTCTTTCATCTCTTTTCTTTTCTTATTTGTTGTTCGATTCTGGGATAAAGATGGTTTCTTTTCTTTGAAATGGAATTGTCGGTTCATTCGATCTTGAGTTTGTTGTGTCGTAAACTTGTATGAACGTATTGGTTTTTTTCAGTCATTTCTATTCCTTTCCCTTTATTGTGGTGAAAATGCTTTGTAATCATGACGGGCTTTCAACTGGTTGGCGCTCGTTGTACATGGAAAGTTTTGAAAGAACTTATCAAGGTAAGCCTCTTTTGAGGCTTTGGAGTACCATGAAAAGGTGTTAATACTTGATAGAATTCTTAGCTTATTTTTCTTCAAGTTTGTGTTCAATTCTGTGGTTCTTTCTCTATTATAAATGCATTTGGATAGAAAATTATAATGCGAACTATTCCTTAACAAACAATTACAAATTTTCGCTACACATTAACGTATGGAAAAGGCTGAATTAACCAGCCATCCTCATCGGTTAGTCCTTATTAGAGATTTATCAAGAAGTATAGGTGGACGAAGAGGAAAAACTTTGTTTTTGAAGAAATAGAAAGAAGAAGAGGGAAAACATCTTATAGAAGAAGTATTTTACCATGACAGGCTCCACTTTCTCGATGTGAGTGTAGAAATGTCTCGTTATTGTTTTCTACTCTTAAAAAAGATTATTGCATAGGCTTTTCATTGGAAAAAAACTATGATTTAGCAATCCCATGGTGAGACGTTTTTTGGCCCTCTGCTGATCTTACACCTTATGTAGGTTCATCATTGGTGCCCTCATTTTCAACCCCCACTCTTAAATTTCTAGGTCATTGTTCAATTATATCGAGCATTTCAACCTATACCCAATTGCTTGTCATGTTAAAAATCACATCAATTTCTAATTTCCATTTTCATGTGATCAAAATAAAGCTACTACCAAGAATTTCAAAGTAGACCGGCATTTTGGTTGCCTCAAAAATAACCTCAGAAGTTGAAAACCATACTCTGAAAGTTAATAGCGAGCATTATCAAGCTTTTCCATGTTCACAAGAAAGAGAAGCATCCATATTATTAACACATCATGTTTTTACCACCTTCACGCCACTCTTCAAGCATTTCCTTTCAGATGCTGTCAAAGAAACTGCAAAAAAAAATCCTTATCATGAGAGAGAGAGAGGTCTACTGATGAGCTTGGGGCCGCTATTGCATAGTTCATTTCCAGTGACGAGGTTGGTGACTGGAAAGATGGCCAACCTCTTCTTAATCTTAACCATCTTTGTGCACCCCATCAACATCCAACAGGATTTTAACGTTTAGCCATAATCAATCAAACCGATATAAACTGGCAGCTTGATTTGGTTTGGAAGAAAAAAAATTATATGGTTCATGGTTCAAAGGTTGAACAGAACCAATCCATATATAAGCTCACCACAACAGCTTGGCCAGTTTAGCAACTTGGAATCTATGTCACATGGGTGCGGATGCGGGATACGGCAAATTTCAAAAATTCTGGGTGCGGCGACACGGCTAGGGTATATAATATTATATATTATATATAATAAGCTACATAAATCAAACATAATACAACTAGCATTTGCTAATTTTGGGTGCACGTAGACGTAGGTATCAATTAGCAAGTTCCCTCATAATGATCTGAAACTTACAATGATTTTACGAGCTGCAAAATATTCAAGTTATGGATTCAAAGAGTTTCAAGATCTTTTGTAGGATATAACATATACTAGTATTTGTGCTAGGATCCACTAGTGATGTCATACTCTTTTGTTCTATTGATCTGGCAATGTTTCTGGTCTTTAAATGTGTTTGGTGACAGAGATTATTATGTGCAAAGGCATACAATATGGAGTCAAGAATCCAATCAGATTGAGTAATAAGAAACCAATTGTTCGCACCCAAAATCATTGAAGCAGCTTTATATTGTATACAGCTACAATAGCAAGTACACAACTTTATATTAAATCAAAACATATAAATAGTAAACAACTACTAATTTCATCATAATACACAAATCAATCTTCATTATCCGGACCCATTTATCCGTGAGTTACAAAAAAAAAAAAAAAAATTGCCCATGCCGCACCGACACGGTATCGGTGTCGCACCAGTGTCAAAGTCGACACTCCACCCCTTAGAAGTGTCTGTGTGACTTAGCTTGGAATAACAAATGTAAATAAGGAGAGAGAGAGAAGACAAGGATCAGATTCATTCAACAAAAGAACATGAGAAATAAGAGGGGGACTCCCTCTTCATACACCTCAAAATAGCATGTTCTTTGAACACCTGGTTTAAGTTCAACATTCCTTCAGTGTACCATAAAGTCTATCTGTGTAGTTAAACATGCATTGAAACAGCTTACTGAAAACCCAAAGAAAACATAAAATTGCTGACTGCCCACCTAAATAAGCTGAAGCAGAAATGGATAAATTTGCTTCACGAGATTTGTAATGCGATTTATTATTTAGTGTAATTTATTTTACACTATAACTGTCATGTATTAGCATGTTAAAATGTAATGAATGAACCAAACTGGAATCGATGGTTTGGCTTGGTTCCCCAAAAATTAAGAACTAATTACATTTGGTTTTGTTCAAGGTTGAGCCAGAGCCTAACCAAACTGAACCACAACACCCCCAGTTTCTACACAGACCCATATTGGCTTTGGTGAATTGACGTTTTATAATCATACTGAAAAACAGTTCTAGGCCTGACGTGCATATGCATGTCTGTGTGTATCAGAGTTTGTGGAAGAGTTTGTTAGGGAGGGAGTGAAGATGCCTTAAGAATTGCATAAAAGGCTCACCAAGAGACCTCTCAAACTTGACAAGGTTTCTCTCTCTCTCATACATACACACAAGTGCACGAAGACACAAACACAAATATATGCAGTATATATATTATATAATATATACCATCTTCTTCTAGATTTTATTCGTTAAATAGTTCACAAAATGATTTCCCTTGATTCTTGGAGCATTGTATATTTTGCATTAGGCCAAAGAGGCTCAAAATCAAGTTCTAAATGGATGCTACTTTTTTTTCTTTTTTTCCTTAATTATACTTCTCCTAATTCTGATGAATGATTTCTTTATGTTGCAACAGACTTTAAGTTAAATTAGTTTTAGTCTTGTTCTCTTCTATGGATTCATCCATAAAGCTTGGTGGCTACTCTGTGGGCATCGGGGTTGTGTGGGAGGGGGGGAGGGGGGAAGTGTTTGTGTGCAATACTTGTTTGTGGAACACATTTTTGAATTTGAATGGTGAATTGGGCATGTTGTTTGTTTTTTAAAATTGTTTTATGTTCTGTTTTGTTTGTTTCTTAGAATTGTTTTATATTCTATTTGATCATTGATACGGTTTATTGTTTCCATTCTAGTTATATTCCTCACGTCAGATGTCTAAGAAAGGTCTAAAAAACAAGAGTGATGGTATGCAATTGAAGAGGAAGAGGAAACCAGTAATCATGAGCAGAGTAGAAGAGGAAGAAAAAGGTGAGGCACTATCGTCTGACTTGATTTTAGACTTGTTATGTAATTTACTGCTATATTGTTCATAATTTGAGTACATTCAATGACGTAAGCAGTATACCGAGTAACATGGCCAAAACGTGGCTTTGCTTTACGTAATTTGCATATTGTAGATGCCTTGTATTTTTTCTGTTTTCTTATTTTTCACTATGAACATCCTGATTTATGACTTCAGAACTGAAGCCTGCTGATGTGGAGGGAAACAATGATGAACATTTCATGAAGAAGAAGAACAAGAAGAAAAGGAAGTTACTCAGAGAAAACCTTGGCGACAGAGAATGTCAGTAATTAAATCTTGATCTCTATGGTCACTACGGAAGTGACTGAATCCATATGATTTTGAGTCAAGCTCTGGATCTTTGTTTGAAAGCTAATTTTACTATGTTTGCTTAGTATGTTCTCATGTTTTCTTTTACCCACTTGTGTTTTGGGTGAGCCTCACTCTCTATCAGTTATTGTGGATTGATAAACACCGTAGCATTTGGATAACAACACATTCTTGTATGTGCAGCAAAGAAATCTAAGAAAGGAATGAAGGTTAAGAAGAAAGACCATAAGATTGACAGGACACAATCGGAGGAAAATGATGTTGAAGGTGAGTTATGTATATCTTAATGTGTCTCTTTAAATTTTTTGGGGTGACATATTTTGTGAATCAAGGAGATGGAAAATATATACTTCTTATCTTTCAAAATGTTGAGAAGATTTTAGATGGAACAAGAAATGATGCTTCTAGTTTGATAAGTTGAAATCTAGATTAATTGAAAGACATAAGGGTTTATATTTATATTTTTAATATTTTTTGCAAGATGTAGTTGAAACCATTACCATTGGTGTATGGATCCTTATTGTTTTCAGTATTTTTTTTAAAGAAAAAGTTAGGACATGTACCGCTACATATCTTGTTGTTAAGCTTTTGCTACTACTGATTTTATAGCGATACTTATGACACTGTACAATACTACTAGGAGCGTGTTGTGCGCTTATCAGACATTTCAACCATCAACATTCATACCTCTCCCATGTCCTTTATAAAACTATGTTAGAATATGCTATCAACTATGTAAAAGATTATAATTTGTAATTATATATTGTTGTCATCCTGCACTCATGATTTTTAAAATTGTTTAGCCAGCACAGTGCCAATGTTTGGAAAATTTTGGACTCTTGGATCACCTTATCATAAATCCTCACAAATCTTCTCAAATCAAAATTGTTGTCCACAGACTTTGGGCAACCATTTCAACTCTTATTATCAATACTTGACATGGTTTTCCCATTTTAGAAGCTCTTATCTTTTAGGGTCTTAGAGTACAAGTTTTTTCAAAAGATTCCAGCTTTTATTTTTTCATTGACTTTTGTTGTGTTTAGCTAAATCTAATCAAATTTGAGATGTTAAACTTTCTTTTTAGAATATAATAATTTTCTTTTTCAGAGTTTTTGTGAAAAGAAACTCTTTTTAAGCAAGAAAAGAAAAGGAAGTAAAATGTTTGCTCGTATTCATAAGAAATTCAAAAAGGGATATTTGCAAATCACGGTAGGCATCCTGATGTTAATGTTTTTTTTTTGGAGAAAGAAAGGCTACAAATTGAGTTCATTGGATATATATATATATATATATATATATATATATATATATATATATATATATATATACATACGGATAGACAGATGTCTATATGTCTCTCTCTCTCTCCCTATATATAGGGAGAGAGAGAGAGAGAGAGGTCTATACACATGGCACACTCACCTGTGTATGGTGTGGAAGCCAATTTATGACAATGCAGCAAGTGGTTTTTGAACTGATTTATTGTCATTAAGGAGGTTCCATCTCCCTTTTTTTAAGAAACAGGCATTTATGGAATTAAATAAGGGTGGAAGGAAGAAAAGGCAGGGCACATTAATGCACGTATTATGTATATCTATGCTGCCTGAAGTCAGTTTATCTTGGCTTCACTGAATAAAATAGGTGCTCAAATCAGTTCTTTTTGAGATCATAATATCCCTCTTAGGGTAGTTGGAGAGTTTGGTGATGAACGATTGTTCTCTTTTTCTATACTAGAACCGAACTTGAGTACAAAGTCCCAAGGATCAAGAGAAACTTTGGCTGATGCTACACAAGTGAATGAGGTTTATGAGATCCCCTCAGTAGATAACGACTGCTCGAAAGGCATGAAAAGTAAGTTCAGAAAACTCAGATTGTCCAAATTAGATCTTTTCTTTAATTATGTGTTATTCATCACAATTTGTCTGTTTCGTATTTCTTTTTTTGTATATGTTTTTTGTCTTATGTAGGTTCATAGCTGAGACCGGTTTTGCATAGCTACTGGAAGCTTGTGAACATACAGTGCCAACTTGCTTCTGAAGCATAAGCCACATGTTCTCTTGTGGGACCTAAAGGTTCACGAGAAACAGCTTACTCCCAGAAAGCATGCTTCTTCCAGTGTTCTGACCGAGTTCCTTGAAATCCACCATTCTCTGGACTTCAATTTTATGTTTCCATGTTAAGCCGTGGATATATAGTTAATGTTGTTGACATATAAGTACTAAGTACTCTCCTTTAGTACATTGTTTACCTAAGTTACAATTCCAGGTTTTCTTTGGGAGTTGACTTTAGTGGGTAGGGGCTCAGCTGTCATTCGGGTTTTGATTCTTATGGGTGTATCAGTGCCATGTCAAAGCCAAGTATATGTCATATGGGTGAGGGTCCTGGCAATGAAGTTCCATCCAAGCGATTCCTCCCACAGTAGGCAGGTTATTTCACTTAAATATAAAAAGGAAAAAGATTAGGTTATTTTCTTAGTAAAGAACAGAGACTTTGTCCTTGAAATTTATTAACCTCTGGATGTTTCTACTACTAGGATGAAAAGTGTGAGTACTTTCAGTGTAAACATTTCTTTTGAATAATTGGAGCAGCATATAGGGTCTACTTGTCTCACTATGCCATGCATCAAGCTATCTACTTCTCCGTAACATGTTATTGGTGTTGCTTCATGTTTTACTTATTAGTGGAGTTCTGAGGTATTGGATTGTTGGGAGTATTATTGGAAGAGATGATCTCCTCACCTGCCTTCATTTTACATCACAATTTATTGTTTTGCTTAACAGTTCATTCTCTTTGTTGTCAGAATGGCTTAATGAATATCACCAGCGTAGGCCTGGATTGGAGGTACTGCAAAAACAAATTGATGATTTTATAGTTGCATATGAGGCACGAAAAGAAAAGGTATTTTAGATCAGCAAAGTTTCTTGTGCGTTCATATTTTGCAGTTGATGGCTTGTTTAATAAATTAGCAGATATGAACTCTTGCGACCTCCGTGCAGCATTAGAAGGAGGATTTTGGGCCTTAGATGAGCTACCTATCCTTGGTCACGTCCTTAGAATGCTTTTGTAGGCATTCCACTCATTATCCATTTTAAAAGGTTGCTAGCTCGCTCATCTTAGGTTTATGCTAAGGATGACATGAATCTAACTAGTGGATGAAATTATATGCTAATCATTAAAAAAGACGCTTGGAAATGAACATCAAGAACATTTTTGTTTTTTCTGTGAAATCTGGTATGAAAGAATTCATTCAAGAAAGTTTATTGCTGAAGTAATTGAAGGTCAGTGGCATGTTATTCAATTTAGAAGCTGTGTTTCTGTGCAATCTAGTTGATCACTTTGACTTGCTCCGCTTTTTCAGGAAAGAAAGGAGAAAGAAGCACGTGCTGCAGAAGGGGGGTGGACTGTCGTTACACATCATAAAGGTAGAAAGAAGACAACAGATGCTGAAAGTGGAATAGCTATAGGATCAGTTTCAGAGGCAGCCATCTTGGAGAAAATTGGCAAAAAGAAAAACAAAGAAACAGCTAAAGATTTTTACAGATTCCAAAGAAGGGATGCCCAGAGAAATGGTAGGTGAACTATATCAAGCATATAGAAATAAGTGTGTTCGGAAAGATCGCATGCTCCTCATTACACAGTGGTAGTTCTAATATGTTATTCAAGCCTGAACTTATTTTTGTTTTGCTTGGTTGAGATAAGACAAATCGTAGTTGGAGTAACTTGATAGGACAGACTTGACAAATGAGCACATACAGGGACTTTTCGTCTTTGTCTACATATATTACACTTGCTTCAATCTAACCGAGGGACTTTGCATCTTTGTATACCTCTATCTTCAGAATGCATATGCTAGTAGGTTTTAATTTCTTGTAATCACCAGCTTTGGCTTTATAGAAAGAACTTCAAAACTTGATAACATCCTCTCGTGTTCCTTCTCTCCATCAGTGTTCACTTATTTAGTTTGAGTTTTAGCACACATCTTTAATCAATTGAATTACCATATTTAAGTTAACCTCTTGGTTCTGCACTTCACAGATCAGGATGTAGATATAATTGCATTTCTAAAGACTATGGGTAAACTTGAGGCGTTTTTTCCTTTGCAGAGGTTATGATGTTGCAGAGCAAGTTTGAGCAGGATAAGAAACGAATACAACAACTCAGAGCTGCCAGAAAGTTCCGTCCTTTCTGATCACAATTGACCTTAGTTTGAGTGGTGCGACCAAATCAATGTTGACTATCGTAACAATTGGCTTCTGGAACATTCAAACGAGTACCGGCCACAGCTTTTTTCAACGTATGCATCTTCCAGCACCAGGACGCTCAGATCAAATCATCGTTTTTGGGCAGGAGAGCTTTGGCTTTGTCTCATGGCGAAGTTTGCTATATGTGCACACTGACATATAAGTGTACGCTTTTCTGTTTTGGATCCTGTGATGAACATGATATCAGCTTCTATCATCAGGAACTAGGTTTTTTTGAAGGTGATCCTGTGATCTGGCATTTTTGTTTAAAGTCAAGGTAGAATTTGTCGCCTGTATTTATAATCTGGTGTAACTGTTTCTGGGTCTTTTAATATTACGAATTATGCACTATACGGGTGATTGATATACTGGACCTGGTGTTTGATTACTGCCAATCGTTTTTGCTGCTGTAGTGCAGTGTAATCTGAGCCTTCCAGACCAAGCTTTGGCATCCATTTTGGTGCTGATTGTACTGTTTATTTGTGATTCAAAAGTAAATTGATGTTTCTTTAGCATTTCAGACATGATGGTGTTGTCAATTTGTCGGAATGGCCTCTGCGTCAATGGCACACAGGTATCTTTTGTGCGTGTGTGTGCACATGCTTTTTCTTCTGTTTCTTCTCTCTCTCTCTCTCTACATATATATATATATATATATATATATATATAATAGAAATGATAGGATCCATCCGCTAGCCATACTTCCTCATGAGTAATGTCTATTCACCCACCCTTCATAGACGATCAGGAATATCATCAAAAAGTCATTGTCATGTGACAAACACTTTGTTGGTACCAGCCTTCATTAAGGGTGATTAAACAACGGTCATTTGGGAATATATATTTAGAGAGAGGGAGTTTCTACACATCATGTTTGGACTAGATACTGTGATCTACTGCCTTGTTTCAAGCGGATTGAGATCCAGAAACCAATGGGCACACCGGTTACTGGTAAATGACCCAAGCATCTCATGGTTTCCTTCGCTCGACTGACAGGGGGAGGAGTTGACTGGTCAAGTTATGGGAGCTGAACATGAACAAAGCATGCCCAAATCGACTTGGTTTGTGTTAGCTCTTTGAGTATATAGAACTTTTGTTTACACATGCAAGAAAAACCATGTTAACACAGTAAAATGGGTGGGTATAATGTAATGAAATGATCAATTTTTTAATTATTTTTACATGAAGATTGTATGAAAGTAAATGTTGAATTAATTTATAGTCAAGAAATTAGAGTTTCTTCTCAATTATGTTTGAAAAGTCGTATTTTTAGCTTTACTATTAGCTCATAACCATATCATCTATCTGAGCTCGTGTTTGGTTCATGTTCAACTCTTCTCCAATGAGATAATGAGCCAACGCTGACGAGATCTTGACAAACATGCGATCGGTGGCCCCTATTTGGTTTGTTCGTCTGTTGTATCACAAGCTATGTGGTTAAATGTGACAGAAATTATGGATCTTCTATCTAAATTTCTAGTTTATCATATCTTTTTATAGGAGGGTCAAAAGTAAAAGGGATAATATCAAGGCCTATCTTCAGACGATGCATGTTGATAGGGTGAGTAGGATGTGAATCGGTCTTTCAGAACAACTCTTCTTATAGTGGTAGAGCTTTGAAGGAAAGAACATCCGAACATGGGCCATTGGAAGTCACTACCAAATGAGTAAAAAAACTCAAGATGTGATACCTCTAGGGAATCAAGTAGGGGAGGGAGGAAGTGGGAGGTACTAGGTGACAGCGCATGAGAATCCGACGAGCAAAAATCCTGAGAATTAGGAACCTCAACCTTGATGGATGTAGTATTGGGTAAAACAGTGGGACGAGGACTCTTGCTTTTAGAGCCCTAAAAGAGTATGTTTTGAGATGAAACTATATCACATTGGAAAACTTGATTCTTGTGTTTGGGAAATGAATCTCTAAAGACTCCTTGATCTTCATTATCCTTGTTGGAGTTAGATTTCAGTACGAGTTTCCCTTGATTTATTAAATCGATAATCCTACGTTTGAGGGTAAAATAACCCTCGTTGTCATGTTCACGGACCCTGTGATAGTCACAGTACCTATTAAGACATTGACCTTTGGTTTCTCAAGGGTGTGGGACTTGAGGTGGCCAAAGAAGGTCATTCTCTAATAGAACATTTAGGACTTCTTTTAGTAGTTGTCTAAGGGGAGTAAACTTTCTATCCGACGTCAAAGTAGGGTTGTAAGTTCTTCTTTCTTCTCTCTTTTGTATACCATAGATTCTCCATGTTATTTTCTAAGTTCCTCTCTTCCTGGTTCTCTAAGAGTTGTGTCTTTAAATAAGGTACTTAGGTTTTTGGCTATTAATATCATTCATTCTCTCTTAGGTTTTTACTCCTAAGGAATATCATAGAGGCCTTTCTTGATGTTCATCTCGTATCATGTAGCTCATTTCATGAGTTCTTCAAAAGTATTGATTTTCTACTTGACTAGCATGATTTTTAGGTTCTCATTGAAGTTCTCTATGATCATCATGACTACATGACTTTCATCTATTGGCTTTTTAATCTTAGTTGTAGTCATCCTCCACCTTATAATGAATGTATGTTCATGTTCCTCCTTTTTTTTCTTAAGCTCTTTCAGGATATATTAAGTGGGTATATTTTCTTTATTATATGTGAACCTCTCCATGAAAAGGTTGGCTAGAACATTGAAGTCTCGAATTTCAGTAAAGTCTAAGCTTGAAAACTACTTAGAGGCTTCTCCTTTAAGGTTGTAGGAGAACCAAACTATCCACTTGGACCTATTTCATTTTCTTTTTGATAGAAATTATGGATCTTCTATCTAAATTTCTAGTTTATCACAAGCTATGTGGTTAAAGATAATGCCCAATGATTCAAGGCAGATCATAATGTAGGCTCGTTTTGAGGTCCAAGTTTTCCAATTTGTCGATCTTGAATCAATTTATTAATCTGCTTTCTCTACCTTAAGCAAATTCAAAATTCACAGTTTAGATCCAAATTCAATATCAACTGAGATATTGCCTGATTTCGATTCAGATCTGAACCTGAAGATCTAATTACATTGACTTATCAACTTGTATTAGATAGGTCAAAGCGAAGATATGAGAGAAGAAGCAAGCAATGAAAAGGGAATAAGAGGTGATGTATCATTAGAAAGGGAGGTACCGATGGAGGAACTTCAGTTTATCGCATTGCATAGAAGAATGGGGGGCGGGGCCATCATCACTGCCCTTTCATATGTCAAGTCTAGGTGCACTCTTTAGTTTTCTCAATGATTTGAAGAGGTTTGTTGGGCTAGTCCTAGATCCAACTAGTAGCTGATAAGGATCTACTAAAATTATCCAAGATACATATTGGATCTTTATACGTATTTCTTTGCTAAGCATACCTTTTCCAGCTGTAGTTACTAAAATATCTCATAAACTTATCGCCAAGAATGTCAAAAAGTTTTGATCATGTTTTGAGAAACTTATTCTCGACCCACGCCAGAGTTGGCGATGCTTCTAATGGATCTCCTAAGAACGTGTTCAGGTGAGAAAAATACTGGCAAACTTGATCTCCTAGGAAGCCGTTGCATTGCACCCTCTAGCCAACTGCACCTAGTGTGGGAACAGCTCGATTAATGTAACGTTTTGCATCACGAAATAGTGGGACAGAATTCACTCAGGATGCTTTTAGTTGTGAACCAACATAAAAATATCCCTCACCCCAAAGAACTATACTGAGTTTGGTTAATGTCAGCTGTAACAATTCATGCTTAGGCCAATCACCTATGACACTTCTTTCAAAGAGAAAAGCAAGATTACTAAAGCAATATTTTCCTCTGAAGTGCCTTTCGTTCAAATTCATCTTCCTCCTGCCTTCTTCGGGTCTTTTGGTGATTCCAACAATTAAAGCTACTTATCAGGCTGCCCAAAGCAGGATACCTTCAAAAAGAAACGATAAAGTATAACCGTGTTTGCACCCAGAGTGTTGGCTCAAAAGCAGGGCACTCTAGCGCTGTTGCTGCTAGTGGGAAGTTCGACTCCCAGGGGAAACATGTGTCGGTGTGCATGTTAGGCTTCGGCCTGCTCATGTAACAAAAAAAAAAACATAACCTTGTTTCTCTTATGAGTTAAATACTAATATATTACACAAAACAGAGAGCACAAAGTCGACAGCTGTAGCCAACCCCACTTAGCGAGGGATGAGGCCTGGTTTTGATCGAGTTTTGGAATATGCTGCTGAAATGAGGTCCAGCTCAATACTTCAGCGACCAAGATTAGTTACACAAAAACCTGCTTGCTTAACTGTGGCAACACATCATCTTTTGGCCAAGCATCTCAACCCAATAATAGAATGTTTTCTGAGTTGCATGAAAGTGCCCAAATACCTTCCTGTTCCATGCTTCAAACATCGGCTCTTTTCTTGCTCCAAGCACCCCCGTTATATTTCAAGCAGCAGCTACATTCTTTCCGAATAGGCTGCAGTATGTTTCTGCAAACTGATATTATCTGATAACAATCAAAGAGAAAAGGATGATTTGGAAGCATCTAAAGACTTCTTGTTCAGAAATAAACATTTTTATTTTTTAACTAGGAACCATGTTGCATAGAAACGTTCCATGGGACAGTATCGGGAAAAGATCAAAATGTTTTAACGATGTTACGGCTAAGTTAATGCTTTATACAAAAAATTTCTTCCACTTACCTGACAACCTGTGTAGCTCGGGCGTTTGGTACGTGCAGCTGGCATGTATGAGGTTCTTGGTGGAAGCAATGGTCCCGTTTATTTACTTTTTACCATTAGACATCACATATGTATAGTGGTACATGCTCAAATCCATGCATGCTCAAATCTACTCAAACATTATGATCAGTGTGATCAATGATAAAAAGTTGAATTTAAAAAGCAAAAGATACTGTTATACTTTTCATACTTCGCATTTAATGCACAACAGTACATCTCACTTTTTAAATTCAAATCTCAACCATTAATCAATCGATCTTTCAGTAAATTTAAGCATAGATGGGTTTAAACATGAACCACTCCCTATATATATATATACATATATATATATATATACATATATATATATATATACATATATATATATATATACATATATAAAATGTTTGAACATGAACCACTCTCTCTATATATACATATATAAAATGTTTTGTATTGCACTGGACACAAACTATGGCCATGTAACTTTGTCGGACTTACCATGGATTCTACAAAAAATAAAAAATCCATCTAGCCGACCCCATCTAGTATGGAAAAATGCTTAGTTGTAGTTGTAGTTATTGCACTGGACACTTATACAAGAATATTGCACCATACAATATGACGTGACCCATTTAAAAATCACTAAAAGTTGTAAAATTTTGAAATAAGTTGTGAAAGAATCTTGTGATGTACACTACACCAAGAGACAAATCTACCACAAAAATAAAAAAACAAAAGCATGTATACATGAAATAAAAGATTCACTTAAGAGTTCTCAATAACAACGCTAAGAACTTCATCGAGAACGATGGCCATTGTTGAGGGTAGAAGAAATTTGGGAGAATAAGGGCTCGAAAATGGAAAGAAAGGGTAGAAAATGAAAAGGATAACAGAAAAATGTGTTCAGAGAGGGTTTTAAATCACCTTAGGTCTCGGCTCTATCATGCGATATGTGGGTGAACGTATGCTATGATGCCTGTATCTTAAGATACACCCCAATACGGTGTAATAAATCACTCTCTGTGATACAACTACTTGAACCATACCAGTTCAAGTAATAATATACAATAAAATTGTATCATATCATACAATTCAATATAATTTTTACAATGTTGGTACATATATATATATACCATTTCCCTGTTTCCTTATCTTCATTTGTCATTTTCCTTATCCCATTTTGGTTTTTGTGCAACATGGACTAGGAAAAACTGCCTTTTGAAGGGTTAGAAGAACCTTACTCCTTAGCGCAGGGCTCATACGCTAGGTACTGTCTTGCGCAACTGGGAAGCTACCATGGAAGTAGAACTCCAGACTGCATGGTAGGCCTGGAAGCCCTTTCTGATTTATAACCACTTTCCAAAGTTTTGAAGTTAACCAAAGGACAACATTTTTCTGATTTATAATTTGGATAAGCTGTATCTCAAGGAGTTGGAACAACCCAACAAAAAAAAACTAGGCTAGGACTTTCCTAACCCAAGGGTCCTTGTTAATTCTTTATGACAAAAGGATGAACTTGCGACATTTAAATAATGCTGAAAAAGTGTCCGATTCCACCTTCAAGAAGAAATTGAGAAGATAAATGATGGAGAAATTTCTTACTCTGACTTTACTTTATAAATGGCAATCCCGAAGGGACCTTTTGAGCATATTCATCATATTGTTCACCGAAGAACTGCCTCAGGAAGAATTCTTCATAGCTGCTTTATTGTCAAGGTCAAGTTAGAGAAATAGAATAACTGCCTCAAGAAGAATTCTTCATAGATGACCTATTGCCAAGTTAGAGAAATAGAATAACCTATCACATTTATTTGAAAGCATTGGCAAGAAGAATTTTGACATCCTATCTGCACAAGCATGGAGATGCAAGAGAAACTTAGGTTCTGCAACATAATACGCATTAGAATGCCCTCAGAGATGGATATAAATGAGCAACAACTAAAGTGGGTGGTTGCTCAGTTCATCTCATTTAAAGAGACATGAACTAACACAAGAATACCCGAGAAAAATCACATTTTCTGAATGAGTTTGCAGAAAAGGGCTCAGCTAAAAGTAAAGAGCTTTCTACATCCCATAGGATATTGGAATAGCTTAGTTGTCTGCAGACATGGTCGTGCATTACGGGAATGACTTCATGCGTACTACAACATGATCCTCAGCAAGTTCCATCTGGATGGCTTTATCATGTGCATGATAGCCACCAAGAAAGCCCGAGTGGAGACTAATCCTCAGGCGTCCAAATAGATTGCTCAAGAGGAATGAAAAATAGGAATGCTCTAGAGTGTCGTATGGGTTTGCACAGAAGTTTCAACTACGAGCACACATATGCTGATGTGTGCTTAAAGAGAGTTCAGACCAAGCAAAGCACGATGCATTTAAAATGCACCCAGATGTGGCACCCATCGCTTACAAAATGATAATATCAAACCAGAGATACCCATACGATATCATGTAAGAGCACCATCATCTATACAAAACCAAATTTTCCAAGACAGAATGATTTACAAATCCTAGGAATAAAGCAGAAGATAAGGGCATTGGCCATAACAAAGTGCACAAAGATAGGATACGGTATCCGCTTTGAGAAGAAGCACCAAGTGACCAATGTAAAGCCAACAATGCAAATGGGATTGCAAAGCATGACCTGCGTACCAATTGACCAAATGAAAAAGCCAGTATATCCTGGATGGCGTACAAACCTGCAAAGAGCTTTGAATCACATAAGCTTGAAAAGGATAAAGAAATTCCTGAAGCAAAGGTCAAGTTCAAAAGGGTAGGAGCTTAAGCCATCTCACATGCATGTATGATCATGTAAGTAATGTCATGAAGCATGAACTGTACTACGTTCTCAAAGCAGAACAGATATGTCCATAGGATATCCAAAATATACAGATAGTATAGCAGAAGTTCCACTATATGAGATGATATCCAAGACAGTTCAGACTTATGGTGCACCCTGCACTTGAAACCAATGTCACACACACACCTCTAGGAGGTGGGGTGGGCGTCGACACGGGTGCAACACTATTATAAAATTAACAACTTTATTAATGTAAATATAAAAGAAAAACTTACATACGGTGACCGATTGGAGGCATTCCTCCAATCTACCCTAAGAAGAAACCCAACTGCTGCTCTGGTGCTGCCTATCTTAATTCACTTTTTCTGGCCCTAACACCTATTTAAACCTAATCTAACTTGAATGACAAAAACACCCCTAATTGATCTTATCTACAACTAAGTGGACCGATTCTACACTAGACCCATATATTGACCCATTACATGATCCATTATCAGACTTTATAAAAAACTACATATACTTTATCAACTCGTCTAACACTCCCCCTCAAGTTGGGTGAAAGATATTGAGAACACCCAACTTAGATAATGTATCCTTAAGTTATCTAGTAGCAATAGCTTTAGTCAAAAAATCAGCTCTCTGATATGTTGATTTAACATACTCCAGTTGGAACTCTTGAAGAGCAATCTTCTCTCTGATGAAGTGGCAGTCAATTTCTATATGTTTGGTTCTTTCATGATATATAGGATTGGAAGTCATCTAAATTGTTGCACTACCGTCACAGTATATAGGTATAGGATGTATAGGATCGAATCCAAGTTCACTGATTAGAGAAGCTACCCATTTGCCTTCACACATTGCTTGAGCTATAGCTCTGTATTCGGCTTCAGCTGTAAACCTGGCAACTACAGTCTGTTTTTTACTCTCCGTGATATAATATTTTCACCAAGTAAGGTTACATATCTAGTAGTTGATTTGTGATCATCTTAAGATCCAACCCACTCTGCATCTGAATAAATTCCAATAATAAGCTGTTGATTTGGTGATTTGGAATAAAGTAGGCCCATACCAGATGTTGATTTGAGATATCTTAGAATTCTATACATTGCATCCATATGACTCTTAGTAGGAGGGTGCATATATCTGCTAATAATGCCAACTGCATATGTAATATATGGACGAGTAATAGTTAAGTATATAAGTTTGCCAACCAACTTCTGATATTTGTGAACATCTCTGAATTCTTCACTATCACCACTGAACAATTTTTTATTTATTTCCATAGGAGTGTCACTCAGTTTACATTCTAGCATATTTGTTTCTTGAAGAAGATCTATCAAATATTTTCGCTGAGTCAGAAAGACACCTCTGTTGGAATAGAGTACTTCTATACCCAAAAATAGTGAAGCCGACCCAAATCTTTAAGGTCAAATAGTCTGTGAAGATTCATTTTCAGCTTCGATATTTCTTCAATATCATCTCCTGTGACAATGATGTCATCAACATTAACCGCCAGAATGGATATTTTGGTTCCTTTCTGGAAGAATATTGTATGATCATTAAGGCTTCTACTGTATCCCAGACTACACATTACATTACTGAATTTCTAAAACCAAGCTCTTGGTGACTGCTTCAATCCATAAATAGCTTTATTTAGTTTGCATACTCTATTTTCAGACATTCTTATATTCATTCTTGGGAGCAGTTCCATGTAAACTTCTTCATTTAAGTTTTCCTGTAAGAAAGACTCGTTAACATCTAGTTGTCAAAGGTCTCATTCCAAATTTGTTGCCATACTAAGAAGTATTCGTATTGAGGTAAGCTTAGCCAAAGGTGTAAATGTTTCTGTATAGTCGATGCCATATATGACCGACTGTAGCCTTTAGATCTCTCAATGGTTCCATCTGCCTTATACTTAATAGTAAAGGCTCATTTGCATCCTACAATATTCCTGTCTGAAGGTAGTTGTGTGATGGTCCATGTATTATTTTTCAAAGAGCATTCAACTCTTCTTCAATTGCGGCTTTTCATAAAGGGCACTTGATTGCTTCTTCAAATTTTAAAGGAATCTTATGTTTCTCAACATTCATAACAAAGTTCTGATAATTCTGAGAGGTATTTGCATATGAAACATAATCAAAAATCGGATAACGTGCACATGTACGTTTACCTTTGCGAATAGCAATAGGAATGTCTAGATCTTCTATTGCTTGAGGATCTGAATTAGGAAAAATCTCTTTGGTGATTTGATGTTGTACTTAGTGTTGTCTTACACGTATCGTATCGTGTATCGCTGGGCTCCATGATACAGGCGTATCATATCGTATCATACTTTAATATTAAAATAATACAAAAATTAATTAAAAAATAATAAAAATTAGTAAAAATCAGAAAAAAAAATTAGGAAAAATCTGGTAATTGCTTTAAATGCATATATTGTAAGTTTAATACAGATTGAGCATTTAACATTGAACAATTGCATCCAAATTTACATATTTTGAATCAAAAAAATGAAATACAGATTAGATACACAGTTACATTTTATAAATTGTAATCAGGATATCAACTAAATAATCTTAATCTTCTCCTTGTTGCAGATCATCATCATCATCATCAGCGACATCTTCTTCTTGGAAATCAAATTCTTCATCTCCTTGATGTTGTTGCGCTCCTTCCAAATTAATCCAAGCAACGTCTTCTTCAGTTAGGAAGGCATTTTCTTCAGTGTCCTCCATAACCCAATCTTCTAATATATCAAAATTATCCAAACTTATTGGATCGAACTTACTTTCTTCTCTATTTACTTATTTTAATTGCCTACGACAAACAAAGATAAAAATTAGTAAATAATATTAACAATTGAAGACTGAAGTTAAACTATATTGAATTGAAAATTTGAAAGTAATACAACATTACCTTTCACGAAGGCGCATGTTACAACGAATATAAACTAAATCATTTAGTCTTTTGTGTTCCAACCTGTTGCGCTTCTTTGTATGGATGTGTTAAAAAACGCTCCAATTTCTTTCACAACCTGTTGTACTAAAGGTTTGGCTTAAGACTTTCACTGCAAAATCTTTAAGGTTTGGACAATCAGTTCCAAACCTATTCCACCAAATATCTGTAGAAAAAGACAAACATTATAAACATAATCCACAATAATGTAAGATGAAACTTAAATATGAAAATAAACCATTTACCTGGACGCATCGTACTGCGGTTGTGAATTGCAATAGGCAAACCCATCAAGTGAAGAGCATTATCATATATCTCCATCTCTCGATGTATCGCATCTGCTATGCTCTCATTAGGGACTAATCTGTCGATGCATTCAATGATTCCTCGATTAACCTCACCGTCCCTTTTGAAGGTTGCTGAGTACCTCAATGATGGGTTTAGATAGTGGGCTACTGCATGAATAGGCTGATGCAATTGTTTATTCCATCTACTATCAATTATTTTCCAATTAGAGATCTCAAAAACATGAGTCCTTTAGGACAATATACAAGAAAGTTTAGCAATGTCCTTCCTCGCCTATCGGTCCATCCATCTGCCATGATAGTGCATCCTGTTTCCTTCCACGATTATCTCAAAGTCGAACAATATTGCTGCACTTCAATGACGGTCTGATATAATATCTTCCCTCTCAACTTCTGATAAGAGGGCATCCTGTATCCTAGACCAATATTAGCAATTGCATCTATCATTGCTTCAAAATGAAAATTATTTGCTGCATTAAATAGAATGCATGCATCATAAAACCATCTTCCCACTGCAAGGTCTGCCTGATCATGCAGTTGTTCTGAAAGCCATAGCAGCACGAATTGCAGGTTGAGCATCAGGTGTAGTGGAAGGAGGAAAGAACGAATGTATGGTACAAGAAGCTCTTCCTCTACTCCTTCCTAAACTTCCTCTTCTGCGACCTCCAAAGTCTTCAGCTGCAACCCTCTTTCCTCTGTTAGGTGCTCGTGAACTACTACTACCAATCTCTGTTCTAGCATATGAAGGCAAACTATCAGTGAATCCAACTCCAGTGGCAGTAGCATCATCAGCTTCTTCACACATCTGAAAATCATCCTTTTGTTGTCTCCTTTCCTGTATGCTCTCAATCATCTGCAGGCATTGTCATTTAATACCTTCTAACACTTCAAACTTTGCCTATGCATGGAGCAACTTCTTTCCTGGTTCCTGCTAGGTAGTGTTTCAACCTTGAAATTCCACCACTAACCACATTTTCATAAAATAAGCATCTAATCTTTAACCTGGAACCCTCAATTGGTATACCCCACTGCCATGCCGGATCATCATACCGATAATGGGAGTCTCTACCACCCCTTCTTGCCATCTCAATAGAGTACTTTAATTCAAACAAAAACCTGAAAATAAAAGCACTTCGTAAATCCCCCAATCTTCAAATAACACTCAAATAGAGTGTCTCCCACTTCATGAATGCAATAAAAATCGTATACACACACTTAATAACTTCATATTTTGTCATTAAAAAAACAAAATAACACAAAAAAATAAAAAAGAAAAAAGAAAAAATATTAAAAATATACCTAAATCCGAGTTTGGAGGCTTGCACGGACACCGTAGGGCACGATTTTAGAGCTTTGAACACCAAGAAGGCGAAAACCAGCTCTTAAAGAGCTTGAGAAACCTAAAAGGAGAGAGGAAACCCGTGAAAAATGAGTTTCGGTCGGCCCGGGACCATTTATCCCAAAGCGTATCGCCCGTATCGTACGATAGGGGCGATACGCTTTTAATATCGATACACCTAGGCATATCATATCGTGGTGGCCCACGATACGATACGTATCGCACAGTATCGTACGATACGGATAGCACTGGTTGTATTGTTCTGTCTTTAGATAAACAATGTTCCTTGATCCTCTCTTATACATCAAAAATCTCTTTTGATTGATCTGATTCTTCTTCATTATCACCACCAATACTTTCTACTTCACTAGGAATTAGAGGAAGAACATGCGGAAAATGATGTTGAGATATAATTGACTCCCCCTTGGAAGAATAATATGGAGTAGATTCACTGAAGGTGACATCCATGGATACATACTGTTTTTTAAGGATAGGATCATAGCATTTATAGCCCTTTTGAGAATTTGAGTAACCTAGAAAAATTCACTTGACAAATCTAGAATCCAGTTTATCACGGTTAGGTAAATGAATATGTACAAAACATGAGCAGCCAAAGATTCGAGGAACTAGATGAAAAGGTTTTGAATTTTGATCAAGGTATTTCATTGGACTTTCACCTTTGAGAACATTACTGGGCATCCTATTAATCAAGTGAACAACAGTAAGAACAGCTTCTCCCCAATAACATTTTAGGAACATTACTTTGGAGTAATAGGGTCCTGGCTAATTCTAGAATATGACGATTCTTTATTTCAACAACACCATTTTGTTGAGGAGTATAAGAACAAGAAGTTTGATAAATAATACTATGTGTGTGTAAATATACTTTTAATTGTCTACCAATATACTCCCCCCCATTATCAGAACATAATATTTTCACAGAAGTATTAAATTTATGCACAATTAGAAAAATAGTAGAAACTTCAGACTTTGATTTTATTAAATAAACGATTGTGAGGTGAGTACAATCATCAATAAAGGAAACAAAGTATTTATGACCAAAAAGTGAAGTAACTAGACTGGGACCCCATATATCAGAATGAAGGAGTTCAAATGGTTGATATCTCAAGAGTCACTTAAAGGATAAGAGGCTCTTTGATGTTTTTCAAGCTAACATACATCACATTAAAAATGTGGTTTATTTGACTCGACCCTAAGATGAGGAATAACATAATGAAGTTTTGACACAAGAAAATAACCCACACAACAATGCCACAAACGAATTTCTGCATCCTGAACTGCTGGAGCTGAAGTGCTATAAGTTGTTGTATGATGCAAATTATCCTCCAACATGTATAATCCCCTTTGTAGTCTACCATGACCAAAGATTTTCCCCGTCTCAAGATCCTAAAATACACATCCAGTAGAATCAAATGTTACTCTAAAGTTCATAGTATGAGTTAATGCACTGACTGAAAGTAAGTTTATGGGGAAACTAGGAACATGGTAAACTAATTTTAAGACTGAAAAACATATGGGTACACTTCTTTGTCCAACCATATAAGTATTAGACCCGTCTGCCAGCTTAATTGGTTCTTGTTTTTTAAGTGATCTGTATTATGAAAAATATGATAAGTCTCCCACCATGTGATCTGTAGCCCCTGAATCAATAATCCAAGCTTTGAAATTACAAGGAGATGAATTATTACCCTTCATTGTATGAGTTGCTTGAACTCTGTAGCCTGTGATAAATGAGAGGATGATGATTGAGAGTTTTCTGATAGCTTTGATTTCAGTCATTCTATCCTTTTGATAATCTCTTAAATACCCTCTATACTAGGAGTGGAAATTTCTGCAAAATGAGTTGAGTAGTTTCGATTTCTAGTAAAATCAGGTCTCCCATTTAATTCCCAACAGTATTCTTTGGAATGCCTTGTTTTTCTACAATGAGAGCATACAAGTTTGTCTTTATCATCAGAATTAAATCTTCCTCGTCTACATCCTCTATTGTGTTGTCCACCTCTTCCACGATAATAAGTGTTGTCTTTTCGTGTTTGAAGAGCATGTTGATCTGTAACTGAAATACAGTCTCTTTCAAGGTTTTTGTGATCTTCTTGTACCAAGTGAAGGAAGTTCTTCTCTGCCCAAAATATTTAGTTTTATGGACTCAAACTCTGAGTTGACACCCCACAGTAAATCAAAAACTTTCTTTTTTTCAATTTCAGCATTTCTTTCCGTGTAACAACTTTATTGATGTAAATATAAAAGAAAAACTTAGAGACGGTGGCCGATTGGAGGCATTCCTCCAATCTGCCCTAAGAAGAAACCTAACGGCTGCTCCTGTGCTGCCTATCTTAATTCACGTTTTCTGGCCCTAACACCTATTTAAACCTAATATAACTTGAATGACAAAAACATCCCTAATTGATCTTATACTAAGTGGACCGATTCTATACTAGACCCATATATTGACCCATTACATGACCCATTATCAGACTTTATAAAAAACTACATATACTTTATCAACTCGTCTAACAGACACCGACATGGTGTCGTGTATTGTCGACACGGTCAATGTGTCGACCCAATATTTGGGTGCGGTCAACGTGTCTGATGTCACGTTCGTCCAGTTATTAGGGCAGATTTTTAAGAGGCTCCGCTGCCTTCTCACACTATTGCCCTTCTCTCACGTTGTTGTGCCATTGCTGCCCCTTGTCCCTCACTCTTGTTGAGTTATTGCGTTTCACTAACCTCTTAGTCTCTCTCAGTTGGACATTTTTTTGAGCTTGGTCAATGGAAAGGTTTTCCAGGAATGGGTTGGTGAAGCAATGCTAATAGATGCATACGAACAACAGGTACTTAATCTAGTATGTGTTCCTTTTCAGGTAGAGTGTTGAATGGTAGCAGGATTTTGGGTCAGGGTTGTCCAAGAAGGAATTGTAAATGGAAATAGTACGAATCATATGTTTATATGATTGATCATCTTTATTAATATTGTGTTTGATCATCTGTGAGTTCCATTGTGGGTGTGGGCATCAGGTGATGCAGCAAACCTGTTAGTTTCGGATAGGTCTGGACTTTATTGAACTGGGCTCAAGGATTCATAAACAACGCATGAACATGAGAAATACCTGAAATACACTTGCGAACCGTGGAAGCGTTTATGCCAATCAAGGAATAAATCCATTATCCGCTTTCCTATGAAGAGGATACTGTGCCCAGCCGTTTATGGACGAATTTTCACATAACAATACTTATATCAATCACAAGAGTCCCTAGCAGAACAAGTCGAAAAGAAGGGAAATAGAGACTAGAAAGGAAACAAAAGGTAAAAGGAATCAACTTGTCCAGGAAAATCCGGATAAGCTACCTTCTACCATCCTTTAGATGATTACTTAGAAATCCAGTAAATTATTAGAAACAATGTACATGCAGCAATGACAGCAGATAGAATGAGTGTGTCCCTTGATCGCTTCCATTGAGCATGATATATTCTTCAAAAATTGTAAATTGTTTAATGGTATATCAAAATTGTAAATTTTGCAACATTAGTTTTACAGGATCGTATACCAGAGTGAATGCACATATTTTAAAATTATCAAAATATGGTATAAGAGCATGTCCAAATGTAGATGAGGATTTACGAAGACAATTAATGAAAAAGCAATATGAATATGAAAAGAACAACGAAACAAGTGAGAAAGAAACAAATATTCCATTATTTGGTGGATACAAAGAAGATGCAGAAAAGAAAAAAAAGTTAATGCAAAGTGAATTTAAAGGTTTTAAAGGATGAGCAATTGAAAAATCATTTAATGTAGTTGGAAGGGAGGGAATGGATAGAAAGGTTGGAAGATTTTTCTTTTCAAGTTCACTTCATTTTAATGTAGCAAGAAATCCATATTGGAAAGATCTTGTCACTTCATTGGCTAATTGTAATTTCCATGGTTATGTTCCTCCAAGTTCGAAAAAAATGCAAACCATGATTCTTAAAGAAGAAAAAGCCAATATTGAAAGACTTTTAGAACATAAGAAGTTTTCATGGGAAACTAATGGTGTTTCTATTATTTTTTATGGATGAAGTGATATTCAAAGGCGTTCACTCATTAATTTCATTTCTTATTCAATTAGTGGACCAATATTTTTGAAGTCTGTTGATGCATCTGGAGAAATTAAAACTGCAAGCTACTTAAAAGATTTATTTGTAAAAGTTATTAATAGTGTTGACCAGATAATGTTGTACAAATAATCACTGATAATGCAACTAATTATAAAAGTGCAGGGTTAAGTTTGGAAGGTGATTATCCACACATTTTTTGGACACCATGTGTAGCTCACAGTTTAAATTTGGCTCTTTCTCGTATGTGTAAGCCATCAAAAGATAAAGATAATCTTCATGCATATGAATTGTGTTCATGGATTGAAGATATGGCAAAAGATTGTATAAAGATAAGGAATTTTATAATGAATCACCATTTAATTTCAGCCATATTCAATAGACATTCTCATTTAAAGTTGTTGAAGGTTGCAGAAACACGTTTTGATTGTGATAGTAAAAAGATTTAACACAATCAAGACATTATTGGTTCAGATGGTTACTGATCCAAGCTAGGATTCATACCGTGGTAACAAGGTTGAAGATCAAGCAAGGGCCCAAGCATTGAAGACTATTATTCTTAATGATTTATGGTGAGACAAGGTATCATATTTTCTTGAATTCACAGAGCCTATTTGGGAGATATTGAGAGAAGTTGATAAAGATGAACCAATGATTCATAAAGTTTATGAAATGTGAGATATTATGATTAAAAAAGTTAAGTCAATAATTTTGAAGCACGGGAGAAAAGAACTTCATGAGACATCATCGTTTTATGATCATATTCATTCTATATTAGTTTCAAGATGGGACAAAAGCAACACTCCCTTGCATTGTTTAGCACATTCTTTAAATCCAAGATATTATGGGAAGAAATGGTTGCATGAGAGCATTGGGTGTAGTCCTCTTAATCAAGATCCTGAAATAGCAAAGAATAGACAAATGTGTTTGGAAAGGATTTATCATGACTCATACCTACTTAGGCAAGTAAATTCTGAATATAGAAAGTTTTCTTATGCCGGACTTGATTCACTAGAAGCAAGGGATTATCAAGATCCACTAGATTGGTGGGCATGTTATGGATTTGAGATGCCTCTTCTTCAAAAGCTTGCTTCAAAATTATTATCTCAACATGCTACTTCATCCTGTTGTGAAAGGAATTAGAGTACATATTCTCAAATTCACAATATCAAAAGGAACAATCTCTCAAGTAGTCGTGCTGAAGACTTGGTTGATTTTCATTCAAATCTAAGATTTGTTTCACGATCTAATGCTGAGTATAGGTAACTAATTACTAATCTTTCAAAATTGTTTTCTTTTCTATTAATCATGCTGATAATATTTGATCTTTTATTGTTATTTATTTGAATATATTACAGTGAAGGAGCGTCAAAATATTGGGATGCAAACCCGAAGGAATATCACTTAGATGGCAGCCAAGATTTGCATACCCTTAATATGGAACTCACCGATCCAATCGTCCCTTCAGTTGATAATATTGTTGATAGTGAAGATCTATAATTTATCAAGTACATGTTCATTTCATTTATCAAACATTAATATTGTTCATAGTTGATAATATTGTCGATAGTCCCTTCACTTATAAATTTATAATATTGTTGATATGCAAATCCTGATTTTCTTTTGATTGATTTGTGCATTATGATGAAATTAGTACTTAGTAGTTGTTTACTTGTTTTGCTTTAATATAAAGTTGTGTACTTACTATTGTCGTCATATACTTATGTTAATTGATATCTCACTTGTTCTAGCTTGAATATTATATATATAATATATATAATATTATATACCTTAGTAGTGTCGCCACACCCAAAAAATTTTGAAATTTGTTGTATCCCGCACCCGCACCCAAACCCGTATGACATAGCTTAAAACTAGAAAAGCAATTTGCAGGTGAAGGACCCGTGAAGGTTAAGTGGCTAATTTTGTCTCTAACAAAATGAATAGTTACCGGATCTTCATGTGGTGAGAAATCCAACTGAAATTATCTATTAAGATTTTATATTTTCAAAAAGTAAGTGGTTGGTTTCACAACTCAAAGACTAGAAATTATGGATTCTCCAAATGATGAAAATTCCAGCAAACCCCACATAAGATGTGCACGCACACACCGCCGTCACATACAGATGCACACATGTGTGGCACGGCATGCAAACACACCGCATACACAATTGCACACGAACAAACTCTTAATGGTGTGAAATCCAATACAGTATACAAAATCCACACAGTAGCAAGCAGGCAGTGCATGGTGTGCATGCAAACAGAGAGAGAGAGAGAGAGAGAGAGAGAGAGAGAGAGAATTCAAACAAGTCTCAAATCAATAGTAGTTAGAGAAGACATCGAGTGATGAGAATTCATGTTATAAGGCTAAGCAATTTAGCTTATTTTCTCTCTTTCGGTTCACAGTCAACATTCATGTTCTCAGCAAGGCTTTCTCTGAAGAGAGTTTCATAAAGTGGTTTTTCTCAGAAAAATCTTTTGGATGCTCTGAAAACTCTTTTAGATGCATAGAAGGGAAAATGTTAACAGAGAGAGAGTCAATTCAAACAAGTCTCAAATCAATAGTAGTTAGAGAAGACATCGAGTGATGAGAATTCATGTTATAAGGCTAAGCAATTTAGCTTATTTTCTCTCTTTCGGTTCACAGTCAACATTCATGTTCTCAGCAAGGCTTTCTCTGAAGAGAGTTTCATAAAGTGGTTTTTCTCAGAAAAATCTTTTGGATGCTCTGAAAACTCTTTTAGATGCATAGAAGGGAAAATGTTAACAGTCCCCCTTTTCTTGTGAGTATCAGAAAACTCATCAGAAACTTATCAGAAAAGAAGAAACAAAAGTCAGAAGCATATATACCTAAAAACATTTAAAACCATCAAAATTGCTAAATCTTGTGATATTATCATGAGGAAAGTGAACATTGTTAGTTGATGATACACTAAAATAATATAGTATAATCTACAGTTGAAACCCCACAAGATAAGATTACCTTGGTACGATTAATGCTCTGTGAAAAGAACTGGGCCATGTCCAAGAGGAGAGACAGAACTTTCAAGTCATCTAAGTGCAGGAATGCCATGTAAAGAAAGAAGAAAACGTTGGATACTTGTAGCACCCTGCATGTTCCCTTTTTCACTGGATACTTGTAGCACCCTGCATGTTCCCTTTTTCACTCGACACGGTGATCAGGTGTCCAAATGTGACCTCATCCAGAATTTGGATATACCACATTGTTTTCCTGGACTTTAAGCATAAAGTTCCTTGTGAAAACTAGAAACTTTGACTTGCAGTCCGCATCCATCTAAGTCAACACATTTAAATTGTGATCTCTGCTAGTTAGGGCATAATGTTCTATTCAAATATTGAAATTGATTAGAAAACCATATTGAATAATTGTAATTTTACAGAGTACTATTCTAACAATTTCTGGAAAGCTCCCTAGATAACAAGAGCCATATATAATAAAAAGTCCCAAGAGTTCGAAGTAAAAGCATCTGTCATGCATAAATATGAAGACTAACATGTAGAGAGCCAACCAATTAATCGTCATAACTCGCAAAACATTCACCTCCTAGGATTTTTCTAGGACATAGAGGTATTTACCTATAGATGCCATGAGTTACCAACTCATGATTTTCTTCATAATAGATTCTAATTTTGTGTGTAAATGCATTCCCAGCAGTTATTACAGCAACTTTACGTACAAGCTCCCCGAGCACAACCATTACAAGGCCCACATTACTCAGCCAATATCGCTCTTTAAGGTCTGGAAAAAGTTTAATCTCTACCACATATTCAATTAATGCACAGGTCATTGCAAGGATATACTGTTGGCTGATCAGAAGTGCTGCAAGATCGTCAAATTTCATATATCAGAAGACACCAGCAACAATAATACCGGAAAAGGGGAAAAGTCACTATAATAAAAGTTTCACAAGTGCAAAGAAAATGTGTAGATTGAATACTGCCACTCACAACCACCTGACATCCAAAAATTGGGGATGGCAGTTTCAAGATAAGGTATAAAAGTACACTTAAGGAACAGTGGACTCGATATTACTACTTCCCATCATAGTTTTAGTTCAGAACGTTCCAAGAGAGCGGAGAAAAGTTTAGTATTGGTGAGACTGTTAAACTCTTTACTGGTCTTTGCTGCATTTGAGGAAATCGAAATCCCAATGAATCACGTATTAGAGCAGCAGAGTTCGACCTTTATATTAGGTGTTTGTTGATAACCTAGCATGATTGCAAATCTAGAATCAAGATCAGTAAGAAACCACCTAGAATATTTACAAAGAGTGAGACTGTTAAGTGTGATTGTTAAACTCTTTACAGATGAATTCAGTTACTCAGATATACAAATCTAGAATATTTGGGGATCAAAGAGTGAGGCATGATTGCATCTTTGTCCCAGATTTTCTGACAAGATCACGCATCCCTGCACCCCCATGTCAAGTATGCAGGCCGCACCTGCGTACCCTTTAGTTTTAACCTACTGATATAGTCCCCAAAGCCTCGTGTTCCTGGATAAATTAGATGCGCTCAAAGATCCCATTTTCCCATGATAATTGTGTGTGTTTGTGCGCGCGCGCGTGAGAGAGAGAGAGAGACGGACCACCAATTATGAGCCTATGACCCTCCAGGAGTTCGATACCATTAAGAAACAAGATAACCAAGATTCTCCAACTTGCGACACAAAATGGCCAAACAGGAAACCACCTAAACCCAGATTTCCAGCCAGCTAAAGGTTGTCCTGATCTTGTACAAACACCATACAAAGGCCACGAATTACTCGTTTACTTCTCCACATTTTCCTCAAAAAATCCTTCTTCACCTGATTCAACGTGTTCATAACTTTTCGATAGCGTTTCTTTTCCAAATTTATTGACTACCCATTTCGTTTTCTGGGCCTAGAAAACCGCCAAACAGGATTCCTACACTTCCCACAATTTCTAAAACCACAAAGCACGAAAATTCAAGAAGAAAAGAGAAAACCAAGAGGAATTCGAAGATGAGGAGACTCACAGGAGGCCGAGATGTTGTGGCGTCCGTGGAATCGAACGGCTATTGCATATTCAGAGACGTGGAAGAATGTTACAGCCACGAGCATCTGAAGCATCTGCCTGCACCACGTCTCCCACATCTCTCCTTTCGTCTTCTCCTTCTCTCTTCTTCTCTTCTCCTGCACGGGAGATGTTCGGGAAAGGGTCGATGTCTCAAAAAGTCAAAGCCTGCAATGTTGCGTCACAAGCATTTTGCGAACAATCTGTTTTTGTATCGTTTCTATCGTTTTGTAACGTTATGTACGTATCGGCAATTTCCAAACCCTTTTGGCGAAATAATTTACGCTGTTAAAACCGATAACAATCCTGGTCCTCATGCAGATTTTGAGCATTCACTTCCTCTTTTAGAATGAAAAATGCCTCTAAATAACGCATTTCAAACTTTCCCCTCAATTTCATAAGATTTGGATATATTTTTAATAAAAAATTATCCAAAGTGGATTTTTATAGGGGAAGGTTGGCGTAGAACGGAAGCCCAAGAGGGGTATGCATGCCCCAAGAGTCAAACTTGAGGTTTATATCACGTAAGTCGAGAGCCCTGCAAGGTGGACTAGAGTGTCAATGGATGTATAGAAGTATTGATGTGAATGCACTAAGAGGATTAGCTCAATGATAGGGCGCTGTAGCGCTGTTGCTGCTAGTGGGTAGTTCGATTCCCAAAAGGTGCATGTGTTAGGCTCTGGCCTTTTCTCCCAAACAAAAAGTATTCAGCATGAGAGTCACTGGATGTACATAAAGAGTGCAATTGCCTAAAGGCTGCGTACGATATTGATGCTTTCAGCGATCATGTCAAGCCTATTCAAGATCGAATAACACCATTTTTATTTGGCCGATCATCATTCATGTGTGAGGGAGATACAGCTACACTGCTGTCTCTACGATTGATGAGCCCTTGCATCCCCGTCATTCACATGCATTTAATGAGCCTTAAAGGAGAATTCATCAGAACTCATAAATGGAAAGAAATGAACCAACAACTCTTGTTCAGGTATGTAGAAGACTAAACATGTCCTAAATTATGTTCTTTTTCATGACGGAAGGCCAAAGCCTAACACACAAGACATGCACCCCCCCCTTGAAATTGAGCTAACCACGTGTGAATGGGTGAAAAGCTACTCTATGTATTTAAAAAGTTACAACAACTAAACCTTTTTTCATATACTACATGGGGTTGGTTAGGTAGATTCTATGTTTCTATAGAGATCGATGATGTGACATTTTAATCATTAACATAAGATAAGTTAAGCATGATTTATTGTTTCTTTCTAACACTTTATGATTTTCTTCTTCTTCTTTTAACATTTTCACAATCTAGTTTTTCGTTCCTTCGACCGTCTTTCTACGTGTTCAAACCATCTTAAATGATGTTCTATCATTTTATCATCGATTTGTGTCACTCTCAAATTGTTTTAGTAACCCCATTAGGTATATGGTATTTTGTGTGCCCACTCATTCATCTCAACATCTTTATTTCTGTTATAAACATCTTTTGTACATGATCATTAATTGCACAACACTCAGAACTATACATGGTTAATAATGTTCGTGGGTCTAATTGCTTTTCTATAATATTTACCTTTCAACTTTAGTGGTATCTTCTTGTTACATAGAATACCTGATGCACCTCTCCATTTTAACCAACCTGCATTATTCTATGTGTAACATCTCCATCAGTTTTTCCATCACTCTGAAAGACTGGACTTGGGTATTTAAAACTTTATTTATGAGGAATGTAAGGTGTGTCAATGTTAATTTCTTTATTATTTGAAGTAACTAAATGATCAAACTTGCATTCCATATATTATGTCTTTGTTTTACTATGTCAAAAGCTTTTACTTTCTAATGTTTCTCTACATAGTTTCAATTTCTTATTAACTTTTTCTTTACACTCAACTCCTATTATAATGTCATCCGCAAATAACATATGCCAAGAGACTTCATCTTAAATATGTTTTGTTAACTCAAAAATAACCAATACAAATAAATATGGACTTAAAAATTGATCCTTGATGTAATCTAATATTAACCTCAAATAAATTGTCATTCTTTTATGGGTCCTAACACATATTTGTGCACTATCATGCATGTTTTTTAAAAGATTGATATATGTCAAAGGGATACCACTCTTTTTCAAAGTTCTCTAAAAAATATTTCATACATGTTTGTGCACTATCACACCTATCTCTTAAATTATCTTTTTAACTTTTGCTTTTCAACATGCATATCTTTTTCACTTTTATTTTTCAAGATGCTTAAGCCAACAACTTGTACCTTTCTAGCTTCTATTTAAAATGCCTATAAGTGCACCCAAAGCTTTAGCTCAATGGCAGCATGCCTTGGCATGTACACTGATGTTGCTGGTGGGAAGTTTGCAATCCAAGGAGTGCGTGCGGGTGTGTGTTAGGCTTCAACCTCCTCTTATAACAAAAGAAAAACTATAAGCTTTTTCAACATGCATTTGAAGAGTTTGTTAACTTTGTAGCATGCATTTGGATAAAATATTTAGCTTTATTAATGTATTCCAATTGTAAAACCGGACAACCATTATTTGGTATCAATTTTGAATTTGGATCAAATGGAGTTGAAATGAGCGCATGATCAAAAGCATTAACCTTTTTAATAGCTTTTTGATATAATGAGATTGAGACAAATCAATTTTATCTCCTTTTTTAAGGATTTTGATTAACTCCGCCCATGTAAGGGATCACCCTTGCATTGCCGGTCCCAAGCCCGGATAAAGGAGGAGGGTTGTGTTAGGCTTCCGACAGCCAACGTAAAACTTCGTCGGATTTCTACAACATGGATTACAAAAATTATGAGCATTGCTTTGGGGCGTTCCTGCCTAGCGACGTGCTGCAGAGCCCGAATGCAGTAAGAAGTAAGCAAGGGCCACTACATTTTCGCCCGAATGTAGTGAATCAATTGCAGAGAGGGTTCCCACATCATGGACGGGTGTGGGTAAAGAAGTTAGTCCCACTACATTGCCGCCCGAATGTAGTGAAAATTTTTCAGAGAGGGTCTCTGCATTTTGATTATGGATGGATGCGGGGGGTAAGGAAGCTAGTCCTAGATAATAAGATTCGTATTGGTTCTTGGAATATCGGAACATTATCGGGTAAGCTAATGGAGGTGGTAGATACTATGATTCGGAGAAAGATTCATATTCTATGTTTACAAGAGACAAAATGGGTTGGAGAAAAAGCAAAAGAGATAGAGGATACAGGTTTTAAATTATGGTACTCAGGTAAAGAAAAGGCCCGAAACGGAGTTGGTATTATGATAAATAAAGATTTAAAGAAGAGTGTAGTAGACATACAACGATATGGTGACCGAATCATGACATTGAAATTAGTGTTAGGAGTAGAGGTTTTGAATATAGTTTGTGCTTACGCACCCCAAGTAGGACTAGAAGATAGTATAAAGACAGTTTTTTGGGAAGAGTTAGATAAGGTGTTTCAAAAGATTCCACAAAGGGAGATGATTTGTTTAGGAGGAGATTTAAATGGACATGTCGGTAAAGAGGCATTAGGATATCAAGGGATTCATGGAAACTTTGGTTATGGGGATATAAACGAGGAAGGTAGGGAGATTTTAAATTTTGCTATGTCATTTGATCTCTTTATAGTCAATACAATCTTCAAAAAACGAGATGAACATTTAATTACTTATAAGAGTGGCTTATCACAAACACAAATTGATTACTTTATTTGTAGAAAAAAAGATAGAGCGTGTTGTAAAGATTGTAAGGTAATTCCAGGAGAAAGCTTAACCACCCAACATCGACTTTTAGTTATGGATTTACAAATAAAAAAATGGACAAAGAAGAAAAGAGTGCATCGAGCTATTCGGACTAAATGGTGGAACCTCAAAAGTGAGAAAGAAGATATATTTAAACAAAAAGTCCTTCAAGGAGATGTTTGGAATTATGTTGGCACACCCTCTGATATGTGGAACAATATGGCTATACATATTAGGAAAGTGGCGAAAGATGTGTTAGGGGTATCTAAGGGAGGTGTACCAGCATAAAAAGAAGCTTGGTGGTGGAGTGAAGTAGTACAAAACAAAATCAAGGCAAAGAGGGCATGTTACAAATTACATTATGCTAAGAAAACTAGTGAAACTTTAGAAGCTTATAAGAAAGCAAAGAAGGAAGCAAAAAAGGCCGTTAGTGAAGCAAAAGCTAAGATTTGGGAGGACTTATATAAAAAACTCAACTCAAAAGAGTGTGAAAGAGATATTTTTAGGATAGCTAGGGCTAGAGATAAGAAAACTAAAGATCTTAATTATGTTAGATGCATAAAAGACGAGGATGAAAAAATTCTAGTGGCAAATGATGATATAAGAAATAGATGGAAAAACTATTTTTATAATCTTTTTAATGAAAATAAAGATGTTAATATTAGTTTAGGAGATTTATCCAAGTCAGAAAAGTATATAAACCACAATTTCTACCGACGTATTCAAAAGAATGAAGTCAAAGAGGCTCTTAAACATATGAAGAGTGGTAAATCGGTAGGACTAGATAATATTCCTATAGAAGTTTGGAAAATACTAGGAGAAATAGGAATCACTTGGCTCACAAGACTATTTAATGAAATATGGAAAAACCAAAAGATGCCCGAGGAATGGAGAGCAAGTACACTTATACCCGTATATAAGAACAAGGGAGACATTCAAAATTGTGCAAATTATCGAGGTATCAAGTTAATGAGTCATACTATGAAATTATGGGAAAGAATTATTGAACGTAGGTTAAGACAAGTATCAAGTACAACAAAGAACCAATTTGGATTTATGCCAGGTAGATCTACTATTGAAGCGATTCACCTTTTGAGACGTCTTATGGAACATTTTAGAGCAAAAAAGAAAGACCTTCACATGATATTTATTGATCTAGAAAAAGCCTATGATAGGGTATCGAGGGAGGTTCTTTGGAGAACTTTGGAAAAAAGAGGTATCCCATTGACATATATTAACCTTATAAGAGACATGTATGATGGTGCAAAAACATGTGTGAGGACTCATGAAGGAACGACAGACTTCTTTGAAGTTAATATTGGGTTACATCAAGGATCAACTTTAAGTCCATACTTATTTATAATGGTGATGGATGAGTTAACAAAACATATTCAAGATGAAGTACCTTGGTGTATGTTATTTGCAGATGACATTGTATTAGTGGAGGAGTCTAAGGAAAAAGTTAATAGAAAATTGGAACTATGGAGAGAAACATTAGAAAACAAAGGCCTCCGACTTAGTAGAACAAAGACAGAATATATGGAATGTAAGTTTGATCATTTGGCTACTTCAGAGGACATAGAAATTAAAATTGGCACACATTGCATTCCCCAAAAGGAAAGTTTTAAATACCTAGGGTCAATTTTTCAAAGTGATGGAAGAATTGATGGAGATGTTACACATAGAATTAATGCTGGTTGATTAAAATGGAGAGGAGCATCAGGTATTCTTTGTGATAAGAAGATACCATTAAAATTAAAAGGTAAATATTATAGAGCAGCAGTTAGGCCTGCCATGTTTTATGGTTCTTAGTGTTGGGCAGTTAATCATCAACATGTACAAAAGATGTCTGTGACAGAAATGAAGATGTTGAGATGGATGAGTGGTTATACAAGAAAAGACCGTATACATAATGAGGTTATTAGAAACAAATTAGGAGTGGCACCAATAGAGGACAAAATGAGAGAACATCGTTTAAGATGGTTTGGACATATAGAAAAAAGATCAAAAGAAGAACCTGTAAGAAGGTTAGAAAACCTAAATTTGGAAAGTATTAAAAGAGGTAGAGGACGACCACAAAAGTGTTGGAAAGAAACAATAAAGAATGATCTAGCTTATTGGGAGTTAACTGCTAACATGACACACGATAGAGATCTGTGGAAACAAAGAATCCATGTAGCCGACCCCGTCTAGTATGGGAAAAGGCTTTGTTGTTGTTGTTGTTGTTGTTGTTGTTGTTGTTTTAAGGATTTTGATTCCCAAAATTACCTCAGCAATTCTCAAATCTTTCATGTCAAAATTTTTTGAAAGAAAACCTTTTACTTTTCTGACTTCATTCAAATTGATACCAAATATAAGCATATCATCAACATACAAACAAATGATGATACCTTTGCCATCATGGAATTTGCTATACACACATTTATCTGCTTCATTTATTTGAAAATCATTGGCAAGCAGTCAATTTGCAAACTTTATATTTTTAGCAAGGTATAACAAAACCCTTTGGTTGCTCCATATACACCTCTTCGTCTAGTTCACCATTTAAAAAGTTGTTTTAACATCCATTTAGTGAATGATGAGTTTATGAATTGATGCAAGTGCTATCAACACTCTAATCATAGCTTTTCTAGCTACTGGTGCATATATATAAAAATAGTCAATTTCCTCCTTTTGATTAAATCCCCTAGCAACTAACCTTAACAATTTTCAGCTTTTCTTAAAAAACAACTTACAACTGATAGCTTTTGAACCAAAAGGGAGGTATGCTAATTTTCAAATTTTATTTGAAAGTATTGAATCCATTTCATCTTGGATGACTTGCTTCCAAAATGTAGAGACCATGAGATCTCATAGCTTCATCAAAAGTCTCGAGATAATTTTTGATATTTAAACACCATGAAATAGAGTTTAAAATAGAATCACAATTGCCTTCTAGCAAAAACATTTGAAAATCGGATCCAAAGTCTTTTCAATTCTTTGCCTCTTACTTTTCCCAAGCTCAAGGCTTTTGGAAATCTCATTTTGAAATTCAAAACATTTTTTGATCTTGAGTTTGAATTAAATATATTTTCTTTAAAAATAGCATCTCTTGATTCAATAATTATATTAACAGTATACGAGTCATTTAATTCTATAATCATAAACCGATATGATTTACTATTTTCAAAATACCCCAAGAAAACACACTCAACTCCTCTTTCACTTAATTTCTTTCTTTTAGCTTTGGGGAGTTTAACAATAGCTCTATATCCCTAAACTCTAAAATAATAGAGATTAGATTTTCTCTTTTTCCAAAGCTCATAAGGGGTGGTTTTGTTCCTTTTATTAGGAACCCAATTTAATATATAACATGTCATTAAAATTGCTTCACCCCAAAAACTATTAGAGAGACCCGAATAAGAAAGCATTGCATTAACCATTTATACCAAGACTCTATTCTTTCTTTTAGCTACCCCATTTTATTATGGAGAATAGGGAGCTGTCATTTGGTGAATGATCTCAATGGATTCAAAATAACTTAGATAATAGTATTCTCCTCCCCTATGTGTTCGTAAGCTTTTGATTAAAGTTTCTTATTCGAGTTCTACTTTAGATTTGAAAATCTTGAATTTTTTTAAAGCATGATCTTTAAAAGATATCAAGAACGCAATGCTAAATCTTGTACAATCATTGATGAATGTGATAAAATATTTCATGACGCCAATAGTAGGTCAACCATATAAGTCACAAATATGAATGTGATAAAATATTTAGGATATAACATGCCATTAAAATTGCTTTACCCTATAAACTATTAGAGAGACCTGAATAAGAAAGCATTGCATTAATCATTTCTACAAAGACTCTATTCTTTCTTTCAGCTACCCCATTTTATTATGGAGAATAGGGACCTATCATTTGGTAAATGATCTCAATGGATTCAAAATAACTTGGATAAGAGTATTCTCCTCCCCTATCTGTTCATAAGCTTTTGATTAAAGTTTCTTGTTCGAGTTTTACTTTAGATTTGAAAATCTTGAATTTTTCTAAAGCTTAATCTTTAGAAAATATCAAGAACACATCGCAAAATCTTATGCAATTATTGATAAATGTGATAAAATATTTTATATTGCCAATAGTTAGTCAGCTATGAAAGTCACAAACATTTGAATGAATCAAATCTAATATTTTAGAAGTTCTTTCTACCTTTCAGAAAGACAACCTAGTGATTTTGTGCGCATACGAATTGAACATTGTTCATTAGGTCTTGAAACTTTAGTTATTAGATTAGAGCGCATCATATCCTTTAATCTCTTAAAGTTTACATAACCTAATCTATGATGTCATAAATCAAACGATTCAATCTTCATTCACAGGGTTCAACTTAAATATGTCATTACATATATAACCCTTTCATATAAACATGCCGCCTTTAGATAATATAAACTTGTTTTATTCAAAAGAGGAACAAAAATTAAGTTCTTTCTAATATCTGGAACATACAAAACATCAATTAAGGTTAAAGATTTATCAAAGTAAATTTGAACTCTAAGGAGCCATTTTCTTTGACTTGAATTGCTGAGGTATTTTCCATATACAAAATGGGTCCGTCGTCTTCATTGATGGACTTGAAGAGACCTTTGTCTTTGCATATGTTTCAGGTCGCACCTAAGTCGACCCACCATGTATCAATCATATTCACTTCGGTTACAACCACAACAAAGTTATCCTTAGACTCAGAACTTTGTTTGTTAATTCTCTTGAAAAACCAACAATCCTTTTTAAAAGGTTCGGGTTTTTCATAATGGTAGTAGTGACCTTTCTTTTTCTTGGTTTTGGTTTCTTAAATATTTTTGCTATGAGATTTGTTAAACTCTATATTCCTCTTTTGCTTAGGTTTAGATTCAACTTACTCGGTCACATGGACTTTCTCTTGGGCAACTATTTTTTTAGAACCTTCTTGCTTTCGGTATTCCTCTTTAAGCCTAAGATGATTCCCAAGTTGCTCAAGAGAAATGTCTTCCTTCTTGTGTTTACGAGTATTTTTGAAATCTTTCCAAGAAGGAAGAGGTTTGTTAATAATTGAGGAAATAATAATTGTATCATCCATGTGTATTTTGTATTGTTTAAAATGATTCAAAATCCGTCTAGGGTCATGAAATTGCTCTATGACGGATTTTCCATCAATCATTTTGAAATTTATCAAGCGAGTAACTAGAAATTTCTTACTTGTGGTGTCTTCAATCATGTACCTCACTTCAAGCTTTTCCAGAGGTCCTTCGCTCTTAGAGAGTCCTGGTAGAGATGGAAGATGTGGTCAATGTAAATGTAATCATCATTGTCTCATTTGTGGTATTGATGAGTCTTCTCCAAGGTTTTGTCCTCATTCTCTTCTTGCCAGGGAACACATAACACCTTGAGAGTGGTAAGTAGGAAGTGCATCTTTTTTTGTCATCGAAGAAAGTTTCCTGAATCAAGATGATTTAGCTTGATGAAGTCAAGCAGCCATGCCACGTAAGGATGTCATTAAGAGGAACAAGTTCACTTATGTGCAAAATAGCCTAAAGAATGTTGATGACTTTGTTGAAAATACATGAACCAAAATACTTTCTCTTTGAGGCATGTAGAGCACTATCCTTTAGGCTATTTTGTCACTCCCAGATTTCACTTTTTCAAATGCAAAATACACTCACAAATGCCTTGAGGATACAACAAAGAACCCTTGACTTGCCTCACACAAGCTGAATCGAGTATTTGAAAACACCAATACTCTAAGATAATGCTGTGAGGTTTTTGTAGGGCCCAAGAAACGTCGCTCGTTTAAAGAGACTCTTAACTCAAAAAACATAAGTGAGAGAAATTATGAGGCTCTAAGGGATGCTTATGAATATGAGTTCTCTCCCTTTTGGTCATGAACCAAGTGCTATTTTATAGGCTTCCAAGCAGCTTTTCAAATGCCCACTAGTATAACTCTAATTGTTGGCTTTATGAGCGAGCATGCCCATTCAACACATGTAGTAACATTTCTTCGTTTAATACAAAAGAATGTAGGTAGTGGGCCGATTTACACCCTTTAATTGTAACGGCAGTAAACATTTACACTCACTTTCACCACTATCGTTTTTAAATTTGTGCAACACCACCATCCTTAAACTGCATGCAAATCTAAATCTGACGTAAAATCTGACGTATTTCTGCAGTATAGCAGGTCGGCCAGGCCCCATTTACACCCAATCAGGAGAGAGAGAGAGAGAGAGAGAGAGAGAGATCGCCATCGTCCGCTCTCGAGTGAGTGGTCTGGTTTCGGGATGGACTAGGTCGAACCCAATCAGATCCATGGAAGGAGTAGACCCGATCCACCAACCCCAATTTATCACTCGGTATCCGTTGAAGTTTCATTTCCTCATCCACATCCAAACTTGGCCGTCCGCGTGAACAGCCCAAACCGCATTAACGTTTAAGTTGACACGAACCGACACGAAGCCAAAATTCACTCTAAGACCCGAAACACATCCTGAGTTTGTTTGGACAAAACGTGTTTAAAGATGGGTTGACATCAGTCGTGGCTTCGTTACAAACTGAATCCAATGATACCGAACACCACTTCTATAGTTTTCCTTGTAGAGTTAATGGCATCTGGAAAGGGTATCAACGGTTTGGATTTCTTTAATATCCAACCTGATTCTTGCTCTGATTGGTCGGTTTCAGTTAAGAAACCTCTATCCTATTAATACTCGGATCACTATGATTTTAGGTTGTGTTTGATTCGTGATGCTAGAACCTTGATAGTAAAACCGAAGGCCTCTCGACTCACATGGGGGCTGGTATACGTGGTTGTGAGGAACCAAGGTTCTCTTTTTCACTCATGAAAGGTATTGATGATGCATGGGTTTTAATGTGAGATGAGATAGAAACATGAGAGAGGAGGCACTTGGGTTTTCGTGTGAAACTGATAATCCCGTTCTTGTGGCCTAACTCTCCTTTGATATTGAAGTTTTTTACTCAAATTGAATCAATGAAACCGCATTTCAACATCACTATAGTTTTCCAACTTCAAATATAACATAATTTGAAATTACAAATATTAAAAAAATCAATATCTAGTTCCCATAGAACTTTATGTGACACACTCTTAAGGATTTTAGGTACATTAAATGGATGGATATCGAGAATCTTATAGATATCCGGCTCAACTATAATGTGCTCTTGTGTTGGTACCCACCATAAAAGATTGTATAGATCCATTAGAACAAAACATTATCAGCTATTGCAACGAACAATGTGATGGGTCAGGGTCAGGGTCGGGATATCCATACTTGGCCCCGACCTGGACCTTAACAAGGCGGGTATAGGTTCAGATCCAATGAGTAAAGGGACTAGTGTGGGGTAAAAGCTAGGCACATATATGCCGAATATGGATCAGATATCTTATCACTGTACCTGATTGGGTGGGGTATTTCCCACCCCATTCAGGTCGGGTAGGGTCGGGTGAATATTGGCATCCTTACCGAACAGAAGATCCACCCTCTCTCCCTGTTTTGATTAAAATAAACGGACAAATATAATGAAATCTAGCGTATGGACCCTCACCTAACAAAGGAGGGGAGAAGTTTGGTGTTCATTTTGGTGCATGCTCTCGTGCATTGGTTCCATTATATATATATATATATATTGTAAGGGATCACTCTTGCATGACCAATCTCAAGCCCAGATAAAGGAGGAGGGTTGTGTTAGGCTTCTGACAACCAACGTAAAACTTTATCTGAATTTTATACCATGGATTAAACAAATTATGAGCATTGCGTTGGGACGTTCCCTCTTAATGACGTGCTGCAGAGACCGAATGCAGTAAAAAGTAAGCAAAGGTCATTACATTTTTATCTAAACATAGTGAATCAATTCCAGAGAGCGTTCTCACATCATGGACGAGTGTGGGTAAAGAAGTTAGTCCCACTATATTATCACTTAAATATAGTGAATAAATTACATAGATGGTCTCCGCATTTTCAATATGGACAAATGGGAGATAAGGAAGCTAGTCCTAGATAATAAGATTCATATTAGTTCTTGGAATATCAGAATATTGTCCAGTAAGCTAATGGAGGTGGTAGATACTATGATTCAGAGAAAGATTCATATTCTATGTTTACAAGAGACAAAGTAGGTTGGAGAAAAAGTAAAGAAGATTGAGGATAAAGGTTTTAAATTATGGTACTGAGATAAAAAAAAAAGCTCAAAATAGAGTTGGTATTATCATAAATAAAGATTTAAAGGATAGTGTAGTAGACATACAACGATACGGTGATCAAATCAAGACGTTGAAATTAGTGTTAGGAGCAGAGGTTTTGAATATAGTTTGTGCTTACCACCCCAAGTAGGACTAAAAGATGGTATAAAGATGGGTTTTTTTAGAAGAGTTAGATAAGGTGATTTAAAGAATTCCATAAAGGGAGATGATTTGTTTAGGAAGAGATTTAAATAGATATGTCGGTAAAGAGGCATTAGGATATCAAGGTGTTCATGAAAACTTTGGTTTTGGAGATATAAATAAGGAAGATTTTAAATTTTGCAATGACATTTGATCTCTTTATGGTCAATACGGTCTTCAAAAAACGAGATGAACATTTAATTATTTATAAGTGACTTATCACAAACACAAATTGATTATTTTATTTATAAAAAAAAGACAAAACATGCTTGTAAAGATTGCAAGATAATTCCAAGAGAAATCTTAACCACTCAACGACTTTTAGTTATAAATTTACAAATAAAAAAATGGACAAAGAAGAAAAGAGTGCATTGAACTATTCAGACTAAATGATAGAACCTCAAAAGTGAGAAAGAATATATATTTAAACAAAAAGTCCTTCAAGGAGATGCTTGAAATTATGTTGGTATACCTTGTGATATGTGGAACAATATGGCTATATATATTAGGAAAGTGGTGAAAGATGTGTTAGGTGAATCTAAAGGAGGTGTATCGGCACAAAAAGAAGCTTGCTGGTGGAGTCATGTAGTGCAAAATAAAATCAAGGCAAAAAGGGCATGTTACAAATTATATTATGCTAAGAAATCTAGTGAAACTTTAGAGGCTTATAAGAAAGCAAAGAAGGAAGCGAAAAAGGCTGTCGGTGAAGCAAAAGCTAAAATTTGGGAGGATTTATATAAAAAACTCAACTCAAAAGGGGGTAAAAGAGATATTTTTAGGATAGCTAGGGCTAGAGATAAGAAAACTAAAGATCTTAATTCTGTGAGATGCTCAAAGACGAGGATGAAAAAATTCTAGTGGTAAATGATGATATAAGAAATAGATGGAAATACTATTTTTATAAGTTTTTTAATGAAAATAAAGATGTTAGTATTAGCTTAGGAGAGTTAGTCAAATCAAAAAGTTATATAAACTACAATTTCTACCGTCGTATTCAAAAGAATGAAGTCAAAGAGGCTCTTAAACATATGAAGGGTGGTAAATCGGTAGGACCGGACAATATTCCTATAGAAGTTTGGAAAATACTAGGAGAAAGAGGAATCACTTGGATCATAAGACTATTTAATGAAATATGGAGAAACCAAAAGATGCTCGAGGAATGGAGAGCGAATACACTTATAGCCATATATAAGAACAAGGGGGACATTCACAATTGTGCGAATTATCGGGGTATCAAGTTAATGAGCCATACTATAAAATTGTGGGAAAAAATTATCGAATGTAGGTTAAGACAAGTATCGAGTACAACGGAGAACTAATTTGGATTAATGTCAGGCAGATCTACTATTGAAGTGATTCACTTTTTAAGACGTCTTATGAAACATTTTAGAGAAAAAAAAGCCTTCACATGATATTTATTGATCTAGAAATGCTAATGATAGGGTACCAAGAGATGTTCTTTAGATAACCTTAGAAAAAAGAAGTATCCCATTGACATAGATAAACCTTATCAGAGATATGTACGATGATGCAAAAGCATGTGTGATGACTCATGAAGGAATGACAAAATTCTTTGAAGTTAATATTGGGATACATCAATGATCAACTTTAAGTCCATACTTATTTATAATGGTGATTGATGAGTTAACAAAACATATTCAAGATGAAGTAACTTGGTGTATGTTATTTGCTTATGACATTGTGTTAGTGGAGGAGTTTAAGGAAAAAGTTAACAGAAAATTTGAACTATGGAGAGAAACATTAGAAAGTAAAGGCTTCCGACTTAGTAGAACAAAGATAAAATATATGAAATGTACGTTTGATCATTTGGTTACTTTAGAGGACATATAAATTAAAATTGACACACATTGCATTCCCAAAAGGAAAGTTTTAAATATCTAGTGTCAATTTTTTAGAGTGATGAAAGAATTGATGAAGATATTATGCATAGAATTAATGCAGGTTGTTTAAAATGGAGAGGAGTATTAGGTATTCTTTGTGATAAGAAGATATCATTAAAGTTAAAAGATAAATATTATAGAGTAATAATTAAACCTGGTATGTTTTATGGTTATGAGTGTTGAGCAGTTAATCATCAACATATACAAAAAATATCTGTGACAGAAATGAAGATGTTGAGATAGATGATTGATCATATAAGAAAAGACCGTATATATAAAGAGATTATTAGAAATAAATTAGGAGTGACACTAATAGAGAATAAAATGAGAAGATGGTTTAGACAAAAAATGATCAAAAGAAGAAACTTTAAAAAAAGATTTTGCAAGTATTAAAAGAGGTAGATAAGGATTTTGCAAGTATTAAAAGAGGTAGATAAGGACGAGAAAGTGTTGAAAAGAAACGATAAAGAATGATATTATTGTGAGCTTGCTAACATGGCTCCTGGGTTTTGTGGAAATAAAGAATCCCCGTCGGAAAAGGCTTAGTTGTTGGTGATAAGGCCCCCAGCAACGAAAAGACGGGCACACCGATTGGTCACAGTGGTGTGGCACCGTGTGAGAGAAGAACGGCAGCTTCCTGTAGCTTTGGTTCTCGTCACCACCGGCCCTCACTTCCCAAAGTCCCAGCAAGTTTCTCTGATGCAGATTCTCATAGCTCGTGGATTCTCACAATTTCCTTCCACAAGAAATTTGCTGAATTCTTATATTTCCTGCTAAACGAGTTGTTTGTTTGTCTTCTTATTTTTTGGATTGAAGATGATCTCCATTGTTGATTTTCAGTCTTTCGGCGAACTATGCCATTAATTTGCAGTATTGTTTTCTTAGAAGCTGCCTTTAGACGGTTGGGAAACCACCAAAGGAAAGATGGTTCACTATTTTTCTATCTCTCGTTGCAGCACCGGTAGGTCAAGTTTTCCATCTCTAGATGTGTCTTTGGATTGTTGGGGCAGATCGCAAACCCACCACTTTAAGGTCAGAACTGTTAGAACTTCTTTACATTGTAGGACCGTTTCTTATGTTCGGTTGCGGAAAACGAAATCATCGAGTCCATATGGAGGCTTGAATTCGCCGATTTTTCATTTGCATCATTTTTCTACGTCGATTCCTTTAGTGGGTTGCTGTTGTAATATTCCATCTGATGATGGAAAAGTGTGTGCTGCGATTCGATCACGAATGGGCAAGGAGCATACTGAAAGCCAACGTCGCACTCTAAGAAAGCCATTGACGCTTAGATTGCGGCCTAGGCTGCGTTTGTTGTCGAATAAATTGAGAAGGGTATCATTCGAGGAACTTGGATTGTTGTTGAGAAAGAATTCGAGAAACGTGATTGTTTCCTCCGCGATGGCCGCTGTTTTTGGTTTATGCTATATATTCCTTAGATTAACATCGACGCCTTCGCCCAAGATCCTACCTTATTCAGACTTGATTATGAATCTTCAAGCTGGTTCTGTTACAAAAGTACTTTTTGAAGAAGGTTCACGGCGTATATTTTTTAATACAGCACCTCAGGCTCTGGAAAACGCATTGGCATCCACAGCAGATTCACTCGCGGTTGAGGCAAAAGAAAGTGAGTCATGTGATATTGTTGTCTCTGCTTCTGGTGAGGTTAGTCATGGTGGAACGAGCACCAAGGTTACCTCATGGAACGTGGGAAAGAATCCCATAAGTGATAATAGAAGATGGAGTTTGTCTCCTCGTAATGGCACTCCAGACTGGCAATATTCTACTCGAAAAATTGACCATGATGAGAACTTCCTCCTGGGGCTTATGAGGGAAAAGGGTACCGTATACAGCTCATCTCCTCAGTCATTCCTGATGTCCATGAGAAGTGTTTTGATTACAATAATTTCTCTATGGATCCCTTTAACCCCACTAATGTGGTTGCTGTATCGTCAACTCTCTGCGGCCAATAGTCCTGCCAAAAAACGTCGACCTTATAATCAGACTGTCAGTTTTGATGATGTTGAGGGTGTTGACGTAGCCAAATCAGAGCTTATGGAGGTGAGTCCCCTTTTTGTGGGTGTATGCGCTTTAATTAGATTTTTTTAATATATTCTAGGTCTATTTGGTGATGAATTGCTGGCTGATCTCCTTCCCATTTTAATAACCAGATGACAAACTTTTTGTTTCTGTATTCTGGCTTTTAGCAAACAGCAGCTTTATCCATGAAAAGGAAAGCTAATTGAATCTCAGATAGCAACAGTGGACCCTTTGACAATTAATTTTAAACGTACAATATGTTAGGAACTTCAAGTTTTTGTCTATCATCATTCCTTATGTCTATATTAGTTAGAGTGTCAGACTCCGACTTTGTTCACTTGTGATGTTTCCAACTAATTGTGGAGCTTCCTTCCTTTTAAACTTGAGGAGCTTCCTTCCTTTTAAACTTGAACATACGTCCATCTGTGAATATGAATTGCTATTTTAAACTTGCACCACAGGTATGCAAGCAGGTAGCATGCACACAGGCACACAGGCTTGTGCATACACACACATGAGCATGCAGTGTGGCATATGTATTCATGTGTGCATGGACGCACACATTCTTGCAGTTCAACTGCTTGTCTTCTGGTTTCAATAGTTTTCATGTTCACAGAGGTGGATGGGTTTCCCAACTTCAAAATCCTGATACTGCACCCAAATGACTCCCGATACTGGTAACATTGTCAAATCACTGAGTTACGAGGCTAAAATGTGGTGGATTCAGAATTTGTTTTGGTCTGTCTGATGGAGCAAGTGAGCATCTATTCATGCCCAACTTGTACGTTGGCAGCACTCAGGTCAGGGCCTCAACAAGTTGAGTTGTCAGGATGCAAGGCCTCAACAAGGTAGCTTTGTTTCATCAGAACTACTATTATAGAATGCACTGATGAAAACTAGGCTTCTGCAGATGAAGCTTTTAAATCACCAATGAAAGGCATTAGTAATCGAACACATTATTTTCACCAAGCATTAAGGGCATTTGTCGTTGAAGAATCCATAATAGAATTATCATACCTAATTCTAAACCAAGAATATTGTTCCTAACCAAAACAAAAACTAAAAGAAAATATCCATAGGCGAGCAGCATAGAGGTGACTAACTAATTACTTTTAGATTGAATATTTGGAACTTGAGGCCAAGCACATTTTACTCAACTAGGTGTCACATCTTATCTATTGGGGACACATGATTTCACCGAGTAAGGGAGTTTCTTAGTGAAGAATCCATAATAGCATCTTCATACCTAAATTTAAACCAAGAATGGTGTTTCACCAATGATTAAGAGCATTTGTTAGTGTAGAACCCACAATAACATCATCGTACCTAATTTTAAACTGAGAACCCTGTTCCTAACCAAAACACAAACTAAAAGGAAAGTGATAGGCAACTGGTGTAGAGGCAACTTACTAATTAGTTTTTGCTTGAATCTTTGGAATTCGAGACCAAGCACATTTTACTCAACTAGGTATCAAGCCTTATGTCTTGTCTTCCCTTCGATATGAACTGCAGCTTCGTGTTCTTTCTTTTTATGCTCTTTCTAGTATAATGTAGTTCTGAATCGCATTTGCTTTCAAACCTCTTGAGAAGTTGCTTTTATGGTTCGTAGTTCGTACTGCAGCTTAGAATGAATTCCCTCCCTGAATGCCGGAATTTGTTTGTGAAAGGGGGAGAAAATGCACAACTTCATCAAGATATACTAGATATGTGTAGAGAAGTAGCAGGCATTTCATAGATTATAAGAAAGATGTCATTAGTTATGAGCCTTGTTTTAATAATGAGATGAATTCCTTAAAGACATGAAGATTATTCTGATGTATATATGCAACAACACTGTTGGAGAAGTGAAACTGTGCAATACTCTACAAAACTTTGAGAAATGGTGGTCAGAGACTCAGAAGATCAATGGCTTTGACTTTCATCTCACATTCAATACTGTAAGAAAGTCACAATATGCATGCATTTGAGGTATAGGACATGTTCTTCACAACTAGCCAGTACTGGAAATTGGCTTTTAGAGAATATAACTGTTGCAGCATAAACATCACTTTTGAAAACCTTTAGTAACCAATTTTCTTATTCTGAATCCTGATTACTAATTAGGTGGACTTTCTTCAATTCTGTTGTCCTCATTGCTCGAGGCAACTGTGATTTCTCCTCATTGGCTAGCGTTTGGTTGCTATTGTCATTTTCTCACCACACTTTTGTCTATGTTCTCAAAGTATGTGTTGTTGTAATTGAGGGATCTATACAAAATGAACTTCTTTATTTCATAGTAAAAGGAACTTACAAGACAGTGCAGGTCGGCTGCCTCTCTGCTGCCGCCTGCACCTTTTGATTCAACATTCACCTAAACCTAAACACTAACACACGTTTTTATACTTAAGCTAATCTAACTTGAAAGACATAATTACCCCTACTTATGGACTAGATTCTCGATGGATCAAATCTGATCCATCAAGATCCAAACTGTGATAACATAGACTCAAAGACAGACTGACTTAAACTAACTTTGAGAATAAGACACTTGCAACTAAACTAAATATCACTTTCCAACACACCCCCTCAAGTTGGGTCTACGAGACTTGAAATGCCCAACTTGATAAGTGCCTGTTTGAATCCATTACTAGGAATGACTTTTGTAAAAATATCAGCTAATTGATTTCTAGAGGCGACATGAATAAGGTTGAATAATCCTTGAGAAATTTTTTCTCTGATGAAATGACAGTCTACTTCAATGTGCTTAGTCCTCTCACGAAAGACTGGATTCATTACAATTTGTAGAGCTGCTTTGCTGTCAGTAAAGAATTCAATGGGAGTATCAATCCTCATCCCAATCTCAGTAAGAAGTGAAATAATCCATAGTCCTTCACACATTCCTGATGCAATTGCTCTATATTCTGCTTCAACACTTGATCTGGCTACCACAGTTTGTTTTTTACTTTTCCAGGAGACAATGTTACCTCCCTGGCACACTACATATCCAAAAGTTGACTTCCTGTCCATTTTTGAGCCTGCCCAATCTGCATCTGAGTAAATTTTAATATCAAGATTACTATGTGGAGCATAGAGTAGGCCATACGTAATTGTTGACTTCAAGTATCTGATAATATGAAACACTGTGCTCATATGATATTTAGAGGGAGCATGCATCCATCTACTGACATACCCCACGACAAAGCAAATATCAGGCCTTGTAATGGTAACATAAATTAACTTTCCAAATAGTTTATGGTACCTTCCAATATCCTCATAAGGTTCTGACGAATCATGTGAAATATCCTTCTCAATCTCCATGGGAGTAGAACATACTCGGCAATTCTCCATTTTAGTTTCTTTCAGTAGATCCAGGATGTATTTCCGTTGACTTAGAAATAGATGATCCTTTTTGTGTATCACCTCGATACCTAAAATATAATGCAATCTTCCTAAATCTTTTAAATCAAATAGCTTGTTCAATCTCTTCTTAAGATCAATGATTCCTTCTTTATCATCACCAGTAACAATTATATCATCAACATAGACTAACAGTATAGTAGTTTTCTGACCCTGCTTGATGAACAATATATGATCACTAACACACTGCTTGAAACCCAGATGCTTCACACCATTACTAAACTTCTCAAACCATGCTCGGGGAGATTGTTTTAAGCCATAAATGGATTTTCTCAGTCTGCATACCTTATTTCCTTCTTTGTTGTGATGATATCCCTGTGGTACATCCATATAAATATCTTCTGCCAGATCTCCCTGAAGAAATGCATTTTTTACATCCAGTTGCCATAATTCCCATCCTTGATTAATTGCCACACTCAAAATAATTCTGATGGTATTCATTTTGGCTACTGCTGTATAATCTATACCATATAACTGACTGTAACCTTTTGCTACTAACCTTGCTTTGTATTTATCTATGGTGCCATCAACTTTATATTTTACTGAAAAACCCCACTTGCATCCTACTGTCTTCCTCTCTGAAGGTAGATCCACTAGTTCCCATGTCTGATTTCGTTCAAGTGCTGTAATCTCTTCTTCCATAGCTGCCTTCCATCCTGGGTGTAGTTGTGCCTCTTCAAAAGTTCGTGGAATATAGGTATTATCTGCATTTGTTACAAACACTTGATATTCTCTGAGATAATTAGTATATGACACCATATTTTCTATGGAATATTTTGCCACTTGTCATTTTTCTTTCTGGAGTGCAATAGGTAAGTCTTCAAAATCGGAGGATGTTACCTGTGTAGGAGGCAAATCTGATTCGAGACAGGGATTCTGAGTAGTAGGTGGTCGTGGAAAAAGAATGTCTCTGTCACCTCTGGTATATACTTGCCATGTCTTCTCTGGAAGTTGCACTGGATCTTCATCTTCCCAATCATTTAAGGATGGTAATGTAGCTGGCGGAAGTGGTATCACGTTTTGAGATGGGGTGTCTGATGGAAGAGTTTCCTGTATATTATAGAACGGAGAATTTTCATGAAATGTGGCATCCATTATAACATATACTCTCCTTTTGAGAGGATAATAACACCTATAGCCCTTCTGAGTTAAAGAATATCCTAAGAAAATACACTTAATTGATCTAGAATCTAGCTTATCCCTAAAGCCCTGATGAATATGAACAAAACAAGTACAACCAAAGACTCTGGGAAGTAGGTGAAAATGCTTCTGGGAAGGAAATACTAGGTGAAAAGGAGTATCACCATTCAGAACTCTGCTGGGCATTCGGTTTATCAGAAATACTGCTGTTTGAACTGCTTCTCCCTAATAATACTTGGGGACATTACCTCCAATCAACAAGGTTCGATCCACCTCAAGAATGTGTCGATTCTTCCTTTCAGAGACCCCGTTTTGCTGAGGAGAATATGCATAAGAAGTTTGATGTACAATTCCATGATCTAGAAAATATGAGTTAAGTGCTTGAGATATGAATTCACCACCATTATCACTGCGAAAAACTTTGAGCTTATGCTGAAACTGAGTTTGCACAAATTGACAATAGATAGAAAGAATGTGTTTCACCTCATCCTTAGTCTTCATCAAATATATCACAGTAAATCTGGTGCAGTCATCAATAAAGGATATAAAATATTTGTACCCATGCAATGAAATTGTAGAACAAGGTCCCCAAATGTCAGAATAAATAATCTCAAAAGGAGTTGAAGATCTCTCTTCACTCAACGGAAAAGAAACTCTCTGATGCTTAGCTTTCTGACAAGTGTCACAATTCAAATTAAAATTATTACAATGTCGAAACTTTGGTAATAACATTCTAATCTTGGATAAAGGTAAATGCCCTAGTCTTTGGTGCCATCGAGATACTTCTTCTTTCTGGTCCTCTGTGATAACTGATGATTGCATAGCCATCCCACTTTGTTCCTCGCACAAGTAGAGACCTCTGCGCACGCTACCCCGACCAAAGATCTTGCCTGTCCTCTGTTCTTGAAATAGACATCGAGTAGATTCAAAAATTATACGACAGTTGAGATCTTTAGTCATGGCAAAGACTGATAAAAAATTAACGGAAATACGAGGAACATGAAGAGCATTCTGTAGTACACCAAATGGGATAATAATACTTCCTTTGCCCACTATAGGAGTATGTGAGCCATCTGCCAGACTAATACTCACTTGTTCATGAGCCAACTCATACTTATCAAAGTATTCCCTTCTACTGACCATGTGATCAGTAGTACCAGAAGCAATAACCCAAACGCGAGAATAGGGACCACTACAATTACCCTCAGCTATAAAGGAGAATGGATAAGCCAACGTTGCTTGAGATTCATTTTGAGATGATGTGGAAGGGAGGTGTGTATCAACTAGGCGAGATTTGAGTAACTCGATTTCCTTTTTTATATCTGCCAAAGCTGGAGTGTTATTGTCTTCCTGTTGATTATCACCACTGTAGTAGGCCTTATTAGTTCGATTATGAAAATAGTTAGGTCTGCCCACTAGCTCCCAGCATGTATCTTTAGTATGTCTGGTCTTTCCATAATGAGAGCAAGTTAACTTATTCTTTTCCTCAGAAGTAAGAATGGGTCTGCCTCTGCCACGTCCATAACCTCCTCTACTACGAGAATATTGAGAAGTGGAGTTATTTCTTCCCACAAATGCAGTATTGTCTGAACTAATCTTGGCTTCTTTCTCTAACTTCTTCTTGTCTTCTTCACGAAGTAAAAGGGAATAAACCGTACTTAAAGAAGGAAGTTCTTCTCTGCTAAGAATATTATTCTTTACGGCCTCATACTCTGAAGAAATACCCCATAGGAGGTCAAACACTTTCCTTTCTTCAATCTCTTTATTGCGTTCCTGTAGACAACTTTGGCATTTAGTCTTCGAGAAAAAATGTAGCTCTTCCCATAAACCTCTGAGTTCAGCATAATACTCGCTTACCGGTTTGCCTCCTTGCCTGCACTTCCTGATTTTCTCAATGAGATCATATTTTTTAACAATGTTCTTCCGCTTAGCATACGCATCCTGAATTGCAAGCCAAATGTCCCTTGTTGTTTCCAAAAACATAAATGTGCTGCCTATGGATGGTGTCATTGATTGAATTAGCCATGCACTAACTAGTGCATTCTCCTTGCGCCATCGTGAATAGAGTGGATCTGTAATTGGAGGTTGGGGTATATCTCCTGTCAGGTAATCCCAGCGCCCCCTTGCCATTATGGTCAATTTCATTGATCGAGCCCACTGAAGATAATTCTTTCCATCCAATTTTAAATTTGTGATCTGAAATCCTTCTCCTTTGTCGGAAGACAGTTGTTCATTACCTTCTCCTAACTTGAAACCTTCCATGACAAGTGGAGACTTAACTCAATCACACATTTTTTTTTTCAATTGAGTCTTGAGTTTCAACAAAAAAACAACCAAAGAGTTTTTCTGAAACTTCACGCAGCGAAACAACTGGGCTGAATCTCAGCTGAACTAGATACGTCACCAATAAAAAAAAAATGATTGATAGGGACTAGACAATGCAACTTCCTTGAAGATCGACTTAGTCAATAGAGAGATATAAGCAACCAAATTAACAAACGATGAATAAGTTTGACCTAATATCAATACACGCAGTGCACTTTCTGCGGTTTTTTAGTCACAGGCGGAGGCACTTAATCTATTATCCAACGATGACCACGAGTTACTCAAACAAGAACATTCATATTAACAAAAAAACGAATACCGATGTCCCACGATTATCTGAAATCTGTTCTTGTAATGGCCTGAACAGTCCACCAATGTCTGAAATCTGTTCTTGTAATGGCCTGAACAGTCCACCAAACAACACCAAACGAAGGATGATTTTTCTGCCCCACCCAAGAGGATCACGTTATGCAGTCATCACGACTTCACGGATTCCAAAAACCCTCGATTTCCGCTTTGATACCATGTTGTAATTGAGGGATCTATACAAAATGAACTTCTTTATTTCATAGTAAAAGGAACTTACAAGACAGTGCAGGTCGGCTGCCTCTTTGCTGCCGCCTGTACCTTTTGATTCAACATTCACCTAAACCTAAACACTAACACACGTTTTTATACTTAAGCTAATCTAACTTGAAAGACATAATTACCCCTACTTATGGACTAGATTCTCGATGGATCAAATCTGATCCATCGAGATCCAAACTGTGATAACATAGACTCAAAGACAGACTGACCTAAACTAACTTTGAGAATAAGACACTTGCAACTAAACTAAATATCACTTTCCAACATGTGTTACTGGTAATTGCTTAAGATGTGTAAAGATGTCAGCCTCTCTTTACGTCAGGGACACCCAAATTTTTGGGAATTAAGGTAATATGTCTTCAGTGAGTAGAAAGTGTTTTTTTAATTTGTTGAAGACACTTCTTCTGACAATTATGTTGGAAGTATGTTTTATTATTTTATTGATGATTTTGGTGCTTAAATTTATAATAAAATCAGAAGACCAAATATTTCTACTAAATCTGCATGGTTATTGTCACCTGTCTTTATTTCATCTATACAATATGCTATTTGATAAATGCAGATCGTCTCATGCTTGCAAGGGACAATTAATTATACTAAGTTAGGAGCCAAAATACCCCGGGGTGTACTGCTCGTTGGACCTCCAGGTACAGGTAAAACACTATTAGCTCGTGCAGTAGCTGGTGAAGCTGGAGTTCCGTTTTTCAACGTCTCTGCCAGTGAATTTGTTGAGATGTTCGTTGGAAGGGGAGCAGCACGTATAAGGGATCTTTTTAGCACGGCTAGGAAATGTTCACCATCCATAATTTTCATTGATGAGCTTGATGCTGTTGGAGGGAAGAGAGGTAGAAGTTTCAATGATGAAAGAGACCAAACGTTGAATCAGGCATGTTGACTCTAAGTGCATTTATAATAACCAGTGTGTTCCTTTATTGCATGAATTTCATTTTCTTGTTTCTCAACTTGTTTCTTCTGGGATGCAGTTGTTGACAGAAATGGATGGATTTGAATCAGATATGAAAGTGGTTGTAATTGCTGCAACTAATCGGCCAGAGGCATTGGACCCTGCTCTGTGCAGGCCTGGGCGTTTCTCTCGAAGAGTATTTGTTGGTGAACCAGATTTAATTGGGAGGGAAAAAATAATAGCTGTTCATTTAAGAGGAGTGCCTCTAGAGGAGGATCCCCAAGTGATCTGCAGTCTGTTTGCTTCTCTTACGCCAGGTTTTGTTGGGGCTGATCTGGCAAATATAGTTAACGAGGCTTCATTGCTTGCTGCTCGTAGAGGTATGACAGAATTTCATGAATTACTTTACGTGTTGGGGTCCTTTACTCACATAAAACCTCTTAATACTAACAAACTAAAATCAGCTTGCCTCAATTTTAGGATCTACTTTTGTGTTATGGATTTTTTCATGCATGAAATCTTTTACCTGTTAGCACTCATTATTTGCTTGAAGCTTCATGATAATAAAGTAAGATCGACTTCCAAAATTGCTTTCTTTCACTCTAAATAATGTCCCTTTTCTTTTGTAGCTGTCACCGGTCGAGGTACTCTCTAGGTCTTTGACATTCCTAAGTATGCCTTCCACAACTTGTATGTGTTTAGGTGAGACCATGATTAGTTCTAAGATACACATGAAAACTTATTTGTTGGTGTAAACACCTCAAATTTTTTATCAATATCATGAGGGTTACACATTATTTTTGAAATTGAGACTCAGAGAAATATGAAAAGAGCTGAGAGTGTTGAAAATTTTGAAAGTTTCAAGCATGAGAGAGAAAGAAAGGAATCATATGATATAAAATCAGCACTTCAATGGAGATGAAATGGTTCTTTTGGAATATTTTGCGAATCTGAACTAAGCCCAAAATCATCCCATAAAAATTACCGGTTTTACCTACGTTTGAATTATCCTTGACTATTTTTAATGAAGTATTTTGTTTCTCATCTTTTCTTGTAACCTAAGGCACTATGACTTCTTAACTTTGACATACGGACTGTCCCTTTTTTTTGTACCCATGCGTTATTTTGTTTCTCATGTTTCCTTGTAACCTAAGGCACCATGACTTTTTTTATTCACCTATGGTATTTTTTCCATTCTAACAAGCCACGATCTTTTGTTGTTTGTGATCATAGCTACCCTGGTTATATATTACTTTCGATGTGCATGCTAGGAGGACAATTCAAGCTCCATACCATGTGCTTCGCAAAATTGGAGCTTGCAAATTTCTCTTTTTTATATGGTCTTCATGTACTTTCATTTCTTTGAAGCATGAGGTGAGATTTCTAGTTCCAGGCTGGTTGCTGCCATCCCCAGGTGGCGGAGTCCACTGTGTTACCTTTCAATCTGTTCTATGCCATATTGCCTTTTGGATAAGTATTAGCACATAGTGAATCCGATTATTTGAATCCGGTTATTTGGAATTGGTAATTCTTAAGCAAGTACAGCATTTTGCTCATCATTTATAATTTTATATCCATGGATTTGCAGGTGGAGATCTGGTAACACGCGAAGATATAATGGAGGCAATTGAAAGAGCAAGATTTGGTATTAATGGAAGACCATCGATGACACGAACCATAACTAAAGAGCTCGGAAAACTATTCCCATGGATGCCCTCACTCACTAGGAGAAACGATCTAAGAGATGATGGTTCACAACCATTGGGCTACCAAACAATTAGTTGACCGAAAAATCCATTCTTTGATCACTGCAGCACTTTAGCTCCAGTGTGCTCTATTTTTACTGTAAAAGCAACTTTAGTAGGTAATTAATCTTTTAGCTTATAAGTCTCCCTTTTTGTTGATCAAAATTTCTGTTATTGTTATATAGCATTCTTGTATATCATGACATACAAGTGATCAAAAGAAAATCTACTTTCGAGTATAAACATTTTTTGGTTTTCTGCATGTTGTCATCTGAAATTTTCAGTCAGACTACCAGCGGGTCTTTAATGTTTCATTGTCTTCTTTACAACCTAGCTTTAGTCAACTAAATACCAAATGAGCCATGGCTTTATTTTCTTTGTTAGAAATAGTTGTTATGATGGGAAAAGACTCGGTTTCGGTTCATGTTGGGTTCCGATTTCGCTTTGGTGTTTGGAAATAGTTGGTTCTAGTTGAGTTGAAACAAACTATTTGAACCTGTCTCAACATTCTTTCCTTCGGCCACTTGAGAGTCATGTTCAACTAGTTCCCTCTCTCTCTCTCCCTTATATATATATATATATATATATATATATATATATATATATATATATAAACCGACTTCATATCCACCACTTTTTAGGTCAAAATTAGAATGTTCGTTCAAGAAGAAGAAAAAGATACATGAGAAGGCTTTGGAAGTTAATATAATTAAAGAAACTAGGGGATCTCCTAACATTAAGGACAACAACAACAACTAAGCCTTTCCTTATGCTATACGGGGTTGGTTACATGGATTCTTTGTTTCCACATAGCCCTATCATGTGCCATGTTAGCAGTTAACATCATTTTTTATTCTTTCATCTAACACTTTTGTGGTCGTTCTCTACCTCTTTTAATACTTTCAAAATCTAGTTTTTCATACCTTTTTACATACACTTCTTTTGATCTTCTTTCTATATGTCCAAACCATCTTAAACGATATTCTCTCATTTTATCCACAAACATCTTTTGTACATATTGATGATTAACTTACCCAAGAATCATAAAACATGACAAGTCTAATTGTTGCTCTATCATATTTACCTTTTTAACTTTAATAATATCTTCTTGTCACAAAGAATACCTGATGCTACACTCTATTTTAACCAACTTACATTAATTTTATACGTAACATCTCCATCAATTCTTCCATCACTCTGAAAAATTGATCTTAGGTATTTAAAACTTTTCTTTTAAGGGATGCAATGTGTGCTAATTTTAATTTCTATGTCCTCTAAAGTAACCAAATGATCAAACTTATATTCCATATATTTTGTCTTTGTTCTACCAAGTCGGAAGCCTTTACATTCTAATGTTTCTCTCCATAGTTTCAATTTTCTATTAACTTTTTCCTTAGACTCCTCCACTAACACAATTTCATGTGCAAATAACATAGGTATTTCATCTTAAATATGTTTTGTTAACTCATCAATCACCATTATAAATAAGTATGGACTTAAAGTTGATCCTTGATGTATCCCAATATTAACTTCAAAGAATTTTGTCATTCCTTCATGAGTCATCACACATATTTTTGCATCATCTTACATGTCTCCTGTAAGGTTTATCTATATCAATGGGATACTTTTTTTTCTAAGGTTATCTAAATAACATCCCTTGGTACCCTATCATTAGCTTTTCTATATCAATAAATATCCTGTGAAGGCCTTTTTTTTTCTCTAAAATGTTTCATAAGACGTCTTAAAAGGTGAATCACTTTAATAGCAGATCTGTCTGGCATTAATCCAAATTGGTTCTCTGTTGTACTCGATACTTATCTTAACGTACGTTCGATAATTCTTTCTCATAATTACATAGTATGGCTCATTAACTTGATACTTCGATAATTCACACAATTCTGAATGTCTTATTTGTTCTTCTATATGGATATAAGTGTACTCACTCTCCATTTCTTGGGTATCTTTTGGTTTCTTTATATTTAATTAAATAGTCTTGTGAGCGAAGTGATTCTTGTCTCTCGTAGGATATTCCAAACTTCTATATGATTATTGTCTGGTCCTACAGATTTACCAACCTTTGTATATTTAAGAGCCTCTTTGACTTCATTCTTTTGAATACGTCGATAGAAATAATGGTTTATATACTTTTCTTATTTGGCTAACTCTCCTAAGTTAATACTAACATCTTTATTTTCATTAAAAAGTTTATTAAAATAAAAATTTAATCTATTTTTTATATCATCATTTACCACTAGAATTTTTTCATCTTTGTTTTTGACACATATAAGAAAATTAAGATCCTTAGTTTTCATACCTCTAGCCCTAGCTAATTTAAAAATATCTCTTTGACCCTCTTTTGAGTTGAGTTTTTTTATATAAATTCTCTCAAATTTTAGCTTTTACTTGACTGATGACCTTTTTCGTTTCTTTCTTTGCTTTTTTATAAGCCTCTAAAGTTTGACTAATCTTTTTAGCATAGTGTAATTTGTAACATGCTTTCTTTGCCTTGATTTTATCTTGCACCACTCACTCTACCACCAAGCTTCTTTTTATCTTGGTACACCTCCCTGAGATTCATCTAACACATCTTTCACCACTTTCCTATATGTATAGTCATATTGTTCAATATATCACAAGGTATACCAACATAATTCCAAGCATCTCTTTGAAGGACTTTCTATTTAAATATACCTTCTTTCTCACTTTTGAGGTTCCACTATTTAGTTTGAATAGCTCGATACGCTCATTTATTCTTTGTCCATTTTTTTACTTATAAATCCATAACTAAAAGTCGATGTTGGTGGGTAAACTTTCTCCTTGAATTAAGATTGTATTGACTATAAAGAGATCAAATGTCATAGCAAAATTTAAAATCTCCCTACCTTCCTCATTTTTATCTCCAAAACCAAAGTTTCCATGAATACCTTGATATCCTAATGCCTTTTTACCGACATGTCCATTTAAGTCTCCACCTAAACAAATCTCCCTATCTCCTTTTGTGAAATTCTTTGAATCACCTTATCTAACTCCTCCCAAAAATACGTCTTTATACTATCTTTTAGTTGTACTTGGGGTGCGTAAGTACAAACTATATTCAAAACCTCTTCTCGTAGCACTAATTTCAATGTCATGATTCAAGTCACCATATCATTGTATGTCTAATATGCTATCCTTTAAATTTTTATTTATCATAATACTAACTCCGTTTTGAGCCTTTTCCTTTTTCGAGTACCATAATTTATAACATGTATCCTTAATCTCCTTTGCTTTTTCTCCAATCCACTTTGTCTCTTTTAAACATAGTATATGAATCTTTTCTGAATCATAGTATCTACCACATCCATTAGCTTATCGGATAATGCTTTGATATTTAAAGAACCAATATAAATCTTATTATCTAGGACTAGCTTTTTTACCCCTTGCATCCGTCTATGCTGGAAATACGGAGACCCTCTATGTAATTTATTAACTACATTCGGGCGAGAATGTAGCTGGAGTAACTTCTTTACCCACACTTGTTCATGATGCGGGAACCCTCTCTACAATTGATTCACTACATCCGAGCGAAAATGTAGAGCCACTTGCTTACTTTTCCCTGCATTCGTGCTCTGCAGCATGCCATTAAGAGAAAACGACCCAACACAATGCTCATAATTTGTATAATCCATGGTATAAAAATCTGACGAAGATTTATGCTAACTTTCGATAGCTTAATGCAACCCTCTTCCTTTATCTGAGTTTGGGACTGACCATTGCAAGGGTGATCTCTTACATGGACGGAGTTAACATGGACATTATATTTAAATGTAATTAATATTTAGTACTAAAGAATATTTAATTGTTGTTGTTTGTTGTTACTAAAGAATATTTAATATTTAAATTAATATTAGTTAATACTTAAGTATAATAATAAATATAAGCGTAGGTGATCAATGATGCTGACATGGCATCTTACTCGACTAATATAAGTTCACATGGTGGATGATATGGCATTTGATGTGCTACATCAAGTTAAGGGCTATGATATTAAGAAGTTGGACTAAACTATAAATGTTGAAAACCACAAGATAGCATTGATCTATTTTCAAACCATATGAACCAAATTAAAAAAAAAACTTAAAACCTCATAGTCCTTTTGTAAAGTTTTTTATAAAATGAAAATAAATCGCTAAGGAGTGATGAAATGGGAAGCATCCGAATCAATAATGATAAAAAGTGCCCTCTTGTATCATGGACAAACTCCATTAACAAAAGAACCTGCACCACTTCTAATGCTTCTCTTTTAGTTTTTTGTTTAATTTTTTAAGGAAACTTCCTTATGAACAAATATCATAGTGAAAGCACTTAAAATTAAGCTTAGATTTGGAACCAATATCGACTTTGATCTTGCTTGGCCTTTTCTCATTTATGCGTTTTGTCTGCTTTTTATTGCTAAACTGTTTGTACTTAGAGTACTAGTAGATTGTTCCCATGAGGAGCAAAGTTACTGAAGGCAACTACAAGAGTTCTTCAGCAATCTTGGTAAGTATTGATAGCAAAAGAGCCCATAACTTGTGTTCACTACTGTCAGCTGATTTATGGTGTCCTTCACTTCATTCTATGCTACTCAATTGAAAGTATTTTTAAGCATTAAACTGATCAACTGTCAAATACTGCATTTGTTCCATATTATTCCTTTCCATATGCAAGCGAAGGTGCAGCTGTGAGATGAAGATCTTAATGTATATCACGTGTGGAAAGCTTAAGTGCCCATGTATGAAGGACCTGTCTCCAACATCTAGGCATCACAAAAACTTGGTAAATTATGAAAGTTTTGTTCAAAAGCTCCCAATAAGAGATACTTAGACAATTCAACAGGGTTAAGATCCATGTGCAAACACATGCTAAAGATCTATTCGAAGCGATGGCTTGAAGCTCAATCCACCATGGTGTGCTCTTATATCTGTAGGAAAAGAGGAAGAATTCTCCGGGCTTAGGTGGATGACTTGTTGCCTCGAAAATCGTCTTCCTTACATGATCACAATTGCGACATACCAGGAAACGCGATTAAAGTTGGTGTCTCTAACGATCTGCGGCACTAAATAAGCAAACTTCGTAGAATCAGGAAACAAGTAGGTCCCAAGCATCCTTCGCGGTAGCTTAAATTGAAGAAGACGAGTTCGCCTCCATTTCCCACAAAACTGTTGTCAAAGCAAGAGGCGAGCAGTATGGTAACGGAGGAAGAAGGTGTGAAGATACCAAGTTTCCTGTAAGAGAAAAAGCTAACACACAAGGAGAAAGAACACCAAGAATACAAAGAATATAGAACAGAATGTAAACTTCTTTACTTCTAAAAAGAGGGAAAATACATAAGGAGGATTATAAGGCATGTGTTTTTGGATTCTGGAAAAGGAATCCTTTCTTTCTTCCTATTCTTTTTATTTTATACTTTCTTTTGCCTGTGTTCTCAGTCACTCTTCCCTTCGCCTCTCACCTTCATTGAACAGCCAGCCACCCATTCCGTATGGAGTGGTTGCAGTGTTTTGCCTCCCGCATGAGCTTGCTACTGCGCTATGTGCAAAACGGTTATGCCCCATGAAGAGGAATCAAGTAGAGGTAATACCACTTATGCGGGATGGTCTGGACCCCGTGTTCCCCCTTGATTGGGCCGGCACGTGCCTGTTAGGAACGAACCTTGGCTTACCTCAGGCCATTTGTTCGCCAGTGTGACGTGCTCCACATTGAATTATGTTTGGTGTCACATAATTTGGTAAACGGCATTTCCCTTTTCCTCGACTATCGATCAATATTTTTATTTTACCGATATTGTCGCCAAATTTTGAATCTTAACATGACCTCTTCCAGTATGATCCACTTTTGATGAAATTTGATTCAAGCTAAAGTTCATCACCCAACTACACTTGGTTTTAATACTACTTCTTGGACAAAAGTAGCTTTCTCATCTTGATCAACGAACTCATTAATCCAACAAGTTGATCGACAAACTCAATAATCGAATAAGTAATTAAAACAAAAAATAATAGAATACAAAAGAGTAGTCAACCAATTTCACATGCAAAAACCTTGAAAAGAGCAGCACATAGTATACGATAGAGAATTACACCAACCCAAATTGGAGAATCCAACAAAAAAAACCAAGACAGTAAGTAGGGTCAGCTACATGGACTCTTAGTGACGATGGAGCCTGATCTTATGATATATTAGTATTTAATTTCAAAAAGAAAAGGCCACGCTTGTTGTTTCCTTTATGCTTTACAAGCGTTTCTTTCCTCTTAAAGCCTGCTGCCAAATTTTAATTCATTTTTACTCGAGCTTCACATGATTATCTTTCTAAATATCCGGGCTACCTGAAACAAGCCTCTTATTTTATTTTTACTTAGTGTTACACCAACTCTTTCTCATATAACCTTATTAAGAAATTGATCTTTATTTTATAGACACACATTACTACTCAATATCTTCATTTTGCCACACTGATGATCATTTACTGTCCAACACTTGGTCCAATAGAGCGCTTTGTTGGTCTTACAATAGCCCAGTGCAGGCATGCAAACGGTAAAACATGTTTACCATTTACACATCTTTTTTTGAAAATACTGAAATTGCCTCCCAACAATCTCTCTTCTCTCTCCACACTATTTTCAATCATTCCCTTTCTCTCTATTCTAGTGATCTCATTCACGTTTGACCATCATTGTTTTTTCCCACTATCGGACAACACATGAGTAGACTCTCACAAACCTCGTCTGAGAAGAAGAGATAGAAGAATAAGAAAGAATAAAGAAGAAGAAAAAGTAGCAAGAAGTTGATTCTTACATAAATTTTGGGGTTTATATAGGTTTGTATTGGATTTTATTTTTATCATATTTTAAGCATTTCACAAAATTGGACCAACAACCTCGAGTTGCCAGTTTTTGGAGTAAAGGTGCAACCTAGATACATATCTCATTCAAGAGAGACGTGACTTATTGGGAGATGGGGCTAAGCCACAACCTTCTTATTAGGAAGAATGTGATTGTGACATATATCCCTTTGTAGGGGACGTCTCTCTTGAAGGAGAGTTGTAGATGTACTATATCTCTCATATATAAGTAATTAACACATTATATCTCTATTATAATGTATTATAGAATGACAAAGAACTTGAGTGAAAGTATTTATTATGGTGGAGTAGATTCCAAAAATACGATGATCGATGAAAATATATGTTATAGTGAAGTACATTACATTTTGGATCTACAACAAACAAGGATATTGAAATTGATTATGGTGTATCCGATATTGTTTTTTTGAGTGGTTGACATATGAAGTAGAAGACACATTTGTTGGTTGTGAGGACTTCATTATTTACTTGTGTTTGTGATAGAGAAAATATTTTGCAATCATAATGAGCTCATTGAGTTTGTAAGAAATATTGGGAGAAAGCAAAATATTATATTATCGTTATTCTTCATTTAAAAAGTAAAGGCATAACAAGCAATGGATGACTTAGGTATGATAGGAGTGACAAATATAAGATGAGTAGAAATGTTGATGTTGAAAATAATAGGTGGGGGGACACTAAGAAGGTTTATTACTTATTTTTTCTCACAAGAGGGGTGCGGTATATGATTATCAAAGTTGAATAGTCAATATGACACATAACTACTCTTTAGGTTTGTATCTTAAAGGTTATTCTTTGGCCGAGAAATCAAGTGAATTGAACTCCACCACTGGTTTGGCTTAGTTTGGGTGGTTTGGTTTGGTTCTAGTAGATCCATTATCACCCCTACCTTTAGCAAACATAAATAACAAATTCTTACCTAAAGTAGAGTAGTATGTTCACTTAATTGTTATGCCTTAATCCGAGTGGCTTTTCTCAGCTGCTTAGATAAGTAAGCCAATGCTTATTGTACAACATGACTGACGGTCCTCCAAGCATTATAAACTAATAGCTACATGATCGGTATCGACACTTTGTTTTTAGATTTATTCTGATATAATTTTAACTCTAGTAGATACAACAAATATAATACAACCTTCTTTTTAGGTGCGAGTCATTTACTTCTAATATGAGTTTGGAGTGCCTCAAACTTAATCTTCAATATTACTTAGCTCTAAAAGATCACTCAAAATTATGTAATGTCAAAGCAACAAGCTCTCCATACATCGGAAGAGTAAGTATTTCATGAACATCGGAAGGGCAAGTATCTCACTTGATGGCATGCGGAAGTAGTTTGTGGCACTGTTGGCATATTTACATTTACATAGCTGGAATCATGAGTATTATATTTAAATATACAATACCATTAAAGTTTAAAATTACATATTCATGTGACATTCAAAACTAGAAAGTAACTATGACATAACTCTGTCACCATCAGTCTCTCAACTATACTCATCCATCTCAGCCTCTAATAGTATCTACACTACCATAATATTGTAAAGAGAATACTCCCAGCAGTTATTATATTCAACTGGCTGCTTTATTGCCGGAATCACATCCTAGACGTCCATACGCCCTCTTTCATCTGGACGGCTACAATTGCGAGAAATTTTGGCCGTCCAGATGGTAAAAGTTGACGGCATGGATTAGGACATCCCCACCCCCACCCCCACCCCCACTTACATTAAAAAGGGAGGCTTTCCGCTCAAGGCTTTAGGGTTTCCCTTGGAGAGGAGTGTGGTCTCTCTCTCTCTCTCTCTCCGTTTCTCTGCGTGTGTTGTGTTGAGTTTAGCTAGGCACTTTGTTATCAGGGGATGGCGATCTTTGTGTCGGTGATTTTCGTTGTTGCTCATGCTTTTTCATCTCTTGATATCGTTGCATTTCCTTTAGAGTTTGTTTATGAAGAGGTGCGATGATTATAAATCTTATACCTCGTTCTGAATGTACTTCGGCATGACAGACCCCTTTACACCCATAGAATATGAGCACCTTCTTCAAAAAAAGACGCTGTCTTTCTTTCATTACAACCGAGTTGAAGTTCTTTTGCTCTGTGCTTCTTGTGGTTTTACTTTCCCCCTCCTCTTTGTGTTTGTTTTTTGTTTTATTTTTTGCCCGGATGGGCTTCTTCTCAGTGTTTTGGTTCTTATGTTGTTAAGGGCTTGGTTTGCTTTTCAAGATACTTTATTTGCTGGTATTGAAGAATAGGAGTTGCAACGTTAAACGGCCATCTCCAAATTAGCTCACCTGATAAAAATCATCTCCAATGGTCGCAGTTAAATCTGTTCCTTTGGCTTGTTTTTGCTTATATTAATTTGTTTTCAAGTCTTTCTGATTCAGTCGTTAGCTTATGAACTGATTAACTTAAATCGTCTTATAGGATTTTATGATGTTCATCAATACCCTATCTTGTGTTGCAATACTAGTGCTTTCAAGTGCCGCGCGACCTTTATATTCATTAAAATATACCCTATATGGTCTGAGTTGTAGACTAGAAGCAATGTAACGAATCTATCGTCAGATTTAAACATAAGAAATGTTTCCTGATACATCAATTCCTGTGAGCAAAGCATTTGCAGATACCTATATATCAACATACAAGTGAAGAATCATTCAAAGATTTTTCAAGACATTGGAATGTGTCGAATATCTTCTGCTGGGTGCCCTCCAACGTGACGGTGCCTTTCGAATGAAAAAGATCATCTCTGTCCGCCAACACTTTTTGCATATTCTGCAAATTCGTCCTAAACAACTTCCATCTACTTAAACATGCTTACTATTCATTTTCAGAAGCATTTTAATCGCAAAATTGGTGGGGTTTCCCCGGCAAGGATGTTGTTATACCACCATAACCTTTAGAAAGAAAGACGAAGAAGAGCAATAGGCACTAAATCTATAAAATTGGGGGCTACAAGTTCTTTTCGTTGAAAAGCTTTTGTTAAATCTTAACTGGCTTTGTAATTGCTTTGAGAGATAGACATTAGAAGATTATTAAGGAAATTGATTGTATAGTAATTCTTGATAGCATCTATAAGGGGATCATTTCAACTACAGTTTCAACTATCATTTCAAAAGAATGACAAATTTTCACCTTCCTGTTCACAATTTCCCTTCTCAAAATCTCAAAAGTATTTGTTTCACCTTGGTTTCGTCAAACGGGTCCTGTTTTGCCTTTGTTTTGGATGATGACATCTTTCGGAGGAGCTCCGCACATAACTCAAGCCAAATCACGTATATTGCCTGGTTTAGTAGGGTTAGTGCCCACTTCGGGGATTCGCGTAGGGGATACTCGACTTAATTATGCTTTGTTTTTTATTCTTCCCTGTTAATGTTAATTTGGTCTTCAACATTTTAGGATTTGGTTGATCCACGTCAATAGTTTTGACCTCAAATTTGGTATGCCTGGCTAGATCCTTTTTGACACTAATGGTATTACAGAACCAGCACAATCATCGTTTCAATTTTCAAAAAATTTAGTTCACTTATGATAGTGAAATTATATTTTGTGCTTATGCACTTCAAGTAGAACCAAAATTTTAGGCATTAAATAAGATAACTCAAACAATTATTCTAAGAGAAATGCTTTGTTTGAGAGGAAATTTTATTCATTATAGGTAAAGAGGCATTAGAATATCATAGAAACTATAGTTTTAGAGATTTAATTGAGGGATGAAAGAAAATTTAAAATTTTGTTATGATATATGACCTTTTTATAATTAATATAATTTTTAAAAATAAGATAAAATATTTAATTATTCACAAGAGTGTCTTGTCATAGATACAAATTGATTATTTTACTTATAAAAGAAAAGAAAAATTGTATTGTAAGGTTTGCAACATATTTCAAAGGGAAAGCTTAATTATTCAATATTGGCTTTTGGTTATTAATTTGTAGGTAAAAAAGTTTTTGAAATTATTTAGTTATACTTTATAATATGTGAAACAATATGTCTGAAGATGTTACGAAAATAGCAAAACAAAGACATTCCAACACAAAAGAGAGGTTGGTGATAGAGTAATGTGGTGCAAGATAAAATTAAGATAAACATTATTTGCTCGCGATTCAAATGTTGATCAATGCTAAGTTCATTGAGCAAAAATATTACATCTGTAATGAATTTATGGTGTTGCGCAGGAGATGCTAGTGACTTGCAGGGGTCACAATGTTGGTGCCAGGGTTTGAATCTGATGTCGCTCATAAGGATGCGACCGCGATGAGCAACCAAAAGCACATGATTCCCCCCATCACTTTTGGGATTGGACCACCAAAAAGTGACCGGCCGCACATCAGACCCATACTAAGATGTATGCCTCTGTCCGCAGCGCAGGAGTTCCATTAGTAATTACTGCTTTTCTAATTTAATTTGCCAAATATATGCCCGTGTGTGTGTGAACGGAGCTGTAGAGAGAGATAGAAGTTTACTAGAAAGGAAAGAAAAAATAAAAACGGTTGTTAATGAAGCAAAAGTTAAATTTGAGAGGGTTTATATAAAGAGTTCAACTAAAAAAAAGTAAAAGAGATACTTTTAAGATAGTTAAGGTTCAAAATAAGAAAGCTAAGGATTTGACTTATGTTAGATGTATCAAGGATGAGGATGAGAATATTTTAGTGACAAGTGAGGTATAAAAAATAGATAGAAAAATAATTTTCGTAAACTTTTTAGTGAAAATACAGGTACTACTATTTGCTTAAGAGAACTAACCAAATCAAAAGAGTACATAAATTGTAATTTCAAATGAAATATGGAATAAAGTTAAAGATTCTCTTAAATATATGAAGATAGATAAACCTATAGAACTAGATAATATTCTTATTTAAGATGTATGAAAAATCTTAGTATAGATATCACTTTGCTTATAAGCTTATTTAGTGAAATATGAAAAAAAAAGATACCTTAGGCATAAAAAACAAGTATTATACCATATAAAAATAAAGACATTCAGAATTGTACGAATTATCGAGATATCAAGTTGATGATTCATACTATTAAATTATGGGAAAGAATCGTTGAACGTAGATTAAGACAAATATTGAGTCCAACATAGAACCCATTCAAAATTTTGTTAATTATCGAGATATAAATTGTTGAGTTATGAACTTATAAAACAGAATTATTGAACATAGATTAAGACAAATATCAAGTATAATGATAAAGAATCAATTTCAATTTATATCACAAAGAGATATACGCCATTGAGGCTACCCACTATATTACAACCTTTGGGTAGCCATACTTCCTACGTGCTGGACATGCCACGATCGAATTCAGTTGGCTCGAAGGATAAGATTAGGAGGGCCCTAGCGTTTGGCTCGCCAATTTGGCTTGGTACAAAGAATTCGTGGCTCCGTTGATCAAGACATCACCTTCATACAAGGGCATGCAACGAAGTGCTAGTAGTTTCTTTTGCCAATGCATGATATGGTGTCGGAATTCCAAATCAAAGAATTCAAGTTTCGCCTTGGGACTACTAAAAAGTATGAAGAGCCGTCGACCTTCGTTGCCCTGACCAGCTTTCATAAAGAACCGGCCGGCTTCTTGCAACCACTTCGGTTCCATATTTGGCTGGAGCACGTTTGAGTTTATAAAGAGCTTCAATAGCCTTTCTACCATCGCAATATGAGTTGCCCAAAGCACGCTCGGTCAAGAAGCAGTGGATTCAAGGATGTCATAGAGGGTCCCCCAAGTTATTATGTCGAAGTTATCCAATCCACGTTAATGTTGGCAAAATCTATAGAAATACATGCATAATAAACCAATATGCAACAAATGTAAAGATGCTCCAATCGACAATAGTCATAGATCCAAAGCATGACATAAACAAACCATACGAAAAACAAAAATAGAAGTAATAATCAATAAAAGTATTTATTTGTGCAAGTCGCCCTTGCGAACTTGCCTTAGATAAATCAACACACTGCTATAAATAAATATGGGTATCTTTGCCTTCCTCCAAGGATAAAATATGCATACAACTCGAGAGAAGAGTAGAGAGCAGAGGTGGGAGGAAGGACGAAAAATTGATCAGATTAGTCAACTCTAATCACTTATTTATAGACGACGTGTTTGATCACAAATCCGATGCAAACGATGCACCTCTCCATCCCATAACGGTTCATACGTAAACACTCTTGACCATTAAATCAAAAGTTTTCATGTCAAAAGATAAACCAAAGACAATTCCCAAACCCAAACCCAAAAGGTATCTTTGCCTTCCTCCAAGGATAAAATACGCATACAACTTGAGAGAAGAGTAGAGAGCAGAGGTGGGAGGAAGGACGAAAAATTGTTCTGATTAGTCAACTCTAATCACTTATTTATAGATGACGTGTTTGATCACAAATCCGATGCAAACGATGCACCTCTCCATCCCATAACCGTTCATACGTAAACACTCTTGACCATTAGATCAAAAGTTTTCATGTCAAAAGATAGACCAAAGGCAATTCCCAAACCCAAACCCAAAATAGACCCAACACACGTGTGCGCCCACATGTGTGGTCTAGCATGTCCTCCTCAAGCTCTTTGAACTATGAGCAACTAACTATATAAAAGGACATGTGGGTTTGTCTCTACTTCAATATGTGAAACTTTGTCTCCTCTTGATCATCACATGCACAAGTACCTCACATGTGACTTTTTACACTTTACATATATTAATAATGCATCAATTGAATATTTAACATATCAACATGAATTGAATGTTATTATTGTACATAGGTTTAATTAAGCCAACTTAATTAACATTAAATCCAACAATTCCCACAAAGTCCTTAAGTGTAAAAGTGTCCTCCCAAACCAACCATCTTATAATAATGGTACCTCCCAGTTTAAACCGTTACTTGAGTTATCCAATATTATTCTTATAGGAACTAGGTAAACACCTAAACCTTGGGTGTAAGGTGTCTATTGGTAACAACATAATAAAATAATATAGCTTGATCTTTAAGGGTGATGCATTAATGGTTATGCATTCATATCCTGTATCATAATTGACTTAAGGGAACATGTGGCTTATAAATAGAAAAGAGATAGGGTTTAAGGGATAGATACCCATCACTAGCAGGTACACTAGTCACCACCATGTTGACTATAGCTCTTTAAGTGGTTGTATGTTTCTTGGCTTTCTTTGAGAGACAATCCCTCACCTAATTTCCAGTTTAACTAGAAAGCCAACACAGTTTATTCTTAGGTTTCTTTTGGATATCGGCCTTTGATTTATACTTTGCATAATTTTCCTTAAGATCATTAGGTTATTTCCTTCTGACTGTCAGGTTAACCCTAGGGATACTATCTACATGCATAATGAGTTTCTAATTTTTATGCTCTTTCTTTATTGTTATGTCTATCATTAGATCATGAAGGGTCATCTTGCCCTTCTTATACTTGAGATCTATGCCAAAACCCTCCCAAGAGTTATAAAAATTCTCAATAATAGAAATAATGATAAACTTATCTGAAAGCTCCATCTTAGCTTCCTTCATATTATGACATAAAAATTGAAACTTGTGAGCATGTTCAATTATAGATTTTCCCTCTACCATTTGATACTTAAGAAACTTAGTCATAAAATACTTTTCAAGATCGAAGTCTTCAGTATTGTATTTTTTATCAAAGGTAGCCTATAAATCTTTCGCTGCCGTGAAAGGGAAAGAACTATAAACATTGAATAAAATATTTGACACTATTGTTAAAATACAACAATGGTATAAGATGTCCTCCTTCCACTCGACAATTTTATTCGAGCTTCTAGAATAAGTATTGTCAAGTTAAGGACAATCCGACTCGATATAGAAATGCAACCCTAACATGGTTAACCAAATTTTCATATGCGGCTATCGGCAGTTAAAATGGGGGCCGACAAACTTTTTGGCATCAAAGTGAAATTGACCTTAGGTTAGATAGTATCATTCATAGACAAGTTTACTAAGAAACTAAGTGATTTCTCTAAGATTATTGGCAAAATCCATAGAAATATATGTATAATAAACCAATATACAAAAAATGTAAGCATGCTCCAATCGACAATAGCCATAGATCTAAAGCATGCCATAAACAAACCATACAGGAAACAAAAGCATAAGCAATAATTAATAAAGATACTTATTTGTGCGAGTTGCCCTTGTGAACTTTTCTTAGACAAATCAGTGCCCCACTATATGTATGTATAAGTAATTTTGCCTTTCTCACAGGATAAAACGCACAAACACGGACCTAACTTTGAGTCGACCATGTCTTAGTCACCTATGGCTGAAGGGGAAGGACGATCGGGAGTAGTCACATCACAGAGAGTGCCACGGGCAGAGATGAGTAGAGAGATAGAAAATTGTTCTGATTAGGGAACCCAGATCACTTACTTATAAATGACATGTTAGATCACGGATTATGGATCCAATCCAAATGACACACATTTCCGTCTTATAACCGTTCTCGCGTAAACACTCTTGACCGTTACATTAAAAGTTTTTGTGTAAAAAGATAGATCAAAGACAATATTCTTAAGCTCGACCTAACACGCATACGCGTGCATGGTTGGTCTAGTATGTGCTCACCAAGCTCTTTGAACTAAGATTCATAAGCTACAAACTATGTACAAGGACATGTTGATTTGTCTCATTCTTCAATATATAACTAAACTTTGTCTCCTATGGGTCATCACATGCACAAGCCCCTCACATGTGACTTTTTACACTAGGACTTCACATATATCAATGATGCATCAATTGAATATTTGGAATATCAACATGAATTAAATGTTATTAATGCACATGATTTAATTAACATTAAATCCAGTTACAACTTTCGTCTTTTCTAACTTTTGTTCCCTCTTATGATATTATCTTCACACAGGCCCTTGTTGCAAAAGGAGTAGAATTCGATGATGATGATGTGGTTCTTTTGATTTGACTTAGTCGCTTGAGGCCTCCTATCCAAAGGGTCTTGCATCTGGTAACTTTCATTTGGCCTCAGTGCATTCTACAGTGTGCAGATCTATCGTGATCATGAGAGCGGTGCTGGCCGCTGGAGCCTGGAGACCGCCACTGGAGTGTCTGTCCAAATGTCGAGAATACGTCAGAACCATTCATCCTTGACTTCTTTCTCTGGTACTGCGTGTGATGATGATTTAACAGCCTGTGTTTATGCGTACATGAAGATGAACCCAATTCACACGGAACACGAAGATTCAACACCTCCTTGAAGCTCTTCATGAAGCGCTTACACCTTGCTTGGCGTCTCTTAGAGATTGAAGACGGATACCATACTCGTTTGGTATGGTTGAAAGAATCCTCTGACACAAACATGGGCTGTATAGAAAGCGGATCAGCGCTATGAAGCACTTAGAGGAAAGGTGGAGCAAAGCCAACAAGCCATTGTCTGACCCCGTGCAGCGTTGCTAACGTTGTTCCAAGATGGGTTCAAGGGATGAGAGAAAAGTAGACTGGTGGACGCTAGGCAGTCATCTTGTGGCTACTATGTTTTGACTTCATAAATTTAAATCCCTTCCATGTGGAAGGATGATATTTCTTTAAATATTTGGTTGCTGTAATATGCTCTTTTATTTTTATATATATAATCCTATATGGTTCCGATGGTAATAAGTCTATCAAGATGTAGGGTCCCTTCCAGTTCAACGACCATTTATCTCGCCTTTTTTTTCTTCTACATTGACAGAATCATCTTCCCTACTAGCTCACATTTGTAGAGCTTCCTAGGCTTCACCTGTTTATTGTACGCTTTGGCCACTTTTTCTTTATTGGCCCAAATATTATCTAAGGCCGTTATATAATTTCCATCCACTGGATCCTACTCCATGCATATAGATTCTAGGTAATGGACAGGTAGAAGATTATTTTGTTTGGCAACTCATAGTGACTTTACATTAATTTTCATCAGCAATAATCTAAGGGGTCAATGTGGTTGACATTGCCTTGGAGTTCCAACAAGCCTAAAGTACCTTGAACAAGGTTTCCTGCCATCATCTTAGAGGGATTTCTTGATCATATTAATTATCATTGGTTTGTTAGCCTCAACTTCTCTATTTGCTTGGACATAATAATAAGTATTGATTGAAACACTTTAATTCCAAACTCTTGAGTGAAAGCCGCCACATTATGTCTTGGTCGGTAGTAATGGTCTGAGAGATCCCAAACCAGAACACAAGTTAGTTCTAATGAACTTGATAACATCGGCTTGAGTTATGACCTTCACCCGCAACGCTTCAACCCACTCTGTAAAATAGTTTGTAACAACAATTACAGGTGTTTCTTAGAAGAAGGCGAACATATCTCACAGATAAGATCTATTGCCCAATCTCTAAAAGGTCATGGCTTGACAATTGAGTGCAACTCTTGGCTAGGCACCCTTTGGATTGTCCATGATATTGATGTCTCACAGCCCTTAATGTATTTGATTCAATTTGATGCATAGTCAGCCAGAAAATATCCATGGTGGTAGATCAACCATTTCACAAGATGATATATGTTCCTTAACAACGTAAACAATGCCCATACTGCGTGTTCAGGAAATAAATGCATGTGCTTGTAAAAGTAGACATCAACGGGTTCCCTAAGTCTATCCATGGCATGCTACCACTCATTCACTCTTTGTAAAATGAAGTTGTGTGGCGACCTCCGAAACTAGAAGAGCATCATCCATTGGATTGAAAAGTTAGTTTACTTTTTCATGCCGCTAAGGCAAATCCGGTTTATAAACTATACAAGCCACTGCAAAAGAAAGTTGGTTTACTTTTTTTGCATTACAAGGTCTGCATTATGGATTTAGCAATTTGGCCATTCGCCAAGTATACATACCATCCTCTATGCAAAGTGTGAACATCCTCACCAAATCAGAAAAAATTATTATCAATCAGAAATTGATGAAGAAATTTGAAGAAAGTGAAAGAGAACAGTTGAGGCCAAGGTCATAGGCGGCTTCTTCCTTCAAAAGAAAAGCAAAGGCATTTTGAGCTACTGACTGGTTGATGCTTTTTATTATGTTGCCTATCATAAAAAAGGAAGCCAGTAAAGGGGATTGTAACAGCATTTTCTACCATCCGAAAGTGAAGGATGTACATAAAAGAACTCAAATTTAACTCAGAAAAACTGCGAACTTATTATTGCCCATATCGCAATATACCAAACACATCCACAATGCCTGGCGGAAAAGCTGGATCTGTTGCACCTCTAACTGCAACTTTTGCAACAGAGCTGACACTCACAGGAGGAGTGAATACTGGCCCGACAAGAGGGATTTGACTCAGGGGTTTTGCATGTTGTAGAATCTGCCACGGTAAAATGGAGAATGAATTCAACATGGTAAGCACACAATAACTTTCACCAAGCAAGAGAAGCAGGGAGTACCATTTCCAATGGTGAACCAATTACACCTAGGGGCACTTTCACGCCCCCAACTTGCCTAGTGCCATATATAAATCCGGGCCTAAGAATCACCCCTGAACAAGATTTTAATTGACAACAATTGAATGAGATCAGTTAGCACAAACCGTCAAAAGAGCTAGTAAAAACCATATATTAACCAATGAACTTTTGTTAGATAATCCCAACTGGAGTATCTAATCTTCATCACTGTACTTCACAGACAATATTCAAGAGATAAACGAGAGCAATTCAACTCACTAACTCAAAAGACAGCTGATTCATAACCAGTGTTGTCTGACGCGTATCGTATCGCGTATCGCTGGGCTCCACGATATGGGCGTATCGTATCGTACTTTAATATTAAAATAATACGAAAATTATTTAAAAAATCAAGAAAAGTAGTAAAAATCCGAAAAAAATCAGGAAAAATCTGAAAAAATCTGATAATTGCTTTAAATTCATATAATGCAAAGTTTAGCACAGATTGAACATTCAACATTGAACAATTGGATCCAAAATTACATATTTTGAAGCAAAAAATGAAATACATTTACATTTTACATATTTTAATTTGTATCAGGATTATTAACTAAATAATCTTATCTTCTACTTGATAAAGATTCAAAGTTTCTCATCACCTTCTGCTTTAAAATGAAAATCTTCGTCTCCTTCGTGATGTTGTTGCACTTCAAATTAATTCATGCAATGTCTTCTTCGGTTAGGAGTGCATTTTCTTCGTTATCTTCCATAATCCACTCATCTAATATATCAAAATTAACAAACTGCTATCTTTGTACATGTAGTTGTCATATTTGCTAATTTTCATATGTGAGCAAAACAATGAGCTCAATTTCTTTGATTATTGACTCTATGACACCTCAGTGATGTGATATTATTACTTGATGATATCCCTTTTTCTCTTACAATTAGCTTTTTAACTAATGCTTGAGCTTCATTTCTCACTTCACGGACTGAGTTAAGCCTCACACATGTTGATCATGTTCAACTCAATGGAAGTCACGTAAGGTGAACCCTAAAATAGTGAAGTTGTGAAATGCCCACTCAATGAACTGAGACAACCAAATGTTTTTAATTGTTTGCGATCTCATGAAATTAGAAACTGCTAGCAGAAATATACCTAAAAGTTGGCAACAGAAAGAAAAATGATTTTGTCACAATTTTTATTTGCTTATAAATTATTCTTATTCAATAAATAAAATTATAAACCCAAATTACAAGCATAAGGAAGTGAAGAGAGGTGAAGAGAGGCCTACCTGCAAAAAAAAAAAAAAATTGAAAAAAAAATTATGATTTTTTTTTGGGCGTAAAGATACATGTTACCGTATTGTATCGTCGATACGATACGTATCGCACCGTACGGATAATACTGATCATTACAGTACAAGAGATGTGAAAGGAAACAAAATTAGAAGCTTGAAGTTTTAGTAGATTCTAAAGACCACAATCTTCTCAAGTTTCTTCCCATTTTAATGTCCTACGCAGAACTTAAGTGCTTTTTCACACTATGAGGGAGCGGATAACATTCAAGAGAATATGAAAACTGTTTAGATCAATGATTTATTTCCAGTGTATATCGTAGACACCTCTTTATGGAGGGGAGACCTATGTCTACATGAACTGAAGTAATCCCCCGCCCACCCTCCCTCTATCGAAATCCGATTTTTTGTTACTCCAAAATGTCGAAGTTCATTTACTTTTATCTGAAGAGTTTGATAAATTACATGTAAGAGATCATTACAGCCCTGAAACATGACTTTCTTTCAAGGGTAAAACCAGAAAACTGAGATATGTACATCTTCTGTGGTGCAAAAATGATTTTGATTCTTTGCTTATGGGGAGAATAGAGAACCAGCCTACATCCCCACCAGCTCTAGGAATCACATTAGGACATCAACTCATTTAGGAGTCTAAAGAAGTCGAATACAGTTGCCAAGACAGAGAGCATCCATGCATTCAACTGTTCGTACTTCAGCATATTATAACTGATGAAGACTTGCTTCCTAATTGTTGCAAGACCCAGAATCAACAGATATCAGTGAGATTCAAGGTATACTTTTAGCCTGTGATTATCTGCTACATTAGAACTTCTAAACTCATTATTTGAAACTGATTATGAACTTGAACAACTTTTGGGTTTTTTAGATTCTTTAGTATCTGTACATTATCCCCAAATTTCCAAGAAAAAGTTTCTGCTTAGACATATTTCATTTGCCAAGATAATTCTGGCTAGATCATTTGCAACTACGAATATAATTACCGCATTCAAACTCCCAGCGCACATGACCAGCATACACAATCAACACTAGGATGAAACCAACTATAAATATTTTTCACTTAAGCATCATTGCCATAGATAGGATTTAAACCGTATGGTACAACTCCAAGGATATTCAAGAAGAGAACAGAATCGACTGAGCAAGCAAAAATTCAAACCAGTCAAAAATTTCACTGACGCATTCAAGTGTGTAAAACTGTCTATCAATAAGTTCCTTGTTCAGTTGAGAAGAAGACTGAACGATTAGTTCAACTTTTACCCCTTAGACATACAGAAATACTGATCTTTTGCCATATACTTAGCAGTAACAAATAACAATTGAACTTGTGACTACAACACAATCGAACCACTTTGAGCAGAGAAAGATATCAAAAGCCGTGATTAATGTGTGAAACAATTAGACATGAACAGACTATATACCCATCACTACAACAGAAATAAGCTGTTGCAGATTGAGAAAAGACAAAAGTAGCATCTGAGAAGCTGACCTCCATATGGAAATTTCGCCAATACTTCGGCTTCAGCAGCTTTCTGCATCCAAAATTTTCTAGTTGGCATCCACAAGTTGTAGGCCCAATTAACTTATAATGGGACACATTAAGAGGAAATATGAAACCAAATTTTGAATGTGTAGTAGCACAATGTGGTAGACTATAGGATACCAACATTTTGTGCAATCATAGAAAATCCAAAGAACAGGATGGCCACATGCATCCTTAGAGATAATGGCTGGTTTCAATTATGCATAGAACCAAAGCAGTAGATCTACTGGCAGTCTTTTGGTCTCTACAATTGTAGACGCGTCAATGAAGAACCTTCAAAATTTTTACCACCAAGTTACTGATGACACTTTATTGAATTTTCAATGATCAACAACTTCTCCACACTGGAGATGCTTGGATTGCGCAGTTTGTTTCTTATCATTAAATTTGAAATTCTGGACCAAGTGGCTTGGAATAGCCAATAATCCCGGATAACACTTTAGCTAAATGAAGAAGTGACATCCATATGGTGGTTCACCAGATAGAACCTGGATGCTGGAAAAATTTAGTTGGTGTTGTTTTTGCATTCAGTTCTCAATGATTTCCTAGCAAAGAACGAGACTATACCTCTTGTGCAACAGAGCATTCTTTGAGCAGTTTTCACTATTTCATCTTGCCAATTTGATAGTAAACATAATTTTTAAAATTAATAGTTTTGTAAACAGTACTTGAGACTGGGAATAACCTAGCTGAAGCTTTAAGCAGGCTGCATCGTTAACTTCCACCACTAAAAAGACTGCCCGAAGCTCAAAAGACAACGTAAACTAAGGCTGAGCATACTAACCCTTAACACAATTGTAGTAATGCACAGGAGGAACTTTTAAGCCTGCTTGTTTTGAATTTGTTTCTTGTTAGAGTCAATTGGTTATGCAATTTTTTACTATTTTAAAAACGACTGATAGTAACTACAAGAAGAATGGTTGCTGTAAATGTGAGACTGTAATAGAAAATTATTGTAAGATGCAATCCTGTAAATATTGATTCGTATATACCTGTTAAAACCGAAGATCAGACACATGACCACGTGCTTTAGGTGGAAGCCCAAAGGACTTGGTGAAACAAAATTATTCATGATGGAAGCAGGTTTCCAGAAAGTGGCAACGTGGACTTTGTTCATGATCCAAGTAATTAAAGAATAAGTAGCGGAAGTGAGGAGAGTTAAAGGTCAAAAGGCCATTAGAGGAAGGGAATCGACATAATTCGAAAGGCCTCCTCCAAAACCGCTTTTATGGCTCCATAAGAAGGGAAGCATGAGGAGGCCAAATTCAGGATGAAAGGAACCGATCATTCAAGTTATCGTTCCAGCTCTTTCTGAATCAGTAGTTTATTTTTCTATTTTCTTCCTAGTTTAGAATTATCTTTCTTGGTAGCCTCCTTTTGTAAGATTTTCTCTATGAAAGGTTAGTTTCCTCCTTTCTTTAGCCTTTTTATTAACTTTCTCTTCTGTTCTCGATACATACTGCTAGAGCAGGGGCTGCACTCTCAATATCACGCACTCTCAATACTGTGGGGATACTTTTTCCATTTTCTTTTAATTACTTTCATTAAATTAAGAATTACACTGGTGTACTGTATAACACAATACACTGTGATATTCATGTAATACCCTGTAAGAAACAGGGTCTAATACAATATTCAAAGAATTCCTAAGTTGTAAACCTATGAACACGTAGATTAAGAGACTATGTAAAAGCTACAATACCCAGAGTCCAGGGGTATCTCACCATGTATATGCACATAGTGAACCACTTGCTTCATTGAGAAATTCTATTGCCAAATAAACCAAGCTGCAAAAATGCACAAGCAGTTCCCCATTTTACATCATCAATGGACTTTTATTATTAGCCACATGAAAGCGTCAGTTGTGACACCAAAAGATGTAGTCACAGAAGAATTAGACCTGGACTTATTTGTGGTAAAGGGAACACTGAAACCCTTCACAAGGAGGAACTCTCAAATTCCTTTCAACGTTTCAACTTCCACATGAAATTAGTAACTAAAATACAATAATTCTCAAATCTATTGAAAAGTTTCAAGCCATACGCAGCAAGTACAAATATGGAAAATCCAAGTGATTAAACAAGAACTAAAAGATTTTGATAATTGTGTAACACATTATGAAACTTGAATTATAAATAAAACAGCATATATGCATGAATCATTTAAAATGTTATAGGGTTAGACCAACAAGTCCCATAAGTCTATGTTTGCAATCAGGTCCCAACGGACCAATGTTACCTGTGCCGGGACCGCCCAGGCTAGGGCCACTGGAGTCAAGGCTACCCGACACCATAGCCACCAGGAGCTAGTAAGATGGTCGTTGGGACTTCAGCAATCAACAATTGTTGTGCTGCTTTCACTCTTCTCTCTATGAAGTCCTCTCATATATTCAATAATTTTAAGCCCTTTGTGGTTGCTTTTTATATATTTGTTCATTCAATAAAGGAGATTAAGATTTTTACCTTTTTATTTACATGGTATCAAAGCCGACAACCGGGCCACGATGAAACCGTTGGATGCAAACGCAGGAAGATTTTTTCAGTGCTAGTTTGCGTCTAAAATCAGTTTCTTGATGAGGCCGATCGAAGCTTGCATGATGCGCTCTTTGTGGCGCGCTCGTGTCATTTGTTGGTTCGCTGTTTATGGTTTTGTTCTGTTGTTACTGCTTGGCTGTTGTCGCTTTCTGGATTTCACCATGGAAAAGCCTTATCCGACTATTAGCAAGGAATATAAGGTTGTTGAGAAATGTAGGAGGAAGCTTAGAGCGCTCATTGTCGAGAAGAACTGTGCCCAAATTATGGTTAGGATGGCATGGCACTCTGCTAGTACTTTGATGTCAAGACTATGACTAGTAGGCCCTTTGGGACCATCAAGAATGTAGGTGAGCTTGCCCATGACGCTAATACTAGGCTTGACATTATTGTGAGAATCTTGGAGCCTCATGGAACAATTCCCCATCCTTTCATACACTGACTTTGTCCAGCCGGCAGGAGTAGTTGTTGTTGAAATTACAAGAGGGCCTGAAATTCCATTCCATCCCAAGAGGCCGGATAAGGTTGAATCATCAGCAGAAGGCCGCCTTCCTTCTGCCATCAAGGGGTCTGATCACTTGAGAGTTGTGTTAAAAAAGCAGATGGGCTTCTCTAACCAGGACATTGTTACATTGTTTGGTGGACATACTTTATCACAAAGAGAGGTCTAGATTTGAGGGTGCTTGGAGAACCAACCCTCTGATTTTCGATAACAGCTACTTCAAGGAGTTGCTCATCGACAAGGGTTTGATTCAATTGCCATCGAACAAGGCTCTTCTAAGCGATCCAGCCTTTCGTCCCTCGTAGACAAATAGGCAACGAAGGTTGGAGGATGGTCAGGGGCAATCGGGAGCCACCGATGGCGAGAGGGTTGCAAGGGTCTCGACAGAGGATGGGGAAGAAGTGCGGCGGGTGAGAACTATGAGTCATGTCGGCGGTTCTAACAAGGTTAAGGTGCTGGTGAAAAGGGGTTTCATCTAGTACCAGATGGAGTAGCGATGGCCGAAGGAAACATAGCGGCAAAGAGATGCCTTTTTCGTATTTTGATGGTGGGGAAATTCGGTGTGACGTGATCTAATTCCAGTGGAGTTCATGTGCGGATAGAGAGTGGCTGAGCAGAAAGGGCGATGCTAGGGGCCTTAATGGAGTCACAGGTGGGGAAGCAAACGGTGGAAGCTTTGCAATGACACGATCTAGGCAGCAGAGGCGGATTGGGTTCGGACGATAAATGGAAGGTAGAGAGGTGGAGTCGATGATGTCGTCAGACGCCTCTTCCTCTTCTCTCTCTCTCTCTGATCCATGATGGCAGAAGGGTACACTCGGACAAGGTGTTGCATCATTTATATACAAAGGCGACTCGGGTCGTGGATCCAAACCCACTCTGAGTTAGATATGAGATTGGTCTTTGTTCGACATGTCTTCTTGTGAATTTTCATAGGTATTTAACTTGACCTATGGTCCAATATGATCTAATTTGGCTCCTCTTTCAATGTTAATCAAAGTCCATCAAGGTGTGCTCTTTCCAACTTATTTGTTTTTAATATTGATTGTATAAATTGTTTGTTGGCATGTTTAGAGAAAAAATGTGTTGCAACATTTGAATGATTTCAAACATGACTATTGATTAGATAAAAAACGTATTTGTTGGAAAACAATAAGTTGCATCTTCCTTTACAATTGAGATCCATGTTGATGGCCTTTTGTTGAATACCTTTGTGATTAAGGTGCTTCATGATGTTGATCTTTTGTTGAAAATAAATTAACGTTTGAAGATGCACTAATTATCATTTTAGAATTAAAACTTTGTTGTTGAATGAATTGGAATGGCACATGATAGGGCTCAATGGAAACAAAAAATCCATGTAACTGACCCCGTATAGTATGGGGAAAGGCTTAGTTGTTGTTGTTGAATGAATTGGAAAAATGTTTGTTAACAATAAGTTGCATCTACTTGTATGACTAAGATCCATGTTGTTGGACTTTTGTTGAAGACCTTTGTGATTAAGGTGCTTCATGTTTGTGGCCTTTTATTGGAAATTAATTGATATTTGAAGATGCATTATTTGAGGATTTATGATCTTGATAACTTTAAGGTTGCTTTTTCATGTTGTTTGTTGGCCTTTTGTTAGAGATCTGTGTGATTAATATGCTTCATGTTGTTAGCCTTTTGGTTGGAGAGTAATCAATATTGAAAAAGCATTTATAGTTATTTTGATTAGCTTGTATTTGATAAAATTGTTTTAAGAGAATTGTGAGACAAACCTTGTGAGACTTTTTGAAAAACATGAAGTTGATTCTTTTGACTTGTTTTTATATCTTAATGGATTGTCTTCTTTTTAGAACCATAGAATCACTTTTGAGTTTAAAGGATATTTAAGGGTCTTGGGAATTGTATGTACGAAGGTTTTGAGTTTTGCCTTAAAAAGCTTGTTTGGGTTCAAATTTGTCCTTAAAACTCGGTTTTGAGCTTAACCTTAAAAAACTTGTTTGACTGAAAGTTTTGAGCTTTACCTTAAAAAGTTTGTTTGGTTATCCTTAAAACTTGGGTTTTGAGTTTAACCTTAAAAAGCTTGTTTGATATACAAAGGTTCCCTTATAATATCATAAGTTTGTAGTGATTTATGAACCTATTTGTTATAATAGACTACTATTTGGGAGATATCAATGTTTTGACTTTCTTGAATTAGAGCAAATCAACTTCATAAACTTATTTGACTCATTTTCGGTTTGCCTTCTGTATTAGATATCATAAATTGTCTTGTTGGTTTTAGAAATTGAGTGAATGTATGTATTGATACTTCATTGGTCTTCATGCAGGATGAAAAATAAATTGATACTTTGGTTGTGGAAAGATGTTTCGAAGAAAGTTGTGCCCTCTCATATTCACGTTTTTGTTGTTGGACATTTTCGGTATACACACCGTAAGTTTGAGGGAGGGTGTTAAAATGTAATAGGGTCGGACCATCAGGGCCTATAAATTTGTGTTTGAAATGATGTCCCAACAGACCAAGGTCACCCAAGTTGGGGCCACCAGGGGGCCCAACAACTAGTAAAATAGTCATTGGGACTTGAGCAACCAATAGTTGTTGTGCTGCTTTCACTCTTCTCTCTATAAAGTCCTCTTATGTATTCAATAATTTTAAGCCCTTTGTGGCTGCTTTGTATATATTTGTTCATTCAATAAAGGAGATTCAGATTCTAACCTTTTTATTTACAGAATCACCACAATAATAAACAAATCGATAATAGTTCTTGGTATATTGGAACTTAAGAAATACTTTCTCTGAAAATGTAGGAACCTAGAAGCCTATACCATTCTCTTGCACCATAACATCATTAGAGGACCACTCTACAAATACAGTTGGAACCAGTTTATATCACTGTTCTTTTCCTTTTCTAAGGCAAGCTGGGGTCAGACTGGACAGGTCCCTACCAGATCCAAACTCAGGTATTGAACTCCTTTTGTCCGAGAGGCAACCACCCAGTCAGTGAGCTATGCCCCTTTATGTGCAAAGTTCATCACACTGCTAATGTTAGTTCCCCAACAAATGCTACCAACAATGATCATCAACATGAGAACAGCGTATGGAAAACATATAAAATAAACAACAAAAGTAGTAATGTGATGAAGAACAAAATCATAAGCTGCAATGGCCTTTCTCTTAACTAGAAGCTTTGCTCTTAACATCAAAATGGCTTATCTGAAAGCTTGGTACATCATACAGTACCTTTCCATCATAATATCCTTGCAACAAATAATTCACGACACCAAAGTCAGCAGCTGAGACATAGACAAATCTTTTTACACCTGCAGAAAGAATTCAGTCTTTCAGAAACATGAGACTTTTTTGAAAATAAAATATGTTCCCTTATCGAAGTGAAATAAAAGATTCTTTTACAGCAACCATTAAAAGACAAAGACCAATTGTAATTAGTTTATGTGCGTACGTATATAATAGCATAAAATGGACTAGACTTTTTTATTTACCAAGCAATTCTAGTGCATAGAGCTTGACACATCTGTGTTGTATAATCAAATAAACTTACTTACATCAGCTTCAAAACCCTCATGAGAAAAGAAAAAATGCCACCACAATATAAGGTGGGATTATCTAAGATAATCATCTACTTGGGAGTCAAATTTGGTAGCCTCTACCAGTTTACCGAGAATGACATCACCAAGACCAGTGCTTTACCATGTTCTGATGCAGCTCTGATTGCGTTGACATTAGCAGTACCATTGATTTTGTACATTTGCGCATTAGAGCCAAAACCGCCAACACAAGATACCTAAAAATGATCAATATGAACATTTATCGTGTCATGTTAAAACAAAAATGCAAAATATGGATCTCCATGGAGCACAATGAATAAAGAAAAAGGGCATATTTAGTACAAGTCCACAGCCAAGGAAAAATTTCAGTAAGAAGGCAGTGACTCAGATCATCAAAGAATTTTGCATGGATACGTCGTTAATGATAATAATTAATAAGATCTATAAAAAATGTCACACCATCCTTTGTAATTCTCAAAGTATTTACAAGAACCAGAAAGCTACCATATTGCTTTACAAACTGATAAACCATCAATAAACTTGGCAGTAGTTGCAAAAAAATGAATTGAGAGGAATCTCAGAAACTCGTTAACATCTTATCAGATTGCATGGCCCACTATCTTTAGATTATTTATTGCTGAAGTGCATCCATCCACGAAAGGTGTATAAGTCAATTTAGACAAGCATCAGCAGTTAGAAACGTGCCATCTTTCTTCTTATCTTCCAAAAAAATTACCATCTTCTATGTCCCCATGGATTTTCCTTTTTAACGCACTTCATAATTCCATGACAATAGAAGGCTTGAGAGGAAGCCTGTCTTCTAATTATATTTCATTCCATGGTCAGTACGAGCAATTAAGGGTGGAAATTGCACTGATTTGAGTATAAAGGTGAATCTGTATCCGCCACATTATTCCAGGGCATGGATCCTGAAACAAAAGTCAATGTTCTGCAGTGATTGAGATTTATGAGCTGGCATTTGGATAGATGCATATGTCAACTCTATATTTGAATCCTAAAAAAGGAAAGCTACTCAATTTACTTCTTTTACATGCTAAACCCAACTCCGCCCATGTAAGGGATCACCCTTGCATTGCCGGTCCCAAGCCCGGATAAAGGAGGAGGGTTGTGTTAGGCTTCCGACAGCCAGCGTAAAACTTCATCGGATTTCTACAACATGGATTACAAAAATTATGAGCATTGCTTTGGGGCGTCCCCGCCTAGCGACGTGCTGCAGAGCCCGAATGCAGTAAGAAGTAAGCAAGGGCCACTGCATTTTCGCCCGAATGTAGTGAATCAATTGCAGAGAGGGTTCCCACATCATGGACGGGTATGGGTAAAGAAGTTAGTCCCGCTATATTGCCGCCCGAATGTAGTGAAAAATTTTCAGAGAGGGTCTTCGCATTTTGATTATGGACGGATGCGGGGGGTAAGGAAGCTAGTCCTAGATAATAAGATTCGTATTGGTTCTTGGAATATCGGAACATTATCGGGTAAACTAATGGAGGTGGTAGATACTATGATTCGGAGAAAGATTCATATTCTATGTTTATAAGAGACAAAATGGGTTGGAGAAAAAGCAAAGGAGATAGAGGATACAGGTTTTAAATTATGGTACTCAGGTAAAGAAAAGGCCCGAAACGGAGTTGGTATTATCATAAATAAAGATTTAAAGGAGAGTGTAGTAGACATACAACGATATGGTGACCGAATCATGACATTGAAATTAGTGTTAGGAGCAGAGGTTTTGAATATAGTTTGTGCTTACGCACCCCAAGTAGGACTAGAAGATAGTATAAAGACAGTTTTTTGGGAAGAGTTAGATAAGGTGTTTCAAAAGATTCCACAAAGGGAGATGATTTGTTTAGGAGGAGATTTAAATGGACATGTCGGTAAAGAGGCATTAGGATATCAAGGGATTCATGGAAACTTTGGTTATGGGGATATAAACGAGGAAGGTAGGGAGATTTTAAATTTTGCTATGTCATTTGATCTCTTTATAGTCAATACAATCTTCAAAAAACGAGATGAACATTTAATTACTTATAAGAGTGGCTTATCACAAACACAAATTGATTACTTTATTTGTAGAAAAAAAGATAGAGCGTGTTGTAAAGATTGTAAGGTAATTCCAGGAGAAAGCTTAACCACCCAACATCGACTTTTAGTTATGGATTTACAAATAAAAAAATAGACAAAGAAGAAAAGAGTGCATCGAGCTATTCGGACTAAATGGTGGAACCTCAAAAGCGAGAAAGAAGATATATTTAAACAGAAAGTCCTTCAAGGAGATGTTTGGAATTATGTTGGCACACCTTGTGATATGTGGAACAATATGGCTATACATATTAGGAAAGTGGCGAAAGATGTGTTAGGGGTATCTAAGGGAGGTGTACCAGCACAAAAAGAAGCTTGGTGGTGGAGTGAAGTAGTACAAAATAAAATCAAGGCAAAGCGGGCATGTTACAAATTACATTATGCTAAGAAAACTAATGAAACTTTAGAAGCTTATAAGAAAGCAAAGAAAGAAGCAAAAAAGGCCGTTAGTGAAGCAAAAACTAAGATTTGGGAGGACTTATATAAAAAACTCAACTCAAAAGAGGGTGAAAGAGATATTTTTAGGATAGCTAGGGCTAGAGATAAGAAAACTAAAGATCTTAATTATGTTAGATGCATAAAAGACGAGGATGAAAAAATTCTAGTGGCAAATGATGATATAAGAAATAGATGGAAAAACTATTTTTATAATCTTTTTAATGAAAATAAAGATGTTAGTATTAGTTTAGGAGATTTAGCCAAGTCAAAAAAGTATATAAACCACAATTTCTACCGACGTATTCAAAAGAATGAAGTCAAAGAGGCTCTTAAACATATGAAGAGTGGTAAATCGGTAGGACCAGATAATATTCCTATAGAAGTTTGGAAAATACTAGGAGAAATAGGAATCACTTGGCTCACAAGACTATTTAATGAAATATGGAAAAACCAAAAGATGCCCGAGGAATGGAGAGCAAGTACACTTATACCCGTATATAAGAACAAGGGAGACATTCAAAATTGTGCGAATTATCGAGGTATCAAGTTAATGAGTCATACTATGAAATTATGGGAAAGAATTATCGAACGTAGGTTAAGACAAGTATCAAGTACAACAGAGAACCAATTTGGATTTATGCGAGGTAGATCTACTATTGAAGCGATTCACCTTTTGAGACATCTTATGGAACATTTTAGAGCAAAAAAGAAAGACCTTCACATGATATTTATTGATCTAGAAAAAGCTTATGATAGGGTACCGAGGGAGGTTCTTTGGAGAACTTTGGAAAAAAGAGGTATCCCATTGACATATATTAACCTTATAAGAGACATGTATGATGGTGCAAAAACATGTGTGAGGACTCATGAAGGAACGACAGACTTCTTTGAAGTTAATATTGGGTTACATCAAGGATCAACTTTAAGTCCATACTTATTTATAATGGTGATGGATGAGTTAACAAAACATATTCAAGATGAAGTACCTTGGTGTATGTTATTTGCAGATGACATTGTATTAGTGGAGGAGTCTAAGGAAAAAGTTAATAGAAAATTGGAACTATGGAGAGAAACAGTAGAAAACAAAGGCCTCAGACTTAGTAGAACAAAGACAGAATATATGGAATGTAAGTTTGATCATTTGGCTACTTCAGAGGACATAGAAATTAAAATTGGCACACATTGCATTCCCCAAAAGGAAAGTTTTAAATACCTAGGGTCAATTTTTCAAAGTGATGGAAGAATTGATGGAGATGTTACACATAGAATTAATGCTGGTTGGTTAAAATGGAGAGGAGCATCAGGTATTCTTTGTGATAAGAAGATACTATTAAAATTAAAAGGTAAATATTATAGAGCAGCAATTAGGCCTGCCATGTTTTATGGTTCTGAGTGTTGGGCAGTTAATCATCAACATGTACAAAAGATGTCTGTGACAGAAATGAAGATGTTGAGATGGATGAGTGGTCATACAAGAAAAGACCGTATACATAACGAGGTTATTAGAAACAAATTAGGAGTGGCACCAATAGAGGATAAAATGAGAGAACATCGTTTAAGATGGTTTGGACATATAGAAAGAAGATCAAAAGAAGAACCTGTAAGAAGGTTAGAAAAACTAAATTTGGAAAGTATTAAAAGAGGTAGAGGACGACCACAAAAGTGTTGGAAAGAAACAATAAAGAATGATCTAGCTTATTGGGAGTTAACTGCTAACATGGCACACGATAGGGATCTGTGGAAACAAAGAATCCATGTAGCCGACCCCGTCTAGTATGGGAAAAGGCTTAGTTGTTGTTTGTTTGTTTGTTTGTTTGCACACTATAATTTTTAAAGATATCTGTGACAGAAATGAAGATGTTGAGATGGATGAGTGGTCATACAAGAAAAGACCGTATACATAATGAGGTTATTAGAAACAAATTAGGAGTGGCACCAATCAGTGTTGTCCGTATCGCACCGTATCGTATCGTATCGTGGGCCACCACGATACGATACGGGCCCCCGTATCGCAGGTGCGGGCGTATCGCACCGTATCGTGCGATACGGCCCGTATCGCACGATACGGTGCGTATCGCCCGTATCGTACGATACGGGCGATACGCCCTGGGACCCTTATAAAGGGTCCCGGGCCGAGGGAAACCCGCGATTTTTCGCGGGTTTCCTCTCTCCTTTTGGGTTCTTCAAGCTCCCTAAGAGTCGGTTTTCGCCTCCTTGGTGTTCAAAGCTCTAAAATCGTGCCCTACGGTGTCCGTCCAAGCCTCCAAACTCGGATTTAGGTATATTTTTAATGTTTTTTTCCTTTTTTTCCTTTATATTTATTGTTTTTTGTGTTATTTCGGGTTTTTTTTTTTGAATGACAAAATATGAAGTTATTAAGTGTGTGTATACGATTTTTATTGCATTCATGAAGTGGGAGACACTCGATTTGAGTGTTATTTGAAGATTGGGGGATTTACGAAGTGCTTTTATTTTCAGGTTTTTGTTTGAATTAAAGTACTCCATTGAGATGGCAGGAAGGGGTGGTAGAGACTCTCATTCAAAGTCTGATGATCCGGCATGGCAGTGGGGTATACCAGTTGAGGGTTCAAGGTTAAAAATCAGATGTTTATTTTGTGAAAAGGTGGTTAGTGGTGGAATTTCAAGGTTGAAACACCACCTAGCAGGAACCAGGAAAGAAGTTGCTCCATGCACAGGCAGAGTTAGAAGTGTGCCAGAAGGTATTAAATGGCAATGCTTGCAGATGATTGAGAGCATACAGGAAAGGAGACAACAAAAGGATGATTTCCAGATGTGTGAAGAAGCTGATGATGCTACTGCCACTGGAGTTGGATTCACTGATAGTTTGCCTTCAGATGCTAGAACAGATATTGGTAGTAGCAGTTCGCGAGCACCTAGCAGAGGAAAGAGGGTTGCATCTGAAGACTTTGGAGGTGGCAGAAGAGGAAGTTCAGGAAGGAGTAGAGGAAGAGCTTCTTCTTCTAGCATACATTCGTTCTTTCCTCCTTCCACTACACCTGGTGCTCAGCCAGGAATTCGTGCTGCTATGGCTTCAGAACAACTGCACGATCAAGCAGACCTTGCAGTGGGCAGATGGTTTTATGATACATGCATTCCATTTAATGCAGCAAACAGTTTTCATTTTCAAGCAATGGCAGATGCAATTGCTAACATTGGTCCAGGATACAGGATGCCCTCTTATCAGAAGTTGAGAGGGAAGATATTAGATCAGACCGTGATTGAAGTGCAGCAATACTGTTCGACTTTGAGACAATCGTGGAAGGAAACAGGATGCACTATCATGGCAGATGGATGGACCGATAGGCGAAGAAGGACATTGCTAAACTTTCTTGTATATTGTCCTAAAGGACTCATGTTTTTGAGATCTCTAGATATGTCAGAGGAGAGGCACACTGCAGAGATCCTACGAGAGGAATTTGATAAGGTTATACAAGAGGTTGGGCTAGAAAATGTAGTCCAATTGATTACAGATAATGCAGCTAACTACAAAGCAGCCGGAAAGGAGTTAGCTGATATTTATGGGACTTTCTACTGGACACCATGTGCAACCCATTGTTTAGATCTCATCCTCGAGGACATCGGTGAGATGGATGAAATAAAGGCAGCAACTGAGTGTTGCCAAGATATTACAAAATTTATTTACAACCATGCATTTATTTTATGTATGATGAGGAGATACACAGAAGGTGCAGAGCTTCTTCGCACAGCTGCAACTCGGTTCGCAACAAACTTCTTATCTGTACAGAGTATTGTGAGACAGAAGCAAGCTTTAAAGAGAATGTTCTCCTCAGATGAGTGGCAACAATTTGCAGAGTTGCCACAAAACAGAAGGAACAGAAAGTTAAATGAGATTGCAGAAACGGTTTTTAGAAGTTCATTTTGGAATGCATGTATCAGATTATTGAAAATTACTTGTCCTTTAGTGAAAGTTTTGAGATTGGCTGACAGCGAGGAGAAACCATCTATGGGCTACCTTTATGAATCCATGGACAGGGCAAAAGAAGCAATCAGAAATAACTTTAATGGAAAAAAAAGAGATTATGTGCCCGTGTGGAAAATAATTGATAGTAGATGGAATAAACAATTGCATCAGCCTATTCATGCAGCAGCCTACTATCTAAACCCATCATTGAGGTACTCAGCAACCTTCAAAAGGGACGGTGAGGTTAATCGAGGAATCATTGAATGCATCGACAGATTAGTCCCTGATGAGAGCATAGTAGATGCGATACATCGAGAGATGGAGATATATGATAATGCTCTTCACTTGATGGGTTTGCCTGTTGCAATTCGCAACCGCTCTACGATGCGTCCAGGTACATTGTTTATTTTGATATTTAAGTTCCATCTTACATTACTGTGGATTATTATGTCTCTAATGTTTATATTTTCTTTACAGATGTTTGGTGGAACAGGTTTGGAAGTGATTGTCCAAACCTTAGAGATTTTGCAGTTAGAGTCTTAAGCCAAACCTGTAGTGCAACAGGTTGTGAAAGAAATTGGAGTGTTTTTGAACACATCCATACAAAAAAGCGCAACAGGTTGGAACACAAAAGGCTTAATGATTTGGTTTATATTCGTTGTAACATGCGCCTTCGTGAAAGGTAATGTTGTATTACTTTCAAATTTTCAATTCGATATTATTTAACTTCAGTTTTGAATTGTTAATATTACTTACTAATTGTTTATCTTTGTTTGTGTCGTAGGCAATTAAAAAAAGTAAATAGAGAAGAAAGTCAGTTCGATCCAATAAGTTTGGATAATTTTGATATATTAGAAGATTGGGTTATGGAAGACACTGAAGAAAATGCCCTCCTAACAGAAGAAGACGTTGCCTGGATTAATTTGGAAGGAGCGCAACAACATTATGGAGATGAAGAATTTGATTTTGAAGAAGAAGGTGTGGGCGTGGCTGATGATGATGAGGATCTGCAACAAGGAGAAGATGAAGATTATTTAGTTGATGATCCTGATTACAATTTGTAAAATGTAACATTATATGTAACTGTAGACTGTAGTGTACTGTAAAGTGTAAACTATGTCTGTATTTTATTTTTTGGATTCAAAATATATAAATTTGGATGCAATTGTTCAATGTTGAATGCTCAATCTGTACTAAACTTACATTATATGAATTTAAAGCAATTATCAGATTTTTCCTGATTTTTTCTTGATTTTTTTTCGATTTTTTATTAATTTTTAATTATTTTTACATTATTTTAATATTAAAGTACGATACGATACGATACGATACGATACGATACGATACGCCCGTATCGTGGAGCCCAGCGATACACGATACGATACGCGTCAGACAACACTGGCACCAATAGAGGATAAAATGAGAGAACATCGTTTAAGATGGTTTGGACATATAGAAAGAAGATCAAAAGAAGAACCTGTAAGAAGGTTAGAAAAACTAAATTTGGAAAGTATTAAAAGAGGTAGAGGACAACCACAAAAGTGTTGGAAAGAAACAATAAAGAATGATCTAGCTTATTGGGAGTTAACTGCTAACATGGCACATGATAGGGATCTGTGGAAACAAAGAATCCATGTAGCCGACCCCGTCTAGTATGGGAAAAGGCTTAGTTGTTGTTGTTGTTGTTGTACATGCTAAACCCGTTTTTCGACAACTTATTATTGGATCCAGCACTTCCATTCAACATTCATAGACAATGCTAACACTACAGTATGGATCCATTTCAGCTCCACTCACAAAAGTTAGACAGAACTTGCAGCACGATGTTAAGATTTAGAGTTACAATAATCCAACCAAGATATATGACCCGTCGGACCCATCATTGAATCACAATACCCATACTTGCTTATAGAACATGAGTTCATTCACAACCAACTTGTTTTCTAAAGCTATATCGCAAACGTCCCCTGTAGAAAACAAAAAATTTACTGTAAACAGGTGACAACTCTAATAGTGTAAAAGATATCACATCTTGTGTTCTTTCACTCCATCGAATGATATCAAATCTGATGCTTGATCACCATCGCAGCATCGTATGCTTCCACATCATTTACCAACCCAAACTTTTCCAACCTTGCCCAACAACCAAAGCCCAAACTTTTCAAACCTTGCCCAACAACAAAAGCCCAAATTTTTCCAACCTTGCCCAACAACCAAAGCCAACAACTTCCTGCGGCCCTTATGCCAGCAGCTATATATATACATGTACATATTTTTATAGATCACAACTAAGCCTTTTCCCATACAAGACGGGGTCGGCTATAAGCATTTTTTTTTCCATAGACCTTAATTTTGTACCACTCTAACAGTTAACTCAAGCGAGATAATTCTTTATTGTTTCTTGCCAACAATTTTTTGGTATTCCTCTCCACTTTTAACATTTCCACTATCTAGCTTGCCTTCTTACCAAAATTCCCTTTGGTCGCTTTTCTGTCCAAGATTTTTCTTCATTTTATCATATATTGGTGCTACTCCCAACTTGTTTCCGATAATTTTATTACAAATACAGTCTTTAACATCCATCTCAACATCTTGATTTCTGGCAAGGACATCTTTTGTGCACGCTGGTGATTAACTAGCCAATACTCAAAACTATATAACATATGTTTAATTACTACAACAACAACCAAGCCCTTTCCCATACTAGATGGATTCTTTGTTTCCAGAGATCCCTATCGTGTGCCATGTTAGCAGTTAACTCACAATAAGCTAGATCATTCTTTATTGTTTCTTTCCAACACTTTTGTGGTCATCCTCTAGCTCTTTTAATACTTTCCAAATTTAGTTTTTCATACCTTCTTATAGGTTCTTCTTTTGATCTTCTTTCTATATGTCCAAACCATCTTAAACGATATTCTCTCATTTCATCCTCTATTGGTGCCACTCCTAATTTGTTTCTAATAACCTCATTATGTATACGGCCTTTTCTTGTATGACCACTCATCCTTCTCAACATCTTCATTTCTGTCACAGACATCTTTTGTACATGTTGATGATTAACTGCCCAACACTCAGAACTATAAAATATCGCAGGCCTAATTGCTGCCCTATAATATTTACCTTTTAACTTTAATGGTATCTTCTTATCATAAAGAATACCTGATGCTCCTCTCCATTTTAAGCAACCAGCATTAATTCTATACGTAACATCTCCATCAATTCTTCCATCACTTTGAAAAATTGACCCTAAGTATTTAAAACTTTTTGGGAGATGCAATGTGTACCAATTTTAATTTCTATATCCTCTGAGATAACCAAATGATCAAACTTACATTCCATATATTCTGTCTTTGTTCTACTAAGTCGGAGGCCTTTGCTTTCTAATGTTTCTCTCCATAGTTCCAATTTTCTATTAACTTTTTCCTTAGACTCCTCCACTAATACAATGTCATCTGCAAATAACATACACAAAGGTACTTATCTTGAATATGTTTTGTTAACTCATCAATCACCATTATAAATAAGTATGGACTTAAAATTGATCCTTGATGTAACCCAATATTAACTTCAAAGAAGTCTGTCATTCCTTCATGAGTCCTCACACATGTTTTTGCACCATCATACATGTCTCTTATAAAGTTAATGTATGTCAATGGGATACCTATTTTTTCCAAAGTTCTCCAAAGAACCTCCCTCGGTACTCTATCATAAACTTTTTCTAGATCAATAAATATCATGTGAAGGTCTTTCTTTTTTGCTCTAAAATATTCCAGAAGACGTCTCAAAAGGTGAATTGCTTCAACAGTAGATTTGCCTGGCATGAATCCAAATTGGTTCTCTGTTGTACTTGATACTTGTCTTAACCTATGTTCGATAATTCTTTCTCACAATTTCATAGTATGGCTCACTAACTTGATACCTCGATAATTCGCACAATTTTTAATGTCTCCCATGTTTTTATATATGGGTATAAGTGTACTTGCTCTCCATTCCTCGGACATCTTTTGGTTTTTCCATATTTCATTAAATAGTCTTGTGAGTCAAGTGATTCTTATTTCTCCTAGTATTTTCCAAATTTCTATAGGAATATTATCTGGTCCTACCGATTTACCACCCTTCATATGTTTAAGAGCCTCTTTGACTTCATTCTTTTGAATACGTCGGTAGAAATTGTGGTTTATATACTTTTCTGATTTGGCTAACTCTTCTAAGGTAATACTAAAAACTGTATTTTCATTAAAAAGCTTATAAAATAGTTTTTCCATCTATTTCTTATATCATCATTTGCCACTAGAATTTTTTCATTCTCGTCCTTGATGCATCTAACATAATTAAGATCTTTAGTTTTCTTATCTCTAGCCCTAGCTATCCTAAAAATATCTCTTTCACCCTCTTATGAGTTGAGTTTATTTTATATAAATCCTCCCAAATTTTAGCTTTTGCTTCAGTGACGGCCTTTTTTGCGTCCTTTGCTTTCTTATAAGCCTCTAAGGTTTCACTAGTTTTCTTAGCATAATGTAATTTGTAACATGCCCTCTTTGCCTTGATTTTATTTTATATTACTTCACTCCACCACCAAGCTTCTTTTTGTGCCAGTACACCTCCCTTAGATACACCTAACACATCTTTCGCCACTTTCCTAATATGCATAGTCATATTGTTCCACATATCACAGGGTGTACCAACATAATTCCAAACATCTCCTTAAGGACTTTCTGTTTAAATATATCTTCTTTCTCGCTTTTGAGCTAAGTCACACAAACACTTCTAAGGGGTGGAGTGTCGACCCTGACACTGTTGCAACACCGACACCGACACCATGTCGGTGCGGCATGGCCAAAAAAAAAAAATTGCAATTTTTTTTTTAAACTCACGGATAATGAAGATTGATTTGTGTATTATGATGAAATTAGTAGTTGTTTACCATTTATATGTTTTAATATAAAGTTGTGTACTTGCTATTGTAGCTGTATACAATATAAAGCTGCTTGAATGATTTTGGGTGCGAACAATTGGTTTCTTATTACTCAATCTGATTGGATTCTTGACTCTGTACTGTATGCCTTTGCTCAGAATAATCTCTGTCACCAAACACATTTAAAGACCAGGAACATTGCCAAATCAATAGAACATAAGAGTATGACATCACTAGCGGATCCTAGCACAAATACTAGTATATGTTATATCTTACAAAAGATCTCGAAACTCTTTGAATCCATAAATTAGATATTTTGCAGCTCGTAAAATCATTGTAAGTTTCAGATCATTATGAGGAAACTTGCTAATTGATACCTACGTGCACCCAAAATTAGCAAATACTAGTTGTATTATGATTGATTTATGTAGCTTGAATATTATATATAATATATAATATTAATATTATATACCCTAGTCGTGTCGTCGCACCCAAAATTTTTGAAATTTGCCATATCCCGCACCCACACCCGTGGGACATAGCTTTTGAGGTTCCACCATTTAGTCTGAATAGCTCAATGCATTCTTTTCTTCTTTGTCTATTTTTTTATTTGTAAATCCATAATAAAAGTCGACGTTGGGTGGTTAAGCTTTCTCCTGAAATTACCTTGCAATTTTTTCAACACGCTCTATCTTTTATAAATAAAGTAATCAATTTGTGTTTGTGATAAGCCACTCTTATAAGTAATTAAAGTTATTGACTATAAAGAGATCAAATACAACAACAACAACTAAGCCTTTTCCCATACTAGACGGGGTCGGCTACATGGATTCTTTGTTTCCACAGATCTCTATCGTGTGCCATGTTAGCAGTTAACTCCCAATAAGCTAGATCATTCTTTATTGTTTCTTTCCAACACTTTTGTGGTCGTCCTCTACCTCTTTTAATACTTTCCAAATTTAGGTTTTTTAACCTTCTTACAGGTTCTTCTTTTGATCTTCTTTCCATATGTCCAAACCATCTTAAACGATGTTCTCTCATTTTATCCTCTATTGGTGCCACTCCTAATTTGTTTCTAATAACCTCATTATGTATACGGTCTTTTCTTGTATGACCACTCATCCATCTCAACATCTTCATTTCTGTCACAGACATCTTTTGTACATGTTGATGATTAACTGCCCAACACTCAGAACCATAAAACATGGCAGGCCTAACTGCTGCTCTATAATATTTACCTTTTAATTTTAATGGTATCTTCTTGTCACAAAGAATACCTGATGCTCCTCTCCATTTTAACCAACCAGCATTAATTCTATGTGTAACATCTCCATCAATTCTTCCATCACTTTGAAAAATTGACCCTAGGTATTTAAAACTTTCCTTTTGGGGAATGCAATGTGTGCCAATTTTAATTTCTATGTCCTCTGAAGTAGCCAAATGATCAAACTTACATTCCATATATTCTGTCTTTGTTCTACTAAGTCGGAGGCCTTTGTTTTCTAATGTTTCTCTCCATAGTTCCAATTTTCTATTAACTTTTTCCTTAGACTCCTCCACTAATACAATGTCATCTGCAAATAACATACACCAAGGTACTTCATCTTGAATATGTTTTGTTAACTCATCCATCACCATTATAAATAAGTATGGACTTAAAGTTGATCCTTGATGTAACCCAATATTAACTTCAAAGAAGTTTGTCGTTCCTTCATGAGTCCTCACACATGTTTTTGCACCATCATACATGTCTCTTATAAGGTTAATATATGTCAATGGGATACCTCTTTTTTCCAAAGTTCTCCAAAGAACCTCCCTCGGTACCCTATCATAAGCTTTTTCTAGATCAATAAATATCATGTGAAGGTCTTTCTTTTTTGCTCTAAAATGTTCCATAAGACGTCTCAAAAGGTGAATCGCTTCAATAGTAGATCTACCAGGCATAAATCCAAATTGGTTCTCTGTTGTACTTGATACTTGTCTTAACCTACGTTCAATAATTCTTTCCCATAATTTCATAGTATGACTCATTAACTTGATACCTCGATAATTCGCACAATTTTGAATGTCTCCCTTATTTTTATATATGGGTATAAGTGTACTTGCTCTCCATTCCTCAGGCATCTTTTGGTTTTTCCATATTTCATTAAATAGTCTTGTGAGCCAAGTGATTCCTATTTCTCCTAGTATTTTCCAAACTTCTATAGGAATATTATCTGGTCCTACCGATTTACCACTCTTCATATGTTTAAGAGCCTCTTTGACTTCATTCTTTTGAATACGTCGGTAGAAATTGTGGTTTATATACTTTTCTGACTTGGCTAAATCTCTTAAACTAATACTAAAATCTTTATTTTCATTAAAAAGATTATAAAAATAGTTTTTCCATCTATTTCTTATATCATCATTTGCCACTAGAATTTTTTCATCCTCGTCTTTTAGGCATCTAACATAATTAAGATCTTTAGTTTTCTTATCTCTAGCCCTAGCTATCCTAAAAATGTCTCTTTCACCCTCTTTTGAGTTGAGTTTTTTATATAAGTCCTCCCAAATCTTAGCTTTTGCTTCACTAACGGCCTTTTTTGCTTCCTTCTTTGCTTTCTTATAAGCTTCTAAAGTTTCACTAGTTTTCTTAGCATAATGTAATTTGTAACATGCCCTCTTTGCCTTGATTTTGTTTTGTACTACTTCACTCCACCACCAAGCTTCTTTTTGTGCCGGTACACCTCCCTTAGATACCCCTAACACATCTTTCGCCACTTTCCTAATATGTATAGCCATATTGTTCCACATATCACAGGGTGTGCCAACATAATTCCAAACATCTCCTTGAAGGACTTTTTGTTTAAATATATCTTCTTTCTCACTTTTGAGGTTCCACCATTTAGTCTGAATAGCTCGATGCACTCTTTTCTTCTTTGTCCATTTTTTCATTTGTAAATCCATAACTAAAAGTCGATGTTGGGTGGTTAAGCTTTCTCCTGGAATTACCTTACAATCTTTACAACACGCTCTATCTTTTTTTCTACAAATAAAGTAATCAATTTGTGTTTGTGATAAGCCACTCTTATAAGTAATTAAATGTTCATCTCGTTTTTTGAAGATTGTATTGACTATAAAGAGATCAAATGACATAGCAAAATTTAAAATCTCCCTACCTTCCTCGTTTATATCCCCATAACCAAAGTTTCCATGAATCCCTTGATATCCTAATGCCTCTTTACCGACATGTCCATTTAAATCTCCTCCTAAACAAATCATCTCCCTTTGTAGAATCTTTTGAAACACCTTATCTAACTCTTCCCAAAAAACTGTCTTTATACTATCTTCTAGTCCTACTTGGGGTGCGTAAGCACAAACTATATTCAAAACCTCTACTCCTAACACTAATTTCAATGTCATGATTCGGTCACCATATCGTTGTATGTCTACTACACTCTCCTTTAAATCTTTATTTATGATAATACCAACTCCGTTTCGGGCCTTTTCTTTACCTGAGTACCATAATTTAAAACCTGTATCCTCTATCTCCTTTGCTTTTTCTCCAACCCATTTTGTCTCTTGTAAACATAGAATATGAATCTTTCTCCGAATCATAGTATCTACCACCTCCATTAGCTTACCCGATAATGTTCCGATATTCCAAGAACCAATACGAATCTTATTATCTAGGACTAGCTTCCTTACCCCCCGCATCCGTCCATAATCAAAATGCGGAGACCCTCTCTGAAAATTTTTCACTACATTCGGGCGGCAATGTAGCGGGACTAACTTCTTTACCCACACCCGTCCATGATGTGGGAACCCTCTCTGCAATTGATTCACTACATTCGGGCGAAAATGTAGTGGCCCTTGCTTACTTCTTACTGCATTCGGGCTCTGCAGCACGTCGCTAGGCGGGAACGCCCCAAAGCAATGCTCATAATTTTTGTAATCCATGTTCTAGAAATCCGACGAAGTTTTACGCTGGCTGTCGGAAGCCTAACACAACCCTCCTCCTTTATCCGGGCTTGGGACCGGCAAATGCCATAGCAAAATTTAAAATCTCCCTACCTTCCTCATTTATATCTCCAAAACCAAAGTTTCCATGAATACCTTGATATCCTAATGCCTCTTTACCGACATGTCCATTTAAGTCTCTTCCTAAACAAATCATCTTCCTTTATAGAATCTTTTGATTCACCTTATCTAACTCTTCCCAAAAAGCTATCTTTATACTATCTTCTAGTCCTACTTGGGGTACGTAAGCACAAACTATATTCAAAACCTTTGCTCCTAACACTAATTTCAATGTCATGATTCGGTCACCGTATCGTTGTATATCTACTACACTATCCTTTAAATATTTATTTATGATAATACCAACCAGTGTTGTTTGACGTGTATCGTATCGTGTATCGCTGGGCTCCACGATAAGGGCATATCATATCGTATCGTACTTTAATATTAAAATAATGCAAAAATTAATTAAAAATCAATAAAAATTAGTAAAAATCCGAAAAAATAAAAAAAATCAGGAAAATCTGGTAATTGCTTTAAATTCATATATTGTAAGTTTAGTACAGATTGAGCATTCAACATTGAACAATTGCATCTCAATTTACATATTTTGAATTCAAAAAGTGAAATACATATTACAGACAGTTACATTTTACAAATTGTAATCAAGATCATCAACTAAATAATCTTCATCTTCTCCTTGTTGCATATCCTCATCATCATCAGCGACACCTTCTTCTTGAAAATCAAATTTTTCATCCCCTTGATATTGTTGTTGCGCTCCTTCCAAATTAATCCAAGCAACGTTTTCTTCAGTTAGGAGGGCATTTTCTTCAGTGTCTTCCATAATCCAATCTTCTAATATATCAAAATTATCCAAACTTATTGGATCGAACTTACTTTCTTCTCTATTTACTTTTTTTAATTGCCTACGATAAACAAAGATAAACAATTAGTAAATAATATTAATAATTGAAGACTGAAGTTAAACTATATTGAATTGAAAATTTGAAAGTAATACAACATTACCTTTCACGAAGGCGCATGTTACAACGAATATAAACTAAATCATTTAGTCTTTTGTGTTCCAACCTGTTGCGCTTCTTTGTATGGATGTGTTAAAAAACACTCCAATTTCTTTCACAACTAAAGGTTTGGCTTAAGACAGTCACTGCAAAATCTTTAAGGTTTGGACAATCAGTTCCAAACCTATTCCACCAAACATCTGTAGAAAAAGACAAACATTATAGACATAATCCACAGTAATGTAAGATGAAACTTAAATATGAAAATAAACAATTTACCTGGACACATCGTACTGCGATTGCAAATTGCAACAGGCAAACCCATCAAGTGAAGAGCATTATCATATATCTCCATCTCTCGATGTATCGCATCTGCTATGCTCTCATTAGGGACTAATCTGTCGATGCATTCAATGATTCCTCGATTAACCTCACCGTCCCTTTTAAAGGTTGCTGAGTACCTCAATGATGGGTTTAGATAGTAGGCTGCTGCATGAATAGGCTGATGCAATTGTTTATTCCATCTACTATCAATTATTTTCCACACGAGCACATAATCTCTTTTTTTTCCATTAAAGTTATTTCTGATTGCTTCTTTTGCCCTTTCCATGGCTTCATAAAGGTAGCCCATAGATGGTTTCTCCTCGCTGTCAGCGAATCTCAAAACTTTCACTAAAGGACAAGTAATTTTCAATAATATGATACATGCATTCCAAAATGAACTTCTAAAAACCGTTTCTGTAATCTCATTCAACTTTCTATTCCTGCTGTTTTGAGGCAACTCTGCAAATTATTAACACTCATCTGAGGAGAACATTCTCTTTAAAGCTTGCTTCTGTCTCATAATATTCTGTACAGATAAGAAGTTTGTTGCGAACCGAGTTGCAGCTTTGCGAAGAAGCTCTGCACCTTCTGTGTATCTCCTCATTATACACAAAACAAATGCATGGTTGTAAATGAATTTTGTAATATCTTGGCAACACTCAGTTGCTGCCTTTATTTCATCCATCTCACCAATGTCCTCGAGGATGAGATCTAAACAATCGGCTGCACATGGTGTTCAGTAGAAAGTTCCATAAATATCAGCTAACTCCTTCCCAGCTGCTTTGTAGTTAGCTGCATTATTTGTAATCAATTGGACTATATTTTCTAGCCCAACCTCTTGTATAACCTTATCAAATTCCTCTCGTACGATCTCTGCAGTGTGCCTCTCCTTTGACATATCTAGAGATCTCAAAAACATGAGTCCTTTAGGACAATATACAAGAAAGTTTAGCAATGTCCTTCCTCGCCTATCGATCCATTTGCCATTATAGTGCATCCTGTTTCCTTCCACGATTGTCTCAAAGTCGAACAATATTGCTGCACTTCAATGACGGTCTGATCTAATATCTTCCCTCTCAACTTATAATAAAAGGGCATCCTGTATCCTGGACCAATGTTAGCAATTGCATCTGTCATTGCTTCAAAATGAAAATTGTTTGCTGCATTAAATAGAATGCATGCATCATAAAACCATCTTCCCACTACAAGGTCTGCCTGATCATGCAGTTCTTCTGAAGCCATAACAGTACGAATTCCAGGTTGAGCACCAGGTGTAGTGGAAGGAGAAAAGAACGAATGTATGGTACAAGAAGCTCTTCCTCTACTCCTTCCTAAACTTCCTCTTCTGCGACCTCCAAAGTCTTGAGCTGCACCCTCTTTCCCCTGTTAGGTGCTCGTGAACTGCTACTACCAATTTCTGTTCTACCATCCGAAGGCAAACTATCAGTGAATCCAACTCCAGTGGCAGTAGCATCATCAGCCTCTTCACACATCTGAAAATCAGACTTTTGTTGTCTCCTTTCCTGTATGCTCTCAATCATCTACAGGTATTGCCATTTAATACCTTCTGGCACACTTCTAACTCTGTTTGTGCATGGAGCAACTTTTTTCCTGGTTCCTGCTAGGTAGTGTTTCAACCTTAAAATTCCACCACTAACCACATTTTCACAAAATAAGCATCTAATCTTTAACCTAGAACCCTCAATTGGTATACCCCACTGCCATGCTGAATCATCAAACTGATAATGGGAGTCTCTACCACCCCTTCTTGCCATCTTAATGGAGTCCTTTAATTCAAACAAAAACCTGAAAATAAAAGCACTTCGTAAATCCCCCAATCTTCAAATAACACTCAAATAGAGTGTCTCCCACTTCATGAATGCAAGATAAATCGTATACGCACACTTAATGACTTCATATTTTGTCATTCAAAAAAAAATGAAATAACAAAAAAAACAACAAATATAAAAGGAAAAAATAGAAAAAACATTCAAAATATACCTAAATCCGACTTTGGAGGCTTGGACAGATACCGTAGGGCACGATTTTAGAGCTTTGAACACCAAGGAGGCGAAAACCTACTCTTAGGGAGCTTGAGGAATCCAAAAGGAGAGAGGAAACCCGCGAAAAATCGCGGGTTTCTCTCCGGCCGGGACCCTGATACCACCGTATCGCACGATACGCACCGTATCGCACAATACGCACCGAATCGCACGATACGAACAACACTGATACCAACTCCGTTACGAGCCTTTTCTTTACCTTAGTACTATAATTTAAAACCTGTATCCTCTATCTCCTTTGCTTTTTCTTAACCCATTTTGTCTCTTGTAAACATAGAATATGAATCTTTCTCCGAATCATAGTATCTACCACCTCTATTAGCTTATCGGATAATATTATGATATTCCAAGAACCAATACGAATCTTATTATCTAGGACTAGCTTCCTTACCCCACGCATCCGTCCATAATCAAAATGCAGAGATCTTCTCTGCAAATTATTCATTACATTCGGGCAGCAACGTAACGGGACTAACTTTTTTACCCACACACGTCCATGATGTGGGAACCCTCTTTGCAATTGATTAACTACATTCGCGCAAAAATGTAGTGGCCCTTGCTTACTTATTAATGCATTCAGGCTCTGCAACATGTTGCTAGGTGGGGACGCCCCAAAGCAATGCTCATAATTTTTATAATCCATGTTATAAAATCCGACGAAGTTTTATGCTGGCTGTCAACCCTCCTCCTTTATCCGGGCTTGGGACCGACAATGCAAGGTGATCCCTTACATGGGCGGAGTTAACATATGTTTAATTACTACTCTATAATATTTAGCTTTCAACTTTAATTATATTTTCATACTACTTTATGCACCTCTTCATTTTAAATTTTTAAGCAACCTTGTGACATCTTCATCAACTTTCCTATTGCTCCAAAAACAAACCCTACGTACTTAAAACTTTCCTTTTGAGAAATGTAATGTATGCTACTCTTAATTTTCATGTCATCTATAGCAACCAAACAATCAAACTTGCATTCCATAAATTTTGTCTATTCTACTAAGTCGAAAGCCTTTGCTTTTTTAATGTTTCTCTTAATTGTTTCAATTTAATGTTAACTTTTTCCTTAAGACTCATCTACTAATAGAATGTTATAAGCAAATAACATACACCAAAGTTCTTTATCTTCAATATGCTTTTTTAACTATCAATAACCAAGGTAAATAAATACAAACATAAAACTGGTGCTTGATCTAATCCAATATTAACTATAAAGAAATTTATCATTCCTTCATGAGTCCTTATATATGTTTTTGTATTATCATACACATCTCTTTTCAGATTAAAGAACGTTAATGAGATACTTTTATTTTTCAATGTTCTCCAAAGGATATCTCTTGATACCCAATGATAAGATTTTTTTGAATAAATACCATATGAAGGTTTTTTTATCTAAATTGTTTCACAAGACATCTCAACAGGTGAATAGCCTCAATTGCAGATGTCCTTGACATGAAGTTCTCCATTGTAATGAATACTTATCTCAATAATTCCTTTTCATTATTTGATAGTATGGCTCATCAAGTTGATATCTCGATGATATTGTACAATTTTAAATGTCTTCCTTATTTTTGTATATGGTATAGTTGTACTCTTCCTCCATCCTTATTACATCTTTTAGTTTCTCTATATTTCATTAACTAATCTTCTAAGGCAAATGATACACATCTCTCCTAATATTTTTCATACTTCTATACGAATATTATTAAGTATAGGAAAAGGCTTAGTTGTTGTTGTTGTTGTTGTTATTGTCTATAAAAATATCATTAAGAATATTGTCTGGTCCCAAGCCAATAATAATACCTATCTTTTTAATAAAAAGCTCATAAAAATATTTTTTATCTATTTTTGAGATTATTGTTTCTCACTAGAATCTTCTTATCCTCATCTTTCATGCATCTTAGTTTTCTTATCTGCAGCTTTAGTTGTCCCAAATAACTCCTTCATATTTTGAGTTGAACTTTATATAAATCCTTTAAAGTTTTAGCTTTTGCTTCACTAACAACTTTTTTCGCTTTTTTTTTTCCTTTTTTATAAGAATCGTAAGCTTCATGAGACTTTTCGGCCTCATGCAATTTGTAATAAGCCATCTTTGGTTTAATTTTTTACTCCACTAGCAAGCTCCCTTTTCCCTTTTGCACTGGTACGCCTCCCTTAGTTAAATTCTTCTAGCATATCTTTTGTCACTTTTATAATATGCATGGCCATATTATTTCAAATATGCCTATATGATTCCCAATTGTCTCCTTGAAAAACTCTTTTTAAATATATCTTCTTTCTCTTTTGTAAAACTTTATTTTTAAATATATCTTCTTTCTCATTTGTGATGTTTCACTATTTATTTTGAGTAGCTCTATGTATTCCTTGTCTCTTTGTCTACTTTCTTCCATGTAAATATGTAACCAAAAGTTGATGTTGGGTAGTTAAGCTTTCTTAAGGATAACGTACCCCTAAATTGTGACTATCTAATCAAGGACCGCCAATGAACGGGATTAATACAGGAAAAAACAAAAAATAATTCTACTACAAAAGTACTTAAAGTACTTTCATAGTAGAGCACTTTTTTGCTTCTTTCTTCATCAATCTCAAGCATTGATTATCTTTGATTGAACAATTACAATTTGGACGTATGTTATCATGAACAACCTAGTATTCCTTTATGTATATATCTATATAGGAAGTGTATGCTTCACTCTAGTCTTCAATGATCTCTAAGGCATATGCATATGTTTCAGCCTTAAGCATAGCCAATGGCCCAACTCCATGGTTCTTGATTATTCTATTACTCTATTCAGGTGTATAGGCCAATAAACTCGGTGCTCTCTGTTGAAAGAAATGAAATAATCTATCATGTAACTTTGTTATTAGTTATGTTTGTTAGTTGTAGTCTGTAGAAGTGAGTCATAGTAGTCTCATAGGTGAGTCAAATTGAGTCGTGTGAATCCAAATGGATCAGGGTACCGTATGTAAGTGGTAGTTAATGAGTCTAATAAGGGGTAAAATGGTCATTCAAGTTATAAACCTATATAAAAGCTGCCCTAAGTGTAATTAGAGTACCGTAGAAGTGAGTCATAGTAGTCTCATAGGTGAGTCAAATTGAGTCGTGTGAATCCAAATGGATCAGGGTACCGTATGTAAGTGGTAGTTAATGAGTAATAAGGGGTAGAATGGTCATTCAAGTTATAAACCTGTATAAAAGCTGCCCTAAGTGTAATTAGGTTTAAGATGAAAGAGAATAAGAAGCAAGGGGGGCGGCAGCCATGAGTGGGCTGAATCCCACTGTGCATGTGTTTTCTTCATTTGATGTGATTTGTGCCAAGGTATGTGATTAAATTCATCATGGTATCAGAGCCTACAGGGCTAAAAATCTGCGTTTTTTCGGAAGAAAGTGATTGATTTATATTGCTTAGTTCGATACAAGAAATATTGGTTTCTTTGGTGAAGATAAATCGGTTCTTTGTTTATGACAACTGATTGCGTTTTGTTGGAAGTTTGTATTGTGTGGTGACTGATTGATTTTGAGTAAGAAAAGTACAGATTTTTTGTTCCATATCGACTCATTGATAAAAAGGAAAACAAGTGGGAACGTGGTCTTCATTGTTAAAAAGGAAAACAAGAGGGAACGTGGATCACTTATTGTCGTGATCTTCATTGATAGAAAGAAAAACAGAGGGAACGTGGTGCTTCTTGAATCAGCCTGTAAAGAAGAAAGCAAAGGAGGGAACATGGAATTTCTGAGGCAACATCTATATATCGTGAACCAGAAAATTATTTTTTTAGAATACAGTCTTGCCACCTACCCAAATCAGTCTTATTCCTTTTTCTATTCAACTTGGAAGTTGAAGACTACACATCAAACAAAGGGGAAGACTAAACAAGCAAATGGACAGAAACAAGATGACTGAGGGGTGTGACAACAACCCCTTTGATAAAGGTGAAGTTTTCCAAATTACAAATACAAAGTTGGATAGAAAAAAATACCTTCAATGGGCTCGATCAATTGAACTTACAGTTATGACAAGGGGGCGTTGAGACTATCTTACTGGAGATATTCCCCAACCACCACAAACTGATCCACTCTATGCCAAATGGCACGGAGAAAATGCACTTATAAGTGCTTGACTCCTACAATCTATGGTACCATCTATTGGGAGTACGTTCATGTTTTTGGAGACTGCCAAAGACATTTGGTGTGCAGCTCAAGATGCATATGCTCAGCGAAAGAATATACCTAAAAAGTATGATCTTATTGAGAAGATTAGAAAATACAGACAGAGTGGAAGATCAGTCAGTGAATATTATACAGAACTCAGGGGTCTATGAGAAGAACTACATATGTATTCCAAGACAAAATGTCCACAGTGTACGCATGAACGAAATGAGGAGTTCGAAGAGCGAAAAGTATTTGACCTTTTGTGAGGTATTTCTCCTGAATATGAAGTTGTTAAAAATAATATACTGAGCAGAGAAGAGCTTCCATCTCTAAGCACAATGTACTCTCTTCTACTTCGAGAAGAAGATAGAAAACATCTTAAAAAGAAGACAACCCAATTCAGAGACGACTACATTTGTTGAAAGGAATCCATCTACTTCCTCATTTTCTCGTGGTTGAGGAGGATATGGCCGTGGCAGTGCAGATCATCAGTTACTTCAGAAGAAAGGGATAAATTGACTTGTTTTCACTGTGGTAAGTCAAGACACACTAAGGAGACATGCTGGGAACTCATAGGTAAACCCTCGTATTATCAAAATCGGCCTAATAAGGCTTACTTTAGGAATGATCAAAGCGAAAAACAAGCTACAGAAAGCAGTGCTGATTTACTAACAGACATGAGGAAAGAAATTGAAATACGCAAGGCTCGTTTGGATGATTCTGCCTCCACTAATACTTCCGCTCCTCAAGCAACTATGGCATACCCCTTCTCATTCATGGCTCAGGGTAATGTAACTACTTCTCATATCAAGATATGGATCATTGATTCTAGGGCTACAGATCATATGGTGGGTCAAAGAGAGTTCTTTGATGATTATCAGTTGACTCAAGGTAAAATTAGTATCAAGCTGGCCGATGGGTCATATACTCCCATTGTGGAAAAAGGAAGTATCACGACACCTTTTGGAGTATTGAAAAATGTTTTACATGTTCCTAATATTTCAGTTAACTTATTATCAATATTTGCTATGACTCAAAACTTCAGATTTAAAGTGATCTTTCACTCATCTGGATGTTTCTTTCAGGAACTGAGGACGGGGAGGATCTTTGGTCAGGGTAGCATGTCAAGATGCCTTTATGTCTATGAGAAAGCAAGAAAAACAACATTTCAGTAAATAACAGTTACAGAGAAGCAGAAAGAAGACCTACCTTTATGGCACCAAAGATTAGGCCATTTACCTTTATCAAAGATTAGAATCCTTTAGTCGGAATTTTCTACTTGTAATAATTTGCAGTTGAATTGTTAAACTTGTCAAAAGGCTAAACACCATCGTATTTCATTTCCCTTGAATGAAGAAAAATCTTTCATACCTTTTGAACTTGTTCAATATGATATTTGGGGTCCCTGCTCTATTACTTCTCTACATGGTCATAGATACTTTATTTCATTCATTGATGATTGTACTCGATTCACTGTTATATATCTCATGAAAACTAAAGAGGAAGTGAAATATTATTCTTATCTATTGTCAGTTTGTGGGTACACAATTCCATAGATCCATTAAGATATTTAGGAGTGATAACGGAGGGGAATTCATGTTCCAATCACTCAACTCATATTTCTCAAACCGTGGAATTTTACACCAGACTTCATGTACTTATTCACCACAACAAAATCGAGTGTCTGAAAGGAAGAATCGACATATTTTGGAAGTAACTAGAACGCTTTTGATTGGTTCTGATGTTCCAAAATTCTATTGGGGAGAAGCCGTCTTAACTGCAGTTTTTCTTATAAATCGTATGCCTAGCATAGTATTAAATGGCAAAAGTGTTTGGGTGCACTTGTTTTGTTCATGTACATAGTGGGTTGAGAGAGAAATTATATTCTAGGGTTGTTAAGTGTATCTTCTTAGGGTATTATTCTAAGGTTATAAATGTTATGATCCTACAACAAGAAGATCTTATGTTACTATGGATGTTACATTTCATGAAGATATACCTTTTTATGGAAAATCATATAATCTGCCATCCACTCACCCAATGTGATCCCTCTCTTACCAAGTCGAGATCAATTAGATGTTGAAGAAGAAAAAGAAGAAACACCTTCGGCTCCAGAAGAATTATGGCAGAGTTATACTAGAGGTGAAAGGAAAATCTTTCGCTTGGGTCAGTCTGCTACCCAAGACCAGAATTCTCACCCTGAATCAGATCTGATCCCTTCTTAAGTAACTTCTAAAAACTCTGCTGATGATCTAGATAATTTGCCTATTGCTCTTCAGAAAGGTAAACGTGAGAAAGGCAAATATGCACTTCAGAAGGTCTCTTATACTAACTATCCCAAAGAGTATCAACTTTTTGTGATGAATGCAAATAATACCTATATTCCCAAATCATTCGAAGAAGCATCACAATACTCAGAGTGGAAGGCAGCCATGAAAGACGAAATTTCAGCAATGGAAAGAAACAGGACCTGGGAACTGGTGCGGTACCACCAGATAGGAAGATAGTCGGTTGCAAATGGGTATATTTGGTGAAGTATAAGGCTGATGGGAACATAGAACGATATAAAGCTAGACTAGTGGCCAAAGGTTATAGTTAATCATATGGTATTGATTATACAGAAACATTTACACCAGTAGCGAAAATGAATACGATCAGAATTATTCTAAGTGTGGCTGTTAATTATCGATGGGATTTGTGGCAGCTAGATGTGAAGAACGCCTTCCTTCAAGGGGATCTCATGGAAGATATTTACATGGATCTACTACCTGAATATCATCTAGAACAGAAAGGAAACATAGTATGCAAATTACGGAAGTTTATCTATAGGTTGAAACAGTCTACAAGACCATGGTTTCAGAAGTTTAGTGACGGTATTATTGGTTTGGGTTTCAAGCAATGTATCAGTGATCATACACTATTCATCTACCCAGGTATGAAAACTATTATATTATTACTGTATGTTGATGATATCATTATCACTGGAGATGATACAGAAGGTATTGTAGATTTTAAAGAAGAAGCTACATGCTCTATTTGACTTAAAAGATTTGGACAGGCTTCACTACTTCTTGGGAATAGAGTTTGTACAGAAGAAGGATTGCTTATTTCTCAGTTAAAGAAAATATATCTTTGACTTGCTGAAAGACACAAAAATGGAAGATTGCCGAATATGTTCTACTCCTATTGAAGTTTCCAGAGAAGACAAAGAAGCCACATCTGAACCTTATGAAGATATTGACAGATATCAGCATTTGACGGGCAAGCTTATCTATCTCACGATTACTAGACCAGACATCAGCTTTGCAGTCAATTATGTTAGTAGGTGGATGCATTCCCTTACTAAGCATCATATGAGTATGGTTTTTCATATCATTCGATATTTGAAATCATCTATCTCTTACGGCTTATGGTATACTCCTTATTCATCCATGGATCTTGAGATTTATTCCGACGCTGATTGGGCTGGCTCTAAGAGTGATAAGAAGTCTACCTCAGGTTATTAGAGAAAAGGTTTCACAGGGAATCTTCAACATTCTTCATGTTCGGTCTGTAGATCAACTGGCAGATATTCTTACCAAACCAGTTTTTACATATGCCGTAAAGAATACTCTCAGCAAGTTGGGTATTTCAAGCTTTCAAGACCCAACTTGAGGGGGCATGTGAAAGAAATGAAATAATCTATCGTGTAACTTTGTTATTAGTTATGTTTATTAGTTGTAGTCTGTAGAAGTGAGTCATAGTAGTCTCATAGGTGAGTCAAATTGAGTCGTGTGAATCCAAATGGATCAATATCTGATCCATTTGGGTACCGTATGTAAGTGGTAGTCAATGAGTCTAATCAAGGGCAGAATGGTCATTCAAGTTATAAACCTGTATAAAAGCTGCCCTAACTGTAATTAGGTTTAAGATGAAAGAGAATAAGAAGTAAGGGGCCGGCAACCATGAGTGGGCCGAATCCCACTATGCATGTGTTTTCTTTATTTGATGTGATATTGTGCCAAGGTATGTGATTAAATTCACAACACCTCATTCAACCTCATTTGTACTAGGGCTCGTTGATCTTGATTCACCTAGCCAGGGCCATGTGAACGTTGGCCCCAACTAGCCATTGGGTCTTCTCCTTCTTTCTCTCTCTTAGTTTTCGTTGTTGGAAATCATGAGTAGCACAACGAAAGATCGAATATCACAAACACGATAAAAATAATAAAAGAACAATGAAGAGAAAATATGGAGATAGGAAGGGGCATGGCCCCAATGGAGGTTGCTCCCCTCTCTCTCTCTTTCTTAATTTAAATCTCTTAACCTTAATACAAGAAGTTCAATCCTTATATAATGGGTTATTAAACATAAAAGGACCAAAATGCCCTTAATACTATAGGCAATTACAATAATAACTAAAACTGACACTAAACAACATATTTTTAACACCCCCTCAAGTTGGGAGTGAGATACTTCAAACTCCAAACTTGCCAAAAAACTGATTTTTTCTTCCTCTTCTGAATATTTCAACCCTCTTGGTTGTTCACTTTTCAACAACCTTCCTAACTGCAACACTCTTCATCAGCCTTCATGGTTGTTCTTCAATCAATCTTCAGCAACTTCTTGGCTACAACATCTTCAACTCAGCCTCCATTACTGGTCATTTTCATCAGTTTCTTGGCTGCAATATTTTCAGCAACTTCTTTGGCTGCAACATCTTTAACTCACCTTGATGGTTGATCATTTTCGACAGTTTCTTGGCTGCAACATTTTCAACTTTTTTGGCTACAACATCTTTAACTCAACATTCATGCTGGTCATTTTCAACAGCTTCGGCTGTAACATCTTCAACTCAGCCTTCATGACCTGTCATTTTCAGCAACATCATGGTTGCAAAACACATTTCAGCAGTCCTCATGACTGCAATCTTCTTGTGACTGATTTTCTTTGTTGGCCACTACCTTCTCCAGTACCAGTGTTGATGGTTCGTATATGCTCTTTATGCAGTTGAAATATTCCCATACCTTATCAATTAACCCTGAATGGATGCAAGCCACATCTTCTCCATTTCATGGTATGATGAAGCACATCATGTATTCTACTTAATCATGTTTCTATCATGAATTTCATCAAACATTAGGTGCACAGATTAACATCTCTTCTTGAACATTTCATTAAACAGTTGGTGTGCAGAATTAAAGCTTTTGTGAGGCATTTCATCAATCAGTTGTCCAACAGAGTTAACATCTCTTTTTGGTCTCTAGAGCTTCACTCTGTGACCTTATCCTGTCCAATGTAGATTCCAGATCTTGCCTCATAAAATCCACATACAGCTTCACTCTGTGACCTTATCCTGTCCAATGCAGATTCCAGATCTTGCCTCATCAAATCCACATAAAGCATCAGCAATTCTTTTGTCCTCTTTAAATTCCGTCTCTATAACTTGTGTTAAAACATCGGTGGCATCTGCTCTTTTGGAGAAGCGCTTTGCAAGTTCCTGCTTCTTCAAATCCGGGGATTTCCCATCAAATACATATATTGGCTTCAATCGAGATTCAAGCAGCCTTCCATATCCGTCATGTAAAGTTTTTGCGCATCCTTTATGGTTGAATCAGCATAAACTGTAGCATTCTCACCATACTGCTCTAGTAATGAGATACCATCTTCCTCAGCAGCAATCTGCAACTCCAAAAACATGATGGAGCTTCAAATCCATGGCATCGCATTCAACCTTGGTATTTCTTTCCAGCAGATGTCAATCCTTGGAGCTCTCTCCGCTTGTGGACTGGCTTGCAAATCCAGTTGATCATGGGGTCATTGCGGATGGCACTATGTGCAGCATCAACCAGGATGATCTCATAGTATTTATACGTTAGTCCTGGTTCACCCAATATGAGTTGAGAACCTTCAATCCACCCAACTTGCGACCTGCTCTTTCTTCACGACCTGATCTCCACCCAATTTGTGACCTGCTCTTTCTTCACGACCTGATCTCTTATTACACTCGAACTTGAGCTGAGTGATACCCTGGTTTGTTGGCTTACCATAGACAATACCCTTTGGTACATGCCTCTTCCTCCCACCACGTCTGACTCGAACACCATAAAGGACATATCCTTGTTTGGCTTTGTAGCCAAGTCGATGAGCCTTGTGAGGATGAGTTACGAGTGAGGCTAACAATTCAAGGTTGTTGACGGTACTCCCAGCACCGCACCCTATGCAAAAATCGCATCACATCGGACTGTTTCTTCCTCCAAAGCTCAGAAACATACTTGTAAGCACCCATCACCGATCGGGAACACCAACCCTTCTTTTTGTCTTCTCCTTCTAAGAGGCACAGCCAAGCTCTCGCTCACCCTCTCGGCCCTCTCGAACTCCTCTGTTTCGCATTTTTTTTCTTCTCCAGCAAAACTCTCGCAGCCGCTGCTCCTATCAATAGAAGGCTCTAATACCATGTTGGAAATCATGGGTAGTGCGCGGAAGATCAAATATCACAAACACGATAAGAACAATGAAGCGAAAATATAGAGATAGGAAGAGGGGGCAGGCCCTCCAATGAAGGTTGTCCCCCCCTCTCTCTCTTTCTTAATTTCAGTCTCTTAACCCTAATACAAGAAGTCTAACCCTTATATAATGGGTTGTTAAACATCAAATAACCAAAATACCCTTAATACTACGGGCAATTACAATAATACCTAAAACATTAAAATTACTAAAACAGACACTAAAAAGCATATTCTTCAACCATTGTAAATTTTATTGTTTGCTCTATAAATACCTCAACCTTCGTTAACAAATATCCTTGTGTTGGGAACATCACCTTGGCTATTTGTTTGATTCATTCGTTCTTCATTTAACTTGTGTGTTTGAAATCAAGTGTTTGGTGTATTGATTGTTTGACGATCTTTGGATTGTGATATTGCCATTTGACGTAGACTCTTTAAGTCAATTAAAAACTTATTTCTTAAGTGATATCAGACCTATTTGGAAGCAAATCATCGAACATAACTACATAGGGAACATGCTCGACTTAAAGCAAGTTTGAAAAAATCATGTCTTTTTGTTTTCATTATTTCAAGGTTAAGGTAACCCTTAAAAACTCATTTTTATGAATAATGGAAAGAAAAAATGAAGTGTTTTGTTGTTTGCTTAATCCAAATTATTATCAATGCTGGGCTCGGGTGATGAAAAAATATTTTCTATCCAAAGATTATTGAGATTATGTTGATGGTTCTATTCAAGAACCTAATCTGCTTCTTGATGGGCTTGATGAGGATGAAATCATCAAGATCCAAGAAAAATACAAAAAAGATTTAAAAATATAAGAAAAATGAATGAAAAGATCACTTTGATCATTTACCAAAATATAGATGAAAATCTTAGAAATAAAATTAACATCTTTGAAAATACTTTTAAAACTTGAAAATATTTGAAGAAAATTCATTCTCGGGATGATTTTGTTTTCCAAATCAATTTAATGAAAAAAATGGTAATGCCCAAGCAAGACAACTTGAATATTAGAGATTACCACAATGAATTTTTTGAGTTATTTAATCAACTACAAAGTTTTAAATTTGAAAAACTACAAAGAATGGATGAATTTCAAGAGTATCTAGATAATCAATATTTCTTCTTATTTATGTGGGATCTTAGAGAGGAATTTTAAAATATTAGATCCACTTTAATACATAAATAGAAAACCCAGACTCAAGGATGATGGGTTTCTTGGTGATGTAGTTATGGAAGAAACTATATTAAAAGCTCTAAATACTTCCAAAAAGGTCATTTTTGTTAGCGAACCTATGGTCATACAAGTCTGGCACATGTCAAGAATATTGAAGGGCAAGCCAAGAACTATATGAGACTAATGACCTTTTGGCCCAACAAAAGTATCATTTGCAACTATTATAAAGAGAGTGGGTACATCAAGACCAACTGCCCAATCTTGATTTGAAAAAAGCAATGTGACCATCTTTAGAGGATAAAGAGAGAGGATCATTACCTTCTAACATCAAAGCATATATAGAAGAGATACTCAAAGAGAAGGCTAGCATATCCAAAAACATGGTATCAATAATTGCTTGAGATATGTATTAGTTTTTAGACTCGGGTGCATCCTTTCACATGACACACAAGGGATTTTTTGAAAAACACTTACCAAAAGAGTTCTATTAAGCATGTTTTTACAGCCGATGATATAAAACTAACTAGAGGAAATTAGAAGTTTTGAAAAGAATTTCAAAGCAATGTTGTAAAAATTATATCGCATCGTATGATACGATATAATTTTATCATGTATCGTACGAGAATACGATATAGGCATACATATCACAATAAGCGATTTATCATTTTGTATCATATGATACGGGGTTATATTGTGTCTTATCATACGATATGAGATTGTATTGTGTCATATCGTACGATATAACCCATATCGTATGAGTCAATATTGATTCTTTTGGGTATAAAATCAGATAATCCAAAGTTGCGAAAGCACATACGTCATTTCTTTGCTCTTGAATCATTTTCTCATCCTTGTTCTTATTGATTTTGTTGTTTATTCACAATAAGTTTTTCACCCAATCCAACTCCCATCTATAGGGTTTTTGATTTGTGGCATACTTTTTTTTTTTACATTCTACCTTATTCTTCACTTGGAAAACTTGGAGGTTTTCTTCTTATTCATTGTCCACTCTCATCTTAATGGCTTCCAATCGGGTCGATCCGATATGAAAATATTACACCTTGGTGTACGAAGGTAATATGCTTATAAATAAGTGCATGTTTTATAATTCAGTAAAGCATGGTGATATTTTTCATATGAAACACTACCTTCCAAGAACCAAGAAGGATGTTATTGCTTGTCCTCGGGTTCTCGAAGAAATGAAGTACGAGATTGAGCAGATATTGGAGTATTTAAAGGAGAGAAAGAGATTAAGGGTGAGAGAGAGAGGGCAAAAATAGGTAGTTGAGACATGTCTCAACCATTTCAATATGTTTCTGAAAAGATGTATGGTGACGAATTTCATGGTGCAACCGAGATAGAAGAAGAGACGGTTGAAGAAGGGTGGAGAAGGCAAAAAAAAAAGGAGAGAGTGGAGGTTCTTATGGTAGTAGCAGTGGAGTTTCTCTTGTTTCACTACAAGAGCAGGTTCTTATGGTAGTAGCAGTGGAGTTTCTCTTGTTTCACTACAAGAGCTCCTACTCGCCTTATGCATACAAGGGATATTAGAGGATGAGCCAAAATCATATGTGGTGGGATGCCTTTCCTACAAACGACTCCTTGAGCTCAACAAGGAGTTAGATCAACTATAACTTCAAAAGAGGTAATTGAGAAAGTATATTTGAAGTGCGTAGAATTTACACTTTATATTTGATATTCTTTTTTATTAATAATGAATTTATATATTATATATTTTATATTTTATATTATTTTTTATTAATAATAAATGATTTATATTCTATGTTTACAAGAGACAAAATGGGTTGGAGAAAAAGCAAAGGAAATAGAGAATACAGGTTTTAAATTATGGTACTCACGTAAAGAAAAGGCTCGAAACGGAGTTGGTATTTTCATAAATAAATATTTAAAGGATAGTGTAATAGACATGGTGACCGAATCATGACGTTGAAATTAGTATTAAAAACAGAGGTTTTGAATATAGTTTGTGCTTATGCACCCCAAGTAGGACTAGAAGATAGTATAAAGACAGCTTTTGGGAAGAGTTAGATAAGGTGATTCAAAAGATTCCACTAAGGGAGATAATTTGTTTAGGAGGAGACTTAAATGGACATGTCGGTAAAGAGGCATTAGGATATCAAGGTATTCATGGAAACTTTGATTTCGGGGATATAAATGAGGAAGGTAGGGAGATTTTAAATTTTGCTATGGCATTTGATCTCTTTATATTCAATACAATCTTCAAAAAATGAGATGAACATTTAATTACTTATAAGAGTGGCTTATCACATACACAAATTGATTATTTTATTTGTAGAAAAAAAGATAGAACGTGTTGTAAAGATTGCAAGGTAATTCCAAGAGAAAGCTTAACCACCCAACATCGACTTTTAGTTATATAGTTACAAATAAAAAAATGGACAAAGAAGAAAAGAGTGCATCGAGCTATTTGGACTAAATGGTGGAACCTCAAAAGCGAGAAAGAAGATATATTTAAACAAAAAGTCCTTCAAGGAGATGTTTGAAATTATGTTGGTACACCCTGTGATATGTGAAACAATATGGCTATACATATTAGGAAAGTGGTGAAAGATGTGTTAGGTGTATCTAAGGGAGGTGTACTGCCACAAAAAGAAGCTTGGTGGTGGAGTGAAGTAGTGCAAAAAAAAATCAAGGCAAAGAAGGCATGTTACAAATTACATTATCTAAGAAAACTAGTGAAACTTTAGAGGCTTATAAGAAAGCAAAGAAGGACACGAAAAAGGCCGTGGGTGAAGCAAAAGCTAACATTTGGGAGGATTTATATAAAAAACTCAACTCAAAAGAGGGATATTTTTAGGATAGTTAGGGCTAGAGATAAGAAAACTAAAGATCTTAATTATGTTAGATGCATCAAGGACGAGGATCAAAAAATTCTAGTGGCAAATGATGATATAAGAAATAGATGGAAAAACTATTTTTATAAGCTTTTTAATGAAAATAAAGATATTAGTATTAGCTTAAGAGAGTTAGCCAAATCAGAAAAGTATATAAACCACAATTTCTACGGACCTATTCAAAAGAATGAAGTTAAAGAGGCTCTTAAACATATGAAGGGTGGTAAATCGGTAGGACCAGATAATATTTCTATAGAAGTTTGGAAAATACTACGAGAAATAGGAATCACTTGGCTCACAAGACTATTTAATGAAATATGAGAAAACCAAAAGATGCCCGAGGAATGGAGAGCAAGTACACTTATACCCATATATAAGAACAAGAGAGATATTTAAAATTGTGTAAATTATCAAGGTATCAAGTTAATGAGCCATACTATGAAATTGTGGGAAAGAATTATCGAACGTAGGTTAAGACAAGTATCAAGTACAACAGATAACCAAATTGGATTCATGCCAAGCAGATCTACTGTTGAAGCAATTCACCTTTTGAGACGTCTATGGAACATTTTAGAGCAAAAAAGAAAGACTTTCACATGATATTTATTGATATAGAAAAAGCTTATGATAGAGTACCGAGGGACGTTCTTTGGAGAACTTTTGAAAAAAGAGGTATCCCATTGACATACACATTAACCTTATAAGAGACATGTACGATGGTGCAAAAACATGTGTGAGGACTCACGAAAGGAATGACAGACTTCTTTGAAGTTAATATTGGGTTACATCAATGATCAAATTTAAGTCCATACTTATTTATAATGGTCATTGATGAGTTAATAAAACATATTCAAGATGAAGTACCTTGGTGTATGTTATTTGCAGATGACATTATATTAGTGGAGGAGTCTAAGGAAAAAGTTAATAGAAAATTGGAACTATGGAGAGAAATATTAGAAAGCAAAGGCCTCCGACTTAGTAGAACAAAGACAAAATATATGGAATGTAAGTTTGATCATTTGGTTACCTCAGAGGACATAGAAATTAAAATAGGCACACATTTCATCCCCCAAAAGAAAAGTTTTAAATACTTAGGGTCAACTTTTCGGAGTTATGGAAGAATTGATGGAGATGTTAAGCATAAAATTAATGTTGGTTGGTTAAAATGGAGAGGAGCATTAGGTATTCTTTGTGATAAGAAGATACCATTAAAGTTAAAAGGAAAATATTATAGAGCAACAATTAGACCTGCCATGTTTTATGGTTCCGAGTGTTGGGCAGTTAATCATCAACGTGTACAAAAGATGTCTGCGACAGAAATGAAGATGTTGAGATGGATGGGTGGTCATAGAAGAAAAGACCGTATAAATAATGAGGTTATTAGAAACAAATTAGGAGTGACACCAATAGAGGATAAAATGAGAGAATATCGTTTAAGATGGTTTAGACATATAGAAAGAAGATCAAAAGAACCTTTAAGAAAGTATGAAAAACTAAATTTGGAAAGTATTAAAATAGGTAGAGGACGACCACAAAAGTGTTGGAAAGAAACAATAAAGAATGATCCAGCTTATTGTGAGTTAACTACTAACATGGCACATAATAGGGCTATGTGGAAACAAAGAATCCATGTAGCCGACCCCGTCTAGTGTGGAAAAAGGCTTAGTTGTTGTTGTTGTTGTTTAATGAATGATTGATGACTATATGGCATTTGATATTCTTGATAATTTGGATATTCTTTCTTTACATATAAATGCAAAAAGATGCAAGAAAGACAAGGAAGGTGTCATATGACCCGTTGGGGTACAAAAATATTGATATTCTTAATGATTAGGTCGAAGAGAAGGAACCCTATCAATTTAGATGATGAAAACTAGAGGGAACATCAGGCCGAAGAACTTTTGGAGAAGATGATGAAGATTAAGGTTTGGATGGGAGGATCCAATTGTGGAAGAGGAAGTGGGAGGAGATGATGATGATGACCCTGACTATGTCGATTATAATGCTTTTGTTTATTATGATCCACGTTGTGGATGATTGTTTTAAATATAATTGTAACTTTTTAACTTTATTGTTTATTAAAAGTATTAAGTATTCACATTATGGATGATTGTTCATTATCAGATGTTATTTAACTTTGTTATGCTCGGCCTTAGAGTATTCTCTTCTCACAATCTCTCTGAATATTCTTATACAATCATTTATTAGAAATTATCTGTTTAAAATCAAGTTTTTGGATTTGATTGTATTTAATGTTGATTGTGTTATACATGTTTTGTTCATTAATTTCAATTTTTATATTTTTTGGATCTATTAATATGTTTTAATGTTTTTATCAAGAAATTAGAAATTTTTAAATTTCAATTATATATACGGTATGGTACGAGCGTATCGATACCCAATGCGATAGGAGCACCGATACGCTTTTTATAACATTGTTTCAAAATACCCAATGTTAGTTTTTTACCAAAACTCAATCTTAATATACTTTTGTTGGTGAAATTTGTGACAACGGTTAGACGAGGTCATAAAGAAAATGGATTGGGTTGTGCCATAAATTTGTTGATCATGATCCAATTTGTAACATTTGTTCCAAAAATTGTGTAATACATGTTCATCTATCGAGGAAAGTGATTAGACGAGGTCATAAAGAAAATGGATTAGGTTGTGCCAAATTTTGAAAATTATGGTGTGGTTTATGACCCAACTCTTTCGCACAAAAGATTGGGTCACTTGGATATATACAAATTGTGTAACCATTCTTTCCTGAATAATAATAAAGTTAAAGATTTTGTTTGCAAAGAGTGTATTCTTGGAAAGTTGCATAATTTACCCTTCGGTGAAAGAAATTTTATTTCACGTAAGTCTTTTGAGTTGTTGCATTTTGATGTTTTAGGGTCGCCTCCTATTCTATCTAAAGGATGAGTGGGATACTGTGACTTTTATATATGATTTTAGTAGATACACTTACATATATTTTTTGAAATATAAATCCGAAGTCTTTAAAAACTTTTTGATATTTCCCAACATGAATAGAAATCAATTTGACAACACTTAACATTTCGGTATCGGATTTCAGTGATAAGTTTATTTCAAAAGAATTTCAAAATTATTTGAAAATACATGAAATTTTGTACTAAAAATCTTATACGAAAACTACACAACAAAATGGTTTGATTGAACAAAAACATAGACACATTATAGAAACCACTAAAACTCTTTTGATTGTTAGTAAAGTGTCTAACTACTTATGAGTGGAAGCTACCCAAACCATCATATACCTAATATAAATAGGATGCCTTTCTCCTTAGTAATATCTCTCCCTTTGAAAAATTGTTTGAATTTGTCCAAATTAAGAGTTTTTAGGTGTAGAGGTTTTGTCTATACAAATAAGAACGATAAGTTGTCACCTAAAGTTATAAATTGTCTTTCTAAGTTATGGAGTTACAAAAAAAGTCATAGGTGTTTTGATCCAAAAGAAGTGTCAAGAGATGTGAAATTTATAGGAAAAGACTACTACAATGACTTTAATCATGAAGATAAATAAATATACTTTTCTTAATGACGTTATAAATCTAGAAGATGATAGTGATAATAAAGATAGTGAGAAAAATTTAGTTGATAACCCTAAGTGTTATTAGGAAGTGAAAAATCTTTCTATTAAGAATGCCTTCTTGAATGGTAAGCTAACAGAAGAGTTATATATGATTTCTCCTCCGGGACTTAATGTCTTTAAAAATCATGTTCTTAGATTAGATAAGACTTTGTATGGTTTTAATCAAGCCCTAAGGCTTGGTTTGACAGATTTGAAAGTTTCATGCATGCGCATATGTTTGTATCCTACTATACTGACACAGTTTTGTTTGTGAGAAAATCAAGTTAAAAGAGATCTTCACGGAGAATTTGAAATGAAAGATCTCGGATTGTCGAGTTATTTTTTTAGAATTGAAATTATACGTAGTAATAGAGGATAATTTTATATCTCAAACAAAATTTGCAAGTGATACACCAGAAATTAAGAGCAACGGAAAGAGAGAAACTTAAAGAACCAACACCATAGGGGCATTGACTTATCTCTCAATCACTCACTCCGACATATCACACACTGTTCACACTACTAGAGCAAGCTCCTCGCAATGCTCACATGAGTACAGTTATAAGAATCATTAGATATATTAAGTACTTTGTAGATAAGGGTGTTTATTACTTCTATATCTTGTCTTAAATATATATATATATATATTGATTTTTATTAGGGTGAAGATGTCAACAATCGACACTCCACCACCGGTTTTTGTAGATTCCTAAGTGGGTCTTTGATCTCCTGAAGATGTAGGAAGCACCAGAAGGTGTCTTTGTCTTTTACACAAGTAGAATACCGTGAAATGAAAACTACTTCCGCTAAGACTTCAAGGATTGCAAAGGTGTTAAGAGACATGACAATTATTCTCCTTCAACCCTCCATTATGTTCTGTGACAACAAAAGTATCATATACACAACATCTAACATCTTTCATGAAATAACCAAACACATCGAGATGGATTGTCACTTTGTTAAAGAGGAATGTTTGAAGAAAAAACTTACTCTCTACTATGTGCCTTTAAGACTTCAACTTGCATATTTCCTTACCAAATCATTATCAACTCCTATATTTAATTTTTTCTTGGATAAACTTTCGATATACACATCGTAAATTTGAGGGGGTGTTAAAATGTAACAGGAAATGAGTCACTAGGGCCCGTTGATCTTCGTTCACCTGGCTCGAGGCACAAGGTCCAGGGGGCCCCAACCAGTGTTATCCATATCGCACAGTATCATACGAGAAACGCCACGATACAATACTTTGTATGCAGAGTGTTGCGTATCATGCGATACGGCACCATATCGTACGATGCGAGTGATACGGCTAGGGACCCTTTAAAGGGTCCTTGGTGTGGGTTTCTGACTTCTTTTCATAGCTCCTCCGATGGCTCTCTCCCTCATTGGTGTTAAAGACAACAAAAAAAGTGTTCTATGGTGTCTGTGTAAGTCTCCCAACCCGGATTATGGTATATTTTATGTGTTTTTCAGAATTGTTTTCTTTGTATTTTTCTTTTTTTAAATGACAAAATATGAAGTTATGAAGTGTGTGAATATGCTTTTTATTTCATTCGTGAAGTAGGAGATACTCTATTTGAGTGTCATGTGAAGATTGGGGATTTATGAAGTGTTTTATTTTGAGGTTTTTTATTGGATTGAAGTATTCAACTGAGATGACAGGAAGGGGTGTTAGGGATTTCCCAATCTCGGTTTGATGATCCGACATGGTAGTGGGATACAACAGTTGAAGAAAATATATTAAAGATAAAATGTTTGTTTTGTGAGAATGTGGTTAGTGGTGAAATTTCACGATTGAAACATCACCTAAGCAGGGACTCAGAAAGAAGTTTCTTGCACGAGCAAAGTTAGAAAATTGTCAGAAGTCATTAAATGGCAATGTCTGCAAATGATTGAGAGCATACATGAGAGGAGACAACCGAAGAATGATTTAGAGATGTTTGAGGAAGAGGATGATGATGCTATTGGATTGAGTGATAGTATTCCTTATGATGGTATAACAGATGTTGGTACTAGTAGTTCTCGATCATTTAGAAATGGTAGAACGAGTAAAGGAAGAGCTTCTAGCATACAGTCATTTTTTCCTCCTAGCACTACACAAGGTCCTCAACCTGGAATTTGTGCTGCTATGGCTTCAGAACAATTGCATCAGCAAGTAGACCTTGGAGTGAGCAAATGGTTTTATAATGCATGCATTCCATTTAATGCAAATGGTTTTCATTTTCAAGCAATGACAAATGCAATTGCTAATATTGGTTAAGGATACAAGATGTCCTCTTATCAGAAGTTAAGAGGAAAGCTATTAGATAAGATTGTTATTGAAGTGAAAGAATATTGTTCGACTTTGAGAGAGTCATAGAAGAAGACAAGATGCACTATCATGGCAGACGAAAAGACTGATAGACGAGGAAGAACTTTGTTAAATTTTCTTGTATACTTTCCTAAAGGACTTATGTTTTCGAGATCTCTAGACATGTCAAAGAAGAAGCATACTACAGAGATCCTAAGGCAAGAGTTTGATAAGGTGATATTCAAGGTTGGGCTAGAGAATGAAGTCCAATTTATTACAGATAATGCAACTAACTATAAAGCACTTAGAAAGTAGTTAGCAGATACTTACGGTACTTTCTATTGGACACATGTACAACCCATTGTTTAGATCTCATCCTTGAGGATATTGGTGAGATAAATGAGATAAAGGCAACAACTAAGTGTTATCAAGATATCACCAAATTTATCTACAATCATGCCTTTGTATTATATATCAAGAGAAAATATACAGATGGTGCAGAGCTCCTTCGTACAACTGTAACTCGGTTTGCAACTAATTTCTTATATGTACAGAGCATTGTGAAACAAAATCAAGCATTTAAGATAATGTTCGCCTCAAATGAGTGACAGCAATTTGCAAAGTTACCTCAAAATAAAATAAACAGAAAGTTGAATGAGATTTCAGAGATAGTCTTTAGGAGTACATTTTGGAATGCATGTGTTAGACTATTGAGGATTACATGTCCTTTAGTGAAGGTTTTGAGATTGACTGATAGAGAGAAAAAACCACCTATGGATTATCTTTATGAAGCCATGGATAGGGCAAAATAAGCTATTATAAGTAATTTCAATGAAAGAAAGAGGGATTATGTACCCGTGTGAAACATTATAGATAACATATGGAACAAACAATTGCATCAGCTATTCATATAATAGCTTATTACCTAAACCCAACATTTAGATATTAAGCAAGCTTTAAAAGAGACAGTGAGGTAAACCAAGGTATCATTGATTGTATAGACATATTAGTCCCTAATGAGACTAGAGCATATGCTATACATTGAGAGATGGAAATTTATGATAATGCTCTTCACTTAATGGGCTTGCCCGTAGCAATTCGCAACTGCACTAATATGTGCCTAGGTAAACTGTTTATCTTAATATTTAAGTTTATTAAATCTTATATTTATTTTACATTAATTAGTTAATGTTTGTCTTTTTATATCGTGGAATAGGTTTGAAAGTGATTGCCCAAGCCTTGGAGATTTTATAGTAAGAGTTCTGAGCCAAACCTATAGTGCAACGGGTTGTGAAAGGAATTAGAGTGTCTTTGAATACATTCAGACAAAAAAATGCAACAGGTTGGAACATAAGCCGATCAATGACTTAGTATTCATGTGTTAAAACATGTGACTCTAACAGAGGTAATCTTGTATTAGTTACTTACTACTTAAAGATTCAATTTAATATTTTGTTTAACTTCAATTGTTAATGTTATTTACTAATTACTTATCTTTATTTCTTGCAGGCAATTAAAAAGTTAAATAGGAAATAAAAACCAATTTGATCCAATAACTTTTTTATAATTTTGATATATTAGAAGAGTGGATTGAGGAATGAAGAGCGAATACACTTATACCCATATATAAGAACAAGGGAGACATTCAGAATTGTGTGAATTATCGAGATATCAAATTACTATGAAATTGTGGGAAAGAATTATCGAACGTAGGTTAAGACAAGTATCAAGTACAACAGAGAACCAATTTGGATTCATGCTAGACATATCTACTGTTGAAGCGATTCACTTTTTGAGACGGCTTACGGAACATTTTAGAGCAAAAAAAAAGACCTTCACATGATATTTATTGATCTAGAAAAAGCTTACGATAGGGTACCGAGGGAGGTTCTTTGAAGAACTTTGGAAAAAAGAGGTATCCTATTGACATATATTACCTTTATAAGAGGCATGTACGATGGTGCAAAAACATGTGTGAGGACACATAAAGGAATGACAGACTTCTCTAAAGTTAATATTGGATTCCACCAAGGATCAACTTTAAGTCCATACTTATTTATAATGGTGATTGATGAGTTAAGAAAACATATTCAAGATGAAATACCTTGGTGTATGTTATTTGTAGATGACATTGTGTTAGTGGAGGAGTCTAAGGAAAAAGTTAATAGAAAATTGGAACTATGGAGAGAAACATTAGAAAGCAAAGGCCTCCAACTTAGTAGAACAAAGACAAAATATATGGAATGTATGTTTGATCATTTGGTTACTTCAGAGGACATAGAAATTAAAATAAGCACACATTGCATCCCCCAAAAGGAAAGTTTTAAATACTTAGGGTCAACTTTTCAGAGTTATGGAAGAATTGATGGAGATGTTACGCATAGAATTAATGCTGGTTGGTTAAAATGGAGAGGAGCATCAGGTATTCTTTGTGATAAGAATATATCATTAAAGTTAAAAGGTAAATATTATAGAGCAACAATTAGACCTGCCATGTTTTATGGTTCTGAGTATTGGGCAGTTAATCATCAACATATACAAAAGATGTCTATGACAGAAATGAAGATGTTGAGATGGATGAGTGGTCATACAAGAAAAGATCGTATAAATAATGAGGTTATTAGAAACAAATTAGGAGTGGCACCAATAGAGGATAAAATGAGAGAATGTCGTTTAAGATGGTTTAGACATATAGAAAGAAGATCAAAAGAAGAACCTATAAGAAGGCATCAAAAACTAAATTTGGAAAGTATTAAAATAGGTAGAGGACGACCACAAAATTGTTGGAAAGAAACAATAAAGAATGATCTCACTTATTGTGAGTTAACTACTAACATGGCACATGATAGGGCTCTATGGAAACAAAGAATCCATGTAGCCGACCCCGTCTAGTGTGGAAAAAGGCTTAGTTGTTGTTGTAGAGGAGTGAATTATCGAAGATAAATGAAGAAAATGCACTCGTAACCGACGAAGACATTGCATGGATTAATTTGGAAGGAGCACAACAACATCATGAAGGGGATGAAGATTTTTATTTTAAAGCAGAAGGTGGTGAGGATCTTCAACAAGGAAAAGATGAAGATTATTTAGCTGATGATCCTGATTACAATGTGTAAATGTAAATGTATTTCTTGTTTTGCTTCAAAATATGTAATTCTGTTTGAATTGTTGATTGGTGAATGATGAATATGTACTAAATTTTTGCATAAATGAATTATTTGCAATTATCAGATTTTTTCCTATTTTTTTATTTTTTAAGATTTTTACTATTTTTTGTATTAAATTACAATAGACAACGATACAAATTATGGACCAAAACGATACATGATACGATACATGTCGAAGAACACTAGCCCCAACGGCTCTTCTCTCTCTTTCTCCCTCTTAGTTGTAAATTCCATTGCTTGCTCTATAAATAGAGCCTCAACCTTCATTAATAAATATCCTTGTTTTGGGGGCATCACCTTAATTCATTGGTTCTTCATTTGACTTGACTTGTGTGTTTGAACACCAAGTATTTGGCATATTGATTGTTTGGCAATTCTTGGATTGTGATACATAAACTCTTGAAGTCAATTGAAGAGTTATTTCTTACACCCTGGCCACATAAACACATCTTTAGTGGAAACTTTATTGAATTTCAAAGGGGTATTTGAAAGGGAAAGTCAACTTTAAATTCCATAATTTTTGTAGCATTCCCAAAAGCTGTATTTCCTAACCAATTAGGTACACAGGCTTTAGCTTATCCACTTTTGTATTGGAGAAATAATGTTAGATTCAACGATCCATGTGTAACTTTCTTTGTTTCATTTGTTTCTATAAATGTGTTTGCATGGAGTAGAAGCACAATCCCCCAATACATAACCTTATGGTGGTTTTTCAAGTTTAATAATCTATCAAATGTTTCTTTTTTTTTCAAACTATATATACATACATATATATATATATATGTGTGTGTGTGTGTGTGTGTGCACATATATACATATATCTTGTTTATTTGTTTATTTATACAGCCACAGGTTGGACCAGAAAATTACGAATTAATGCACACAAAACCGTGTTATCCCTTTTATGCGTTGTCTGTTCAAGCCCTTTGATGACAAAGCCACTTTTTGGCTTATCCACCTTCCATATGTACCTTTGCCACATAGGCAATAGGCTTTTCCTCCTGTTGAAGGAGGATAGGTAACAGCTTGAGTAGCACTAAAAAATAACTGCTGTTGGATGGTGTCAAAAAGAGGGAATGCTTGATGCTGAGTGCAAGGGGGTTACTCACCAAGTTTAGTGTAGTTAAATGACAGGAAGAAGGTGAAACAAGGAGAAGGGTGTCACAATTATTTGAATCAACTTTAGCTAAATGGTGAAGGTGCTAAAATTACAAGTACGCTGTGTTACAGTTCCAAGCAAAATGATGCCCATATCATACTCTTCGGGAATCAAAGAAAATATGGCCCTTGAATGAATGTGTCTAACACCAAAAACCTGGTTACTGGTTATTGACCATTCAAATTGATATTAAAAGTATAGCAACTTTATCGAAAGGTAACATCCGAGACATTAGCACCATATCATCAATCACAAAAATAGCTTTCAAGGAAGGGCCAGAAAAACTCCGAGAACTTAAAATGACTAGGATTTGAAGAAAGTTGCAAGCTGCCACATACCACAGCTGTCACTCCATTCATAGCATCATTCAAGGAGTGGGGCACAAGCAGGTCACCTGAAGAAAAGAAAAATAGCATATAGCTGTACCATAATCCAACATAAAGGATAATCAGTAGAAGCCAAACCTTGAAACCAGGTAACCCTATCTGCCCAAGCCCCACGCGCAGATGACTTTCCAGACCTAAATAGCGAAAATATATATCAGGCCAGCAGAAACATATTTTCAAAATATATTATTAAACCATTTGCTGCCATCAAATGGACCTTTATACTAAGGAAACTTCATCCAGATAGACCAAAATCTCAATCGCATTGACATAGAAGATAGGTTTTATCCAGAGATAGATGATGTTGCCTAAGCCTAAAAGTATGTCAGATCTCATGCAATAGTACGTGACAAAGGAGATAGTTCTATGTCAGTTGACTAACAAGTACATTGATCATTCAGAATGGAGGGGTAATACCATAATAAAGCATACAAAAGAATGATCCTAACACTTAGCGCACATATCACAAGCTGCAGTAAATTGCAAATTTACAACTATTAAATAGCATGCACGAACAATTTATTCCTGAACTTGTCAGACATTTTCATTATTTGGCAACATAGAGTTGGATAAAAGTTGTATACAAGCTAAGAAGCATTCATAAGATAAACAGTTTCTTCATACAATTTAGGTAAGAACATAGATAATAATAATTTGAAGTTTTTCATTCATTTATCTTTGATAGTGACCTTTTCTAGGAATTGAAACTGCATACTATAACACCTATCTGATTACTCCGTAATACTTTCACTCAGTGTTATCCGTATCGTATTGTATATTGTAGCCATTTATCGGGTTGTATCGGTCCTGTATCGCGTGATACAGGCCGATACAGGCAATACAGCCAGGGACCTTTAAAAAGGTCCTTGGCCGAACAAGGACCCGCATTTCGGCAGGTTTTTGGCATTTGTTGGAGTCTCTTTAAAGCTCCCAAGGTGATCTCCAGTGGCTCCCATGGTGTTAAGGCTCCTACGGTGCTCTATGGCATCTATGCAAGGTTCCCAACCTGGGTTGTGGTATAGTTTTCACGTTTTTCATAATTTTTTCCTTTGTATTTGTTTTTTGTATTTTTCTTTTTTTGAATGACAATATATGAAGTTATTAAGTGCGTGGATATATTTTTATTGTATTCGTGAAGTGAGAGACACTCTATTTGATTGTTTAGTGAAGATTGGGGATTTATAAAATGCTTTTATTTTCAAGCTTTTTATTAGATTGAAGTGTTCAATGGAGATGACAGGAGACACTCCCAATCTCGATCTGATGATTCGGCATGGCAGTGGGATACACCAGTTGAGGGAAACAGATTGAATATAAAATGTTTATTTTGTGAGAAGGTGGTTAATGATGAAATTTCACGATTAAAATGTAGAGTTAGGAAATTGCCATAAGCCATTAAATAGCAATGTCTATAGATGATTGAGAGCATACTTGAGTGAGAGGAGACAACAAAAGAATGATTTAGAGATATTGAGGAAGATGATGATATTGCTGTATTGGGTGACAGTATTCCTTCTGATGGTAGGACGGAGGTTGGTAGTAGTAGTTCTCAACCACGAACCATAGTAAAAAGGGTTGTTGAAGATGTTACTAAGTGAAAATGGTAGAAGAGAAAGGAGTAGAGGAAGTGTTTACTCTATCATACAATCATTTTTTCCTCATAGCACTACACATGGTGCTCAACCTCGAATTTGTCTTGCTATGGCTTCAGAGCAATTGCATGAAGAGGTAGACCTTATAGTGGGCAGATAGTTTTATAATGCATGCATTTCATTTAATGCAACAAACAGTTTTCATTTTTCAAGCTATGACAGATGCAATTACTAACATTGGTCTAGGGTATAAGATGCTTTCTTATCAAAAGTTAAGAGGAAAACTATTAGATAAGATTGTTCTTCAATTCAGGAGTATTGTTCCACTTTAAGAAAGTCGTAGAAGGAAACAGGATGTATTATTATGGCAGATAGATGGACAGATAGACGAGGAAGGACATTGTTAAATTTTCTTCTCTATTATCTTAAAGAATTTATGTTTTTGAGATCCCTAGACATGTCAGAAGAGATGGATGAGATAGAGGCAACAACTGAGTATTGCCAAAATGTCACTAAATTTATCTATAACCATGCTTCTGTATTATGTATCAAGAGGAGATATACAGATGGTGCAGAACTCCTTCGTACAGTTACAACTCGGTTTACAACTAATTTCTTATATGTACAGAGCATTGTGAAACAAAATCAAGCATTTAAGATAATGTTCGCCTCAAATGAGTGACAGCAATTTGCAAAGTTACCTCAAAATAAAATAAACAGAAAGTTGAATGAGATTTCAGAGATAGTCTTTAGGAGTACATTTTGGAATGCATGTGTTAGACTATTGAGGATTACATGTCCTTTAGTGAAGGTTTTGAGATTGACTGATAGAGAGAAAAAACCACCTATGGATTATCTTTATGAAGCCATGGATAGGGCAAAATAAGCTATTATAAGTAATTTCAATGAAAGAAAGAGGGATTATGTACCCGTGTGAAACATTATAGATAACATATGGAACAAACAATTGCATCAGCTATTCATATAATAGCTTATTACCTAAACCCAACATTTAGATATTAAGCAAGCTTTAAAAGAGACAGTGAGGTAAACCAAGGTATCATTGATTGTATAGACATATTAGTCCCTAATGAGACTAGAGCATATGCTATACATTGAGAGATGGAAATTTATGATAATGCTCTTCACTTAATGGGCTTGCCCGTAGCAATTCGCAACTGCACTAATATGTGCCTAGGTAAACTGTTTATCTTAATATTTAAGTTTATTAAATCTTATATTTATTTTACATTAATTAGTTAATGTTTGTCTTTTTATATCGTGGAATAGGTTTGAAAGTGATTGCCCAAGCCTTGGAGATTTTATAGTAAGAGTTCTGAGCCAAACCTATAGTGCAACGGGTTGTGAAAGGAATTGGAGTGTCTTTGAACACATTCAGACAAAAAAATACAACAGGTTGAAACATAAGCGGATCAATGACTTAGTTTTCATGTGTTAAAACATGTGGCTCTAACAGAGGTAATCTTGTATTAGTTACTTACTACTTAAAGATTCAATTCAATATTTTGTTTAACTTCAATAGTTAATATTATTTATTAATTACTTATCTTTCTTTCTTACAGGCAATTAAAAAGTTAAATAGGGAAGAAAACCAATTTGATCCAATAAGTTTGGATAATTTTGATATATTAGAGGAGTGGATTATGAAAGATAATGAAGCAAATGCACTCCTAAATGAATAAGACGTTGCATGGATTAATTTGAAAGGAGCACAACAACAATATTATCAAGGAGATGAAGATTTTGATTTTAATGAAGAAGGTGGTGATGATCTTCAGCAAGGAGAAGATGAAGATTATTTACTTATGATCCTGAATATAATGTGTAATGTATTTTTTTTTCAATTATGAAAGTTGTATTTTTTTTTTAACTCCACCTATGTAAGGGATCACCCTTGCATGGCCGGTCCCAAGTCCGAAAAAAGGAGGAGGGTTGCATTAGGCTTCCGACAGTCAACGTAAAACTTTGTTGGACTTAACATAGATTCTACAAAAAAACAAAGAATCCATGTAGTCGACCCCATCTGGTACGAGAAAAGGCTTAGTTGTAGTTATAGTACGAAAATTGTATTTTTTTATGAGGATGTCATGGAATGCTTCAAAATATGTAATTCCTTTTTCATCAATTATTGAATGGCGAATGATGAATATGTATTAAATTTTTGCATTATATAAATTCTTTGCAATTATCATATTTTTCTTTTTATAGATTTTTATCAATTTTTTAATATTAAATTACGATACGATACGTATCGTGGACCAAAACAATACACGATACAATACGCATCGAACAACACTGCTTTCACTTTATTAGAGTACTTTTGCCACCAAAAGCACTTAAGTGAGTATTTTTGCCATTATAAACATCAATAATGTGCTTTTATATTAAGTCACAATAGTCAACTGATCTTTCTGTAAGTTTTTCTTAATGTCAGTAGCCCCACCATGATATCTAGTCAAGGAACTTGAACGTATATCTTACACATTGTCGTCAGATATGAAGCCAATACAACTTTAGCAATCATTAGACAGGTACATAGGGAGTTCAACGCCATCAGGGGTGACATTGGCCTACTTTGCCCACGGCTACTTCCAAATGGACGCCAATGTTGGTCTTAGCTTCTTCTCTATGATGATTCTTTTTCAGTACAAAAGAAAAAAGCATTCATCATTTTTCCAGGGAAAAATGGATTTTCTCAAGTAACTCCTTGCATTCAAAGCACTGCATAAAAATATTAAAAAGGAGACACGGGCTTTTGTTTTATTTTCTACACAACCACACCATGCAAGCACACAATTGTATTTCCATCCATATATAGATCATTTAGTATTGAATAAAGTATCAGCACAACTCCTAGACAACGTCATGCAATCAATGCAACATCAACTTTTCCACAGAAAACATTTCAATCTGTTTCTGAATACATAAGGGTTTCAATTCTTACAATCTCATTACAGGATTAGTACCTGTTCAGACTACATACAGACAAACCCCTTCCCAGAGCTTCCTTGCAGACATGTGACCCAACAAATCCATTTCCACCCAGCACGAGTAGCTGAAAATTCAAATCTGCCAGATGTTAATAGAGATCAACTGTGTACGGGGAACAGGTTCACAAGCACGTGTGCTTATATAAGGATCAGATTTTTCATTGCAATTACCTCATGTCGCTCCCTTTTTCTTCTTTTTTTCTTTGGCTTTGTTATTATCAGAGTCCATTCATGTTATCATACAGACATCACATGCACATTTAATTTGCCAGAAACAGGCCTTTAGACATTTGAGTTCAATACACAGGTTCTCATAAACCACCACAGATCCGTGAACAACAAGGTACTGATTTTCAACCCTATCCAAAAAAAAAGCCAACATTGGTTCAGAGGTGACATTATGTTATGGAACCATCATTTATATATATAGCTTATGTGGAGTTCACCATTAGCATGGCACAGGATTGAGCTTTGTGGAAACAAAAGAATCCATATAGCCGACCCCATATGGAAAAAGGCTAAGTTGTTGTATATACATTATACACTCCTTACCTAAGCCTTCTCCCACACTAGGTGGGGTCAGCTAGAGGGTGCAAACACAAGGACTTCTTAGGAAATCACTCATCCTAGTACTATTCTTACTCACGCATGAGGAAAGTTGAGTAGTCACCCCTTTTTACCAAAGAACCTAGGAAACCGAGCAACTACCTGGAAATCTGGGTAACCTAGTCCAGTGTAGTTTTTTCTTTTTGTAGCGTACACTATTGTATTGCCTATAGAGCTCCAGGGGAATCAGTTTTATATAAATCGTGTAGCCCCTTTGATTTGGGCAGTTAGTGAGTTGTTTTGAGTGATATAGAGTTTTTCGTTTGTTCCACTTACTCTTCCCTTGTGTGAATTCACTAAGATCTTATCTCAAACTTCATGCCGGCCAAGTGGTTTACCTGTGTCTTTTGGTTGACCTTTTACTCAAAAATGGCCTGTTTATTGAATTGATACCTGGTTACACTTGGATTGGGCTTGCTCTCCATTTGGCAATCAGATACTGAATAGTGGAGATGCAAATATTTACACTCCTAAGTGGATAATTCAACCCATTTATCTCCTGCAATGGGAAATTGCAAACCCTCCTCCTCAGAAAAGAAAGGGCAGCTGGTCCTGGTCAATGTAAATCTCTTCTCCTAAGTATCCCTTGCTAAGAAATGGTAGATTGAGCTAGGACTTGCTCCATTCCTGTCGCAGTTTGGATGAAAATGTTGATGGATTTTTCATGTATCATATGTATTCATGCTCTAAACGTCACACTTCTGCTAGATGTCTGCTAGGCCATGCAAGGGTGATCCCTTACAACAATACATATATATAAACATATATATATATGAGTGTGTATATATGTGTATATGCAATATATACGCGGATATATATATAGGTATGTACATACGGATATGTATATATATATATATGTATGTACATTCGGATATGTATACATATACACATATATATCACACATATACACAGAGGGAGATAACTAAAATCATAAATATAATAAGTCAGACCCTAAAGATTATATATATATATGAGTGTGTATATATGTGTATATGCCAGTGTTATCCGTATCGCACCATACGTATTGTATCGTGGGAAGCCACTCCCACGATACGATACGCCAAAAAAAATTCAAATTTTTTTTTTCAGGTTTCTGGCCTCTCTTCACTTCCCTATGCTTGTAATTTGGGTTTATAATTTTATTTATTGAATAAGAATAATTTATAAATAAATAAAAATTATGACAAAATCATTTTCCTTTCTATTGCCAACTTTTAGGTATATTTCTGCTAGCAGTTTCTAATTTCATGAGATCGCAAACAATTAAAAACATTTGGTTGTCTCGGTTCATACTTCATTGAGTGGGCATTTCACAACTTCACTATTTTAGGGTTCACCTTACGTGACTTCCATTGAGTTGAACATGATCAACGTGTGTGAGGCTTAACTCCGTCTATGAAGTGAGAAATGAAGCTCAAGCATTAGTTAAAAAACTAGTTGTAAGAGAAAAAGGGATATGATCAAGTAATAATATCACATCACTGAGGTGTCATAGAGTCAATAATCAAAGAAATTGAGCTCATTGTTTTGCTCACATATGTAAATTAGCAAATATGACAACTACATGTACAAAGATAGCAGTTTGTTAATTTTGATATATTAGATGAGGGAATTATGGAAGATAACGAAGAAAATGAACTCCTAACCGAAGAAGACATTGAATGAATTAATTTGAAGTGCAACATCACGAAGGAGATGAAGATTTTCATTTTAAAGCAGAAGGTGATGAGAAACTTTGAATCTTTATCAAGTAGAAGATGAAGATTATTTAGTTAATAATCCTGATACAAATTTACAATATGTAAAATGTAAATGTATTTCATTTTTTGCTTCAAAATATGTAATTTTGGATGCAATTGTTCAATGTTGAATGTTCAATCTGTGCTAAACTTTGCATTATATGAATTTAAAGCAATTATCAGATTTTTCCCGATTTTTTTCGGATTTTTACTAATTTTCTTGATTTTTTAAATAATTTTTGTATTATTTTAATATTAAAGTACGATACGATACGCCCGTATCATGGAGCCCAGCGATACGCGATACGATACGCGTTAGACAACACTGGTATATGCAATATATACACGGATATGTATATTTAGGTATGTACATACGGATATGTATATATATATATATATATATGTATGTATATATATATATATATATGTATGTATATATATATATATATATGTATGTATGTACATACGGATATGTATACATATACACATATATATCACACATATACACAGAGGGAGATAACTAAAATCATAAATATAATAAGTCAGACCCTAGAGATATGTATACATATACACATATATATCACACATATACACAGAGGGAGATAACTAAAATCATAAATATAATAAGTCAGACCCTAGAGATTCAGGCCAACCAGACACCTTTTCTTCTGGAGGTGGTGGTAAATTTATTGTTTCTGCTTCCTCAACTTTAGCCTCTTCTACATTTGGAGGACCTGTGGCTAGTGATCTGCAGCTAGATAAACATTGTGGCCTGCTGCACATATAAAACAAGATATTTACAGAGAGAACACATATAATAGCATGTAACGAACCAATGTACTTAAAAATGAGTTGTCAACATGACACATAATGTGATGTAACAGTTTAAAATGAATCACCAGGATACATAATTTCAATAACCATGTGGGATGCAGTGAGCAATTACAAGTTACACTAAAATTAAGATTGTATAATTTGAGAAGAATATGCATCTGATGTCTAAAAATGTGGAGAATAATATTAACAGTAGATGCAACCTTGTGACATATACTGTCATTTATATTACGCTTTCCTGGAAAGGTAACAGTAAAATAATGAAAAAAAATGGGCACTTAAATGAGGAGTTTCTTAGAAAAAATTAGGTACAAGTTGAGGGTGATATGGAGGCAAGTGACGAAACAAGAAGTCACATGAATCTGCAACCAGGCTCTATCAGGACTCATCCTTCATGAAAAACAAATCTGATTTGGTAATCAACATGAGGCAGAAAAGGAGAAAGAAATGTCAAATGAACCTGTATTCTTCTAAAACAAAAACCAAAACCAACCCTTCTCCAACATTAAGTGGGATGGGCTACATAGATTCTTGTTTGCCATTGGCCTACCTCTCCCTCTTTCGAAGTATTCATCCAATTTCTCTCATCTCTCACGCATGTAACATGTTATTGTGACCCAACCACGGCACTGTAAGAAAGAAAAGGTAACTCCTTTTTTCTTTTCTTATTCTATGGGTTATATGGCAAATACCTTGTTCCCAAAATTTTAAGGAAGAATGCTCCTATGACAAGTCGGGACTGCTTTTGATGTTGCAAGTCCTTGTCCTGCTTTACATAGTGAGCACAATCTCCCTGTAATCCTTTTGGATATTGATTCTTTGATTCAGGGGGACAGCCCTACAAAATATAAATGCTCATGGAATGCAAATGTGATGGTAACCCAGCAAAACAGCCAATTATTGAATGTTGAAGGAAAAGTATAAGCGTTTAAGCCTTTGACACCACCAGTCATATTGTCGTCAACCAAAACCAAGGGAAAACGCCTATTTCACAAGGTTGCAGGTGCAAGAAATGGGGGGCAGTGCAGGCTAGGCATACAGCAGTTTCAAAAATCACTGGCGCATGGACATTTGTAAAGATCTTTATATACATATGTGTATATATATATTGTGTTATATAATTGATAATATCTCATGAAAGTGGAGTAGAAATAGAAACTCAATTCTCATAAGTTATTATGCAGTAGTTAAAAAATAATAGCCACTACTTGACAAAATATAACAAAAAGTATAAAAAACAATAAAAAATTCCATGTCCAACACCGTATATGTTCTTGGTCTCCATGTCATACCAATATAGTAGGACTATCACCTCTATGAAGAGTACCTGTGATGTAGGAACATTTTTCTAGTTATGCAGAAGTTCTTGAGAAGATGATATTTCTCCCAAGATAACTTATCTAAGATTCCAATATGTTAAGACGAATATCTTCAGCCAAATCTCAATTACAAACCCAACATATAAGCGCAAAGTAAAAAGTTACAAAACCTTAGGTTGGGGGGGGGGGGGGGGGGGGGGGGGGGGGGGGGGGGTTAGTACATCAGAATATGTTTCCTTTTTTCTGTGTGGGACCTATATACGTGTGCAAATAAGTTTTCCTCACTGAGAAATGGAAAAGATTTTCTTTTCTCAAGAAGAAATCATATTTGCTTTTGTGGCTTCCAAACAAGCCTAACCATGGAACATATTTAGGGTCCCCTATTCATTCACCTCCCTCTTCCCTTTCCCTTTATTGTGCTGAGCTATATGGTATGATCCCATAAGGCCATAACCACTTCTGCATGAAGGCAACCCAACAAGTAAGTATTTCATATTTACCATCATCATTTTCTTCCCGCCATTTGTGTTGTAGCCATTTTGTGTAATCCTACATTTGGATTAGGAATTAAGTATTTCATATCAGGGTTAAGTCTTCTTTATGCTACACGTAGGTTACGTTCAGATGTTAGTCTTTAGGCTTATGATTTAAGGATCTCAGATGAGGGATTAGGGTTTCAGTTAGATTGAGAATCAAGGATGTATCTCGAAATTTTTTGGAGATGCATATTGGAACACATGATTGTAACGAAAAGTTTCTTTGCCAATTCACAAAATCTTTTATTATGTATTGCACATTTCACAATGCATGCTTAATGGCATACTTATTTACGGTCTGTACAGTATATTTTTAGTGCCTCATTTAAATGCATAGGAAAATTGGAATTTTGCTATTTTGCAGTCAAATGAGTGGAAACTTTTTAAACATGTAATTCATGAGCGAGGTGCAAATGCAAGAAAATAGACAAAAAGGTACAGAAAAGCTATTGCGGTGAAAGTCATAAGTGAAATTATAATATTAGGTGTCAAAGGGGGTCGTACTGTCAAACAGAACCATTGCTGCTACAATATTGCACCTGACGACTGAAAGCAAATTAAGAGGGTCATGCTACTAAAAGTGCAATATTTTCCCAACGTAAAGAAACCATTTCCGTTGCCTTTTAACAATGCAAGGCCTAGAAAAAAATCAAAAGCATCACGATATACCATTCGGCATTCGTAATGCATAAATGTCGTTATCAGAGAAGCAACTATCTTCATGTACAACAGCCCCCGTCAATAACTGAAACTTTTCACTAAAATCATTTTAATCCACCTCAAATTAAACTCCAGTCACGAGATCATACTGACTGTCCTTTATCAGAAACTTGAAATATGGAAGACAGTTTCTTTCTTGACTGAACGCACTCATTGTTGGAATGGTCTGTTTTACATGACACTTGCAAGGAAACAGAAACCACCCAATTCACATACCATACATAAAGGGAAACATTTCGCAAACCCAGTACAACGGAGCTTCTCATTGGGCACTAAAATAACACGTTTGAAGGCAGATGGTAGACTGCGAGAGAGACAGAAGGAGCTTTCACCTGAGCTGTGAGAATAGTGCTGATTGCGAACGCAACAAGCGCGAAACGGTCATCTTCTCTCTCTCTCTCTCTCTCTCTCTCTCTCTCTCTCTCTCTCTCTCTCTCTCTCTCTCTCTCTCTCTCTCCCTCTAACGGGGGTTTCTGGTTTCTTCTCAAGTTTGGGAACGAAAAAAGATGGCAAAAGAGGAAGCGTGGCTTCATTGAGTCCCGCAGGAAGAGCGTCGTTAAAGGCGCTGACATATTTACGAAGCTACCCTCGTAACTTTCACGAGGGGAGCATACTTAAAGGTGCTGGCATATCTACGAAGAGCGTTGTTCTCGTTTTCTCTTTGACATTTCTCTAGTTAAAAGAAATTTGTGATCGAGGGTCTGTCTAGATTTCATCCTAGCCGTTCGATCCAAAAATCTGATGGATCACCAACAAAAACAAATTTCAGAAGCCATGAGAAACCCCTGACTTCAAGAAGAAAACCATTTCCAGCAAGATAATTCACTGGGCCTGCAATAAACGGAAACGAGACATGGAACCACAAATTCCAGAAACTTAAGGAGAAATAGCAAAATGTTTATACATGCATTATGGTTGATATACGTATCCATCATTTTTTTTTAAATGAGGATCAAAATTCTCTGATACGTCCTGCACGTTTCATTGTCGTTTTTAGCAAACAATAATAAAAATATTTTTAAAAAATAGAAAGAAATGGTAAAAACAAACAAATCATATTAGGGGCCACCAATAAGTTTAAACTTAAGATCATACACTGATTGTTGCAGGCGCTTTAACCATCATTGTGAGAAGAGTACACGTGCAAATTAAATTATCAGCACTTTCTGTAAATCAACATAGTTGAAACGCTGACAACCTTTTTTTCGTTTATGTATCACCTCGAATCGGGGAAAATCGCTCCATGCATGTTCTCATGGTGAATTAGTTGAAGGTTGCACTTTGTTGGTCATTGAATCAAAAAGACATGCTCCTTTAGTGGGCAACTTTGTATGAGTGTAATGTATGATCTTTTTATTATTTAGTTTTTAAGATTTATGACCGTAGTAGCATTTTCAAATAAACTTAGTAGTTTGCTTTCACAAAAGCACATATATGAATTTATGCACATAAAACAATATATCTTATTTTATTTCATAATTGCTATTTATACATCTTTTTATTAAACACACACCCTTAAGAAATCTCAAAATTACCCCATGCACTTTCTCTCACTTTCCATATACAACAACAAACAACAACAACAACTAAGCCTTTTCCCATACTAGACGGGGTCGGCTACATGGATTCTTTGTTTCCACAGATCCCTATCGTGTGCCATGTTAGCAGTTAACTCCCAATAAACTAGATCATTCTTTATTGTTTCTTTCCAATACTTTTGTGGTCGTCCTCTACCTCTTTTAATACTTTCCAAATTTAGTTTTTCTAACCTTCTTACAGGTTTTTCTTTTGATCTTCTTTCTATATGTCCAAACCATCTTAAACGATGTTCTCTCATTTTATCCTCTATTGGTGCCACTCCTAATTTGTTTCTAATAACCTCATTATGTATACGGTCTTTTCTTGTATGGCCACTCATCCATCTCAACATCTTCATTTCTGTCACAGACATCTTTTGTACATGTTGATGATTAACTGCCCAACACTCAGAACCATAAAACATGGCAGGCCTAATTGCTGCTCTATAATATTTACCTTTTAATTTTAATGGTATCTTCTTATCACAAAGAATACCTGATGCTCCTCTCCATTTTAACCAACCAGCATTAATTCTATGTGTAACATCTCCATCAATTCTTCCATCACTTTGAAAAATTGACCCTAGGTATTTAAAACTTTCCTTTTGGGGAATACAATGTGTGCCAATTTTAATTTCTATGTCCTCTGAAGTAGCCAAATGATCAAACTTACATTCCATATATTCTGTCTTTGTTCTACTAAGTCGGAGGCCTTTGTTTTCTAATGTTTCTCTCCATAGTTCCAATTTTCTATTAACTTTTTCCTTAGACTCCTCCACTAATACAATGTCATCTGCAAATAACATACACCAAGGTACTTCATCTTGAATATGTTTTGTTAACTCATCCATCACCATTATAAATAAGTATGGACTTAAAGTTGATCCTTGATGTAACCCAATATTAACTTCAAAGAAGTCTGTCGTTCCTTCATGAGTCCTCACACATGTTTTTGCACCATCATACATGTCTCTTATAAGGTTAATATATGTCAATGGGATACCTCTTTTTTCCAAAGTTCTCCAAAGAACCTCCCTCGGTACCCTATCATAAGCTTTTTCTAGATCAATAAATATCATGTGAAGGTCTTTCTTTTTTGCTCTAAAATGTTCCATAAGACGTCTCAGAAGGTGAATCGCTTCAATAGTAGATCTACCTGGCATAAATCCAAATTGGTTCTCTGTTGTACTTGATACTTGTCTTAACCTACGTTCGATAATTCTTTCCCATAATTTCGTAGTATGACTGATTAACTTGATACCTCGATAATTCACACAATTTTGAATGTCTCCCTTGTTCTTATATACGGGTATAAGTATACTTGCTCTCCATTCCTCGGGCATCTTTTGGTTTTTCCCTATTTCATTAAATAGTCTTGTGAGCCAAGTGATTCCTATTTCTCCTAGTATTTTCCAAACTTCTATAGGAATATTATCTGGTCCTACCGATTTACCACTCTTCATATGTTTAAGAGCCTCTTTGACTTCATTCTTTTGAATACGTCGGTAGAAATTGTGGTTTATATACTTTTCTGACTTGGCTAAATCTCCTAAACTAATACTAACATCTTTATTTTCATTAAAAAGATTATAAAAATAGTTTTTCCATCTATTTCTTATATCATCATTTGCCACTAGAATTTTTTCATCCTCGTCTTTTATGCATCTAACAAAATTTAGATCTTTAGTTTTCTTATCTCTAGCCCTAGCTATCCTAAAAATATCTCTTTCACCCTCTTTTGAGTTGAGTTTTTTATGTAAGTCCTCCCAAATCTTAGCTTTTGCTTTACTAACGGCCTTTTTTGCTTCCTTCTTTGCTTTCTTATAAGCTTCTAAAGTTTCACTAGTTTTCTTAGCGTAATGTATTTTGTAACATGCCCTCTTTGCCTTGATTTTATTTTGTACTAGTTCACTCCACCACCAAGCTTCTTTTTGTGCCGCTACACCTCCCTTAGATACCCCTAACACATCTTTCGCCACTTTCCTAATATGTATAGCCATATTGTTCCACATATCAGAGGGTGTGCCAACATAATTCCAAACATCTCCTTGAAGGACTTTCTGTTTAAATATACCTTCTTTCTCGCTTTTGAGGTTCCACCATTTAGTCCGAATAGCTCGATGCACTCTTTTCTTCTTTGTCCATTTTTTTATTTGTAAATCCATAACTAAAAGTCGATGTTGGGTGGTTAAGCTTTCTCCTGGAATTACCTTACAATCTTTACAACACACTCTATCTTTTTTTCTACAAATAAAGTAATCAATTTGTGTGTGTGATAAGCCACTCTTATAAGTAATTAAATGTTCATCTCGTTTTTTGAAGATTGTATTGACTATAAAGAGATCAAATGACATAGCAAAATTTAAAATCTCCCTACCTTCCTCGTTTATATCCCCATAACCAAAGTTTCCATGAATCCCTTGATATCCTAATGCCTCTTTACCGACATGTCCATTTAAATCTCCTCCTAAACAAATCATCTCCCTTTGTGGAATCTTTTGAAACACCTTATCTAACTCTTCCCAAAAAACTGTCTTTATACTATCTTCTAGTCCTACTTGGGGTGCGTAAGCACAAACTATATTCAAAACTTCTGCTCCTAACACTAATTTCAATGTCAGGATTCGGTCACCATATCGTTGTATGTCTACTACACTCTCCTTTAAATATTTATTTATGATAATACCAACTCCGTTTCGGGCCTTTTCTTTACCTGAGTACCATAATTTAAAACCTGTATCCTCTATCTCCTTTGCTTTTTCTCCAACCCATTTTGTCTCTTGTAAACATAGAATATGAATCTTTCTCCGAATCATAGTATCTACCACCTCTATTAGCTTACCCGATAATGTTCCAATATTCCAAGAACCAATACGAATCTTATTATCTAGGACTAACTTCCTTACCCCCCGCATCCGTCCATAATCAAAATGCGGAGACCCTCTCTGAAAATTTTTCACTACATTCGGGCGGCAATGTAGTGGGACTAACTTCTTTACCCACACCCGTCCATGATGTGGGAACCCTCTCTGCAATTGATTCACTACATTCGGGCGAAAATGTAGTGGCCCTTGCTTACTTCTTACTGCATTCGGGCTCTGCAGCACGTCGCTAGGCGGGGACGCCCCAAAGCAATGCTCATAATTTTTGTAATCCATGTTGTAGAAATCCGACGAAGTTTTACGCTGGCTGTCGGAAGCCTAACACAACCCTCCTCCTTTATCCGGGCTTGGGACCGGCAATGCAAGGGTGATCCCTTACATGGGCGGAGTTTTCCTCCCCCTTTCGTATGTTCTCTTATTTGACTTTTTATCCCTTCTTCGACTGCTTTTCTATTCTTACTAGCATTTAATCTATTTGTTTCCCTTATTTTTGATCATTTTTTAACTGTATTTAATCCTCATACAACCACTCTACTAATATTATTCGAAGTATTCTATCCATCTAACAAAGAACTACAAAAAAAACAAATTGAAAATTCAAGTTTTGAAGACATCTTTAACGGACTATTCAAGCGACTTGAGAAAGAGAAGTGTGATTGGCATGCCTCCTAAGACCTGTCAACGTGTTCTAAAAGTGTCGAACTTATAGATGACAACGCGTCCATGTTAGACTTGTAGAAACATGCACTTCTCTGGTGAAACACTCGGTTAAAAAATTATATGCGACCGTTTTCTAAAAGAGACATGATAGAGCAACATCATTATCAACATTTCAAATGTAAGCAAAATGTGTTACTATATATCTTTATTATCTTAACATTGTTATTCTTTAATCTACACGATGTCAAAGAAACTAAGTAAAAATGTTCATTATTGTGTAGTAGATTTTGGATATAGTGGATCAAATGACTTATTTATTGATTAGTTGGTTGATGATATATGTAATGATGTATTTGTTGATTGCAAGGGTAATGGATTTATTTATATATTTGTATTTATCATAGATACAATATTTTATAGTTGGGGTGATCTAGTTCAATAGTAAGAGATATTGGAAGATAGCACAACATTGTTACTATCACTCTTAGATCAAAAAGTAAATGTGTAAGAAACAAAGTATGGCTTGGGTGTGAAAAAAGTGGTGAATATAAAACAACAAAAAGTTTATGTTAAAAGTCATTATTGGATCTATACGAAGAATATAAAATGACCATTTTTACTTAATGGAGAGAGTAGAACCGATGGTTTGAGAAGATTTAATGTGGTAAGGTATTGGAATTTGATTGTATGTATAAGACAAATAAGTATAAGTTACTTTTTGTTATAGATGTTTATCTTAACTAATAAGAATTTCTTTTGGCATTCGCAAGTATAGATGCATTTCTTCAAGATTGTAGGATTTACGTCAAACCAATACGAATATTTTTATAGTATTTGTCTTCATGGGTATAGAGAAAGAGGATAATTATATGTGGATATTGAGATATATCAAAGAGTTGTATATGACAAACAAATTTCTATATGTAGTTTGCAGTGATCACGATCTTATACTTATAAATGCAATTGGGATCATATTAATAGAGGCATCACATGCATGATGAGGAATAAAGAAATAACCGTTGTATTTGGTGAACATTGGAAGAAGGTTATTGACTTTATAGATGAGAGTATGTATATAGAGATATTATCTATCATAGAGGTGAAATAGAAAAATGTATGTGATTGCTTTCTTATATTAAGGAACAATGGTTAGAAAATATAAAGAGGGGACAATCTTAGTGTGGAAGAACAATGTGATGTATTAAAATACTCATATAACTAACTAGTAAGTGAGTTTGCTTATTTGCATATATCTATATCGTTATTTTATTTTTAATTTTGTAATGCTTATAGTATATTAGTCGATATGGTCAAGGGTGCGCATGCAAGGTTAGAAGGGATTCTTGCCAACTCTATTGGGTGGTTCAATACGATGTGAATCCAACTCCATTTGTTAATCGAGTTATAAGTTAAGAAACTAAAAAAGTTATTTAAGGAATCATGAATTGTCAGCATACATTATATTGATTGTACACAAGACATAATAAAAGATCTAGAGAGAAGAGTATCACATCATGCATTTAATCTAATTATCAAATAAATTAATCATGTGAAAACAATAGGTATTGATCCAGTTTCATTTCGATGTACATTGCAATAATCTAATGGGTTACCATGTGCTCATGAGATCAGTGATCTTTTAAAAAGTAGTAAGACCCTCTAGCTTTTTTTAATTGATTCATCTTGGAAGAAGCTTGACATGAAGCTAGAAAAGCTCTTAACATTTGGGTACAAAGATGAAGACCATAGAAAGATAGTTAAGATGCATGACATTGTCTAACAACTATTGACTTATCTTAATATAGAAAAACATAATAAGTTGGTTGACTTATTGAATGAGCATTTAAATAATCATCGCACTATATTGAAGGAGTCACTCCTTTGTTGTCATAAGGGCAAACTGTTAAGAGAGAGTTATCCTCATGGAAGCATGCAAAGAAGAGTACTACTCGAGGAAGGCTAGGTAGGGGTTGAGGATGTGGGTGTGGTGTGTCTCTTGGACAAAGTCTTTCTTCTTTAAGTAGTTTTGACCTTATATATGATGTCATCTAGGACTCCATTCTTCCACATATTTATACTTCTCGTAGTAGAAAGACCACCAAAAGACTAGATGAACAACCCAAAAAGATGCAAATACCTTAGTTTTTAATCATGTATCTTGATAGATGGGTGAATATTCTTGAAGATGATAATTGTGGTTACTGCGTTATTGTAGAGCTTTTAGGAGAGGGAAGTCATCGTGATTTGAGGCATATATACTCTCTAGTTTTTATAGAGGATGGAAGTGGCAGTGGTGTTTTTCGTTGCATTGCATATTAGGAGGATATTCGATGTTCCTTTGAGAATTGGAGTCAATACTAAACATGGGTTGTATCATAATCATTGTGTTAAACATTGTATTAGTACAACTTTCTAAAGTTAGGTCAACAATGTTTCTTTCATTATTGTCAGACAATGGTCAATCACCTATGTAATACATGTGCTATGATGATTCAACAAACCATTTTTTGATGGTAAGACATGTTTGTCAAATTGTTATATATTAAAACATCGTATTCAATTTTATTACTTACCTTACATTTCATTTTTAGCGCATACGATAAATAAATCCTCGATATCGCCTATCTTTCCATCTTGGCAACACTATAGAAATAACAATATTGCCAATTAAAATTTACCATTTTGCAATCATATTACAACTTATCTATAATTGAGAGGACCAAGTGATGATAATGTATACAATGTAGATGATGAGTAGTGGCTTGTATATTAAGTTGTAAGTTATTTCTCTGTTTCAATTGTAACATCACTTTGCCTATTTACCTAGTTATACAATGATAAACCTCAATTTCTTCTTTCATGTTATGAAAGGTGTACAACAATTGTATTGTGTTTCTCTATATAGAGAGAGAAACAAGAGAGAGGAGAAAGTAAATGCAATTACTCATATAATTACAAATTTATATACATTTACTTAGTTACATACAACGAGAAGCACCCTAAATAGTCACTGACAAATACCCTAAACAACCACGTCTACTCTTCATCATTGTTAGGCATGTACTTAGTCAACAATTTGTATACTCTCTCACAACAATCGTCAAGGAGGTCTCCCACATCATGTTATAATGACAATAGATGTAGGTACTATTTAGTTGTTCGGATCACACAAATATGATAGGTGAGTGAATATTTTAATAAGATAAAGTATAAAATGAATGATAAATAAAAAATACTACTTTACGTGATCTTCCATTCTTGACGTTTAAAGATGACTGTCCGCCCATAGAATGAATGTGTCCACAGCAACATACAAAATCTCTCAATAAAAATAGATGTGTATGTGCAACATACTGGCTCATATATGAATCATAACACTAAAGTGGGTACGATGCATATATACAAAGGTGGTAATGTGATTTATATGATTGCCACTTAGCATCTTGTAGATAGCACCCCACCTTATAGGCATGTAACTTTACTGTTTTACGTACTATAATAAGTCGTAATGAATCTACCGGAATATGGTGACGATGACCAAATTTACGAGTAGCTCAGTCTAGCACATACGACTCCACGATGTCCAAACATTTAATGTATGTGTGGAAAGAGGACAAGTGATAGTAGTAATAAGGTTGTAATGTGATCTGTAGAAAAAAAAAAGAAACAGTGATATCAATACATGAGGTGTTATATAAAAAAGTATTAATTACAAAAAAAACTGCATAACAAGTATAACACATGATAGTTGCACTTATATATCACTTCATACATAAACTTAATACAATCAAGTAAGCCACGAAATAGTGGGAAGAAACTATCATATCATGATTATGCTCATAAGTGGGAGATGATAACTCTTTGGTTTTAGTGGCATAAGAACTCATTGGTAATAAGGAAGGCCCTCCCTCTCTAATTGCATGAACTATTTCTCATCACAAAGAAAAAAATTTGTGAAATATTTTAAACACTTTTCAGCTTCTTTTTAAAGTCACAATGTAAGAGGCAATCATAGGTGAGCCATTTCTCCTTCGTGTAACTGATATCTAGGAAAGGAAAAATATAAAATCCAGAGGATTGAATCTAACATAGTTTTGGTGAAAATCTTCGAGTATTCTATTGTCCTTTATGAGAAAACCTTGCCGAAGAAATAGTCCTAGGTGATTCACAACTCAAAAGAGTAGTTGTTCATCGGTGTCCCTCGTGATCCTGTCAAGCTTCTGCAAACGTATAAACTCAACAGTTTCTCGGCAATGTAGAATCAAACTATTGCCTGAATGGTCGTGGGTTCTCACTCAAACAAAGTCACTCTTGGTAACCTTACTCAGTGACCAAGACCTATCGTAAACAAAAAAAAGCGTTGAACTTCATTAGAGAAACACATGCTTTGTTTCAAAGACTCGACAACAGTCGCTCAGTATATTGGGTAAATTAAGGTTCGGATCAGGCTTGGTTTGACGACAAATGGATCCTACCCATTAACTCGAAAAATAATAGGTTACTTAATTCGGGTCCATTTGGAACCATACCAAATCCAATCAAGTCCACATTTGATCAGTTTGGATCTAGTCTGCATTCAGTTCAAGTTTGCCTCGGTTGTGGGGTTCGTCTAACCCAAAACCACATTCTTGATATTCTAAACAAGTTGGATCTAATTGGATCCAAATACATTGATACAATCCTATTATGGGTCCGGTTTATTTGGTTTTGGATTGGAGTAAGATCTAGGGTTGAATACATAAGTGATGTTTGGACGTGACTCAATTAATCTATCACGAATTGAAGATTGGCCGCAATCAGAGCGGTACCACCCAATACATGTCTCTTCCAAGAAAAGGGGTCGCGGATTTTGGACCTATTCGGACCTCGATTTGAAGTATTGACTTGGTCATTGAATAAGATTGAATATAATGACATATTTATGCATGTTTAATGTTAAAAATAATAGATTCAAAATGAATCTTTTGGATCTAAACATACATACATTAGATCTTACACATGAGTGTGCATGTGTAAATGGTTGAATGATATGCATAAGAATATGTGCAAGTTTTATTTCTACATGAAAGGGTGTTTTTATATGTATAACCGTTTATAAGAGACATGCTTTGTTTAACATAAAAAAAGATGAGAATAACATGACATTACACAAATTGAGGGGTGTCCAATTAGACACATGAGTATGCTTGATGTATATGCTTATGATCAACCATTGGCATGTTGATCGATAAGTGTTAAAGTACTCAAAGAAATGATTAATTATAGATTGACGTATAATGATAGCCTTTCAATTTTAAAAGGAAGGTAATATGCCAAATGGATGAGCTAGTTGGCAAATGATTCTTATATGAGTTGTTGCATCTTAGTTCATGGTGGAGGTAAAGTTTCTGGTGAGAAACTAATAAGTATTATTGGTATTACCATGATCGGAGTTTAGTTTACAGTTTGCTTCTTGATATTTGATATGGGGCTCAATATCCATAAATTATTGAAGAAGCAAATTCACTTAGAACAGTATGAAAGTGATATAACCTATAAGTCTATTTCATGATATTTGATATAATTAATAATATTGATAATTCTATACAATGAAATTTAGACTTATATATATGAGACTTATATGACAAACTTGAAACTCATTGAGTTATTTTTATTATTTTGCAAACTTTTGAAAAGAGGTTTGACAAGAAAATTACAATGGCAAGTCTGATTATGAATAACCAATGGGAAACACTCAACACATTTGATAACTTCATGTCCTAAGTTTAACGAGTAAAAGTATGTTACTAGAGTGACGGCAAGTACCCACTATTTAAGCATGCAAAGTATAATGTACTTGACCCATACAGATGAAAAAAGGGGCTAAACATTGCTCTTAATAGACCTCTAAAACATGTGTGCTGAAGTATTTATTATGGAGACACTCTTGATAGAGTCTACCTATATGGGTGTGGTGTGAGACCACCTCACGACTTTAGGGCTTAAACTCTTGAAGCACTCATGAATAAGGATACAAGACACAAGGCCATAAATGTATCATATTTTAAAAGTAGCATTCAATGGTGATTGAAATCTAGTTACAGGTTGTGCACCCTAGTTTATATGGATCTAATGATTCAAAGTTGGTCTACCATTCTTTTCATATTAGTGAAAACCATAACGTACTTAGGTAAATGTTCAAGCCGTGAGATACCACTTTTTGAAAAATAAGATTTTAAAAATGATAAGGACTTGAATTATTTTAGAAATAGTAGGCGATTATTGGATAATTTTCTAAATAATAGAAATTTCAGCATTTATCTAAGAGTTGTAACTATTGAGGATGACACATATAATGGGCTGTACATATATCGAGAAGATGACTCATATAACAAGGAGTCATGAGCATACTTGATGAAGTGTGATGACCCATGAGAAGGTTTCTTCACCATCTATTTATAGATGGATACATCCACTATTTGGTAATGAGATAAGAGAGTGTGCAATGAGGCATATGAGTCAAGTTTCATTATGTCCAGATAAGTCTAAGTTCATCTTTATTATTCTTTGTGTAAAAATAATAGTAGAGAATTACTATTCTGTTAACATCGAATTACTATTCTGTTAACATCATTGGTGTCTAGGGCTTGGTTATGTTCTTGCAAGACTAACCAAGTAGTCTTCAATGTATCTTGAAGGAAATTTTCTAAGAGCCACTTGCATCTAAAAAGTTGAATCTGATGGTGGTGAATTAAGCCAAAAGGAAAGTGAGCAATATCACATGCCTTGAACACTAAGTACAATATATTTTGCTTGTTTGATGTTTGTTACATATGTAATATTTTATTAAATCAATAATAGTGAAATGATTTGGCTCCAAAGGCATTGACAATCTCTTTCTAGTGAAACCAACTCTAACAAATACTTGATCAGATATAAGTCTCCTATCAATCTTCAGGTACAATGATCTAATCTTTTCTCTATATCTTTCTTATTAAAGAGTATCATCACTTCTTCCTCTTCTTTCTCCTTCATGGTTCTAAAAACTCACTATTTCAATATGCCAATTAAGAAATCTTTCTTTCATTTGATTGATCTCTTGTCCTTATCTAAGAAAAAAATAGTTTCTTTGCTACTCAAAAATAGATTTTATGCTTGGAATCTTCTTAGGTGCTATTGGAACCCTCTCCAATGATTACAAGATGAGCACAATGATTTATTGTTTCAAATCCTCATGCATGTTTGAGATATTAAAGTAACATGAAGTTAACTCTTAAATCATTAGATTCATTTATACATAAGACATACATGCATATTGCTCACATAGAGAGTGAGAATTGTTAGATAACTTCTCATGCTAGGCATTGCTTGATCATCACTACTGTCTATACGATAAATCGGATAATGATAATAAAATCGTTGATCTCATGTTGTATTTAATGCACCCAATATATATGCATTAAATGATATCGATCCTCGTGCCAATATTGATAGACGGCTCAATCTACATCATTCGTGCTATTGTATGGATGGCGTAGATTGTCTAGTAGAGTATGGCATGGGAGGGTGTCTAGCTACTCCTAGTTTCTCCTTGCCCACATCCATACATATATATAAAATATATGTGTGTGTGCATGTATGTATGTGTGTATCTATATTATATATATATATATATATACACATTTGGGTATATGTTCTCATCTTTCTCTTCTTTCTATAGTAAAAGGTTCATGTCTTTCATTAAGACATCTCAAAAACACCATTCTACATCATATTTTGGTAGCTCATTTTTCATTGTTGTTTATATATACTAACTTCCCGTACTCTTGTGTATAGACATGGCCAGTTTTAAACGGACCGGTGGTTCCAAGCAGAGCTGCGCTGGATAAAGCCCACTAGACCCAGAAGCAGAAGCCATCTGATTCAATTCCGGTTCTATGTGTAATGGAACCGAAACTAGCAGTTTCAAACCACTGGTTCTAGTATTTTTTCTATTTTTAAATCTTTCTTAATATTTTTATCAGTTCCAATTGATTTAGGTTTCAAACCAGAACCGATGGTTCCAAATTCATAACTGGACTGACCTCAGCCAGTTCGATTATCCTTCCAGGTTCAGGAACTGGCTATATCTCCTTGCATGCCCCGTAAACGTAGGAAAGTGTCACATGTTTGTCTTTTGAATCTATAAATGATATGTTCCTCACTTTCCAATGGCTTCCGGGATTGTAGAGTGGTGTGCAAGAAACCAAAGACGACATTTGTCAACCTTACGCAACTGAACCTTTGATCAATAAAAAAAAATGGCGGACAACGAAAGAAAAGCAAAACATTTCATATTCGTGCACCATCTTACTTATAGCATCCCAAAAGAAAACGTACGGACAATTCTCAACTTAAATTGTCAAAGGAAATTCCTATCAGGGCTTTATATGTAATTTACTTGCTTTCAAACTTGAGACAATTCATATGGCAGCAAATGGGACAAGCCTCCAGGTTTCTATAAAATGTGGACAGCATTTTTCATCCGATTTAAACATCACATTTTCCGGTGGCATCAATTCGGGCTTGCTCATTACAGAACCCGTCTTAGTTTTAATTCAAGGTGGCTTGTTAAAGGTAGCCCGTCCTTAGATATGAGATTGGTAATTATATCTAACTCAAATTGGTTCACACACACACACACACACACACACACATATATATATATATATATATATATGGAGAATGCAAACTAACTCATGTATAAAACTCATCCAAACTAATTTCAATCATCTTGAAGAGTATGGATTATTGAAATTGGGTTTAGATGGAGTTTACATATGAATGTTTTGTATCCTCCACATTTCTTTTATCTCTCTTTTATATATAAGAGAGAGAGGGTGTCAGAACTGGGAAATAGTACCTGCCTTTGATGCTTGACACTGCAAGCCGTTAATCAATCTCCATTGAATGCCCCTGATTTATTGTTTTAAGGGCCACAAATAAAAAAGAAACTGGACATTTTCTTTCCTTCCTCCTTCGTCCTCTCCCTTTCCTTCCAGCGCTCTTCATTGAACCAAGCTTATCATCTCTGGTCATGATTATTGTCTCCAGCGTCCCCTGAGCAACCTCCATCACCTCCTCCAAGTCCTCTCTCTCACACACATATGTAAATGCACCCATCCGCCGGTTCAAACCATAACCGGGCTGACTCTAGAACTGGCCCTGAAAAACACCCGGTTCAGTTACAGTTTGGTATTTTCAAAACCAGTGAATTGAAAGTGGAACCAGAACCAGTTCAATTTGGAACTGTAGGTCCCAAACCGGTGGTTCCAAGCCACCCTGGCCTTGGCCCTGACTACCCACCTCACGCACGCCCTTCTCCCCAGAACCCTTGGCTCCCTGCGCCTAACAAGAAATTTTGCTGAAAAAAAAATTGAATTAAGGGAGCACCAAATGGCAACCCCGCATGAGGCCGTCATGCTAATTGTATATTTATATTTTCTTTATATTTTTAAATTTTTTTATTGGTTCCAGATAGTTTCAAACTCAAACCGGAACCATCCAAAACCAATGATTCCTGAACTGTAATCGTAATTAGAACCAGTCCCAAGACAGTTTATGGTTCCAGGTAAACCGGGTTAAGCATGAACTTTTGAGAAGGTCGTTGGGTTTTTATTGTGCCATTTGGATTTTACCAAAAGGTAATTGTTCCGCTATGTCAGCCATCAACATTTTGTCAGGACAAGATTCGTCCTCTTCTACATTTCATACGAAAGTCCCACCCTGGTGGTTGATTCTGCTCATCCATAATAAACATGAATTGCTATTGATTATATCGCTCAATTCTCATATCTACTGTAATGCATATTAGTCATTATGATCACATAAAACAACAACAACTAAGCCTTTTCCCAAAGAAATATGGCAACATCCTTCTTAGCAATCATTATTTAGTTAAAAGACAGGCTTTTGATTCACGCAAATCATTTCAGTCGGTTATGAAAAATTGAGTGTCGAAACATCTCATTAGAAAGAACAACTGTTGTATTAGGAACTTGTACATGATCACAAATCAAAGCTCATGGTGTCGCAGAAGTATCACCATCCACTCTAATTTCAACCGCCCATTCTCATACAACTGATCACAAATTCTGCTCGACTCAAGTGATCATAATTACAGCCAAATACAAGGTATTCAATTACTTAAATTGGTCAGAGTTTCTGCTCCCAAGTCAAAATCACTATTTCCCATTGTGAAGACCTGACAGCCATAGCGAGAGCTCCATTTTCATAATCAAGTAATTCAGATTTGAGAGAGTATCACCAGGCAGCAGACGCAGAGTCCCAGAGTTAAAGATATCTGTTATCTGTTGATTTGCACAAAAAAACAAAAACAAATAGAACTTCAAATCATGATCCAAAGAACACAAAACAATCAAAGGTGCAGAAATAAAACAGAATTGCTATGCCAAACCAGAAAGCGATGAACCAGCCAGAAATTAAAAGGTATCAACATTCACATCATAATAGCAACCCAACATTCAAATCTCATTCTTAAATCCATTTCAACATGCAAATCTCATTTTTACCAATTACATATATGCTTAAAATCGTAAATTTTCAAGATGAAGTAAAGTTCAACGGGATATCATTTACCATAGCGAAGTGCAGACCACATGCCACGGGTTAGAGCTTTACATAAAGGCCATCATCAGCATACCTATACACGAAACACATGCGTTTCGGTAAAATCCAAATCAACATCCTCAAATGGCGTAACAGAAATTGAAATCCCTTCTCCAAAGCTCATGTTTGAAAAGAAGACAATGGTGGTTAGGGCATTTGTGTGTGTGTGAGAGAGAGAGAGAGAGGGTGCACAGGACTAACCCAAAACCGAATTGAGGAGGTGATGGAGGTTGCTCAGGGATGCCAGACAGAAGATAGTCCAAAGAAAGAGAAGAACACACAAATGAGGAAGGAAAGACAAAATTCAGTTTTTTTTTTCATTTGTGGGCCCTTGAAATGAAATCAGGGCCATGTGATGGAGCCTGATGAACGGCTTGCAGGGTAAAGTTCTAAACATAAACCTAATTTCTGTACATATGAAACTCAAGCACAAAGACGATCAACAAGATGAGGAATGCGAGGATATATGTCTACCTATTACACCGCTTTCTTTAACCATCCAGGCAGTGTCAAAGAGGCCTTCATTCCAAGTCTACTGAAGAAGATTGCATATAGTATGTGCAACAAGAAAACAAAAAAACCACAGTTGAGCAGCAGCTGTCAAAAAACAGATAAGAAGTTTGATTAACAGGCCATTCAGATATGCTTGAAACAACTGACAATGGATATTATGTGTCAAGACTATAGTTATCAGGAAGTAAATAGACACAAGAAGCAATACATGAAGCACGAGAAATGAGTATTGATGAGTACATTATACCTAATAGTGCGACATGAAACTGATATGACAAAAAAAATTCGAGCTGGAAGGAAAGAAGCAAGTTCTTTTAAGGGGAAACAATTTTCACTGCAACTACAGTTAAGATCTAGCCACATACACATGATGGAAACATCCTATTGCCATGGCTAAGTAGCGAGCATAATGCCAATGCTGTTACATATCATGTGGGAAGACTGTATACACACAGTATCAATCAATATATATTGTACCCCATCATATCATATGTACCATACTTTAACTTCTTCATTTAATGAAAAATAAATAATAGACAAAATTACAAAGAAATAGAAAAATCAAAATAATCATTCCATATGATACAGTAGTACCTTACGCTGCCATATGCACTAACAAAGGAGTAAAGAACTTGATTGTATCAGTCCACATACCAAGATACAATTTTATCATATTGTACTTCGACACATTATGAGATTTATGAAATTGATTTTTGCTACCTATAATAGACTTTCAGAGTCAATGGAATTGACTATAACAAGACCTAGGTGGATATCTAAATTTTCTCAATCAAAAGTAGCAAAGGCTAGTATATGTGACAGACCAGGCTCCCAAAGATGGTATATATTGCCTTCATTGATGGGATCACGTTGACACCAACAGCTGCAAGTACATATGACACAGAAGCATGAATGTTTATGGCAATCTGCATAGGATGAAAGAGGAAAAGGTTACAATGTGAATTCTTTCAAACCAAGTTTGACTGCCATACTAAATGCTTAGAACAAAAAATCCCTTTGGAAAAGGATCAGGACATTGAAATAGAAGAGATAGACGTTCACCAGTGACAGAATGTTTTCTCTCAACAAGAATGATGATATTAAAACATAGCCCATTGCACCTAGTGCTCGAACCTAAATTTTCAGTAACCCTGCTTAGTCAACATTCAAGAAACATTGAAACATAAAAGATAAGGAAAAGTTCAGGTTAGTACCCTGTGGTTAGGATAAAATCCACTTCGGTATCTTGTAGTTAGTATCCTGCGGTTTTGGAAGTACATCATTTTGGTCAAAATTATAACTGCATTAAGTCCGTTCCAACATGATTGTTTTTTTTTAAATGTATCAAACTCATTGTATAAACTCCGCCCATGTAAGAGATCACCGTTGCATGCCGGTCCCAAGCCCAGATAAAGGAGGAGGGTTGCGTTAGGCTTCCGACAGTTAGCGTAAAACTTTGTCGGACTTAACATGGATTCTACAGAAAATAAAGAATCCATGTAGCCGATCCCATCTAGTATGGGAAAAGGCTTAGATGTAGTTGTAGTAGTATCAAACTCATTGTATATATCAGCATATTCATTAGAAAATGGATCCAATAGGGCAACATAGCAAATCACGGTGTTTGGATCCAAAACCATTAATTGTACATACTAATAATATATATCTTACATAACGTATTTTAAATATAGAAATTTAAAATATTAATTAATTATACGTGATTTTAGTTAATTTTCAGTAATTAATTGTGAAATTATTTTTAGCTTATACTAATTAAGTATACAATTTGTTTATTAATTAATTATTAAATTATATAAATTAGCTATTTATATTTAGCATTTGAAAATTAATTTTAAGTTAAAATTAGTAATCAATTAATTAATAAATTTAATGATGTTTAGTTAATATTATTAAATTACCAACAAACAATAACAACAATCAACTAATCAAGCCTTTTCCACACTAGTGAGGTCGACTACATGGATTTATAGATGTCAAAATGGGCCTGGCCTGGGGGCAGGCCAGGGAATTCCTTCCATTCAGCCCTCCTTCAAATATGGGCCAGAATTCTTGATCCCCTCCCCGGCCCATTTTGACACCTCTAAATCCATGTAGCCTTCCTTCCAACACTTAAGCAGTCTTCTTGTCCTTTAAAAATATTGATTGTTTAGTTTCTCACACCTTATTTGAACTTCCCTTAGTGACCTCTCTACCCACCTAAAATATCTACACATCTCTCATCTTACCTTCTTCGGTGCTACTCTAACTTTTTCTGATTGAAGATAAGGTCTTTCCTTATGTAGCCACATGTCTACCTTAACATTTTCATTTCTGCCACAATCGACTACCCAACCCTCCGCACCTCATAACGTTGTTGCCCTAACTGCTACTTGGTAACAGTTGTCTTTGAATGCATTTTCTGGCGTCAACACAACCTTAGTAGTATCTTATTATCACACGAAACACCTAAAGCAAATCTTCATTTAGCCAACATATGTTGATTTTATATATAACATCTCCATCAATCTTTTCATCTCTTTGAAAGACTCATTCTAAGTACTTAAAATTGTTGTCCCTTTGGGTGATGAAATGCCTACCAAATTTAACTTTCTTTATATGTTTCAACGATATTACCAAACTTGCACTTCATATATTTTGTCTTCATTCTACTGATTTCCATTGTTTTTCTCCACAACTCAAGTTTCTTATTAAAATTTTCTTTTGACTCATCTACCAATACAATATCATATGCAAATAGCACATGCAAAGGTATTTCATCTTGAATGTGCTTCATTAACTCATTTATAATTAAAGTAAATAATTATTTACTCAATTTTGACCTTTGATGTAATCCAATATTAACTTTAAAGAAGTCAATAATCCCTGCATGAGTCCTAAGTTCCTAACACATGTTTTTGCACCATTTTTCAAAGATATATTTCTTCTCTAAAATTCTTCCAAGAAAATCTCTTGGTACTCTATTATTCACCTTATCTAAATCAATGAATACCATCTACAAGTTTTTTATGACTCTGAAATGTTCCATCAAAGATCTCAGCAAGAGAATACCACACTAGTAAATACAATATTAATTTAAATATTTAATTAAAAAAAATATTATTCATATATAGTTATTGATTAATGATTTAAAACATATTATTTTATTTAGCATTAGACATTGATGGTGAAATTGCCTTTAACTTCTATTAATTAATTATACCATTATATATATTATTTAATCATAAAATTAAATTAAGCAACACAATTAATTCGATTATCTGTTAATTGACTTAATTAGAAATAATAATTTCATATTAAATTAAATTTTGAACTAACTTTTTAATACTTATACTCAATTTAATAATTAGTTTGACACCCATAAGATTTCCTTATATGATGATGGAGATTCCACTAAATTTGAAATATGGGACTAAACTTATATATTATGAAAATTTATAAAAATACATTTATTTTGTTTAATTTGTAACAAGCTTTGATTGGCTTGGGGGTAAAAGATATATGTTGGAGAGGTCATGAATTCAATCTCCTATGTGATCTCATGCTTTTTGCCATTCGAACGGACTTTACTGCATTAGCATTTTTGACGATCCATTTCCAAAACCATTCAGTACTAAAATGATCGCTGAGGAACCACATACCAAAGTGGATTTCTTCCAAACCACTGAATCTCTGTAAAAAATAGGGCAACAACTTTTGAAACAAGAAAACAAAACGTGGACAAGGGGAAAAGGCATTACAAATGTGCAAAAGGTGACTGAAAGCATCCAATTAGCACCCAAACTACAAAAGAGAAAAACCGTTAGTACTTCACAAAGAAAATAAAATCAACTACTATAGAAAACTTGCCACGTTTGAATAAATAACCTTTTAATAAATGTGATTACTGTGTTAAGAGAGTTCCTATATTTAGGCAAAAATGAGGTCTTTCTAGAGAAACAAAATGAAAGAAAGGCACACCTTAAATTTCCATACCTAAGAATAGCCAGTGAATTGACCACATTGGACTAAGTACACAATCCAAAAGAGACTCCTGAAATTAGGGTGGATATATTTCTATGTACGAAAACGAGACTTGAATTGAACAGAGCAATATAAATTGCTGCATGAGATGCATTTCATACCTCCACAATGAACCCATGGCAAGGCCAACAAATCCATGCATCAGCTGTAACAAGGCATGCAAAAAAATAAACAGATCCAGTCATACTTAACATATTCCAAATATATCCCAACCTGTGAAATTCATTTATGAAGTGTAATAGAAGAAAGTCAAGTAGTCTCAATCAAATAATGGAAGAAAATATACTTAAACCAAACAAAAACAAAACAGTTCATAGGACCAAGATTTTACGAACTTCCATTGGGCAACATACCAGGTATGTACAAGCCTTCAATGGACCTGATAATGTCAGTAACAGCATAGCAGTAGCAACCTATGAATACAACAAGATTAATAATCTTTTGTAATGCCAGTCTTGTAAAGGGGAAACAGATACATACCATAGTTTTTCTACCAGCGGCAATTCCCCATCTCATGGAAGACATCACTATTGGCAATGAGAAGAAACAACCAAAATAGTTCTACAAAGAATAGACATGGTTGGATTTAATACATGTTTGAAAAGAGAGTGAAAATAAAATTATAAAAGTATACCAAAATTCAGCTTGTTTGGAAATGAAGATGTTGAGATGGATGAGTGGTTATACAAGAAAAGACCGTATACATAATGAGGTTATTAGAAACAAATTAGGAGTGGCACCAATAGAGGATAAAATGAGAGAACATCGTTTAAGATGGTTTGGACATATAGAAAGAAGATCAAAAGAAGAACCTGTAAGAAGGTTAGAAAACCTAAATTTGGAAAGTATTAAAAGAGGTAGAGGACGACCACAAAAGTGTTTGAAAGAAACAATAAAGAATGATCTAGCTTATTGGGAGTTAACTGCTAACATGGCACACGATAGAGATCTGTGGAAACAAAGAATCCATGTAGCCGACCCCGTCTAGTATGGGAAAAGGCTTAGTTGTTGTTGTTGTTGTTGTATACCAAAATTCAGCTAAACAATATTTTGGGTGTTTTTTTAATGTTTATTTCATTTGCACCATATGCGGTAGTCGGTGCAACTCCACAAAACAAACTCCATAATTATAATCATCCTTTTGACATTAACTTTTACCGTCAATAAGCCAGCAAGTCTAACCTAGGCACAGAGTATGCCTTCATGAGCATAGAGTCGTATGCGCCATTTGACAGGACAGATAACTAAACTCGGGCATACACTAGCTGCTAATGTGAGAAACACATCAGAACATCGATAGATAAATTGGGATGGAAAGGATGGGAAAACTGGAATTTCTTTCATGTGCAGGCGAGCGGACATCATCAACTATGTATTTCACATTGATATATTTATTTGGTGCTAGACAGAATTCAAGCATGGGAATTGAAATCAAACATCCACTTCACGGTAATCTAATTTATTAAATGTCATGCTTTTGAATCCTAACATGTGTGGAGAAGAATTGATGAGCAAGTGAGGCACTTTCTATGTTGTGCTTACCAACAGAAGGGGCTGGATGTAAAGAACTTGAAATTTCCTAATCAGGCGCTACTTTCATAGTAGTTATGGAAACTTTCCACTGAGGATGCCAATTGAATTTGAATTATACAAACAACAACAACAACTAAGCCTTTTCCCATACTACATGAGGTCGGCTTGAATTTGAATTATGTGCATTTAAATAAATCTGGAGCAAAGTGGTGAGGGTACCAAAGTATGACTTGTTGCTTGACTTCGGAGTTCTGCTGGTATGACCAGAAGTGTAGCACGAGATGGATAATCTGGTTAGGTATTTGGAAATGTTGGCAATCCATAGCATAACCTTTTTGACAGAATTCATACATATCTCAGAAACAGGAATAAAACTCGGTTATGGAGAGTATCCGTGTGCAGAGAGGCCCTTTTTCAAGTTTGCTTCCAGCAGCTTTTTCCATTCTTGTTATCACAGTGCAACAGTATGTCAGCGGAGGGAGAGTTGAGGAGAATGGGATTTCCTCCTTAGAAGAGGGATTGCAGACTGGGAGTTTAATGACTAGTTTGAAACCTAGCTGGGAGTTCAATGACTGGTTGCATATTGACATCCATGATAATTCAATGAATAAGGGGTCTCCGATTTCTTGATGGATGAAACAATTGATTATTCAACCAGGTGATCATTGGAACATACGCATGAGCAAGAAAAGATGTTCCTACATGGATAACTTGATGAAGAATTTTTTGTGAGATACTACCACCATGTCAACAACCATCTGTAACTAACTATATGGGTCATTGTTCCTTCAATGAGGATGCAAAAGCTATAACTACACCAAACAGATTGCACATTTAGGCAAACATTTGGATAAACCAATGCATTTTGTTTAAGTAGGCAGGGGCAAGCTGGTAGGGAACTAAATGAAGAATTGGCTATAACTGTAAGTATGCCTAGATTTACCATATACATTTGACAATCTCGATTGGCATATGATTTTGTATGTGTCTGTGTGCATGTGTGTGCTTGCGTTCATGTTCCTCACCATGGGCATATTAGTGGCGGAGAAAGAGGAACAGATAGGAGGGAAGGAGGGCCTGGAAGATGGAAAAAAGGATAGTTGGAGTTCAAAGGGAGGATGCAGGAGTCTGGACTCAATTGAGAGAAGGGTCTTGTTGTTGAACAGGGTTAGAAAAAGTCTACAACCTTTTCAGTTGGGTCCATTAAGGGGTGTTTGATTGCAAGGCCAGGACTACAGAACTAGAACTCCAGTTCCATTTCCAGCAGCTGATAGGCCTGGTAATGGGGTAAGAAGCGGGACTGCATTTGACTATTATGAGAACTTCAAACACCCCCTTAGGGTATGCATTAGGTGGGGTAGGTCAGGTTATCTTAAAGGAAGGGAGTTGAATCCTTTTGGATTGAGGGAAGATGAAAATTTGGTTTTTCATCTCACGTTCAGCCTCTCTTTCTCATGAACACTTTTGGGAATATAAAAGGTGCCTCAACTGAGATTTAGAAAAGATAATGAGGCAGGATGAAATATGACAAAACTGAACCATTAAAAGTAGAAGTACAGCAAAATCGAGCATTATCTTGTTCTCATTCTTCCCTCACAAGATTCAAAAGACTTCTATTCTGATGGTGACCGTAACGACAATGTTTTTGGTGATAATGCCGAAGATGACGCATCCAATTCTCGTATAAAAGTAGGCAGCCTCATGTTCATTTTTCTTTCTGTTTTCTTCCTCTTTAGTTCTTCAATGATCCAGTGATCTGCCCATAAAGATGTGTTCTGGACTCTTGATCTCAAAATGTTGAGATGAAGCATAAAAGGAAATCAAAATTTTGCTTTGGAAAAGGGTATACAGAAGTTTTCTGGAAATTCTCTTGGTAGTTTGGCTGATTTTTAATTGATTTACTGGGGCTTTAGGGTTTTAGTTGTGATTTTCAGTTCGAATTTATAGTCTGTTGCCCTCCCAATGTTATTTGGGGTTCTCTTCTTTCTTTGCCGTAGTCTGTGCTAAGGTTTCAATTGTTGTAATTTCTAAGATTTCTTTCCATATCCTTATCTCCTTAGAGGTATGAAGCTTTTGATTTTTTGGTATCATGAAGATGTTTAGGGGGAAGTATTATATGCTTCGGTTAAATTTTGAGGGACCAACAAAAAGACCTCTGTTGAATCACTTTATTATCAATTATAAATGTACGGATGCAACATTTTAGTTGTCATTTTCTCTTAGATTTCAAAAAGTCCAACAGCTGGTATCAAGTAAAATGACCTTATGGATTAACCTTCCTACATGGTTACAGTCTCTGGCATCTATATTCAGGGTTTATTACTGCAGTAAGATAATTCTGGTGCAAGTATCCATTTTTTATATTTTTGATTTGCTAGTTAGAAGTGTAACATTCTGATATATTCTTGTGGTTTGTTATGCTCTATGCAGAACAAGGCCAATATTTGAAGGAGTTTTTCGCATCAAGAACAGGTTGATTATTATCTAACTTTATGTTCATTGATCTCGTAGAAGTTGATGACATACTCCTTACTAGTCACTACTGCCCTCTTCGTTCCACCCTGTTTCTAGTGAATTTTGTTCTTTTCATTGAGATGTTTCTAGTTGTTGGATTCTCTTGAAATGTAAATCTTGTGTTCTCATTTTCAAATGGATAGGACATGCATGTAATTAAGAAGCTTCAAAATAAAAGATCCATGGCACTTCGAATATATTTGATAGACAACGTTTTCTAATAGTGTGGCTTAAGGTTTAGTGTTCAAACTAGGAAATGCCTAGAAAGATCCTTCCAATTCACACCATCTACTTGCCCCTGTACCTGCATCAGTACCCTGATGGGAGGCACTAAGTGACTGGTGTTATATGCTCATGACAGCATAATTGCCATGACTAATCATGAGTTTGTTTCTTAGAACAAAACTTTCATAAAAAGAATGCTGACCTAAGTATTTGATATGCGCCCTTTGAGTGAAAAATCATAGTGATGATTTTTTTTGTTTGTTTGCAGTTTATCATGCAATGGCAATGCTAACATATGAAAACATCTCTTCTTTATCTAAGAAGATAACTGATTTTTCACATTAAAAAGGAGGAGGTTGGTAAAAAGTTTTTTTCATTCTTTGTATTTTCATGCAGTCCCACTATATGCATATGTCTCTTCTTTGTTTAAGAACATAACTGATTTTTCACATTAAAAAGGAGATTGCTAAAAGGTTTAGAACATGTATAATAACAGATAACTTTTATTTTGTGAGGTGGTGTCGAGCACAACACAAAAAGTAAAGGTATGCATTTATGGTGATCTTATATATAATCATGATGATCATAGTGATTCTATTTCTAAGTAACATATTATACATGGAAGTCATTTAAATATGATTAATATTATATGATAGTTTGATTGCTTTATTTGAATATTTGAGCAAAGATACTTTGCAGTCCGAGCCTCCCTAGGATAAAAATCCTGGTTCTGCCCCAGCATGTTCCCATATAAACCCTAGCAGGTACTTTGCTGAGATTCCCACCAAATGTATTACAGGCTGAGAGGGAGAAAAGAGCAGCATAACCTTAACTATGCCATGATATGTCCCCTCAAAAAATGATTGTAGCATGTGAAACCTAACATTTCATAAAACAATGGTCTTATTAGGATACTTCTCGCCCAACTCCCCGTTGGTTACCAAGAAGTTGCTCTCCCGTACATTAGATTACACCATATCACTCCCGACATGATTCCACCGCTGGAGTTGGCATTACAATGGTTTGTCCATTTTCGACATTCCATCACAAATTATCAAACTAAATTCATTTGATCCCTCTGGCTAAAAATTCCACATCTGTTCATATCACCAGTAGTTCATCTTGCCCTCTAGGGGAATGACATACTAGCGATTATCTTGCTCTATCTGGGGTTCTTATCGCAAAAGAAGAAATCAATTTTCAAGTTAAACTATACGTGGTAAGCTTCAATTTCAAGTAACGAGCAAACATCATAAATGAATGAACAAAGGAGGAATGGTAAAAAGATACGAGTTCACCTCGATCGCGAGTGAATTACTCAGGTAATAAATCAATCCGGTGACAGCCGCAAACATCGCGCACTCAACGAGCCTCAGCGTGCTCCGATAAACATCGTCATCGATCAATATAGCCACATTATCTGCCAGGACTCCTTCGATATTCTCGGCCAAAGAATCAGAAGATTCGTTCTCTACCGCCTTGGCAATACTGAAAGTCTTGCGAAGACTATGTGAGGTGTAAAATCTTGGTACTGTCCATGTGGAGAGTCGATAAAATATTGGTCCTTCATGGAACAAATTAGGAAAAAGAAGGGAGGTTCTGCATAGAGAGAAACCCTTGTTAGAGCTCACAAACAGTGACTTCATGGTTCAGAGAGATGAGGATTGTGCCCTTATCCGCTTATCGTCATTAAAAAGCACCTCCGAGGCAAAGGCAGAAGTTCGAACGCGAGGCAGCCGCATCTCATACGCGCATTTGGATTATGTAGACTGGCACATGGGGAGAGAGAAGGGGGATCATAGTGATTCGGGTTAGCCCGTAGTGGTACCAGGCTTACCGCATTTTCACGAGGAAGAGATGATACGTTTCTAAAATGATATTCATCAAAAGGTTTTGGAGTTAAATGTAAATGTGGCAGTCGACCTTTAAAGTAGGATTGTGGTGTTGATTGATTAAAAAGTTTTCTTAGGCTTCATCTTCACTTGATTTACCTTTACCACATCGGAATGCCAGTCAAAAGTGAGCAAAATGTTTTTTTTAGTTGTAAAATATGATATATATAAAGTCCAATATGTTGGTCGTTTGAATGCAGAAAACATGCTTGTTTAGTGGGCAACTTGCATGTATTGTATGATCTTTTTATTGTTTAGTTTACAAATAGTTGTTATGTTAAAGCATTTTCGAATTGCTTTAACAAAACCACATAAACAAATTCATTCACATAGAATAATATATCTGATTTTATTTATGTTTATGTGCATTTTTTTCTCCTCATAGCAACCCTTCATTGTTCATTTTTGAATTTTATTTCCATATGCATCAATGGATTTCTACATGTTTTTTGGCAAACTAGTAGGAATATTATGTTTGTGATTTGTTTCCTTTTATCAAACACATATGAATGATTGTGAAGAAATAGATATACATATAACTTAATGAGCTAACAAATATAAGAAATCAAATAGGGAGGGCAGCGAAACCACCGCATGCCATATTTTTTCCCGCTATTAAGTGGGAATCGCGAATGAATGGAGTCACCCAAAGTCTTTGAGGATCCGCAGCTTCGAGAGAACTCCAACAAGAGTGGTGAGGACGAAGAAACTTGACTGTCGACGCCGCCTTGGGTTGGATGGACTTAGAAGGTTCTAGAGAAATGGGGTAAGAGCGACCCTTGTCGGCCTCAAATCGGCTGTACAACGGCAAGCATTCATCGGATTCCACGATAATAAACCCAAAACAGATTATGGACATTTTCCGACCAAAGTCGATGTCGTTCAGAGCTAATTCTAGTTTGGGTCAAGGGGGATTTGATCAGCTTTGGTAGTTGGGTCAATTCCTATAGCCCGAAAAATGCCAGAAATGGGAAGCATTGCTGGACTTTCTCCCCTATCGAACTAAAAAGCATTTTCCCTCTTTTTGTTCTCATTTTTTCAGTGAAACCCTGCCGCCAAGAGGTGGTTTGGGTCCAGGCGGGAGGCACGAGATCGAGTGAACGACATGGGACCACCATCAATCCTAGTCGATGTATAAAATGGCAGAATCACTCTTAAAATCCATTAATGTATGGTTAGGGTTGAGGCGTGTTGGGTATGCTTGTAAGCGATTATAACGTTCTACGAGTATCAATCAACATGACACAGGAATCATCCATGCCACGTGGTTGGTACCCGTGAACCATTAACAAATATGAAGATGGGATAACCCATATAATAAAAACATATCAGAAGTTCATTTATTTATATACAATTTAAGATCCAACAAGACAATGATATAACAGAAAGAAATTCAAAATTACAAGAAACCTATCAACTCCTATCATTTGCATCGAAAGACAAAGTTCTACTTCAATGTCTCACATGCTCAACATCTCTCCTAGCTACAAACAACAACAACAACTAAGCCTTTTCCCATACTAGACGGGGTTGGCTACATGAATTCTTTGTTTCCACAGATCTCTATCATATGCCATATTAGCAGTTAACTCAGAATAAGCTAGATCATTCTTTATTGTTTTTTTTCAATACTTTTGTGGTCATCCTCTATTTCTTTTAATACTTTCAAAATTTAGTTTTACATACCTTCTTACATGTTCTTCTTCTGATCTTCTTTCTATAAACGATATTTTCTCATTTTATCCTCTATTGGTGCCACTCCTAATTTGTTTCTAATAACCTCATTATGTATACGGTCTTTTCTTGTATGACTACTCATCCATCTCAACATCTTCATTTTCTGTCACATACATCTTTTGTACATGTTGATGGTTAATTGCCCAACACTCAGAATCATAAAACATGACAGGTCTAATTGTTGTTCTATAATATTTATCTTTTAAATTTAATGATATCTTCTTATCATAAAGAATACCTGACGCTCCTCTCCATTTTAACCAACCAGCATTAATTCTATGCATAACATCTCTATCAATTCTTCCATCACTCTGAAAAATTGACCCTAATTATTTAAAACTTTCCTTTTGGGGGATGCAATGTGTGCCAATTTTAATTTTTATGTCCTCTGAAGTAACCAAATGATCAAACTTACATTCCATATATTCTATGTTTGTTCTACTAAGTTGGAGGCCTTTGCTTTCTAATGTTTCTCTCCACAGTTCCAATTTTCTATTAACCTTTTCCTTACACTCTTTCACTAACACAATGTCATCTGCAAATAACATACACCAAGGCACTTCATCTTGAATATGTTTTGTTAACTCATCAATCACCATTATAAATAAGTATGGACTTAAAGTTGATCCTTGATGTAACCCAATATTAACTTCAAAGAAGTCTGTCATTCCTTCATGAGTTCTCACATGTTTTTGCACCATTATACATATATCTTATAAGGTTAATGTATGTCAATAGGATACCTCTTTTTTTCAAGATTCTCCAAAGAACCTCCCTCGGTACTATATCGTAAGTTTTACCTTGAAATTCATATAAAATAAAACCTTAGCACCACACTCTTCTTATAGATGGATGCGATCTCTTCATGGATAATCATACTAAATACATGCACTATTTCAAATCATGCAGTGAGAAAATATATATCATCTAATAAAAACAATATCATTACCAAATATATATGCATAATCAAACACTCATTAATATGCAACTTAGTTTTGATATCATAAACTCTATAGTGTAACAAATCACTGTCATGCTGACAATGCCTCCAGTATGTCGGGCCCAAGATCTTAGCACCTCACAAGGGCTCACTAAGTCTAGCCCCTCGAGTCCATAGGACAAAAGTATCTGGATACACTATTAATAAAGTCATGCATTCAACCATAAAATCACAACAATATCTTTAGAATCACATCACATATCTACAATAACCTCCATGGAGCCATTTCCCAAGGTCCACAAAGCCACATCCAGATCCACATCAGTCACATATATTCAGTTATGTCAAAATAATCTATCTATATCAAATCGTATGTTTGTATCAAGTATCAAATCCATTCTACTATATACCAACTCTCCACTCTTGTTCACTAGTTTCACTTATCCTCAACTTAGGCATGTTTTAACTGACATGAGTTGCCCACTTCAATAAGCTAGCTCAACCAATAAAGTAGCCAACACAACTCAACACATCTACGAGTTAGGACTATCCGATATGTCCATCTACGATCCATTAACATCATACATTGTCGTGGAAAGTAGATCCATATTGATAGTATTTCACTCACCTACAATGATAACCAATGAGATAACACTAACAAATATGTCAATTTATAATTCATCAACATCACATATCGTCATGAAAGATATATCTATACCCATTAAATGGTTTACTCGCACATAAACATACTGATGTCATGCATCCATATACTCATCAAAGCATTTTAAAGACTATTTCACAAACTAAGACATATATACCCATTTAAAAGTATTAACAAATATTTCACAATCTCATGCATCATTTGAAAGCAATTAAAACTATCCCTAGTATGTAACTGAAAAGATAACACATCCACTTACTTGGAGTTTCAATGTAGATCCAAATATAATAGTATTAACTCCTCCTTAATCATCTTAATTTAATCCCTAAATTATGATAAAAATAAAATATTAATATTTTACATTCAAATACAAACCCAATGGTTTAAATCACGTCAAAATTGGATCTCAAACGAGTCCAAAAATCCTAAACACCCAATCTGTATCCATATAGTCCTATTTGGATTCAATAAAAGAGTCCAGATCCAAATATGTTTAAAATGAATCTCGGTTCACTATAGACCCAAATTCGAATCCAAAACGATGTCTCTATAGGGACACTATTTCGGTTTCCTATTCGGTGTCATCCAAACCTGACATGACACGTTGAGTTGGTTCAACTGCCAAAACTGGTAATTTTGGCTAATTCCTTTGATATTTCAAATGCCAAACGGTCCACCGCCGGTAGACAGAACATTTTCCCCATCCTTGGTTGCCGATCATCAGTGGTTTCGCTAGAAAAGACAGGGAGAGGGGCGATTGACCCCTTTTTCTCAAAATCCCGCTGAAAATTGTACGGTTTTCGGTGATTTCGCCTTTAAAATGAATGGAGAAGGGTGATTCTCATACCTTGGCCTCTTAGTAGATGGATTTGGCCATTTCGCCCCTTTAATCGGTTGTTTTTTGATAATCATTGGGATTTTTCAGTGGTCTTCCTCTTTTTTCCATTGTTTCTCTCTCTAGCTCTCTCTTTCTTTCTCTCCCTCTCTCTCTTATGCTTGCGAATGACAGGAAGGTGGTCATCACCTTCCTTGCTTCCAAGTGGTGGCCGTCGTGGCCACCACTAGAGTTTAAAGACTGCTCCAACTATCGAGTCCCATGCAAGACCCAATTAGATTAGATCGGGTCTGTTGGACCAAATTCGGTCCAAACTTCATAATCTACTTGTAGACATGAAAATTCTCATTCCGAAGTTTATGAGAAAAACTTGAAATGAAAGTTTTCACACCTACGCTTACGTGAGCGTGCCAACTAGTTTAAAACTAGCAAATATATTTTGAAAACTTTAGACTCATATGCCATTATAGGCAAGCAGGATCTTTTCACACAATCCTTCTTAAACCGATGCTCAAGGGTTGGTATTGAGCGCTTAGAAATTTCAATTTGACAGCAAATGTAACTCCATTCCACGTGAGCAAGTGTTTTTGAAATAGTTTTGAGCTTGTGCACTTTGATTCAATACTTGGAATGTGCAAGCTACTGAAAAACAGAAAATTCGGTTTTAAGAACTTCTTTCTAAAAGGGATTTGAATACTTTACAGGTCTCCAAAAATCTTCCCAATTTTATCAGACCAAGCTGGTAGTATGAAGAGTCTGTAGCCCTTTTCAAATATGAATTCAGAGTAGTATTGAACCAGAATTAAATAATTGAATTAGACTGACTTACTAACTCGGAACAGTTCTATTTTAGAAATACAAAGACTCAAAGATGAGCTTGTATCTCCCTAATCAGAACTCCAATTTTGTGATTTTGATGTTTCTGGAAAGCTATGGATGCTAGCTTTGCAATGCATCAAGAATCAGATTGATTGGATTCTTGTGGATAGAGATATGAGACTTTTATCCAATTTCTGTTTCAGGAAATCCGACTGTACAACAAAAGTATAGAAACTAAGCCGGTCTTTATCCAATTTTATTAAGTGGCTGGGCGGCCCTAAAATGTGTTTATGAATATAATGATGCAAACTCACACGAATTTAAAATACAACAACCCTTAAATTTTCAAAGCAAATTACTGGAATATAAATGAATTGAAAGTATTTTATAGCTTAAGCATAGAGGGGATTAGAAGTATCAAACGATTATAGAGTATATTGGGGTAGAAGCTTATCAACAAACATTTAGTGTGCGTGTGTGTATGGTGTTTCATCTACGAAATTAAACTTGCAGCAAATCTAACTATTATAACGTGGGGGGAGATGAAACTCCATTATTATAACCCCATTTAATTGAATTTGAATGAAAAAGATGAATTGAAATTGAATCAAAATATACTTACACGAGATAGCATGATAAATCAGAGATTCAAGAGTGAACTCCGGCCCCTTTGGCTCCTTCTTCTTCACCCAAACTCCTTAGCACACACCTACCTACCCTCTTCTTCACCCAAACTTGGAAGTGGACGTCCTCCTTTGCTGAAAATGTCCTGCACCTAAACTAGCACACACTCCCTTGAGATAGCCTCTCTCTCTCTCTCTTGTAGGATTTTGGAATGTAATCAAACCAAACTTCAAGAATGAAGTCGGCCAAGTCTTGGACGTCTTCCTTCAAGCTCCCACAATCTCTCCCCTAGCTTCCCTCTTCTTCTTCACCCTCTAATGGATGTCCCTCCTTGCTGGAAATCCCTGCTTCTAGCCTAGCACACACCCCAAAGTTTAGAGTCTCTCTCTCTCTCCAAGTCCTTCCCCTTGAACCTGCCCACCCCTTGGCCCAAGGGGGCTGAATTCTAGCCCCTTTCATGGGGTGGGTTGGACCAACTCCCTTGCTCTTTTCTTGATCCAATTCAAGTGGTCCTCATGTTGACTTGGACCAGCCCATGTGGGCTGGGCCTAGGTGCAGCCAAATTGGGCATGGCGCAACTGGTCCCTAGCATGGTGCTTTAACTTGATATTTTGTCCTAGCCATGTGTCTCATAGCTAGGTTCTTTTCCTTTAGGATTTGCTGCTCCCATTTGAATTTGATATGTTCTTCTTATCCTCATCTTGGATCAAACTTCATTTTATTTTGAGAGGTTTGGCTGCAACATGATCTTGGGCATGTCTTGATCTTCAACTCAATTCTTCATTTAATTCCATTCCACTTTGATGTTGAGTTCATACGGCTTGATTTCTTCTTGATGATCATGGCCTCAAGTCCGACTCTAGCTTGCTCTTGAATTGATGTGTTTGATTGGGTCTTTGGCAAGCTTGATTCTCTTCTATGAAATTGGATTTGGTCTTGATGAGATTCGAATATGATTGAGTTTGATCTTGATTGATGCTTTCAACTTTATCTTCTTTCTGGGGATCGGGGCTCGGATTTGGTCTTTGCTTGCTTCGAAACTCATGGTTTTTTTAACTTAAATTTAAAACCTTTAAAGTATTTTCCAAAAACTTTAAAATTTTGGGTTTTTTGAATTTAAAGGTTCATAAAGGCTTTAAACTGGTTTTCAAAATTTTGAAGTTTTTGAAAATATTTTAAAATTTTGGGTGTTTGTAGATGCCCCTATTTGGCATTAATCCAAATTGATTTGGATAATGGCAAAGAAGAAACACCATTTTATGGATTTACTTCCCAAAATTTCTTTAGAGAATATAAATAAATCCTTCATTTCGTAAACTCCTTTTCTTGGATCTCAGGAGAGGGATTTGCAGCCAAAAGGAACTTTTTCCTATATGGGGCATGATCATGCATGAATGACTTCTGAATTCATGCATGGTATGAGTGAGATGAGCTTTTTGGGAGAGTCAATTTTGGGGTTTTTGAGCTTGGAGAGAGCCTTTAAAGGCTGGCTGCCCTAAGCAGAATTATCCCATGTCTTTTTTTTCTTGACATTTTGGGTTTTTTCAATTTTTTTTTTCAAAAAGGAACTCCTTGTTTCTTCTATAAAAAAGGACTTCCAATTTTTCATACTTCCCTTCATTTGGATTTCGATGCCTACTACTTGGTAGAGATTTTTGGTAAGAAATTTTGGAAAATATTTCAAAGTTTCCTTTCCCACAAAACAAAGTCTAATTCTAAAACAAAATAAAATCCAAATGAGTAGATTCTATTTCTACTCTAGGATTTTCATGGTTGAATCTTTTTTCATTGAGACAAGATGTGGGGACATGGGAAAGAGTTATTATGGTCCCTTCTGAAGCATCCCGTGGTTTAAGGGAAAGAGTCAGAAAATTACTCTTTTGAGCTTTGGCTTTTGCTTTTTCTTTCTTTCTTTTTTCTTTTCTCATTTTTCAAGAGAAGACCTCTTTCGAATAAATTTTTGTATTCCCTTTGTCTATTCAGAGAAGACTTCTTCTCGGAGGAGTTTTTGTATTCTCTTTTTCTTTTTATTTTTTTCTTTCAAAAAGAAGACTCCTTTTGAAGAAGTTTTTGTATTCTCCTTTTCCTTTTGGGAAAGACTTCTTTTTCGAGGAGTTTTTGTATTCTCTTTGTCTTTTCTTTTTTTTCTTTTGAATATTGCCAATTTTTCTTTTTGGAGAGAGAAGTAAAATGAGGGGAAAGCTTATCCCTTTGGTTACTCGATTCAACCAAGATCATCTCATTTCTTAATAGCATCTACCATTTAAAAATATTTTGCTATTTTGAACAAGGCTTCATTTTGTAAGCCAAGGATTTTTGAAATGTCACCAATTTGATTTTGAAAACTCTACTTTTCGTAAAGCATCAAGTCCTTCATTTAGGGTCATACAATCAATCTTGATCCTTTTTTCAAGAAGTTTCAAAGGAGCTCAATTTTTAAAAGTCTTTTCGAAAGAATTTAACATAGACCCTTTCAAGTATTGGGCATTTTCGGGGTCTACTAAATTTCTACCCACAAAATCAATCAATCAACATGTATTATCGATTTTTGTTACCCTTTTTATGACATGGGGACAATCCTACTTGGGCTGTCACCTTTTTGGGCTCTTTGGGTGAATGTGATGCTTGACATGTAAAAATGTACTCCATGTGATACAATGGAAACACATGCTTTATGAAATGATGACAATATGAAATGTATTCCACATGATATGATGGAGATACATGTTTTATGAGCTTAAGTCTCCATGAAGGTGTCTAGGGGATGCATTTTTAATGCCCCTAATTTGATATGAGTCTATGATATCACATGGCCTCAAGGTGAAGGGCCATGGATTTTCAAAAGGAATTCTAGGTGGACGATGGAATGACATGTCCATGCATTTGACAATTATGACATTTCTAACATGACCATAATAAGTTTTTGCTTAAGGATGGACAAACATAACCAGCCCTAAGTGATCTTCATGGCCATCATATTTGAATTGACATGATCTCCACATTCTCCACCGTGGGACTCATGTATTTATCCTAACCTCATCAAGGTTTTTATATCAACAAGATGCTGAAAAATTTTCTTTTCATATGTAGGGTTAAAAATTTTTAAATCAAAACTTGATCTTTTGAAGAAGTAAATTTGGGAAATCCTTCCTTTCTAAAAATTTTCAATGTCTTGAAACCAAGGCGTTTTAATACAATTTTGGTCACTTTGGCAAGCCATCCAAATCGTGAGTGCCAATTGTGCATGTTTTGAAAGAACCGACCACTCTTAGGGCCAATTCTTGACTTGCCAAACTTTCAAAATTTTGGTTTATAACAAGAATCTCCAAAGACTATGATGCATGAGACCCTAGATTTTCGAAAATTTTAGGCCTTGTATGAGTGCTTCATACTTAGCAACATCATTTGATCATACAAAATCTAGTCGAATGGCACTTGGGGTTTTTCTTTTCTCGAGAGATATGAAGATGATTATCATACCTGCCCCTTGATTTTTTTGTTTCCCCAAAATACATTTTCTATATTTGATTTAAAACAATTTGTCAAAGCATGGTTTTGAAATTCATTTGAAAAATATGCCTTCATGGGGCATCAGATCAAGTGTGGGATGTGTTAGAAGAGACAATTTAGTCACATGATCTAGGGCTTGTTCCTTTAATGGAGCTGCCATTTATATAGCCTACCCGTTAGGATAGGATTTTCAAACAAGTGCTTGATTCAATCGACATTAATCATCTTTCATGACATGGGGAATAATGTCTCAATTTTGGAAGCCTATACCAAGCACGATTTTCTCTATGGCTTGGTGATTCCTTTCACAGGCCAATAGAGCTTTCGAAGTGTCATAAATGACATACTTTCTATGGATATCATCTTCCTATTGATCAAGTAAAGCACCTGATGCATTCACATGAGATCTAAAGTTTTATTTTGAAGGTTTTGAAAATCGGAGGATTTACCATAAATTTTTCGAAAGCTTTTTGGAAATCATCATGCAAATTTTTTAACCCATTTTCTCAAAAGATCTCATTGAGAGGTTGGCATCTTGTTGGCTTGGAATTAACCTTGAAGGTTTCAAATTTGATTCAAATGGAGACATGCCTATGATGGCTCGATACTTAGGGGTCAACTCTCATGCCCCTTTGGCTTAACACAAACCTTAAACTCGAGTTCTAAGATGATGTCTAGATCCGATATTGTTCATGCAAATATATGACTTCAAAATGCAATGCATGATGCTCATGTAAACATGCACACACTATGGGTTAGACTCACTCTAAAATCCCCTTCTATGAAATTTCCAAGTCAAGGATTCTACGAATTTTGGGAAGCTTGGAGGCATGGTCTTTCCTCCTTGCTTTGATGATTCTCAAGCATTAAACTCTAGGGAAGTGCTAGGTAAGAGAGAGCTATGATAAGCTTGGACGATTTTGACTTGGGATTATATACATTCTTCGAAAGGATTTTGAAATTGGTTTTGTATATGGCAATTGTTTTTGGAGTTTTTGAAAAGTTTCGATTTTTTTATTTTTTTCAAAACACAATTTCAAGGATCCCTATAAAAGACTTTCTTTTGGAAACTTTTTCTCAAATAAAGAATGGGGGAATGAATGAAAACAAATTTCTTTTCAAAATTTTCAGATTTTTTAAATATTTTTAGGATTTTGAAGGTTTTTTCAATTTTTTTGGTTTTGGGAATATCTAATTTTTTTGATTTTTGAAAAGGGGGGATATTCCATCGAACCTACAAAGAAAACTCCATGAATTAGACTTCAAACAATAGATCTAAGCCATGGGTTTCGGTTTTAGTGGGTTCTAGGGGCACCCTTGACCCAAGTGGTCTTAGGTGGTGGCTCAGGGGGTATAGATGGGATATAGCCCAATCCATATCGATTCGGGTTTGGTGTAGGTATGATTGGTTCTAGATTACCTTGGTTTTTAGCTCCTAGTCCTTGGTATGGTGTATATCCCATGTTTAAGATCATATTCCAATGCTTTTTGATTTTTGAAAAAGTTTTATAAAGTGCATGTCCTTAGAATATGGAATCGTCCATATCATGGATATATACACATTTTATTTTGGTTTGGAGCTGGGATGTATGGGTGGTGGAGGACTTGGGCGTAGGGTGTTTAAGCTTTCCTAAGTGGTGACTGGTTTTGACATGCTCCTTAGGTGCGATCCAATGTGCCCCTAGGGATGGAGTATTTGGGCTTTGGGCCGTAGGCTTGGGTTCATGGCACAAGACTAGGCTTGAGGAAGTTTGCATGGTAGAGTTAGGTGTTCTTAGGATATCGATGCATGCCTTAGTAATCATGTCTACCATATTTTGATTTTTATTTGGTTTTTGATTTTGAAATTCTTTTTCTTGGTGCGAGACATTCAACGCATCTTGAAAAGCTTCATTTTTGGGCATGTTTTGTGGGTTTGTGGGTGCGTGGGTGTGATTCAATGAATCCAATGACACTACATCTAGAGGAGAGTTTAGAGGAGGAAGAGTTTGGGACATACCTCTTTTCGGCTCGTCTACCTTTGTATGGTGAGAGTAAGTCTTATCCTTGAGTGACTCATGCGTGGCTTCGAGCTCCCGTTTCCTGTCCGTTTCCAATCCTAGGTGTATATAACTCTCTCGTGAGGTGTGTTGAGTGTGGATCTCATGCCCCACTCTGTGTGTGTGCCCAGGAATGTGGACTTCATTCCCAACTTTTGGAATTTCAACTTTTTGTTTTCCAAGCTTTTTTGGTTTTTGAAAATTTTTCAGTTTTTTTTGGCTTTTTGAACTATAAAAATCTTTTTTTGGTTTTTGCTTGGAACTTAGGGTGCTTGGATGCTTGGAATTGGATGATTTGATCTGCATTCGAGCTTCATCTCCAGTCTCATATCCTTCATCAAATTTTGGATTTGATTTGGTTTTCCTTTCATGATCTTTCTCTCTATGTGCCCAAGATGAGCTTTCATGATTGATGCGCCTTGGCCTTATGGCTTAGAGCATCGATCTTCCTAAAGATTTCTTTTATAGTAGTCATCTCTTGGGCTTTAGAAGATTTGGAAAACCACTTTGAATCTTTCGACGAGGATTTCCTTGGCTTGTTTTCATCCATTGTTTTCAAAATTTGTGCACAAGTTTGAAAAAAAAAACACTAAGTTTTTGCAAAGTTTTTGGAGTTCACTTTTTGAAAGAAAGTTTCTTAAGACCTGAGTCTCACCGGGCGTGCCATTTCTGTAGACATGAAAATTCTCATTCCAAAGTTTATGAGAAAAACTTGAAATGAAAGTTTTCACACCTACGCTTGCGCGAGCATGCCAGCTAGTTCAAAACTAGCAAATATTTTGAAAACTTTAGACTCATAGGCCATTGTAGGCAAGCGGGATCTTTTCATTCAATCCTTCTTGAACTGAAGCTTAAGGGTCGGTATTGAGCCCTTAGAAATTTCAATTTAATAGCAAATGCAACTCCATTCCACGTGAGCAAGTGTTTTTGAAAGAGTTTTGAGCTTGTGCACTTTGATTCAATACTTGGAATGTGCAAGCTGCTGAAAAATAGAAAATTCTGTTTTCAAAGCTTGTTTCTAAAAGAGATTTGAATACGTTACAAGTCTCCAAAAATCTTTCCAATTTTACCAGACCAAGCTGGTAGTATGGAGAGCCTGTAGCCCTTTTCAAATATGAATTCAGAGTAGTATTGAACCAAAATTAAATAATTGAATCAGACTGACTTACTGACTCGGAACAGTTCTATTTCAGAAATACAGAAACTCAAAGATGAGCTTGTATCTCCCTAATCAGAACTCCAATTTTGTGATTTTGATGTTTCTGAAAAGTTATAGATGCTAGCTTTGCAATGCATCAAGAATCAGATTGATTGGATTTTTGTGGATAGAGATATGAGACTTTTATCCAATTTCTATTTTAAGAAATCCGACTGTACAACAGAAGTATAGAAACTAAGCTGGTTTTTATCCAATTTTATTACATGTCTGGGAGGTCCTAAAAATCTTGCCAATTTTATTTAGAGTGTCTTAAGGTGTGTGGAGTAAGTGTACCAAATTTCAAACTAATCGGAGCAAGCATCAAGAAATTAAAAATGCAGGAACAGATAGATGGAGAGATGCTGAAATCCTGTTTTCTGTGTTTATGAATATAATGACGCAAACTCACATGAATTTAAAATGCAACAACCCTTAAATTTTTAAAGCAAATTACTACAATGTAAATTAATTGAAAGTATTTTATAGCTTAAGCATAGAGGGGATTAGAAGTATCGGATGATTATAGAGTATATTGGGGTAGAAGCTTATCAACAAACATTTAGTGTGCGTGTGTGTATGGTGTTTCATCTACGAAATTAAACTTGCAGCAAATCTAACTATTATAACGTGGGGGGAGATGAAACTCCATTATTATAACCCCATTTAATTGAATTTGAATGAAAAAGATGAATTGAAATTGAATCAAAATATACTTACACAAGATAGCATGATAAATCAGAGATTCAAGAGTGAACTCCGGCCCCTTTGGCTCCTTCTTCTTCACCCAAACTCCTTAGCACACACCTACCTACCCTCTTCTTCACCCAAACTTGGAAGTGGACGTCCTCCTTTGCTGAAAATGTCCTATACCTAAACTAGCACACACTCCCTTGAGATAGCCTCTCTCTCTCTCTCTCTTGTAGGATTTTGGAATGTAATCAAACCAAACTTCAAGAATGAAGTCGGCCAAGTCTTGGACGTCTTCCTTCAAGCTCCCACAATCTCTCCCCTAGCTTCCCTCTTCTTCTTCACCCTCTAATGGACGTCCCTTCTTGCTGGAAATCCCTGCTCCTAGCCTAGCACACACCCCAAAGTTTAGAGCCTCTCTCTCTCTCCAAGTCCTTCTCCTTGAACCTGCCCACCCCTTGGCCCTTTTTATAGGCCAAGGGGGCTGAATGCTAGCCCCTTTCATGGGGCGGGTTGGACCAGCTCCCTTTCTCTTTTCTTGATCCAATTCAAGTGATCCTCTTGTTGACTTGGACCAGCCCATGTGGGTTGGGCCTAGGTATAGCCGAATTGGACATGGCACAACTGGTCCTTAGCATGATGCTTTAACTTGATATTTTGTCCTAGCCATGTGTCTCATAGCTAGGTTCTTTTCCTTTAGGCTTTGCTGCTCCCATTTGAATTTGATATGTTCTTCTTATCCTCATCTTGGATCAAACTTCATTTTATTTTGAGAGGTTTGGCTGCAACATGATCTTGGGCATGTCTTGATCTTCAGCTCAATTCGTGATTTAATTCTATTCCACTTTGATGTTGAGTTCATACGGCTTGATTTCTTCTTGATGATCATGGCCTCAAGTCCGACTCTAGCTTGCTCTTGAATTGATGAGCTTGATTGGGTTTTTGGCAAACTTGATTCTCTTCTATGGAATTGGATTTGGTCTTAATGAGATTCAAATCTGATTGAGCTTGATCTTGATTGATGCTTTCAACTTTATCTTCTTTCTGGGGATCGGGGCTCGGATTTGGTCTTTGCCTACTTCGAAACTCATGATTTTTTTAACTCAAATTTAAAACCTTTAAAGTATTTCCCAAAAACTTTAAAATTTTGGGTTTTTGAATTTAAAGGTTCATAAAGGCTTTAAACTGGTTTTCGAAATTCTAGAGTTTTTGAAAAGATTTTAAAACTTTGGGTGTTTACACTACCCCATTACCAAAAATTTTTGTCCTAAGAATTTTAAATCATACTTGAAGAGATGGAGATGCTTATCGCGTATATCCTATTCCATTTTCCAAGTAGTCTCGCTCTCTGAATGGTTATTGCACTGAACCTTGACTAACTTTATCACACGTCGATGTAGAACTTGTTCCTTCCAATCGATTATAGTGATAGGATATTCTTGGTAGGTTAAATATTCTTGTACTTCGAGTTGTTTTGGTTCAAGCATGTGAGAAGGATTTATAATGTACTTTCATAACATCGACACTTGAAGAACACTATGTATACCTTCATTGTCGCAGGTAGATAAAGTCTATAAGCCACTTCTCCAACTTTGTCAGTGATAAGATACGACTCTACATATCGGAAACTCAATTTACCCCTTTGTCCAAATCGCATAACACCTTTTGTTGGAGATATCTTGAGGAATGCCAAGTGACCCACTTGAAATTCTAATAGTCAGCGACGAGTGTCTGCATAACTTTTTTGATGGTCTTAAGTTGTCTTAATGTGCTTTCCCTTTTTATAATTTCAGCAAGTCGTTGAATAAAATCGGGTCCAATCATCGAGGGATTTGATTATTCGTCCCAACACAACATTTTACATTTTGCACCATAAAACATTTCAAAAGGTGTCATTTGGATACTAGTTTGACAAATGGTACTATATGCAAACTCAACTAACTCTTAGTGATCATCCCAACCACCATGCCAATCTAACACACAAGCTCGCAACATATGCTAACCACCATGCAAACGAACGGAGAAGGGTGGTTCCCATACCTTGACCTCTTACCAGATGGATTTGGTCATTTTTACCCTTCAATCAATCGTTTTTCGGCGATCACTGGAATTTTTTGGTAATCTTCCTCCTTTTCCGTCATTTCTCTCTTTAGCCCTCTCTTTCTCTCCCCCTCTCTCTCTCTTATGCTTGCAGGTGGCAAGAGGGCGGTTGCTGGCAAGGGGAGCCCGATTGGATCAAATCAGGTTCGTTGGATCCAATTTGGTCCAAACTTCACAACTATAGATTAGGCCATGTCTCACACAACGTGTTGTGTCTAAATTATTTTAGAATCTTGTTCTATCATGTAGGGAAAAAGGCATGTCTAAAAAACTCGTGTCAGGTAGGTATTGTTCTATTGTGGGTCTTAATATGTGTTAAGAACAATTTGGGTTTAAGGTGGGTTCAAAATAAGTTTCCAGACTAGGTACATAAATAAATACGATACCTGATTAGGTAGATTTAGGTCTCATGTGGGTTCTATGTTGACACAATGACATAGAATACCTGCTACGATGCATAGAATGAGTCACAAATGAATCCAAATACTAGTTTAGATCAAGACAATCCATTTGAATGTATGTTAGGTTTTTTGGTCGTTTAGTGTTCAATTTAGATACAATTTTTTATGTTGGACTCGAAATTGAATGCATTTTAATATATTTTTATTTTAAAATTATTTAGAGATTAAAATCAAAAGACTTAGAGATGATAAGAGCATATTGGTAATGTATGATTGAATTTTTGTATACCTTCAAGGGTTATACATTTCTTAATAAAACCATTGTGAAAGTGATTTTTCTTTACTTGACTCATTCAAATGTGCATGATTAATAATTTTTTACTATTGTTTCTTTAATGATATATGAAATTATGAGTTATTTGATATGCACAAGCAATCTTGTTTAGAACCCCGTTGACAATGAGCATGATTTAGATATGAATGTATCCTCTAAAAGAATGTGACTCAATATTATGTGCCTTGTGGAATTTGGATATGAATACATGGGCAATATATTTGGAATTGGTTTCAGAATATAATATAGTATTAATTCATGAGTCACACTTATGTGGTCTGTATGTAGGATCTTTAGAGACTTGGAGGCTTCATGAGTATTTCGACCTGGATAGATTAAGGAGTGTGTTTGCAAGTACTCTACTATAGAAGTTGGCATGGTTTGATCACCGTGAAAGGATAGTGTGGGGGAGTGCTAGATGACTCTTCCAACTTATTTTAGATACAATATAAGCTATAAATATTGGAAGATCTTATATGTGTTGATGTATGTGAGTTTACCTAAAAGCCTAAATTGAAATCTAAATATTTCATTACTATGAAATGTTTGTAGAATATGAAAGCTTTAATTTAATTTCTATTAAGGGGTGTATAACTTCCTTATGAAGCAATGGGTTAGTGCTCACACTATTATTTTGCAGTTTGTCTCAAAACTAATATATCATGAGTGTATAGTGTTGAGTAGTTAATCATTGTAGTTCGAGGTTCAATATGGTATGGGGTAGATGAGAGAACAATTTAAAATGAGTTTGTTAGATGTAGTTTTGGAGATTATATTAGTGGATCTCGCATCATTTTGAGCTCTTTGTTTATACTATTAGTTATTTGAATTTGGCATTTTATTTGAGTTTAGATTGACTACATTTTATTGTGAATATCATTTACGCTCATAGTCGTGCGAAGTGCATCCATACGGTATCGATGAGGCTTGCTTCACAATCATGACTTGTGTGAGTGTGACAATATATAATAATAATAATATTACCACATATTGAAACGAATATCAACCATCTAATGCGTACTTTGTTGAAGTGATTCCACGGTAACAATGTTATTGATTTGCTTAAGCTGACCCGCCGTGACATCACTGAGAAGCTTTTCTGTGCCACGCACTTCATCCGTTGCTTTCCGAACATAACACCCTAGAAACTTTTGTGGTAGCAGACAACCATATATTGCGTACTTTGTTGGAGTGCTTAAAATGGACTCCCAAATAAGCAAAACATTCTAGACTCGGATTAGTCTAACAGAACACTCATTATGAGTTTTAGTGGACAGCCATATATTGCGTACTTTCGGTGTTCATGTCTCTCAATGAGGAAGGTTTCCTAATATAAATAAATAAGACAATGTCCATATTCTTCACATTTCACATTATAATTGGTTGCTACTATTTTTAATTTCTGCCAAGCCCATCTTCCTGTGTGGTGCAATGCTTTGAGATATGAACTCATCTTAGAGGTACAAGGGTATTGTGCCATGTCCATGACCAGCCAAAGTATGGTGAAACACTAAGCGTTGTGTTTAAACTGATGGTACGAAGACATTGATCAGGTCAGGTTGAGCAAAACGTCAGCTTTTGAAGAGTTCTATGGAATGAAATGAAATATATCTATCGATGATTGACAAGATCATGCATGGTTTATGGTTAGATCGCTTGGTGCAATTCCTAATAAATTTACCATTTCAATTTTATCTTTGAGACAAATTATGTAAGTAGTGGGTGACCACTCTCGGCCCCATTATTAACAACGACCATGAAATGCGGGAAGAAGTGCCCTCTTCCCGGATTTCATGAGATCGTATCATTTTCAAAAGTTAAACACTCTTAAAATTGATTTCTGTTTTTCAAAAAGGAAAACACACGCATCTCCCGGATAAAAGCAAATATTGGTGTTAAAAGGGAAAGCCCAGAGCGGTAAACGTGAAAGAGAGAAAGCCATATATAAATATAGAGTTTACATAACTCAAAATAATGATATTCTGATTTACAGTCTTACGAGAAAAACCTCTGCGAGTAACCCCAAAAGCGACACACATTCCTATTCCATTTTCTATAGGAAACATACAAAGAAAGAAGGAAAACAGAAAGGCAAAGCAGTGGAATAACCTTCCAACAAAAAAGCAGAGCGGCGGAGGCCCAAAGGCAAAGAACAAAAAGGCAGAGCGGCAGAGGCCCAAAGGCAAAGAACAAAAAGGCAGAGCGACGGAGGCCCAAAGACTGAGAATAGAGAGACTGAGCAGTGGAAGAGCCCTCTAATAGAGAGGTAGAGCAATGGAAGAACCCTCTAACATAGCAGCAAAGTGGCAGAAAAGCCCTCGTCCCTCTCCTATTGTATTTTTTCTCTCTCCCCTATCGCCTTCCTCCTCTCTCTCTCCCTCCCTCTTTTCTCACTCTCTCTCCCTCTTCTCGAATGTCGTGAAAACCACCCAAGAAACTGCCGTGGGTAGCGAGCTGCAAAGTCCATTCCGCACCTAGCATTTAAATTTTTTTTCAAATCTGCCACTAGATAAAATTATGAAAATATCTAGATATTTTTAAGTCAAAGGACAATTTTTTCTTTAATGAACAAAAATATAAAATTGTCCTTTGTCAATTTTTGAAAATTACAAAATATCGGCATGTGAAATTACATGGTTTCCCCTTGACGAATGAAATTTCATAGTTTTGCCATTGTATAAAAAGATAGTACTGCTCCTGTCTTTTAGAAAAATTATAAATACGGGTTGAGGGGTACAATTACAATCCTACCCTCAATTAGTAACAGATTTTATAAAAATCAGGTATCATTTTATTATTCTATCCCGAGTGTTTTTGAAATATTTCTAAATCGGACAAGAGGTTAAAATTCTTGGTTTGCCCCTAAAGTTTTTGGAAAATTATAGTGGCACGAAATAAAGAGAATATTACCGTTTTATCAGTGTTTCAACTATGGAAATATTAGGCACTATAAGAGGGATTGCCATAACAAGAAGACTGGCGATGAAAACATACAACGTGGTCAATCAGAGAAGCTGAACATAATCTGCATGGTTTCTAAATGCCTCTACATGGACCACCCAATATCTGGTTGATAGATTGACTTTATAGTAACAAGACATATCTTGAAGAACAAAGAAGGAGCTATGGACCTAAAGGAATATAAACTAGGGGAATATAGAGTGTATATGGAAAATAACACCTTTTAAGATGTCCTTGGAGTGGGGTCCTTTAGGATTCATGTACAAGACACACCGGCTATTCTAATTGATGTATTAATTGTGCCAACTATAATGTATAATTTGGTCTCGGTCCTACATTGGTTAAAAAGGGTTTTGAAGTCAAATTTATCCCTAGCAAGATAACCATAGAGAAGCATGAAAGGATAACCTTTTCCAAATTGTTCGATGATGAACAAAGATTGTTCAAACTAAAAATAAATGAAAGAGAATGATCTTCTATTTATATCGATTGTGCCTTTAATGTTGATGTGAATGTGTGGTATAAACTTATAGGGTGTATAAGTATGAAAAAGTTTAGGAAATTATCCAACTTTGACTTATTTCTAGGTTTTCAGGAAAACACTTTTGGTAAATGTAAAACTTGTATATAAGGAAAAATGACGAGAAAAACATTTTCTGAGAAAATAACAAGGGTAACAACCCTACTACAAATCATTCACACTGATTTATGTGGACGTTTCGAGGTAAGATCTCGTCGTGGGAAGGTATATTTCATAACCTTTATCGATGATTACTCGAGATATACATATATATATATATATATATCTCATATATATATATATATATCCTCAACACATAAATCTGAGGTACTTGAAGTATTTAAAGAATATAAGCTGGAAGTTGAAAACCAATTAGAATACAATCAAAGTCTTAATATTAGATTGAGGTAGGGAGTATACCTTTACAAAAATTTTAAATTTCTGCAAAGACTTTGGTATTGCAAAACAAAATACAATGCCTAAGACACCTCATTAGAATAGTGTAACGGAAAGATATAATAAGACCTTGCTGAATATGACAAGGTCTATGCTAATAAATGTATACCAAGGGTATTTTGGAGAGACGTAATAAGTACAAATGTGTATATTCTACATAGAGTAACATATAAAGTTGTATTCTCTATACCATATGAGATGTGGTTTAGGAGAAAACCAACCTAGGTCATCTCAAGAGGTGGGAATCTATCACTCATGTGAAGATCTTTGACCAATCTAGATATAAGCTACACAAGAGATCCTTGAGATGTATATTTATTAAATATTCTAAAGGATCTAAGAGATATCATTTTTGTGACAAGGACCATGGACTAATAGAGAGCAGTGATGTTGAATTCCTATAAGATACCAAGAATGATATCCTTGAAAATGAAGATTAGTATGTTAACGATCTAGTAGATCTAGATCAATCATATTTTGAACCATATATGATCTTTCTGAACAAACTAAAACTTTAAGTGAACATAAAAGACCTAGGGTTACACTGTCCTACTTAAAGGATTATCATACTTACCTTGCAGAGAAAGTGTGTAATTCAGTGGATTTAGATGACCTGACCGATAACTTAACATATCGATAGGCTATTGACTCATCTAAATCAGCAAATTGAGAAAAAGTCATTAATGAAGAAATTGAATTCATTGAGAAAAACCAAGTTTGAGAATTGGTTGATTTGCCTCAAGGAAGGAAAGTTATAGGTTGTAAATAAGTTCTGAAAAAAAATATAAAGTTGATGGGACAATCAACAAGTTTAAGGTGAGGTTGGTCGCAAAGAGATTTTCATAAAAAGAGGGGATATTGTTAAATTTGCAATCATAAGAATAATCCTGATAATTTCAGCATATTATGATTTTAATTTACATCAGTTAAATGTAGAAATAAATTTTCTAAATAGAGACTTAAATAAAATCATGCATATGCAATAACCTCAAGGATACAGAGTTGAAGGTCAAGAAGATAAAGTATATAGATTGAAAAAATCTCTATATGGCCTCAAACAGTCACCTCTTCAATCGTATTTGACCTTTCAAAATACCATTCTAAAACTTGAGTTTGTGGCTAATAAAATTGACCACTGTGTATATGTTTGGAACAATGGAGTCACTTTGTTATCTTATCGTTATACGTAGATGATATTTTGTTGACTGAAAATGACAATGAGATGATTGTCAAAACTAAGTCATGGTTAAACTCAAGTCTTGAAATGATGGATATGGGAAAACATCCTATATCCTAGGTATAAAGATTTCTCCATATAGAGAATCAAAACTCCTGTGCCTAAGTAAGGAGAAATATATAGATTATATCCTAAAGAAATTTAAAATGGGTAAATGCAAGTATGCATCTACACCCGTTGTGAAAGGGATCAAATTGAATACAATGATTTTTCCTGTGAAGGAGACGACAAGCCTAATGTTCCTTATGTATAAGCTATCAGAAGCTTGATGTATGTTATGATATGTACAAGACCTGATATTAGCTTCGCTTTTGGTCTTATAAGTACATACCAAAGTAATCCCGATTGGCAGCATTGGATAACTCTGAAAAAGATTCTAAGATATCTTAAAGGAATAAAAGACTTGAAATTGTGTTTTCAAACAGAACTAAAAGTGGTACGACAAGCCTAATGTTCCTGATGTATAAGCTATCGGAAGCTTGATGTATGTTATGCTATGTACAAGACCTGATATTAGCTTCGCTTTTGGTCTTATAAGTACATACCAAAGTAATCCCGATTGGCAGCATTGGATAACTCTGAAAAAGATTCTAAGATATCTTAAATGAATAAAAGACTTGAAATTGTGTTTTCAAGCAGAACTAAAAGTGGTAGGATACTCAAATACTGACTTTACTGGGAGCAAAGATGATAATAAATCAACCTTTGGATAAATATTATTATTTGGAGGTGGAACTGTTTCTTGGGCTTGCAAGAAATAGGGTTTGTAATATTGCATACACAAGAGACTAAGTATGTGGCTTGTTATATGACTGCAACTAGTGCAATTTGGATAAGCTGCTTCATACTTGATTTGAAATTGGATATATCCATTGAGCCAGTTGTCATTTATTGTGACAATAATGCAATAGTTACTCTGATTAAGAATGGATCTGATAACTCCAAAAGTAAGCATATAATAGTTAAATACCACTATGTTTATGATATGGTTATGAGAAAGGAAATATTCATCTCATATATGTCAACTGATGACATGTTGGTAGACCCCTTGACTAAAGGTGTAACAAAGGATTTTTTCTTAAAGCATGTTACAAACATGGATTTAAGATATGTGTGATTGTTGTGTAGGTGAGAAACCACATAACGGATAATGTTAACAATAGCAATCATACATGACATAACTTGGAAAACCCTATAAAAGTGGGAGGCAAAATCAGTATGTCATACTACTTGACTCAAATAGCCAAGTGGGAGATGAAACTTAGAATGACAATTCTCGGTTGTAAAACATTACATAAAAACTTATACATGATTAATGTATAACATTACAGAAATAAAAATAAAGAAAAACAACTTGTAATGGAAAGCCCATACATGAAAACAAGGACGATGAAGTCATCTATAAATATTGCACATGAAATACAAAAAATATATGAAAAAACAGTTTGAGTCTTCCTTGAGTAAAACCATATGTGGGAAACTGTTAACCTAGAAAACTTTCTCTTTTTCTTTCTCCCAATCTCAGGAAGGTGCAAACCGTGTTTGTGACTCAATCCTCATTCCACTGTATCAAGAAAGCCATCAGTAAAGAATTAGGAGTACTGTCTTCACAGAGACCTTCAGTGTCGAATCGGAGATCAGACGAATATAGTTCGTCAAACACAGTTGAATATAACTGAGAAACCCATTTAACAAGAGCCAAATTTGAAAGAGGAAGAAGTGGATGCTAATAATATGCATCACCAAAATACTTGCTACTATGACAGAGAAACTAGCAGCCAATGTCAAATAATTGCTCATCTAATGGAGAGGTTCTATCATAGTTCTATTGTACCTATAGAGGGAAACAACACTCCACTATCCAAACTTGTTATACTAATTTGGTCGTAAATACATTCAAATCTAAGAAGAGGTGCATGGAAGCTTCCCTCTCCTCCTTAAAATTGTTTTCTTAACTTCTGCTTGATGTTTTGGCTTTCTGTTGTTCATGACACTAGGTCCTTTTCACAAACAGTTATATTTCTTCTTGTCTGATACCATACTTCTAAACAAGAAGCTGAAAATAGGTTTATTCATGATGTTAGTGGAAACAATTTCGACTGTTGATAGCAGTCACAAGAAAATATGGCATATTCTGATGAAAAACAATTTAACAATCATAATTAGTTGTTTAGAAATTCAGACAGTTGTTGTGTTGTATAACAATCAGAATTAGTTAAGTACAATAACTAGAATAAGTTTCACATGCACGAGAATAATTTTTCTCTTTCCTTTCTCTCTCCAGTGTTCGTTGTCCGACCTCTCTCCTTTCATTTCTCTAAATCTCTATGGAATAGATACTCCTTCTATTACTCCTGTCTCAGAGTTGCTCTCTTTTTCTCTCTTCTACTACATCAATATAGTTGATCTCTTTCACTCCCACCAATAGATTTGCTTTAGGATTAATAGGTATTTCCATTTAGTTCTCATTGATCTAAGATATTTTCTCTTATTTCGTATGCTATGTATGATTTAAACCCTTATGTTAATTAACTCTTTTTTGAATGATTTTATTTCATGCCTATGTTGTTTTGGTTTGTAACTTGATCATTGGTTTCATGTTGAATCATCCTATACTAATGTGTTGCTCAATTGTTTCATGTGCATCTGTTGAATCACCTCATGTTCCTTCTTTGGTTTCATACCTTATGTTGATTAGATTACATGATGAATATGTTGGTTTGACTTAAATGCTTTTGCTAATTTTGATCCATGGTGTACCAAATTATTGCGGGTCATGTGTTGAACCGACGCCATGGTTATTATGATATATGATTTCGTGATTGAATTTCATGTTGATGGACTCAAGCTTCCTCACAATTAGTAGAATTATCTCATGATCAGTTTATAAAGATTTACATGTATGATGATTAATTTCATTATCATAAGCTCATGATTGACTCCATGCAAATGTAGGCAATAATTGATTTACATATCTTGTCTCAATCCCACAAAATAGTGGTATTGTAACAATAGATTTCTCTAGGGGCCATAGTGGTGTATACGAAACAAAACTCATGGATATAACTAAAGCAATTATACCAAGATGATCAAGAGTTAAAAGATGGGTAAAGTGCATAGAGACTTCAACGAGACTTTATACCCATGCAAGAAGTTGGGTAAAGTGCAATCAGAAAAACATATTCAAGAGTTAAAAGATGGGATTAGTTATTTGTATTCAAATTTTCAATCTTAGGACCTAGAAAGAAAATGAGAAGTAATTAAGAGATAAGCTCAAAAAGAGGAATACCTCCTAAGGCTTTCCATTTTGACATACAATATGGGCCTGATTGGATTTTTTCATCAAAGTTTTGTTTACTTCGTCGAGCAAGAGTCAATCTCCCATACTACCAAACTTACTTCTTTGAATAAATTTTCACTTAAGAAGGACTTATCTTTGCTTGGCAATAAGGGTTTCAAGATATTATTATTGAAAGCGGTGTACAGCTAGCCATCCAAGAAATCTTGAAGTGGAATTTGACAACTCTTATGAGGGTGCTTTGCTGAGGGATATTTTTACTAATGCTAGCTTCTTTAATAGAGTTGAAGCTAAATATGTTCTAAAGCACAACATAGTTGCATATTCCGCTGTAGTCTATGCAACAAGGCAATAATCTTGTATTTGGAATGGGTCATGTATTTAGTTCCTTAATTTCCATATTACAAACAAATGTGAACGAGTCATGAGCTAACTTCTCAATAAAAGAAAAGAACCTTCTTTTGACCTAAGTGAATGAATATCTCTTTTGGTCCATCACAAAAGTGTTTTTGGTCCCCTATGTTCCAAGAAGAACCCATGATTAACTTGCAAAGAATATATGGAGGTGACCATGCATTGTAGAAGGGAAGATCGATCTCCATCCCTACCAACCCATTTGATGAAGCAAACCTTGGACCCTCTTGGGCTAGTGATTGGTGCCAACTTATGCCAAATAAGCCTTGAAACTCTTACAGGGTTAATTTCCCAAAGCAAAGTCTAAAATTGGAACATCTTGAGCTCCAGAGCAAAAAGATAAAATGCTTAAACCACAAACTAAATTCCAGTGGATACACACTTCTGAGCTCTTGGTTCCATTAAAGTCGGATCCTTGATGCATATTTCATAATACAAAGCACGAAGCAGTCTGGGACTTTGACGGAGGAAAGACTTAGTGACTGACCTAGCCAAGTACCACATTGCTCTTTTGAACTATCCACCTAGTCGCCCAACAATAAACCCGCTAATTGGTACAGCTTGTGTAGCAAATCGGCATGGAATCTGACCCGAATAGTAACCCGATTTACGTGGTGGACCAGGCTCCGAGTGTTCAATTCTACGGATTGTTGAATGCTGCCATCTCAAAACCATTTGTGCAAAAGGTTAGATATCTGTACTGGATATCTCCCACTATAACTGGACCATGTTTCGGTTCATTTGTGGGACAAACGGTGATGCATCATGTCTTTTATTAGCAAATTGCATAGACTGAAAAGAGAGTTTATAGAAGAGCATTATAATTATTGAGTTTGGGACAGGCAAATCTCTCTCTCTCTCTCTCTCTCTCTCTCTCTCTCTCTTTTGTGCAACTAAGAGGCAAAAGCTGCACCTAAAGTGTTAGCTCAATAGTGGGGTGCTCTAAGACGCTGATGGGGAGTTTCTCTCAGAGAGTGCATGTGTGGATGCGTGTTTGGCTTGACCAAGAAAAACCTAGCGGCTAAAGTTGAGTATGCATGATAGTGAATCGAACTTGTGGTTCACAAGATGAGTAATGTATGTGACCAACTACCATGAGAGTTATATATGTAGAGAGAACACGGTAAATATACACACTCTATTCGTGCTTAACCATTCTTAAAGATCGCAACCATTAAGTAGAGAGATCAATAATTGAAATTTAAATTTAAAAACTAAAAAAGAATAATAATGCTTTTTACATTAAATGAACGTGGTGTTATTTTGCTTTTTGTTCAAGATTGAAATTGTTCTTAAAAATAAAATGTTTGAGATATTTAACAAGATTTTAGCAAGAATGAATGTGTGCAAGAATTATGCTCTTCTCTTTTATATATATATATATATATATAGCATGGGAGACTCTCTAGGAGCTCTCAATCTCTCTTTCTCCCTGTATGTATATATGTTGTAGCTACATATAATACTCTTTGGTATATAATCCTACACAAACATTTTCATTTTCCAATTTTTGATATCAATGGTGGAGATTTGAATCACTTTGTATTATATTAAATCCAAAATATTTAGGTACAATGGTATATTTGATTCAAATCTTCACTGTCGATCTTAAAATGGTGGAGATGTTTGTGAAAGATTATGCACCAAAATAAATGATGTACCTAAGACTCTCTCTCTCCTCCTATTTCTTTATATATATAATCTTACTTGTACAAACATATCAACATGATAGAGATTTAAATGAAGTGTACAATTATATTTAAATATAAAGTGATTCAAACCTTCAGCGTCGATTTGAAAATTTGAACCATGAAAATATTTGTGCAAGATTACATACTAAAACGTATTAAATTCCAAAACGTATTATGCAGCTAAGACGTTCTCCCTGTATAATATACATGATAGTGTTGGCATGTAAGCGTCCGTGGTTGCATTTGAAGACAATGTTCGTAGACAATATATCATAAAATAAACATTTCAGGTTCTGATAGAGTAAAAATTGCATATAATTTGCATAAGCGGAAATTACGTAATCTTCTGCAACAAATCGAAAACAATGATACGAATGGTGTCTTATTCCCGTGTGGTATCTTTTGGTATCTCATAACATGCCTTTGTGTTTCGGCAAGTAGCCCACTAACTGAAGTGACAGAAAAGGCAAGCAAGCCAGATAGCCCAGAACCGATAAGATGGATCCAATGCACACATCACATGTGAGGCTTCCCGGGGAAGTGTTTTGCAAGCGATTTGACAGTGCCCGAACGCGTCTGCAAAGCCCAAACACAGAGTCTCAGGCACGGAAAGGAGAAGAAAAAGCCAGAAATAAAACAGTAGACGGTTGCAGTGCAAGTTGCGAGCAGAAAAACTGAAGTTCGAAGCTATTGCATCGTGCTGTTTGTGTCAAGACAACCAGTGAAGGATGCATCTGGAAACCACGGGCATGTGCCGCAGTTTTCAGCTCAGACAAGTCAGACAACTTGCCTACCGAGATGTAGAGGCTCTTTAATTCACTCCTTTCCTGAAGGGCCAACTAACAATAATAACTCCAATATCAAAGAGACCCCGCATTTGAGACGTTACAACCATTTAGCTATCACCCTTTTCACAAAACTTGTTAGTTTCTTTCCAGAAGCACTGTTAATCGCCGTGAAGTCACGGTCAGCCGACATGTGTAGTTCAATGAAACCCAGAACCAAGAATTTTCTAAGATATTAAGTGGGTAGTCGCCATTGATGTCAAGCTTGGGCCTGAAAAGACCATTTTCATGTTCCTTGCAACATGTTTGAGGTCGTTCTCTCCTTCGAGCATCAATTACTCTTTCCTTTTTGTCTGTTAGTAAGATGGTTCAGGCAGATTCCTACCAGATATACAAAAAAGAACAGGGTAACTATAATAAAGGCCTCCGCTCCGGAGGTTTCTAAAATCCTTGGCTTTCTTCTATGATGGTGATTGTTTCCTTTCGTTTTTATAAAAAATGAGGGGTTATTTGATTCTTCGGAGTTTGTTTTCTTATTTCAAAATGTGAAGACAACTCAACCAAGCAGTTAAGAGATGAGAGTTGCGGGTATTCCGTCGACTTCCTGCAGGTTCTAGCTAGCCGTCGATGTCTCGGTGTACCCTGTTCTTCTTGCACATGTACGCAGTAACAACGAAAACATGTATGTAACAGGTGCACGCACTCGTCTTTGTTATCAAAATTCTCTTTGTCTTCAAGTTTGATTGCTTTTAAGTATCCGTGTACTTGCGATCAAACCGTCTCCTTGCCTTTGCCGTTCGAGTGAGTGAGTCTCTTAATGTTAAGGCATCGACACACTTGGCGCTCGGGGGAAGAACATCTCACGCGCCGTTTTGGGAAGTTGGTAGCCAAACCCCAATACTCCAGTGAAATCCACTAAGGCTTGCTTGGTCTCGAGCCCAAGCACCGGTCTCGGGAGAGCCCGTCAGCGTCTGGCGACGGTTTACCCATGCAGAGTTTTTCCAGGTTTGTTTCTTCGCAGTAGGGTTTGCCTGGGAGGAAGGCTCTATGTATTCCAATGTTTTTCGGTATTAGTTCTCGTGCATGCTCCTTCCTCCTCCCATATTTTCCATTGGGCTTTCCTAACCTTGAGCCTCTTATCCGGATGGTTATGGATAAGTCTAGAAACCGTCCGACAATTTTGGCTTTTGATGGCCGTTATAACCATTCTTTCCAGCATCCCGTTTATAGATAACGGCTAGATGACCAATCTAGCCGTTTCTGTGCTAGGGTTGCCGAGAATGACCATATTTTCTTACATCTCCCACTTGGTCATTCGAGTCAAGTGAACTGACATACTAGATTTCCTCCCACTTTTGAAGGGTTTTCCTAGTAATATCATTTCATGATTGTTACTGTAATTACTACCCATTGTTTAGTTATTTACCTACACAACAATCAAACATATCTCAAACCCATGTTCGCAACATGTTTTGAGAAAAGATCCTCTGTTATGCCTTTAGTCAAGGGGTCTGCTAACATATCATTAGTTGGTATGTATGAGATGAATATTTCCTTTCTCATGACCATATCATGAACATAGTGGTATTTAACCATTATATGCTTGCTCTTGGAGATGCCAACTCTACTCTTGATAAGAGTAATTGTTGCGTTGTTGTCACAATAAATGAGAACTGGCTCGTCGGCTATCTCTAGCTTCAAATCTTGTATGAAACAACTTATCAAGACGACATTCGTTGCAGCCATACAACAAGCCACACACTTAACTTTCTATGTATGCAATGCTACACAATCCTGTTTCTTACATTTCAAAGAAACAACACCACCTCCAAATAAAAATATTTACCCCGAGGTTGATTTGTTGTCATCTTTGCTCCCAACAAAGTCAACATCTCAGTATCCTACCACTTTGAGTTTATCTACTTGAAAACACAGTTTTAAGTCTTTTATCCCTTAAAATCCTTTTTACTTCTATCAAATGCTGCCATCCAGGATTACTTTGATATCTACTCACATGACCAACAACAAAGCTAATATTAGGTATTGTACATAACATAACATACATCAAGGAATGTTAGGCTTATCTCTCTTGACTTAGGCATAAGAGTTTAGATTCCTGATATCGAGAGATCTTTATACGTAGGATATGGGATGTTTTCTCCATATCCTTCATTTCAAACCTTGAGGTTAACCATGACTTGGTTTTAACAATCATCTCATTGTCATTCCCAATTAACAATATGTTATCTACATATAACAATAGGATGACAACGTTACTCCCACTATTCCAAACATATACAAAGTGATCAAGTTCATTAGCCACAAACCTAAGTTATATAATAATATTTTAAAAGGTCAAATATCATTCACGAGGTAACTGTTTTAGGCCATATAGGGATTTTCTCAACCTATATACTTTATCTTCTTGGCCTTCAACTATATATCCTTTGGGTTGCTACATGTAAATGATTTCATCTAAATCTCCATTCAAAAAGGTTGTCTTTACATCTAACTGATGTAAGTTCAAATCATAATATGCAGATATTACTAGGACTATCTTTATGGATGCAAATTTCGCAATAGGGAAATATGTCTCAACATAATCTATCCATTCCTTTTGTGAAAAACCCTTTGCAACCAACCTCACTTTAAACTTTTCTATTGAACCATCGACTTTATATATATTTTTTTCAAAACCCATTTACAACCTATGACTTTCCTTCCTTTTGGCAAATCAACCAACTCCCAAACTTGGTTTTTCTCAATGTATTCAATTTTTCTCTCCATGGCTTTTCCCCACTCTGTTGCTTTGGATGAGTTCATAGCTTGGTGATAAGTGAAGTTATCAGTCAACTCATCTAAATTCACTAAATTACACACTTCTTGTGTAAGATAGGTGTGATAATCTTTTAAGTAGGACAGTGTGACCCTTGTCCTTTTGTATCCACTTAAAATTTCGATTGTTTTAGAAAGGTCTTCTATGTGTTAAAATGATGATTGATATAGGTCTACTACATTACTCATCATTATTTTACAAGATGTCATTCTTAGTATCTTCTAAGAATTCAACATCTCTGCTCTCTATCAGTCCGTGGTCCTTATGATAAAACCGATCTCTCTTCAAACTTTTAGGATATTCGATGAATATACATCTCAAGGACCTATTATCTAGCTTATCTCTAGACTAATCAAGAAACTTTACATGTGCAATAGATCTTTACCTCTTGAGATGACCTAGGTTGAGTTTTCTTCTAAATCATATCTCATATGGTGTAGTGAATATAGCCTTACATGGTACTCTATTGACTATGCACACCACTGTACTTACTGTTTATCCCCAAAATATCTTTGGTAGAGAAATATCAATTAACATTAACCTTTTCATATTCAGTAAGGTTTTGTTATATCCTTTAGCTACACCATTTTGTTGAGGTGTCTTAGGTATTGTATTTTGCTTTGTAATAGCAAAGTCTTTACAAATTATATAGAGATATATTTATTACCTCTATCTGATCTTAAGACTTTGATTGAATACCTTAGTTGATTTTTAACTTCTTTCTTATATTCTTTAAAAACTTCAAGTGCCTCAAATTTATGTGATAGCAGATATAGATACGTATATCTCAAGTAATTATCGATAAGGGTTATAAAATAAACATTTTCACGATGTGACCTTACTCTAAAGGGTCCAAATAAATCTGTGTGAATGACTTCCAATAGGGTTGTTGCTCTTGTTGTTTCTTTGGGAAAAACTTTTTTTATCATTTTTTCTTGTATATAAGTTTCGCACTTGTTGAAAATATTTTTCTCAAATCTTTGTAGTAAGTTAAAGTTTGATAATTTCCTCAACTTTTCCAAACTTATATGCCTAAGGCGTTTATCCCATAAATTAACATCAACATTAAAGGTACAATCAATATAAGTAAAAGGATTTTCATTTTCATTGACTTTCAGTTTAAACACTCCATGTTCTATATCAAATTCACTAGAGAAAAATATTTTCCCATGTTTCCCCACAATCACCTTGCTAAGAACAAACCTTACCTCAAAACTTTTCTTTACTAAGGCAGATACCAAAACTAGATTACGCCTTATAGATGACATAATCAATACATCAGTTAATACAACTGGTGTGCCTTGTACAAAAATTGTATAGGACCCAATAGCTAGAACATCCAAAAAAGTATTATTTCTCATGTACACTGATGTTCTCCTAATTTGCACTCCTTTAGATCCATTGTCATTTCTTTGGTTTTCGAAATATGTCTAGTCACTTTAGAGTCAATCCACCAACCAGTTATCGGGCAGTCTATGTAGAGACATTCCGATATCATGCAGATTATGTCCTGCTTCTCTAATTGTTTGCATTGTTGGTTGTTTCCTCTACTCTTCTTGTTGCAGCAATCCCTCTTGTAGTGTCTCATATTTTCACAACTGAAATACTTAACCTAAGAAGCAGTTTCCTGCATTTTCTTAAAAAATTGACCGCCCTTTTTATTATTTTTGCAAAACCTTTTGTTTGGTTTATTTCTTCTTTGGTTGAGTTTGAAGCTAGACCCTATCTCATCTTATACTATTAGCAATTTTTTCTTTTTTTTTTACTTATATGTTCTTGCTCAATTGCTAGTTTCAGGAGCAATTTAGAAATATTGATTTCTGGCCTAGTCTAAGGGCAATGGTGACCATGTTCCATGACGAGGGCAGACTGTTCAATATTATGGATATCTGCATCAATTCTGGGATGACTGATTTTGCACAACTAGGTCCCTAGCAATTACAAACATATAGTTTACATGCTCTACTACATTATCCCCTTCTTTCATTTTGAAGGAATTATATTTTTGTAGTAGCAAGTGGACAAGCAACTTGACAGTTATATCATATTTGATTGTTATGTAATCAAACAACTCTTTCGTGGTATCGAATTCCTTGAAAACCTTGATCAAGTCGTCCTCCATGTATGTCAACATGACGGTTCTTCCTATTGTGTCATCTTTAAAAAATGTTTTATACATTTCTATTTGTTGCTTAGTTGCATTTGGTGGTGGCGGACGCACAATTTACTTTAGGACATACTCTACACCTTCAAGTGTTAGAGCGAGTGGTATCCTTCTCTTCCATGTTTAGAAGTTTAGACCGTTTAACTTTTCAGTCTTTGCCAGTTCTGATACACATTCTAGAGTTCATTTTTTGTGTTTGACAATTACAACAATTAAACAGTTTAAAAAGAAAATATTTATCAAGCAACAAAACACATATAGCATAAATTTGGTTAGCATGATATAAAATATCACAAAAATGAGCTGAAAATAACTCAGTTTTAATATAAAGGCAAACTAGGATAAATCCATAATTTTCTCAAAAATTCCTACCTTTGATAAAATTTCAAATACTAGGGGTAAAATAGTAATTTTATATGTCTGTCCGATTTTATAATTTTCCAGAAAGAACAAGGATAAAACATTAAAATTAGTTTTTGGTATTTTGAAAATTTATCACTGATCGGGGGTAAATTCATAATTTTGCCCCTCAATCCGAATCTGTAATTTTCTCAAAAGAACATGGACAAATTTGTCTTTTGACACTAGGTAGAAATCTAAATCAATATCCTAGTTTTTCATAATTTTCATAAATTACTAGAGGGTAAAACTGACTTTTTGCTTGAGTAAGGGCAAAATAGTCTTTTTACCCAAAAATATTTGGATATTTCAGTAATTTTGTCCAGTGACAGTTTGTAATTTTCAAAAACCAGTCGGGGTAGAACAGACTTCTGTCGTAGTAGAGATAGTGAGCGGAAGAATGATAGAGAGAGGGAGGGCAGTGGTTGCCCGCTTCACCTTTTGGCCTGCTGCGATTCACGGCCTTCTGCTGTGACTGTCCTCTGGCCTCCTGGTCGAGGGCTCCTGCTGCCATCCTGCCTTTGCGGTCATTTGTTGTCTCGCAATCGACCTCTAGCTTCCTAGCCGAGGTTCTGCTGACTGCTTTCTTACCTTTGCCGACCTGTTCTTGTCTTGACTCAGGAAGGTCCCTCTGTCCTGTCTCGACTCAGGCGAGATCCCTCTGTCACTTTCGAGAGTTACAGGAAGTTTTTCTCTTCTTCCTCCTTTATTGTTGTTTTTTTCACTAACCCGTACCTGTTTACAAGGTTAGAACCAGACTCTAATACTAGATGTGGGTATTCTATCGACTTCCTGCGGTTCTAGCTAGCCGTTGACGTCCCGATGTCCCCTGTTCTTCTTGCTCAGGTATGCAGCAACAACTGAAACAGGTATGTAACAGGTATGTGTTTCAGAGTTTTTTCAAGTTTCCTCGCAATGGAGGAAGGCTATGTGTATTACGATGTTTTTCAATATTAATTCTCGTGTGCTACTTTAATGCTCCTTCTTCCTCCCAAAATTTTTACTGGCCTTTCCTATCCTAGAGCCTCTTATCCGGACGGTTACGGATAAGTCTCAAAACCGTCTGGCGGTTTCGACTTTTGATGGCCGTTACGATCATTCTTTCCCGAATCCTGTTCACACATAACGGTTGGATGGCCAATCTAACCGTTTCTGTGCTAGAGTTGCCGAGAATGACCATATTTCCTTACACGAGTATCTTAATCTTCAGCAGTCGTAAGGAGAACTCAGTGATTCCTCGTCCAGGGGGCTGACCTACACGAGTATCTTAATCTTCAGCAGTTTTTCATTTATCCCTCTTTAGGGCAAGCATAGTGGAGGGCCCTTCTTTACTTTCAGCTACAAGCTGCACATTTTTTCATGTCTTGGTAAAAAAAGGAGAGCCTTTGTTGCGTAGGAAGAAGTAGACAACCGGAACCAGTGACTGTAAAGTACCGGTTTCGGTTATTCCAGAACCTGGTTCTTTAACTGATTTGACTTGGGATGGGTTTTAGTTACGGTTTGGGAATCGTGGGTTTTGGAGTGGTTTTTGTTTGAGATCAAAACTGTTCGAAATTAATAATATTTTTTTACAATTTTATATTTTAAAAATTATTATATATTCTATACTTTGAATGGCCGACCACCAATAACTAGTTATATGCTAACAGCGTAATGTTGTCGGCCGCCCTTAAATTCGAACTCTTTAAAAAATCCTTCTAGGTACATGGATGTTGAGCTGGAGTTGGCTAGAGTGGTTTGAAACCACTGGTTCGAAATCTATAGTTTCAATCTGGTTTTGACTCAGACCGCTTTCGATCTAGTTTCTGAAAATGTCGAATCAGACAGTCTCCGATTCCGGTCGACTGTTTCGAGACCGTTTTAGTAAGTTTCAGTTGTAGTCTCAACTAGCAAGAGAGAAGAGAAAGGTAGAAGTGAAGAACCGGATGGGTAGAACCCCCAACAACTGAGCAGTGTGTGCTTCTCTAAAAAGTTTCGGATGCTTCCTTAGAAGATCACTGTATGTAATTTAGTGCAAGGGAAAAATTTCCTAGTTATGTGACTAAATTGGTTCTGTATCATTTCCCATTGTTTACAGTAAACTGTTAACATGCATGTAATATGTTTACCTTGGAGATGAAGGCGTTGAGAAGGATGTGATGGACCTATATATATATAGTCAAATGATAATTCATGAACACTTCAAAAGAGTTAGAGAAAATAACAAAGCACGAATAATATTGCTTTTCGCCTTAAATGGCACAAGATAGAGCTTAACAGCGGCATAGAATCTATGTAGCCCATTCTACTTAGTCTGAAGAAAGGTGGCCTGCTAATTGGGTAGGCAATCGAGTGATTCTTTCATTTTTTCATCAAAAGGTGTGATTTTTATTCCCTGAAGTGTTCATGCTGCAAATTGAACAGACCAAGAGCAACATTGTTGAGTGACAAGACAGGTTGCTCCATCCATGAAGTGAATGGAAGAAGTGAATTAAGAAGCACTTGGTCTAACTACACGAGCTGACAAGGGCGTTCTGGTAGTATGTGATTTGTATTCCCTGAAAATAAGAAGAAAAAAGACTTCTATCATTAATAGCATCTTTTGGGCAGGCATCTCAGAGAGCGCTTCATTCTTTCTTTTGAGCAGCAGACTCTTTTACATTTGTAAGCTGATTTGTTGGGGGAACGAAAGTCAGGACGAAGAATTGAATAACCAAGGAGAGAACAAAATAGCACAGCTTTGTTCAATCTTTTCAAGTCAAGGCTGGATGAAGCAGGCATGCAGTGGAGTCCTTAAGACAAGACAATTGTGTGCACTCGAGTTTGGACTGCTAAAAGCAGTATCTTCAGTTGGTGGGCATGATCAGTGGGTCTATCCATTAGGTAGGGTTTCGGGTTACGGACATGTGAACCATTTCTAATTTCACTATGGTTCTGCTAAAAACTCGAGTGGCAGAAAAACTCATTGCCTTATGTGACCACTTGGGAAAGCAGTTCACTGGCAATCTCAAAGAAAGCATTCACGCGTCAAGTATGAGCCTTAATTGGAATGTACATATTGTTGAAATATTATGATTGTTATCACATAGAATTGTAGTTAGGAGATAACTTTACATCGATCTAAAATGGTCTATCAGCGTACGAGATTACGAGATGGGGTTTCTTGAAGGACTATGCTCAAAAGTGGTAAGCCTTAATTTTGGGACAATAATAGAATTGATATACACATATCCTTTTTACTATTACACATTTTTTTACTGTATTTTTTCATTTTGTCTACGTTAAAATCCAAAAATTATCCCTATTTTCTTGACTGTAAACTCTCTCTACTTCCTTCTCTTTGCGGGTGATCCTAAGGTCGATCATTCCATACCATGAAGTAAAAATAAAAAAAAGAAGAAAAAGAGAAAAGGGAGCCAATTTGACAAGGATTTGAGTGATTTGGTTGGGCATTTTATTGATTTAATATATTTTTATCATTTTTTTGAAGTATTGATTTTGTTTTTGGTCGGAATAAAAATGAAATATTCTTGACTCAAGACACAGCGGCGTAGGCACATCTTTCTTTTATATTTGTTTTTGGTCGGGAAGACGTGCATGTGTTGCGTCAAGTATTGATTTTGTTTTTGGTCGGGAAGACGTGCATGTGTTGCGTCTCGCCAAGAACTTGATGCCATTTTTTTATTTTGTTCTCTTTCTTTTATATTTGTTGATTTTCTTTTTCTTCTTTTCTTCTTAATTCTTATTATTGTTATTCTTCTTATTATTATTGATTTTGTTTTTTGTTTTATTTTTTCTTTCATTCGACATGATTTGTAAGAGTAGGCGTTGTTTAGTTGTGAAGCAGATAACAACGCTAAAGACATAAATAGAATAAGACCCAAAATTACCGTCTTAAGGCCCCATAACCATCATCGCTGAAATGCATAACCATCGACATAATACACACGCACAGTGGAGGTACGGTCATCACTAATGTGTTACAGCAAATCGTATTTGTTACTGTTTTTGTATCTTAGTGAGAACTCACTCGATAGCATCCTATCATGTATGTAGTAGATGTAGCTAATTCTAATTGATACAGAATGTTGTAAGTTTACTGGTTTCTAATTTCACGTACTTCATGCTTGCAACGTTAATGTCTTACACCTAATCGTACTTGTTACTGTTCTTGTAACTTAATGAGAATCCACTTTAAGTGTAGTAGAAGTAGCTACCTTTAAATGGTAGTGAATGTAGTATGTTTTTTAATTTGTATTTTTCTGTCTTTATTAATTAATATAGCACCAACTCACTGATAAAGCGACGATCATAAACTATTTCTTTCAATATCATAACATGATTTTTCTGTTATTCACGTAATTGTGTGTGTAAGTGTATGAGACAAAATCCTTCAAAGGTCATTCACAACACAATAACTCCAAGTCCTCTTGTATATAGTACTTGTGAAATATATATAGTTTGTTCAATATTGATCGTAGAAATCTGTTAAGACATCTGTATGTGAAAAGAGTGTTAAATATGAAGACAGAACAAGTTCAATTTTGTCTGCAACAATTAGATCCGTGTGTAACGTAGAGAGCTCATCAGATGTCTACGATTTCGCAAAAGCAAACTTTTGAAAAATATAATAAAAAATTGGCGGTTCCTTATAAACGAACGTTTGGAGTACATGAATTTTATGTGCATTATCATTGAAAATTGGATTCACTATATGAAGGCAGTGGCACATTCTACTTATTCTGTGTGCAGAGTTAAGTAGCATGTAGTCGTATATGCAATGTAAAGGATATGCAAGGTCAATGAATTTGGGAAAATAATAAGCAATTTTTTGAAAAATATGCAATGGTCGAGTGTATTTTGAAAGAATAACTGGAGATGCTTATAAGAATATCTTCGATACTCGGTGATTACTTATGCAATAATAACCTTAAAAGAAGTATAAATAAAGTTAGCATGCACTACTATAGAAACACTATTTCAATACATTATTGGTATTGGTTCGTGTAAAATGCATATTTTGTGCATCTGAGAGATCATATCGTATCATAAAGACCAGAACCAAAACCAAGCCTTATGCCACATCTGTGGCCTTTTGGAAAGGTAAACAGCGACTCTGTCAATGGAGGATTGCCTGGTTACGATTTCAGTTTTGTTTTATTGAACTATTGAGTTTCCAAGCTATATAATGCTTTCTTTTTACGGAAATAAGAAAAGGTGAACAGAGAGAGACGACGTACTCAGAAACTTTTTTTTAAAGGTAAGACACACTTGCATTTCACGTAAAACAACCACTTGTATTTCAAGTCTACAAAGCATTTAAGCTCATGCCTAACCTTGCCCTAAACTAAGTCCACCACTGTCAAGTCACGTTCTGAGAGAACATCAGCGACAACGAGTAATAAGGAACATATGGCATAAAATCTTACAAGGCACATACATTGCCAATATATGAAAAACCAAGTTTAGTTTGTTCAGACAATCTGTATACGTATCTTATTTTCTAAATGTAAAAGCACGCTAAGTATTACTTGTTTTACGAATAAAAACTGCAACTAAATGATATTATAGATAAAGAATAACGCTAGAAAAGGACGTGACTTTGATTTTTCTCAAAGAGAGCTTTGAATACTGGAAAGAAGCAAAGCTCAAAGACAAACTCGGCGTGAGAAAGTTTCAACAAATGTTCCAACACCACAACAAAATAACTTTCATGTGGACGTCCTTCCAAATCAATGTATACAGCACATTCCAAGTGAGTTTGGTAAGCAGCATGACATTTTGCAGACTTTAAGAGAGTCATGTACGTGATTCTCCTTCACAGTCATGAGCGTCACAGAAAACATCAAAATGAGCACCCACCCTGTTCTTCGGTCACGAGCGTCAGTGCGTCACCAAAATTATTTTCCTTGTAGTGTAAATAGCTGTTTTTGTCTGACGATTCTTGTAAGTATTGCTTCTAGTAGAAATAAGCATAGTGCATTGCTCGATATGAGACTGGAAACACTTGGATGATTTGTCCCCAAAAGCTTCAATTTACAGTCAGCACAAAACAAAACTTTAAAGATATGCAACATGGAAGGTGTCGTGCAAATTGGAAAAGAGACCTTAAGAGTCACTTATTTTATGTATATTGGTGTTTTTTATATATTTTTATAAGAAAAGTCCCAAGTTTTACACACCCACACCTGCACCCTTGGAAGTCGAACTCCCACCAACAGTAATGACACTAATAGAGGTCATTGCAGTTTGTATCGCATGGCCATTGTTATGTTTTGAATTGAAAGTACTGTTACTGCATGTTCTTTGTCACGGAGCCACGGGCATCCGTTCAGCATGCATCATCTTGTGTAGGAGGACATATGGAAGCAGGCAAATGGCGACAAGGCTGTCTCTATGAATACTTCTGCTTTAAGATTTAAGACAGCTGAGAGCTTGTCCTTTCTCGAGATTTAATTGTGGGTGCAGGCGCCACTTGACTTGAATCTACATGCATGACCATTCCGCTTTTTAAGAAAGTTAAATGCTTGTACGTGCTAATAAACCCAACAAAGGGAAATCCAAGAACATATACTTTTCTCCTTCAAAAAATATCCACGCTATTAAGTTAATTAATGGAAAATGTTCGCCCCAGGTATTAACATTTCGTTTTTGTTGTTTATAAATGGAGGCCAAATTGTAAAACGGTAGAATCCCATTGAGTCCAACCCAACCAACAGCAAAATAGCCAGGGCACCCAACCAGTTGAGCTAAGGATTTAGGTGCCAATTACAAACATATTTTTTCCTTCTCTCTCTTTTTTTCTATATATATATATATATATATATATATATATATATATATATATATATATATATATCAAAGTTTGAAGCATGCAAATCACTTGTATACAAATTTTATTCAAACTAATTTGAACTATTTGATTAAAGCATATGGATGATTGAGATTAAAAAATAAAAGTAAAAAAAAAAATGATAGAATAAGTAAACACTATGTAAAAAGTACATGTATTTTTTTACTTTTCTATTTTAATCTCAATCACAAATGCCTTTTGATGGTAAGATTGAGATTGATTTGAGTGGAGTTTGATTATAAGTGGTTTGCATCCTCTAATTTTCTCATGTATAAAAGAGGTTTGGTTGGTATTGTATGTAAATATTTTTGGGCGTACAAATCAAAAGGGCAAGTAGTTTCTTCAAGGAGGAATGCTGGCTATTAAATTAAACGCAAAATGTTAACTCGCATGTATTCTTCCTCCCTCTCGCTCAGCGTATGCCAAGAGAGAGAGAGGTATTGGCCCACCTACTTACAACCACTATTACGTTTGTATGTATGTGTGTGAGATGATGGAAAGGAGACCGGCACATGGAGCTCTTAAAGATTAAAATGCCACAGCCTGGGCAATATACGTAAGATAGATAAAGTCACATTGTTTTGTTAATGAGTCTAACCTAATCTTCAAGATGAGCTGAGATCCACTGAATGTAACTGTAAAAGACAGTTGCCGCTATGATGAGGATCATGACCTTTAACGTAGCAATGCGTTTCAAGAGAATGAGTTGTGTTCAGAGGTTGTTCGGCTGGCGGGAGCTCAATTCTTTTGTAATAATAAGCTGAACAGTAAAGAATATTGTGCAGTTTCTTCACCAGTGAAATCCGAAGAATTTCCTACTGTTCTTTTCTTGTTATAAAGAATCCAAGGCCGTCCTCACATCTCCCGTCTAGAGTACGTTTTAAAGAATGAAATTTGATAATATATTTAATACAATTATGACTTGTATATATACAATGTTGTTTTTCTCTTGGTAAAATTGTACACAATATTGTTTCAATAACAAAGCAGTCCCCAACTGCAATTTTTTTACCATTGGTTTTGATCCCAAATTGCCAGAGGATGTCGAAGTGTGTCCGGGGCCAGTGTGATACAAGTGGTACCCTTGACATAGATACATTAAAAGGTTATCGGTTTAACAATTATATGTTACATTGCTAAACTTCTTTTGTCTTACATGATCTTCTGATAGCCATTTTCCTTTTTCATTTCTTGAGAAGGCTACTGTTAGTGGAGCATAGAAATCATCAGATGTTTTCAGAGAAGGAAGATGAACTCGACTGTCTTGTTGCAGAAGCGAAGTTCCTGCTTAAGGAGCAGAGATGCGGTTAAATTTACTGAATAAACGTACTGAGCAGCCAACAGGATTTTGTTTCTAATACAACAGATTACGTTTACTGTACCGTACCTTTCACTGCAACTAAGAAATCTTGACCTCAAGTTCCAACTATAAAAGAAATGAAAAACTACTACATATGTATGTATGTGCATAAGTGGCATGGCCGTGTTTCCTTTTTTGTTGATCTCTCGATGGTGGTCATCACCATGTAGTAGCATGCCCCTAGATGGCCCTCATTATTATGGTTGTGGAGTAACGCGAATAACGACGAAAAAAACGAAATCAGAGGGGGCTAACAATTTGTATATATATATATATATACATGCATGTGTATACATATGTAAGAGATGTGTTTGTATGTCAAATGTAAATGATTAAAAGTAATGCATCTCTCATCATATTTTATATACAATATTTTCTAACATTGACACCAAAATGTGATTAAAATTCTACCATTTTTTATTGTTCACTTTTGACATACAAATACATCTCTCTCTCTCGATATGTATATATATAAGATCGGTGGGTGACTGTCAGAATCAGTCCACCGAAGCAACTGAATTACGCGACTCTCCTAATTTGTCTATATAATGCAAGGTGTCTTTTCCTGAAGGAAATAAAGCAGCTATTCAGGGGAGCACAGACAACTGGCAGATAGTCCTTTTCGTTTGCTCCCAAGCACACATTCACATACTTCCCCCCCGGAGCAAAAGATCGAACTCACGTCATAAGGGAGAGAAACACTGGTTGATTTCTCATCCTTATCCAATGGAATCCTCTCATTCTGCTGGAAGACCAGCGACTCCCCTCCAAGATACCTACCTGATGCGTTCTGGACTGGCTTCTGCAGAAACTATTTGCTCATTAAATCCGCTTTCTTCTGATTTAGCACTTAAAAATGGCGTCCTCTTATGTTGAAGGCAACGAAGAATCTGGTTGGACATCAATTTTGTGTGGCTCTCTCAGTCAAGGTCGTTCCATTGACGGTCATGATGATGATGATAACGACCACAACGATAATGTTGGTGATGGTGATGATGATGAGGATGATGGTTCATCTTTGGCCAGTGACGCTCGCATCTTTGGTTACATAAAACCCGAAAACTTGGGTTTCACTGGCGATTCAGATGATATTGCTGCGCAAGATAATGATGATGACGGTGATGCTACCGGTGATTCATGTTATTGTTATAATGATGACGGTGGTGGCTATGGTGGGGGCGGACAGAACTTCGGTTTCAATAATAAGTACGACGAGGGTGCAGGAAAGAAAGGAGAACTGCATCAAAGGGAAGCCTTTTGTTCAGATTCAACGTTTTCGTTTGTAATAACGTAGAACCAAGGTGAGGAAATTTCACTCTCATATATGCAAGCCATTCCGGAATATCTTCAACGTCCACATCTTTATTTTTTATTCTGGGAGAGTCGTATAATGCAATATCCAGTAGCATTTTATGCATTGTTCTATTTGATACCTTTTTAAGACTAGTTTCATCTGCCAATCAACACAGTTCTGTTAGTGTTCGGTGTCAGGTTCGAGATAGAGGAAAGTGCCACATGTTTGGTATTAGGTGAACATAATCTCGTCGCTGTTATATATAACATTTTGTTATTTTTGTACTTGAAATGTCGAACTAAAGTATGTCTTCAAAGTGTATCATATGAACCTGATACTAGGAAAGCGTTCCGCGACCATCATTAATTTATATCTTCAGAAGCCATGTATTGATGAATTCAACACTCTGGACAGAAATGGAGCTTTTCAATAGTGAAGATCAGCGTCTATGTAAACGCACAGACAGTAGATCTAGTTTTGAAGTATTCCCTCATAAATATTCGGTGCACATCATCACAACTATTGCTTTGGAGTTCAAGTCAATCTCGGTTAAGGGATTCACTTGTCAATGTTCATGCATGATCTCAATGTTCGACCGTATTTCATCGTTATCATCTGTAAATCTGTCATAGCACGCAATTACTCCATGTCTGCTTCTTCATAGCATTAACGTTAATGTGTATGACCCTTCTGGCCAGAAACTAATACAATCATCAGAGACTTGGCATATCTCCTTTAGATTAAAGAGTAGGATATAAATTGCATAAACGTTGATTAAATATAAAACGAGGTTTATATTTGCGGACACATGCAGGAAAAAGGGGATTAAAGGGCTTAAGCATTAGGATACGGGATGGCATTAAAGGAAGAGTCTCACTGGCGCGGTATTCAGAGTGCTCCTGATGCATGGATATTATCCAAATTTCTAAGAAGGCTAATAACTGCTAAGAAGCAAGTAATTTCCATGACTTGGCACATATGCACGTAGTACATGCGCACAGGCATGTCTCTGAAGATATCTTTATCTGATTGAATTTATAGTTACTGAGTACATGGGGTTCCAGCAATTTTTTGAGCGCATTTATTAAATGTGTACTGCACAAGGTATTTTGAACAAGAAAAGTTCCCGCAACTTTTTGAAAAGTGTCAACACCTTTTGGAAGATCTTTTCGTTCTTTCTCTTTCCCTCTCTCTCTCTCTCTCTCTCTCCATACACACACACACATATATATATATAATGGGTTTGTGTGTGTGCTTGTGCATGTGTGTGAGCCATGTCACATTTTTTACTTCAATCAATTGAACTGAACTTTTACGTATGTATATTAATTATTAATGGGCAGTAAAATGGGTGTTCTACATAGTCATCAAGCATGGGTCAGAAACTTGTTTAATTTTCATGATAAACAATGACAATCTGTGGAACGCCGAGGATATAACGGATGCATCATGATTTAACCAAAGATAATGGCTTTTGAAATTAATAGGAAAAGAAAACCAACAATTTAAAGAGTCTGGACGCACATGCTATAAGTACCATTGCTGAGGATAAGTTGGAGAATTGGATTTCTATGCATCTCTTTTCCAATAAAAAGATTACCACATAGGAGATTCACAAATGGCTCTCCTGGTAGAACAGTTGCCGAGGATCGATAAAAGTCAAATAACAAAATCTCACGAAAGAGAGGAAGCAAAGACTCGATAATATTTCTCATTAATCTCATAAAATCGTTAACTTTCATTACATTCATGGAAAACAAACATAATTACCTAGAAAAAATTCATTACTTTCTTAACAAACTTTCTGATAATAAAATAGACTTTCGTAGAGAGTAAGATTACGATAATGAACCTTTCCATATAACAACCTATCCCTAAAACCAATTCTAATGACATAAGCAAATGTTTTCTTTCTAAAATCTGAAAAATATCTAAACAAATCAAGTTTATTTATCAACACCCATCTTTAAACTTGCCAAGTAGTTTCACATATTCAAGCTCACGTTCTCTTTTGAAGTGCATTCTCTAATGGTACTTTGTATTATTGTCTTATGATTGGTGAAATTCCTTCAACATACTCTTAAACCAAATTTCATGTAAATCAGCAAGCTTAGCAGATACATCATTATAATCAACTTGTTGACTTTTCTGGTAGCTCTTAGTCACCAATCTTGCTTTGTACTTCTCAATATATTATGGATTCTTCTTTGCATCCTACATCCATTTGACTCCAATAGGTTGTTTGCACCATGAAAGTGGTCTCATAAGTATCATTCTTCTTAATTTGTCTTCACTTTTTCATCGATGGCATCTGTCTATATTTTATCATGAACAGCTTTTCGAAATTTGTAGGATCACTATATGCAAAAGGACAAAAGTAAAATTACAATAAAGTTGCATTATCTTAACTGCGTCATACAACTTACAAATGTTTTTTGTTTTTCTATATCTTTCACTTGAACTCTTTTTAATTTTGATGCAGACTTTGAGGAGAGGGTGTTTGCACAGATTTTTCTCATTATTCATAAAAAATAGAATATAAGCGTTTTTAAAGTATACCTAAGTTTATGCCACAAGTATTTTTAAAGTAAATTCTCCACTTTTATGAGATCAGAGAGCCTTGGTGCGGTAGACATTTTTCTTTTCCAGCTTAGCCTTAAACTTTTTAAAGGCCTTGAACTCCTGCAATTCCTTCAAAAAGTATACCTAAGTTTATGATAATAATCATCATTGAAAAGAAGAAAATAATTGTTTTTACCATGCAAAGATGGCTTGATAGGTCCATACAAATAGGAACGTATCAACTCATACACCAAAGCCAAAAAGAATCTTTGAAACAAGATGGTAACTACTTTAAAACATTACAATAAATATTAAGGACATACATATTATTTTTCGTCATGAGAATGTTTACTAACAAGTTCCCTTTGGCACCTTTTATAATTGAACTTTTATTCTTTAGATGAATATTATAATTTTCATGAGTTGTTCTCAACTCAAAACATCACTTTTGTTTTGAGGCACAAATAAAACATTCAAAATAAATTGATTATTTTCAGCATTTGAAATGAATTAAAATTGTCCTTTGTTGCCTTTAAATGATTCATCAAGCCTTGCAATCAAGTTCTTTGTGTATATATTATTGCTCGTACTGAATTCCAAATACCATCATTTTACATCTTCAGTAGAAAAAACCAAGGTAGGATTTCCTTCTTCATTTTTGTTCTTCATAAAGTTTGATTTTTCTTTATGTTTTTGCATTCCCTAGAAAAGTGTTCATATTCATAACAATTATAACATTCAACTTTTGATTTATCATACTTTCTTGGCTTGGACAGTAAAATCTTCTTCTATCTCTTCCACATTTTCTTCCTTGATTAGAGTCTTGGTTTCCTTCTTTGTTTATTGATAGGTTGCTGCCTCTTCCACCTCTACCACAAATTCATCATCGTTTATGACCTCTTTGGTACCACATTTTTATTCTTTCAAAAACAAACTTCACCTGCAAAGCTTGTTTCACCAATTCCGTTTTAATCTTCTAAGTCTTTCTCTATGACCTTGCAAGGTTTATGTGAGCTCTTCATTAGTCATATGATATTCAAGTTTTTAATCTTCAATAGCAGCACTACAAAATTAAACTTTGATCCAAAGAAAGATTTTTTGGGCAATCTAATCATCCTTTATGTTATCTCCATAGCTCTTAATCTGATTACAACAACAACACAACAACAACTAAGCCTTTTCCCATACTAGACGGGGTTGGCTACATGGATTCTTTATTTCCACAGATCCCTATCGTGTGCCATCTTAGCAGTTAACTCCCAATAAGCTAGATCATTCTTTATTGCTTCTTTCCAACACTTTTGTGGTCATCCTCTACCTCTTTTAATACTTTTCAAATTTAGTTTTTCTAACCTTCTTACAGGTTCTTCTTTTGATCTTCTTTCTATATGTCCAAACCATCTTAAATGATGTTCTCTCATTTTATCCTCTATTGGTGCCACTCCTAATTTGTTTCTAATAACCTCATTATGTATACGGTCTTTTCTTGTATGACCACTCATCCATCTCAACATCTTCATTTCTGTCACAGACATCTTTTGTCCATGTTGAGGATTAACAGTCCAACACTGAGAACCATAAAACATGGCAGGCCTAATTGCTGCTCTATAATATTTACCTTTTAACTTTAATGGTATCTTCTTATTACAAAGAATACCTAATACTCCTCTCCATTTTAACCAACCACCATTAATTCTATGTGTAACATCTCCATCAATTCTTCCATCACTCTGAAAAATTGATCCTAGGTATTTAAAACTTTCCTTTTGGGGGATGCAATGTGTGCCAATTTTAATTTCTATGTCCTTTGAAGTAACCAAATGATCAAACTTACATTCCATATATTTTGTCTTTGTTCTACTAAGTCGGAGGCCTTTGCTTTCTAATGTTTCTCTCCATAGTTTCAATTTTCTATTAACTTTTTCCTTAGACTCCTCCACTAATACAATGTCATCTACAAATAACATACACCAAGGTACTTCATCTTGAATATGTTTTGTTAACTCATCCATCACAATTATAAATAAGTATGGACTTAAAGTTGATCCTTGATGTAACCCAATATTAACTTCAAAGAAGTTTGTTGTTCCTTCATGAGTCCTCACACATGTTTTTGTACCATCATACATGTCTCTTATAAGGTTAATATATGTCAATAGGATACCTCTTTTTTCCAAAGTTCTCCAAAGAACCTCCCTCGGTACCCTATCATAAGCTTTTTCTAGATCAATAAATATAATATGAAGGTCTTTCTTTTTTGCTCTAAAATGTTCCATAAGACGTCTCAAAAGGTGAATCGCTTCAATAGTAGATCTACCTGACATGAATCTAAATTGGTTCTCTATTGTACTTGATACTTGTCTTAACCTACGTTCGATAATTCTTTCCCATAATTTCATAGTATGACTCATTAACTTGATACCTTGATAATTCACACAATTTTGAATGTCTCCCTTGTTCTTATATATGGGTATAAGTGTACTTGCTCTCCATTCCTCGGGCATCTTTTGATTTTTCCATATTTCATTAAATAGTCTTGTGAGCCAAGTGATTCCTATTTCTCCTAGTATTTTCTAAACTTCTATAGGAATATTATCTGGTCCTACCGATTTACCACCCTTCATATGTTTAACAGCCTCTTTGACTTCATACTTTCGAATACGTCGGTAGAAATTGTGGTTTATATACTTTTCTGACTTGGCTAAATCTCCTAAACTAATACTAACATCTTTATTTTCATTAAAAAGATTATAAAAATAGTTTTTCCATCTATTTCTTATATCATCATTCACCACTAGAATTTGTTTATCCTCGTCTTTTATGCATCTAACATAATTAGGATCTTTAGTTTTCTTATCTCTAGCCTTAGCTATCCTAAAAATATCTCTTTCACCCTCTTTTGAGTTGAGTTTTTTATATAAGTCCTCCCAAATCTTAGCTTTTGCTTCACTAATGGCCTTTTTTGCTTCCTTCTTTGCTTTCTTATAAGCTTCTAAAGTTTCACTAGTTTTCTTAGCATAATATAATTTGTAACATACCCTCTTTGCCTTGATTTTATTTTGTACTACTTCACTCCACCACCAAGCTTCTTTTTGTGCTGGTACACCTCCCTTAGATACCCCTAACACATCTTTCGCCACTTTCCTAATATGTATAGCCATATTGTTCTACATATCACAGGGTGTACCAACATAATTCCAAACATCTCCTTGAAGGACTTTCTGTTTAAATATATCTTCTTTCTCGCTTTTGAAGTTCCACCATTTAGTCCGAATAGCTCGATGCACTCTTTTCTTCTTTCTCTATTTTTTAATTTGTAAATCCATAACTAAAAGTCGATGTTGGGTGGTTAAGCTTTCTCCTAGAAATACCTTACAATCTTTACAACACGCTCTATCTTTTTTTCTATAAATAAAGTAATCAATTTGTGTTTGTGATAAGCCACTCTTATAAGTAATTAAATGTTCATCTCGTTTTTTGAAGATTGTATTGACTATAAAGAGATCAAATGCCATAGCAAAATTTAAAATCTCCCTACCTTCCTCGTTTATATCCCCAAAACCAAAGTTTTCATGAATCCCTTGATATCCTAATACATCTTTAACGACATGTCCATTTAAATCTCCTCCTAAACAAATCAACTCCCTTTGTGAAATCTTTTGAAATACTTTATCTAACTCTTCCCAAAAAACTGTCTTTATACTATCTTCTAGTCCTACTTGAGGTACGTAAGCACAAACTATATTCAAAACCTCTGCTCCTAACACTAATTTCAATGTCATGATTCGGTCACCATATCGTTGTATGTCTACTACACTCTCCTTTAAATCTTTATTTATGATAATACCAACTTCGTTTCGAGCCTTTTCTTTACCTGAGTACCATAATTTAAAACCTATATCTTCTATATCCTTTGCTTTTTCTCCAACCCATTTTGTCTCTTGTAAACATAGAATATGAATCTTTCTCCCAATCATAGTATCTACCACCTTCATTAGCTTACCGGATAATATTCCGATATTCCAAGAACCAATATGAATCTTATTATCTAGTATTTGTTCTTGGAATATCGGAACATTATCCAGTAAGCTAATGAAGGTAGTAGATACTATGATTCGGAGAAAGATTCATATTCTATGTTTACAAGAGACAAAATAGGTTAGAGAAAAAGCAAATGACTAAAATTCTTGAAATTTAATTGTTAACACATTCCAATTCTTTCATGTGCTGTGATTTGATTTCAACTCTTAATGTTTGAAGATAGACTTTTCTTACTACAGCCACTATTTGAAAAGAAGTTTTAATAATCTTCCATGCTTCATTTGATGTAGATACGTTAGCCACTTTCTTGAATATCTTGTTCTCTAGAGTTTGGTAGATAAGCGCAAGGGTATTTTCATCATCCTTTTTCATTAAACTATTATCTTCTTTGACAATGAATCCCTTCTTTACTTCTTTCAAACATCATGGCATCAAACTAGTGACTATTCATGTAGATGCACCATAATGAATAACTTTTGTAAAAGATGGAACATGAAAGGCAGTTCCATTTATCTTCTCCATGCTCATTAATCTTCAAACAAACAAAGTTTTTCATGTCATTTTGTTATAATAGATGCCTATGATCAGAAAAATCAAAAAAGAAAAGTGAAAGAAGAAGACCCAAACATATATATCATTAATCTTATAAAATCATAATCTTCCATTAGATTGAGACAAATATAATTCTCTAGAAGTGTTCCATAACTTCCTACACAAACTTTTTATAATAAAATAAGAAACTTTCTTACAAAATAGTTTATTTGATAAACATTTCTACATAACAAAAACCCAAATAGTAAACTTCCCTACAAACAAATATTCTCTAAAATCTCGATAATATATAAGCAAATCAAGTTTATTATGAACACCCTTTAAACTTGATTTCATCATACCAGGTAGCAACCACAATTTAAGGAAAACCTCAATTTTGAAATGCATGCTCAGTATATCCAGCAGAACCCATTTACATCCTATGACTTTCCTTCCTTTTGGTAAATCAATAAATTCCCAAACTTGGTTTTTCTCAATAGATTCAATTTTCTCATCCATGGCTTTCTCCCAATATGATGCTTCGATGAGTTTATAGCTTGCTAATAAGTCAAGTTATCAATTAATTTATCTAAATCCACCGAATTTCACACTTCTTCTGCAAGTGTGATAATCCTTTAAGTAGGACGGAGTGACCCCTAGCCTTTTATGTCTACTTAAGGTTTCGGTGGTTTTAGGAAGATCTTCTATAGGCTCAAAAGATGATTGATCTAGGTGTACTAGATCATCAACACATTCATCATTGTTTTTTAGGATGTCATTCTTAGAATCTTCTAAGAATTCAACATCTCTGCTTTCAATTATTCCGTGGTCCTTATGATAAAACCGCTATCCTTTTGAACATTTCGGATGTCCAATGAATATAGATCTTAAGGACTTATTGTCTAGCTTATCTCTAGACTGATCAAGGATATTTATGCGTGCAACATATCCCCACCTCTTGAGATGACCTAGGTTGGGTTTTCTTCCAAACCATATCTCGTATGGTGTAGTGAATACAGCTTTATACGGTACTCTATTGAGTATGCAAACCATTGTACTTACTATTTCTTCTAGAGTAATCATTGATAAAGGTTATAAAATAAACCTTTCCACGATATGACCTTACTCTAAAAGGTTCACATAAAACTTTACTTGTTGAAAGTATTTTTCTCAAATCCAGGCAGTAAGTCAAAGTTGGATAATTTCCTCAACTTTTTCAAACTTATATGCCGAAGGCGTTTATGCCACATATTCACATCAACATTAAAGGCACACTCAATATAAGCAAAAGAAGTACCAATTTCATTATCACAAAATTTAAACAGTCCATGCTCTACATCAAATTCTGCAAAGAATAATATTCTCCCATGTTTTTCCACAGTCAGCTTGCTAGGAATAAACTTAACCTCAAAACCTTCCTTTACTAAGGTAGGGACCGAGACCAGATTGTGCATTATAGATGACACAATTAATACATTAGTTAATACAATCGGTTTGCCTTGTACATAAATTCTAAAAGACCCAGTACCCAAAACATCCGAGAAAGTATTGTTACCCATGTAGACTCGATGTTCGCCTGGTTTGTATTCCTTCAGATCCATTGCCCCTTCCTTGATCTTTGAGATGTGTCTTGTGGCTTCGGAGTCTATCCACCAACCTGTTACTAGGCAATCCATGTATAAACACTCTAAAATCACGATGATTATGTCCTGCTTCTTCGACTGTCCACACTGTGGGTTGTTTCCTCTACCTTTTTTGTTGTGTCAGTCCCTTTTGAAGTGTCCCATCTTTCCACAGTTGAAACACTTGACCCGAGAAGTGGTTTTCTACGATTTTTTAAAATTTTGACCGCCCTTCTTGTTATTCTTGTCAAACTTCTTGTTTGGTTTATTTTTCTTCTGGTTGGGTTTGGAGCTAATCCCTATCTCATCTTGTACCACTAATAATTTTTCTTTCTTATTTTGATCATATGTTCTTGCTCTATTGCTAGTTTGAGGGGCAATTTAGAAAGGTTAATCTCAAGCCCTAATCTGAGGCCAGTGCTGACCATGCTCCATGACGGGAGTAGACTATTTAAGATTGTTGATATTTACATCAGTTCTAGGATGACTGATTTTGCTACGGCTAAGTCCATAGTCATTACTAACATGTGGTTTACATGTTCTACTACATTATCTCATTTTTCCATTTTAAAGGAGTTATACTTTTGTAGTAGCAACTGCATATGTAATTTGGCAGTTGTGTCATACTTAGCTGTTATTGAGTCAAACAACTCTTTGGCCGTCTCATATTCTTTGAAGACTCTAATCAAGTTATCCTCCATATAAGTTAACATGATTGTCCTTGCTATTGTATTTTCTTTTAGAAATGTTTTATACATTTCTATTTGTTGCTCAGTTGCGTCTGGTGGTGGCGGATGCATGATTTCCTTTAATACGTACTCAATACCCTCAAGTATTAGATCACGTGAGATTCTTCTCTTCCATGTTTGAAAGTTCAGATCATTCAGTTTTTGCCAATTCAGACACACATATTTTTTAACTCATTTTTATGTGTTTGGTAATTATAACAATTATACGGTCTAAAAAGAAAATAAATAATAAGCTACAAACACACATAGCACGGACCATGTTAGGATGATGCATAATATCATAAAAACAAATAAAAAATATTTTATAAGCAATTTGGGACAAATTTGTAATTTTTCCTAAAATTTCTGCCTTTAGCATTTTTTAAATAATATCAAGGTTAACTATCTGTCCTCTTTTGAAATTTTTGAAAAAAACCTAAGGACAAATTCATAAAATTACTCTTTTGGCCACTCTGTAATGTCTGTAACAGGCCCATCAAACATAATATATATTTCTACCGTTAGGGGGATAGCAACCTCTCTCTTGCTCGTCTCTCTTACACACACACGCCCCCTTTAGAATGTATGGACAAAGATGAATGTTCGTCAAAGGGTTGCATCTTAAATGCGCAGGTGCACTTGCAAAAGAAATTAATTGCTTCATTCTTGATGATTCATTCTTTCTCGTAATTGTCACTTCGAGTTTGCCACATCTCTTATTTTGTCCTTTTCTTCCTTGCGGAAATTCATGGGAGGTAGCTGGCTTCAATTGCCAAAGTTTTCCTTCATGTTTCACTCTGCATCCAGTTGTTCCAGCTACCATAACTCAGACATGAATTAGATTCACAACCAACAAGCTTAAGAAATGGCCATGTTGAAGGAAGGATCTCAATGGCCATCCTTCAATAGTTTTATCAAGTGTAGCTCTAGTACTCGTTTGTCATGGTTCGTTTACTATTGAAAGGATAGTATTGTTTCTGTAGAACGCTAAGGATGATAAATGTTCAAGCAACGATCTACGGATGAGAATGATCTAGAAGTCAATATCTTTATACACCACATACGTTAAGGTTATATTGTAGGGTGGCAACAATTTAAATTAGTAAATTATTGAAACATGGATCATGTTGGGTTATTCAAAAATACCAAAATATATTTGGTGAAGGATATGGGTGTAATCATGTTGTAGCATTAAGAGCTACTTACTTAAGTGATAATTATACTATTAGTAGCATATGTACTAGCTATAACTTATAAATATTCTTCAGCCATGTTGTGGCATCAAAACTACTTATTTAAGTGATAATTATACTCATTAGTAGCACATATAGTGACTGCAACTCTTGAGTATTTTTTAGCTATAATTGACATTAAGATCCATTTACTTAAGTGATAATTATGCTCATTAGTAGCACATGAAGTGTCTATAACTCTTGAGTATTTAACATCTATGTTATGGGGATTAAGAGCTACCTTCTTGAGCTTGTTAGTAGCATATCATGAGTTATATCTTCACCATATCTATATATAGTGGTATTGTAAGCCAGATTCATCCAACATTTTCTCTCATTATGTGAGTTCTTTCCTACTTAGTATTTCAAGAGAGTTTGCAAGTCTTATTGTAGTGCTGATTTGATTTGTAACTTCATCATCTTTACTTTGTCGGTTTGTCTATGACTCGATTGAGTTTATAAGACGAACCGAGGGTCTTCTTTATATCTTTGAGATATTTACCAGGATTCATTGCATTCAATTATTTGATACCGATAGCGGTAAATAAACCTAAAGGTTAGTGTTTATCACGTCTTAAAGAATAACGTTATTCTAACCTTCCTTTTAAGGTATTAAATTCTTTCTCTCGAGTGCCAACAACTCAAGAACCATTCCATCTACAAGAGATCAACTCCAACAGATCATACATGCAAATATCCTAAAAAATGACAAGCTTAATGGGAGCTTGATAAAAAAGGAGTAGGCACAATTTCAAGAACTTGAATGATCATAGGGAGGAGGATTCGTTAATTTCTCAGGTATATGTTGATTTGATCCACGATAGAAGCCAAGCTTAATTGGATACCTCCATCGGGTGAAGGACTCTTGGATTCATGGAATCCAGAAAATATCGAAAAGGGTCCAAATAATGTATGGGAAATCATAAACGTCAAATGTGGTAATACTAGAGGAGCTTCAACTTTGTTGACTGCGAGGATTGATGTCCAAAATTTCTAGTCATAGTTTGGTACATGAGGAAAGCCCATTCGGGAACTAATTATGATGCCAAGTGTGATAATGCCCATCACGAGAAACTGAGCAATGAAACAGAGGAGGTTAAGTGGAAGGCTTTTCTGAATTCCTTATAGTAAGAGAAAATTCAAAAAGAAGGGATGAGTTAATCCAAATAAAACAGTGATCTGGTTCCCTGAATTCAAGTTAATGGAAATTAGAACGGCTGAAAGTTTCCATATATATAAATAAAAATCAAGGGCCAACGTTGGGCAAAGTGGAAGCTTTTTTTATTGTTTAGTTCCATGTAAGCCATGATACTTCTACAATTAGAGGACGTCCAACCATGTATTAATAAATATTGCATGGTATAAATCTAAGAAATTTCTCACTTATGCATTAGGCTTCTTTTTAGAAGTCAATCTCGCTCCATTGCCTTAGGTAAGCGCAATGAACTGTTGGCTGATATCCTTAACCTCACTCCATTCACCTTTAGGATCGAACTACTGAAATGTCAAATGCTGGCAATCGCTCATTGAAGCTATAATATGGACCAATATACACAGATTTAATTAACCTTCAAAGTATTTTCCACACTAATATTGTATTAGAGTGTGCTGTTGTCGTGCAACATTTTTAAGCTGGAGACGTAGCTGGGTTTGGTTCGAAGCACATTGCCCATGGAATGTGTTTTCCTAGACTCATGCAATTCGATGGATGGGTCAAGCCGTCGAGTAATGACGAAAGGGTCGAGTTTGATTAAGTACGATTGGGGGTACTATAAGTAAGCCGAACTGCTTAGGAGCTACTAATGGCTTGGCTCGAGAAATTCTCTTACTCTATCCGAGCTTGAGTTGCTCATGAGCGGAGTTCGAACATGCCAAATACTAGTTCGGAAAGCTGGTGAGCCAAGTAAAGCTTTATTTATACTTATATATATACACACACACACACATTAACATTTAAATTATCAATAGTTCTATAATATGGGTCGACTCATATTTACTTTGGTCGACCCGATTTGCTACTTGTTGCAGTTGACGATGAAATTAAGATCAGGGCTTGAAAGGTATGTTTAGTCCCGTACAAAAATGCTATAAAAGAGGATGTTGCACATCTTTTGGTGCTGTCAAGACTCCAGAAGTCAGGGGCATCCTTATGAACTAGATAAAATTATTTTGTTGAACCAAGACCGAAATGCCTTCCTTTATTGCCACTTGGCCATCAAAAATCTCTTTAATTAATCTTGTACCTCTTAGGAGCATCAACTTGACAAAGCTAGATAACGAGTTGATGAACCACACTCGACTAGGCTCGTGGGAGAGCGAGTGTGGTACTCCAAAGCTTGACGCGTTCGATCAATTAGCCATTCATTTAAACAAACCGAGGGAAATTGCTTGGAAGACGAAAAATGAATAACTGGAAAGGCTTTGGTAATTGGGAGAACTCCTCCATCTTCCACCATTAACTGAGCTTTCAACGAATCCCTTAATTCAGTAGTGGAGACCCAAGCATTTGACAGTACATTGTTGACAACGGTTATGGGATTGAAGGGACCAAAGTGCGTGAAATCTTCACATGACCATTAACTGGTTGGAGGGAACGACATCCCAAATTGGTATAAAGAGTATGATGGAAATATGGATTAGGTTAAGTTTAAAGATCAACCAATTAAAAATTTGTTCTAAAACTTCATAAATCACTTCTAGAATTTGAGATAGCGGAGATCTCAAGAAACATCAGTGTCAATGTCTAGGAAGTTTTATCAATTCCATGTTGTTCTTAATATTTTTAAACCAATTAAAAGTTTCTTCCCTTCTTGTTCTTAATTTTTTTCCAAAGATTTCTTATTCTTAATCCTTTTCATCTTTAATAAGAAAAAACCAAGAGAGATCTAGGCGTTGTGATGAAACAAGAAAGCCAAGAGGCTTTTACCATTGTCAAGAACCACAAAGACTCACGTTCTTAAGAAATCTTTTCATAAGATTTTGCTAAGATTAAGTCTTTATTATGCAATAACTAGTCTTGCATCATCAATGTTAAATCTTTTCCCATGTATCACATGGATACATGGAAAAATGTATCCATGTCTTTTCTTGTGTGGATGAGTGGTCACACAAGGAAAGACCGTATACATAATGAGGTTATTAGAAACAAATTAGGAGTAGCATCAATAGAGGATAAAATAAGAAAAAATCGTTTAAGATGATTTGAAAATGTAGAAAGACAACTAAAGGATGCTTCTGTAAGAAAATATGAAAAACTTGATTGTGAAAATGTTAAAAGAGGAAGGAAGTGTTGAAAAGAAACAATAAAGAATGATCTAATTTATATTGAGCTAACTGCTAGCATGACACATCTATGGAAATAAAGAATCCATGTAGTCGACCCCATCTAATATGAGAAATGGCTAGTAGCAATGCTCGTAGTTCTTTCAACAATTAGTATTTCAAGAATAGAGGATGGGTCTGGTGCACAATATCCAGCAAGCCTTTAGTCGAAAGGTTGAATGGCTACAACTGATTTCAGTGAGGTTCTCGTGGCCCAGTAGTAGATGGTGATGTGGTTGGTGGCTATGGATTAGGTTCTAGAGGAATATTTAGGCACCCAGCATAGAGACGCATGATGGTTGGTAGAGACGATGATGGTAAGGCAAGAAAGAATAGTGATCCGTGCATCCAAGTTTGTGCTTTGATCATGGGGATTTTGGAGGGACAGGGTGTGACTCCAGGAGATTAGTAGATGGCAGTGTTAGATTAAGTGCCTAAAATCAATAAGAATCAAATGTCAAAAATCTCAAGCGAAAGAAAAGAGACTCAATAATATTTCACATTTATCTCAACGAAATCATTAACTTTCATTGCATTGTAGTGACATAAAATACTCTAAAAGTTTCACAACTTTAAACTTTCTTATATTAAAATAAGCAACTTTCTTATCGACAAAATTCTATCACAAACGTTTTTCTATAACAAAAACCTATATAATTAATTTCCCTACTTAGCAAATCTTAAAAGTAGCCATTGATACTTTAAAATATGAATCTTACTAAATAAATCAAGTCTGTTTATTGAATGCCCTCTTTAAACATGATTCTATGATGCTAAGCAATAATTGAAAAACTTAAATCTTCAAAGACTTAGCATCCGCAATTTGCTTTTGGGCATTTCACATACTTAAGCTCAATTTCCTTCTTTGAAATTTATTTTCAAATTAAATGGTATTTTATATCATTTTTCTTACCCCATGATGAAAAAATGGATTATTGGCCAATGCGATTTTCAGCTTTGTTACGGACATGAATCTCTCTATGATCCTTTTGTGATTAGTGCAGTTCTTTCAACTCAGTCATAGCCAAATTGTATGACAAATACAAGAAGCTGCAGCTAGATATTTCACTTCACGGTGTAAATAAAGTCATAAGTTTGTTTCTTAGAGCTTGAAGTAAATATGGAATTCCTATCAAGAAAACATACTCGGTCCATCTTTCTCGATCATCTCCCAATCACTATTACAATAACCAAGAATGTTGGGGCTAAAGTTAAGTGTACTTTTTATATATCAAAATTTTATTTTATCTGTCTTCATGTAAGAAATATGAGGATCATTTATGAATCAACTAATAAGACCACCACCAAAAAGAATATTTATCCTACTGCAAGCCAATAGTCTTAAGCATCCAACAAGGCCTCTGAAAGAGTTAATTAAACTTACCTCTATCACCATTATTTGTTACCTTGATGCCATATTCAAACTTCTTGAGAACTTTATATGTAGATGATTGCAATCTTTAATTTTAAACTTCTTGAGAACCCTTTTAGCATATCTTTCTTGAGATATGACAAATAATATTCCCTCTTTGGCTAACTTTAATGTGAAGATAGGACACCAATCCAATAACTGTAATTTCAAATTCTTTTGCCAATTTTCTTTTAAAATCTTTAAACATCAAAACATTGTAGGATTACTTTCGACCAATATTAAATCATCCACATATAAGTAAACAAATAAAATATCATAATCTTTACTAACCTTTTCATATAATCATGCTCATGTGGAAATTTCATGAAGCAATTCTCTTGAAAATATTTGTCAATTCTATACAAAGGGCATGGTTTCATCTGTTACCTCCCTTTTATTTGAGAGGGTTATACAGTGTTAAAAAAATGTTTTTTTGAAAGAAAACACTATATATATATATTGAAAAAAGAATTGCAATAATTATACTCACACATTCTTGTGTACTTGTGAATACGTCATAGTCTGAGGCCTAAACTAGCACCCATCCATGCATTGCATTGAATGCTTGATTAAATCAACAAGTGCTTTTTACTGAATTACAAACCTAATGGTGCAGCCACCTGTTTGGCTAAACTATCTAAGTTGAGAGTGGAAAAACATGAAAGTATCAAACCCAACTAGTTTTCATAATTAGCATTTACTTTTTGTGCGAGTCGTCTAACTGGTAGGGGTCTACCTAACCCACTTTCCTTTTGAGAAAATGGTAATCTTACTAATTTGTTTCGGCTCCGTCACCACTCACGCGTAAGGATGTAAAGGCATTGAACTTCATTGAATTAGATATGTAATTGACATGTCAAACCAAGATCAAATTATGAGTCAAAATGGCTAAGAAATTATCAAAGTAAAGTTAGGATTGACTAGCTAAAACAATTATATATGTTTTAAAAGTAGTCAGGTTGCATTAACCATTATAATAAAATGGAGCAATTGTGGCAGGCATGAACTGAAAATAGACTCCATGATCCCAATGTACATCATATCCTTACACTAGCAATCATGATATCACTGACAAGCTTCTTTCTTGTGCACGGTATACGCCTTCTTTTCCAAAAGGCTCCGTGGTGGCAATGTACCTAGGGACTTTTTGGAGCAAGTGGTAGACCTATATTGAGGACTTTGTTATAGTGAATTGCATTAATTAAAAAATTAGATCAACTGAGTAAGTATACTTGGATGTGAAAGGTAACATTAGTAATAGTTTGTAGTATATTTTAATGAGTACGTATGAAAACTTGTAAAGAGATTGTCTCGCTTTCGATATCGGCTTAGTATGAACTAAGCTTCTTGAGGTTGCCTCTAAATAAGGTGATCTATGCCCTTCCTAGTGAAGTCATGTGCTTACATGTGAAGATGCAAACTTATGGTAATATGTCATACATATTTAAGTAGAGAGAACTATTACCTTGAGAGCTAACTTTTATGATCAAATTGTCTCCCATTTACGATCTACAACAGAGGTCAGCTACATGATTATTGTTTGCAATTGTGTTGATCCTGTGTATATTTGTATTTATATACTCTAAGAGAGAAATATCCTACTTTCTAGCTACTTTCTACTGTCTACACAACCGTTATGTTATTTTATTTTCTATAGTTGCTACACCAACTCTTTTGCAATAACTTTTTTGTGTATACGGTCTTTAGCATCATTTACATTGCAACCATATTTTACATACACTATAACAACCAAAAACTCAATAATATAGGACATCAATCATTTTATTGGATTACTTTATGAACATTAACATTAATTAATGATTAGTTTATTATATATAATTAATCAATCAATTTTGCCCCTATACTAAAATAGAATATAAGATTTAAGTTAATTATTGAAATCTATTATGGGTTTGATTGCTCACAAGACCATTAGGTAGGGACCCCAACTTGCGACCTATCTTGTAGCCAGTTGGTTTCATATCACATTGTTATCTAAAGGAAAAGAATTACAATGTAGTCAACTAATTAACTGTATGGGTTAAGGAGTAATAAACTTTTACCTAAATAAGGTTAATATGCAATTAATAGGAGATGTTATACCCATATACAATCCCTCTCTCTTAGACTATTATAATCTTAATGCTTATAGTATTATCCTTGCACTCTCCGTCTTGGTGATTTCTTCTTTCTTACTCATTTTGGATGCTATATGTTATATCTCATACTCAAAATCCTTTCATTATTGGTGTCACTAAATTGATTGAGCTCATCTGCTGGTAAGCGTGACTCAACATTGTTTTGGAATCTCCCATAAATTTTGTGAATAATTTTTTCTATCAAATCATATTAGAGTTGAAGTTTTCACTAATTATTTTTGTTGAAACATCTACATGAGTATGCATTTGTATTCTTCTTTTTACATTTTATTATAACAAATAATATTTTATCCTCAATAAGCCCGTTTCAAGGAATTTTTGACATCACTAGAATAAATTGTTTTTCACAATAATTTCAAAAAAGGATATTTTTGGTGGTTTTAACCACTAAGAATGAGTTGTTGGGCTCAAGAAAGCCCATCAAAAATATCATGTACAATACCTTGCAAAAATATATATCGAAATAAAGCATAACACAAGTAATTAAAGTATCAAACATATATAAAGTTTCAAACACATAGTCATATAGGCCAAAGTAATAAAATAATACCATATAGGCTGAATATGACATAGACCAAAAATCCAAAGTGATGAAAATATAAGTCCAACATAGATATATAGGCCAAAGTGACAACAAAACCATAAGTATAATATGAGTCAAATATCAAATGAGACTTAAGTCGAGAAGACAAATCTAACATCCAAAGGTAAGTACCATCATATATACCCTTACATCTATTGTTTCAGAGTCTGCAATTAATCATCTTGAATATCTCTTATACTATGTGATTCCCATAATAGCATATTAAAATATAATAACTATTGAAAGAGATAAATAACTATTACTATAAAAGCAACATATGATATTATTCTTTCTAGTAGAGTAATGATATGACTTTTGTAATCATAGATAACTTTATTTACCAACAATATGTTGTCATAAGATTGAGGACAATATTAGCATGATCTATGACATGACAAAATGAATAAACCAACCTAAGAACATACATTAAAACTTAAACAACTAATAACTCAGTTAAAATAGGAATTTCAAAAGGTAGCGCACCATGACATGTTGGTATGGTCAATAATCCTCTTCCTAGATAGAGAATGATCACAAAACCCCTCATAACCCCTATGGTGAGGTCGACATACCAAATCTATCGCCCTCTTCAATGGTCCAATGATAAAGATAGATTACCACTAACTTCATCATTAAGAGATATGTCTTGCCACGATTTATAAACATCTGCCTTACTATGTAGTTAAATAAGAATTTTGTATTATAGTAAGAGAATAATATATAATGTAATTGATACTAATATAGACAAGTAAGATTTACTTAAATAAAGCTCAGGTTCTATGTTCCACACTTTAGGTGTCACATATTTATATAGGGTGGTATTGACTATGATATTCAAACCCCCAACTAACCATCTATAATCAAGAAGACCTTTCTACTACTTGATAGTCAAGACATCATAATGTGATAAAGTAATATTAGAAATATTTCAAATTTCAAAAGCTATACAATGAGCTGAAGATTTACAAAAATAGAATAGCAATGGTTGAACAAAGAATCTAACAAAGATTTACAAGTTCAAAGTCCTAGAAGCATAGTTAATAGTAATAGTTAATAATACTGAGATCCATGAAGCGATGTTCTTCCTTCTATGAAAAATACTTTATCTGATATTATGAACAATATTTAACACATTCAAATAATTTTGGAAGACTTTGACTATTACATGCTTCTTTGAAAATAACAAGAGCTCTAGTTATGCTAAATATTTTTAAAATTAAGCTCTCTTGGGCGTAATAAAGATTGTTGATCTTGAGCTCTTGTGGTTCACATTCTAGAAAGTTGGCCAAAGGCCTATATGTAGGAATATTTCAAAATCATGTAACTCATACGGGTCTTGTTAAATCTTTTCATATAACATTGATTTAGTAGGAGTCGTTCTATTGTATCTCTAAGGGTTATTTCTTTGACATTATTAACGGGTTGAGCTTATTGTATGAGTCAGAATTTTTATTTTTGATCATTTATATCATTTGTTTTCCTATTATATTCAATGATCTTGTGTCGTTAATTTGAGTTGTCCTTTTAAAGATGATTGACTGGTTGAGCCTATTTATGAACTTTATTTTATTCAGATATCAGAATTTCATTGATGATTATTTTGCATCATTGTTTGTCTATCAAATTCAATGGTCTTTTAATATCATTTGCTTTCTTATCAGATTCAATGATCTTGTATTGTTTCACTTCAAAATCTTGATAAAGTTTAATAGCATACACCGATTGCTTTATATTTACAAATTTTGTTGTGTGTTAGTGGGCCTAATAGTTAACTAATGCTACATGAGTGGGACATTGTTAGATTATTCTGTGTGGATTATTATTAATTAATTATTACTTCAATTACATATATGTTTAAGCAATCAATTTTAGCCCTAATACAAAACTTATAATGGATAAAGTCCAAGTCAATTTTGGGTAATCTATAATAGATTGGATTATTCACAAGCCTCTTGGGTAGAGACAACAACTTATAGCTCATTTTGTGGTCAGTTGGTTTCCTATCGTACTGCCGACCAAAGAAAAATGTTGCCTCTTCCAATAATGCATTAGGTACCAATTTTAACTTTTGTCTCACTGTTTGACAAGAAACTCATTTATAAGTTTCATTTAAAATATTAAACTTGTATTTTATATATTTTGTTTTTTGTTCTATGAAATTAGAAGGTCATCATTTCTAATCTTCATCTCCATAGTTAATGATTTCATGCAACTATTTTCCTAATCTCACCTACCAACACGATGTAATCAACAAATAACATAACCAAGTAAAAAAGTTTGAACTACTGCTCACTCTTGATATAGTTTGATATTAATATTAAGAAATTATTAGTTAATCCCTCATAAATCTAATTCCTTTAGCTTTAGCTCCGTTATACATGTCATTTCGGTTGATGCACATGACAAAGGATAGCTAATTAAATCGTAGTGTATGCCTTTTCTAAATTAATGAACACCTTAAAGTGTTTCACAGAATTTTTTCAATAAGTGCATAGCTTCAAAGGTAGATATCCTTGGATCTTTAAAATTGATCTTTGAAATTGATGAGCTGAGCAGATAAGAAATCCTAGACAGGCTTCATTATCATGTGGCAACTGACCATGCATACGAGGTCTGTCACTCCCGCTTCGTGCAAACATGCTTTTGGTTCAGATATTTACCAAAACCAATCCACCATACTACCTACATGCCCAAACTGTCCTATGCATGTCATTCTTATTTTATCTTGAAATTTACTAAATGTAGGTTTGTTATGGTCAGATCAATGAGTACCTGCATGCCTTCATCTTTGACAGCTCCAAGTTGATCGTGGATGGAATATGCTATTGGATTTATTTAAGAAGGGTCCAGCATATATATCATATATGCTAATTATTATATGCTATAAAGTTTAAATGGACCGAATAAAAGTGATCTAGTATGGGTTATGGATCTATGGACCTCTTATATGGTATGATAATCAATTATACATAGACTATTTAGGTGGTTAACCGTCTTAATCCTTTGATCGGTGGATTAGGAATCAACATTAGCCTTCAACCTAAAAATAGAACCGTCTCATGCTCATTAGAGTCTCCATTGCTCTTTGAAAATTGGGGTTTACGAGCTTCAACCTCTCCAATGGATTCGGCATATCGTCTTAAATGACCTCGAACCTAGTCATGGCTTTTACGATAGATTCAGCTATGCTTTCGATTTAAGTTCTATGTGATTTATTTTGCTTAATATACCTAATCAATGTTACCGATGATACCATTTTGTATCATGCCTTTGTCACAAACTCCACTGCTCGAAGACCAGCATATTTCTGTTTTACCTTTGGTTAATTCCATTTTAGTACCCGCATGCTAGAAACTAGTTTTTACTTCGTTTTTTGTGAATTTTTCCTATCAGTTAAATATTTCTTGCGTAATTTTGCAATAATATCATTGTTGAAAATCATAAGTTTCAACAACAGGTTAAAGCATATGTCTAAAGTTTATGCTATTTTGGCAACTATAGTTATGGATCCGTTTTGGTTTGTTCAGATATGAATCAAAAGTTTGACGAAAACTGATTCATTAAGTTTTCAAATCATGTCTACTTTGTATGCTTGGATTTGAGTTATCATCACTGAAATCCTTCAAAGATCCTTATGGGATCATTGACTTTTAAAATCAGTTTGTCTAGATTGAATATGGTTTATGAATCTAATTTTGGGAGATCCTTATGGGATCATTGACTTTTAAATCAGGATTCAGTTTGGAGTCTAGTTTTCAGCTCAAACTCATTTGGAACCCATGTTGTGATCCATTTTGGATTTGGATCTAGATATATGGTTTTGGATCAATATATTAGGTTTTAGCCTTTTTGACTTAATTTGCATGTCATTTGGTTCTTCTATTTACTTTATGCATGAAATTAGAGCTTCTTATTTGTTACTTCATGCAATCAAGTTAAAAGTAAATAGATAATTTGTTCTTGTTCTCTTATGCTGATATGTACAATAATAAGCAATGTAAATATAAATATGGGAAGTATATTAGTTGATATATTTAGTACAATCACCAAAGTGATCCTAATTTCATTAATATTGTGAGTTGTGTTTAAATAATTGTGATGATATTTATCACCCAAAGGCGAGTTTATTATATTGGGGAGTTTAGATATAATGAAACAGTGGTGCTGGATACTCGCCCTTAAAGTATCTGCGACGGTAAGGCTGCATACTGACTCGTAGCATACTGTGTATGCCCCACTAGTTTCATCACTTAAGTTTAAAGGCATAGCTATTTGTGTATTATTGGCCTCACCCGAAGGTGAACTATAATGACATCCAAGTACGCCTTACAAAGTAAATAAGACAGGATCTTATTTTTTCTTTGACTAAAGTTTTGGATTAAATATATTCTGAAATGGATTAATTGAAGCAAATATGTCACCAAAGTGACCTCCCATATGAAAATTGATCTGTTTGGAATATACAAGATACTTGTGTGTTTGAAATTCATGCTGATAGTGATCTGCCCAAACAAAGGTCACACTTTGGCCAGATTTAAACATGTTTATGTAATAAACATGGGACCCTCATTAGGCTATCCATGTTGACATTGGGTACGTCCAAAGATAGGCCCATCGTTTAAGAGGACTGATGGTCTATATTTAATTACTGCACCAAGAATATCACTTACAAGTTGATAGTGTCATGCAAAACGAATCTTATATTGGGACCTCTCAATATTTGCCATGAAATAGTGAGCTTATTGCATTTTTTATTTTCTTTTGTTGTTCTTTGTTTAGTTGATAATTCTGCTACTTTTGTTACTGTCATAGTTTACTTCATCCTTGTGTTGTCTAGCACAAACTTTAAGGTCAGGAAAGAGAACGCTATGATCGTTCTCTATTACATGGACCTAAACTTGGCACTTCAGATGGATCGAAACACCAAAAGAAAGTCACGTTGAGGATAAGAGGCTTTTTGATTTGTGATTTTATTTCAATTGTCTATGTTTTATGATCACGAAATATAGGTTTAAAGTTGCATTATCCCATAGTTAGGTAACTTTTAGACAGAAAACGGCTGACTGTTTGAGAATGTTGAGTTTTGGGGAGATAAGGTTAAAAATATAATGTTGAAGATGTCTTTGAAGATAAATTTCCTACAATAATTGCTTTTTATGATGATCACAGATAGCAAATCCGGAATGATAAGACAACATAAAAGGTACTCCCTTGTATGATCTAGATCCACCAGGAAAAGGAGAAGTGCGAATGAAGATGGCTTTTGTATTTCTCCAAGAGCATAAAGTTGACATTAGGATGATGAAATATGTCCAAAGTATCTTTCGCGAAGCCATGAAAAGATCTACTTCTCAAAAGTAAGTTGATACTATACAACAAGTACAACAACAACTAAGCCTTTTCCCATACTACACGGGGTCGGCTACATGGATTCTTTGTTTTAACATAGCTCTACCTTAACTCAACATAAGCTAGATAATTTTTATTGTTTCTTTCCAACACTTTTGTGGTCGTTCTCTACCTCTTTCAATACTTTCAAAATTCAGTTTTTCATATCTTATTACAAGAGCTTCTTTTGATCTTCTTTCTATATGTTCAAATCATCTTAAACGATATTCTCTTATTTTAAACTCTATTGGTGTCACTCCCAGTTTGTTTCTAATAACCGCATTATGTATGCAGTCTTTCCTTGTATGACCACTCATCTATCTCAACATCTTCATTTGTGCGACAAACATCTTTTGTACATGTTGATGATTAACTGCAACACTCAAAACCATAAAATATGGCAGGTCTAATTGTTGCTCATAATATTTATCTTTTAACTTTTAATGATATATTTTTGTCACAAAGAATACCTAATGATCCTCTCTATTTTAACCAACCTGCATTAATTCTATGCATAACATGTCCATAAATTATTCCATCACTCTCAAAAATTGATCCTAGGTATTTAAAACTTTCTTTTTGGGGATGCAATGTGTGTCAATTCTAATTTTTATGTCTTGTGAAGTAAACAAATTATCAAACTTACATTCCACATATTTTATCTTTGTTCTACTAAGTCGGAAGCCTTTACTTCTTTCTATTTCTCTCTATAGTTCCAATTTTCTATTAACTTTTTCCTTAGGCTCTTCCACTAACAAATTGTCATCTACAAATAACATACACCAAGGTATTTCATCTTGAATATGTTTTCTTAACTCATCAATAACCATTGTAAATAAGTATGGACTTAAAGTTAATCTTTGATGTAACCCAATATTAACTTCAAAGAAGTATGCCATTCCTTCATGAGTCCTCACACATGTTTTTGCACCATTGTACATATATCTTATAAGGTTTATGTATGTTAATGGGATATATCTTTTTTCCAAGGTTTTCTAAAGAACATCTCTTGGTATCCTATCGTAAGCTTTTTCTAGATCAATAAATACCATATGAATGTCTTTCTTTTTTGCTCTAAAATGTTCTGTAAGATGTCTCAAAAGGTGAATCACTTCAATAGTAGATTTGCCTAGCATGAATCCAAATTGGTTCTCTGTTGTACTCAATACTTGTCTTAACCTATGTTCGATAATTCTTTCCTATAATTTCATAGTATGACTCATTAACTTGATACCCCGATAATTCACACAATTTTGAATGTCTTTCTTGTTCTTGTATATGGGTATAAGTGCATCCACTCTCCACTCATCGGGCATCTTTTGGTTTCTCCATATTTCATTAAATAGTCTTGTGAGCCAAGTGATTTCTGTCTCTCCTATAATTTTTCAAACTTCTACAGAAATATTGTTCTAGTCCTACAGATTTATCACCCTTTATATGTTTAATAGACTATTTGACTTTATTCTTTTGAAAAAGTAAATTGATACTATGAACATAGATATTAAATTTGTTCAAAAGAACAATGACAATCGAGATCTTGTCGCATTGCCTAATTCCATTGGTTGCAAGAAAGATTGAAAATACAAAATTAAAAGATATAAGGGTTGTCTTATTGCAAAAGGAATTTACTAAAAAGAAGGCATTAATTATAAAGAGACTTCTTTCCAAATGCTTCAAAAGACTCTTTAAGATTTCTAGGAGAAAATTTCACAAAAATCTGTTGTGGTATTTAATTTTGGTTCTTTAAGACCTAAACTTCTCATACAATAAAACCAAGACATGCGGTTGATGCCATTTAAAGTTGCCACTTTAGCTTTTATGAAAATATTAATTAATATATTTAATATCGTATGATATTAATTATATAGTATAAATATATCAACAATATTAAATTAATATTAATTAAATAATATAAATATTTGTTTCTACATTTAAATATTGATCAATGTATACTGAATATTATTTATAAAATTAATCATTTTAATAATTTAATAATATATAAATAGGTTTCTAATTAATATTAAAATATTTTAATAAATATTAAGTAATATCTCTTGAATATTAATTAGTATTAAATGATATATATATTCAATTAATTAGAATACTATTAATATATAGATATATAATAATTAATATTGTTGTAATATTTATTTAATATATATTTTAGAATATAAATATTAATTAATGTAAGATGATTTTGCAGTGATGTGGCAACTTCATACTAAGATAAGCTGACATGATGGGTGATGCGACATAAGTGTCATGTCAACATCTCTCATAGGCGTTATGTAAGCAAAAGTTAATGAAGTATTAAAGGTCTTTTTTCATTAGCGGCAAAAATATCATTTCTCCATTTTATCATGTGAAAAGTTTAGGTCACAAAGTATCAAAACCAAATACTACATGATACTTTTATGAAACTTTTCTAAATTTATAATGATAATTGCAGCTCATTCTAATCTAGAGCTATATATCAAATAGATACATGGACAATGTTTTTTTTATGGTAACACTGATTCAACAATGTGTATGGTGCAAGCAGAAAACTTTGTGTTGAGAGGCTAAAGTAAATAGTTGCAAACTCAAGAAATTCATCGATGGGCTAAAGTTGGTGTCTCATCAATAGCATTATAAATTTCATCAAGCTAGTATCTCGTTTAGTTTCGAGATAAATGTGGTCGATGAATCTATATGCCATGTGTTCATTATAATTTAATAGGTTCTCTTAGTTTAGTATGCCGATGATGTGTATAGGTAAGGTTATTATGAGATTTGACGTGCAGGATTATAAACCATGTGACACCACCTACAGCACAAGTATGTACATGTTCGGGCCATCATTCTAGTGTGGATCATTTGGAAGCAGCTAAATGGCACTTTGGGTACTTAAGGAGAACTTATAGGAATTCATATCAATTGGAGATCATTCTGTTGTGAATCTGACTTTAGTAGATGCCATTAGTTATAGATTCACATAAGGCTATGTGATACAACTACCTATTTTATGGAAGCAAATTGTGTAGCTTGTTATGACCATATAATCAAGAAATATCACTACGAATTTTTGTCATCGGGTTGCAAATTATGTATTTAAATGAAAGATCACTAAAATTATTTTGTGACAATAAGGCTATTATGTCATATTTCATTAACAACAGAAACTCGTCAAATCAGAGCTTGTTAACATTTTCTAGTTGCCAAATAAAGTATTTAGAATTAAACCAGTATTTTTAAAGAAATATATCGGAACAACTTCCATCCTTGCATATCCACTCACTAAGGCTTTCCATCCACAATCTTTCATGAGCATCTTGCTTATATGGCTGTGATATCATGTGATGGTATGATAGTTTGGTAAGAGTATGTATTTGATGCTAATCAGTTGTGTCAACACATTATGTGCAGCTTTTGTGGAATAAAGTTTAGTATTGTTCTGCACTCTAAATTAAAGTTTTGATCGCTCTAGGACTAGTTGGAATAGACATGTTAAAGATCCCATTGCATGTAATTTTCATGCTGCATAGTCATACTTGATTTATGTCGTTGGGCATATTAATATGAGTAGTCATCGATGGATGTAGTCATGATAATTATAACAAAATCACCTTGGCTGTATATTGACATCTTCGATGAATGAGGTTAGTTAAGATGGTTGTTGTAGATTTCAGCTTTACGCTGACAAGGTATACATGACTATGTGGAGCTATATTTGTTGGCCTAAGTGGGAGATTGTTGGATTTATTCGATAAATGATCCAACATATATATCATATATATCAAGTAACATGTACTATCGAATTCAAATGAACCACATAAAAGTTATCTAATAAGGGTTATGGGTCCATTGACCCCTTATATGGTATGAGAATCAATTAATGCGCAGACCATTTAGTTGTTTATCCTAATCATATGATGGTGTAGAATGAGATGCCTCGGTCGATGTACCATTCCTGAGCACCATCCAGTCAGAGGTTATAGTTGGTGGCTGCATTCTGTCTGTGGTTGGCAAATTTAGATTTGTAAAACTCAAGAAAATGCGGGAGCATACACAAATAACGGAGTGTTTCCACCAACGCAAAAACTCGATTATCTTGGTTGGCCAAGGATAATGAGAGAACAGGTGGAATGTAACCTCGACAAATTTATAGGAGCAAGCAGGCCTTATTGAAGCCCAAGCTGCCTAGCCAAACAATGAGGTTGGAGACCTATATAGCAACTCCGTAGGCAGAAAGATTTTTATCTTGTCCGTAAGGTGAAGTTACTGACTAGGTGCACTACAGTTGGTGATGCAACTTCCTGAAATATAAAGAGAATATAATTCATGATTTTCCTGCAACTGGATTGAGGAGTCTCGAGATAATAGACTCAAAAGGGATCGTTAGGACAATATGGCCCAATGCTCTTCTGAGCATGACGGACTCCACTTGTAGATTAGGCATGTTTGATAATTCAAATTCTAGAAAATATAAATAGATCTGAAGTTGAAGAAATTATAATGAACCGCCTATCAGATGAGAGGATCCCTCACTCCAAAGCAGCTTTAACAATAGAATTTGCCAAATTATATTCCATAACGGGGAAGAAAGAGGCCAATGGTAACTTAGCCCAAGCATTATTGCTGAAATATACCAAGAAAATTCTCTTTTTGCCTTAGTTTCGTGGGCATAAGCTATGAATCTACAATAACTACATCCCGAGGAAAACATAGTGCTCTTTATCAAACAGAGGCTGAGGCTCTATGCTTGCTTACTTTTGAATGAAATCGTCTCAAGACAACTGAAATTTATTCTTAGAACATGAAACCTTTGGTCACAAATGATGATGGTTCAGTACCAGAAATCAGGAGGCTATTGATTGCGACCACATCAAGCACTGTTTAAGACATCACAGAAGATACAATTGAAACCGTTGTTTGAGATCCAGAAGGCTAAAAAGGACAATAGTTTTCATCGAAATAGATGCAAAGGGAAAGGTATTATAAGGTCATGGATATCCCATTAAAGTAAGAGTTGACATTTTTGCTGTCGGACTCATGCAAATAGAGGTAGAGCCTATTGACACACGGTCAGACCCAAATGAAGTTGGGGAATTCAAGTAAGAGTTTGGCCTCCACAGAAGGGTTACCCGAGTAGGTTCTCGTGTCAGGCTCGGATGTGCATTCTTAGTGCCAATGACCATGTTCGAAGAGGCAAGCCTTCTCGACCAACATACTAGTCGTACATCATCTTGATCCACACCTATTCGACAATAATAGAGGTAAACTTTTTTCCAAACCCTCATTTTCAGCTATTGTCCTCAATAAATAGTGTGGTTTCTTCCCCACCATCAACCCCCCCCCCCAGTATCAAACTGTAGGAAGTGGCCAATAGGACTCCATAATGAAATTATTTCTCTCCACTTTTTGATCATATGCTTCCCTTTGGGAAAACAGTTGAATTATGAGTGAGAAATCCATTTGAGAGGAGCAGAAGTGGAGAATGAGACTATGCCTCATCCTAACACCTACTATCGTGGTAGAGAAAACCAGAAACCAAGTGTCCAGAAATCGTCAACAGAAACGAGCGGAAATTTCTGCTTACATTGGAAAAAGTTTCAGCTAACCAGGTCTATGTAGTCTTTATAGTGCCTATAAGAGGAACTCTACTCCACCATAGAAACATTTCATACTCCTTAGTGCTTCTTGAGCAACTTGTGTGCCTTCATTACCTTCAAATTTCACAGTTGCGGGGAAGCTGACTACCTCTTTTTAAAGTTCACGTTCCTGCGGCTACTTTGTATCCCTTCAAATATTATACTTCGAGCCCCGTCTTTTACATAGTTGCCGTATATGCACCTATTAACTATCTTGGTTTGAGAGTATGAACTCCCCAAAACGTTTGGCATCATTTGGATGAGGTTTCCAAATTCATGGACTTTAATTTTTGATGTTTTAACTGCTAAAGCACACGATTCACCGGCGGAAGTCTTGAGGTATTCCAGTCTTTTCCACATAAAGACGTTCAGTTAGATAGATCATCGCCCTTTTGTTTATAAGAACTTTAAATAACCAAATTATGTTGAATAAAAAAGACTGTAGATGTGCAAATCAAAAGTTAAAGATAAAAAGGATTTGCTAAGCCTGCAATATCGTAGAACGTACTGCAGCAAATATTGTTTGTATTTTTCATCTTTATGTTTCCGCAGCTAAATCCAAATTCCCGTTAGTCATTAACAACCCTGATCTATGCTGTCTTTAACTCTATCACTGAATTATTTGCCTGTGTATATTTTGTAAAATTAAAGCAGAACCCAACACAATCATGAACTAATTGGAGGACACTTTGTCATTTAGCCCCTTGACACGTGAAAAAGGAAGCACCTCATGAGAGCCATTTAGCAAGTTTTCCACAAAGTGGGACAGGCTAATGGATAAGGAAGCACTAGGAAAGGCAAAGGCCAATATTATTCATTTCCCTTTTCTGGTTTAACTTTCATTAAAATAATTGAGATGCCATTGCTAAAATAAGATCTCCATTCCGTGTTGCTCTAAACTAACTATCCATAAAGTTGATTACATTAAGATTTGGACGTTATTAAAATAGTAGATTGTGATTTTGAAGCATCGAATAGTAGATATCTTAACTATTGGAATGATAACTAGGCAAAGTTAACAATGGCATCTTTATTAACCACTATGGAAAACCATGTGCTAATGAAATTGTTTACGAATGATTCTCACTAATAAATATGAAAAGGTAAAGGAAAATATTCACTTGCATTCGCAGCTACATGAAAAACAAATAGGTGATTAAAGTTCTTCCATCTATACGATTTCCACACCACTGTCAGTATTTCTTGAACTTCTTTTTGTTTTTTAAATAAACAATATGGAGTTTGATATACCCCTACCAGGCATGCACACGCTAGGTGTCGAACTATTGGTGAACTTCTTAACCAGGAGCGCTTTAGCTCCTTGAGCCATTTCATGAAATCTTTAGAAAGTAAATTATTTGTACTTGATCCTTGCAAGGCAGCTCATTATTTTGTTGAGTAACAAGATGGATGCATGTGATGTGAGGAGATCAATTATCACCGAAAACAGCCTCTATTTGAAATGGCCCTTCACTTACACAAAGTCTTTATAAAAATGTCAAAAGAAAATAACCTTTCATTTACCTTGAATACTTAATACGATTACCTTAGGGTTATTGTTTAGAAGAAATTTAAAAAAACACTATTGAAGGAGCTTTCGTTAGCTGAACCAAAGGGAACGAACTATGAACATGTTTAACCAACCGAATAGAAACGAGCTAGGAACGAGCCAAACAGACATGAATTATGAACAGCTTAGTCCTTTGCCAGCCCTACGTTCCCTGCATAATTCCCTTGAAAACAGATTTATATGCTTTTGTTTTTCATATGCATAAAGTGACAGTTAAAAGAATAAGTTCATTTAGGATTCAGCCTCATACTGTAACCACGAAAGAAAAAAGAATAAGAAATCCATTTTAATTATATAGTACAAGCAGAAGCTCCCAACTTGGAAAAGAACTTGTCCACCAATAAAGGAAAACTGCTTAGCTGATTAAGCTAATAATAGATTTTTGAGCAGTACTTCGCTATTTAAAAGGTTGGTAGGAACATCTTTATTATTTTTTGGCAAAGATTACAAAATTAATTAGCCACTTTTCAGTAAAAGATAATCCTCCTCTATAAAGTAGAGGAATGCCTTGCAACACTATGACAAAGCAAGAGCCAAAGCCAGAGACGAAGAGAGAGAGAGAGAGAGAGAGAGAGAGAGAGAGAGAGAGAGAGAGAGAGATGAGGCCTGTGAGCACTCAGCAAAGCGCTGGTGGATTGGGAGGATGGAATTCTCCAATTCCTTATCTGTTTGGTGGCTTCGGGGTGGTTCTAATTCTAATTGCCTTTGCCTTGATCATGTTAGCGTGTTCCCACCGGAAGGATCCCGACCACGAATCGGGTGACCATTCACCAGAAAAACCAGCCATGCAAAGGAGCATTGCGATTGACACAGAGCCAAAGATTGTGGTGATCATGGCCGGAGATCAGAATCCGAAATTCATAGCTAAACCCTGCTCATAAACGGAGAAGCATTGAGGAAGATGAGGACAACTCGGGGTTGAGATTACCTACTAATACTTTTGTTCAGTGTTAAGAGTTTTTTTTCTCAATTTTGATACTTCGGATGCACGATGATGTTAACATTGATCAGAAACATGACAGTAATGATTTTGTCAATTCCTTCGTCATTATCATAGTGACATGGTCGTCAACATTATCATATGAAACCTCATCATTTAACAAGGATAACTATTTGTTAATAACCAATGTTCAGATCCTATTACACGATAATTACTATCATTTATCAACATTTCAAAGGCCAACTTTTTTCTTTTGGATACAATGGGGAGGCCGAAGGGAGGTAAGCAAGCCCCAGGTATCGAACTCGCAATCTGCGAGTTGTGAGTCGAGTCCCCTAGCCGGTGGAGCACCAGATGAGTGCAAATCCAACGTTTTAGCGTTGTTTGAAGTTGATCATTCTACCTATAGACTGTCTAGTTCGTCTAACATCATCAACCATGAACAAGTTGTGCGAACCAGGTGGGATTAAGCCATACCGGAAATTGTTTCTGGGGAACCGTTCCTTGTTTCTTAACAAGATGACGTTGCAGTTCCCCCTGGTTTTTCTGGATGGTGTTACAGTTCAACTCAATTATACTCGACTTTGCCACACCATAAGCATCATCATATTATGCATAGGTGGTTTTTACCAGTAATTCGGTAAATCCAAATCCAATAAGGTATTGAATAAGTACTTGTGAGAAGATTTTTAAAATAATGGAATGATTTGAGTCAGTATCCGTTGGTGAAGAGCCTGTTGCATAAGCCAAAGGCTATCGTTATCTTATGATGTATGATGACATCATACACCTTGAAAGGGCATAACGCTTGAGAGAAAAGGAGCCGTTAATGCTATGATAGTATGACTTAAAAAACCATACCTCTTTGCAACTCTTGACAAAGGATGATCTTTCTCAATTGTCATGACTTCTTACAGAAAAGGATACTACCAATGGTACATAAAGAACCTCGATCAAGGCTTAAATATTAACGGTAGATACCTTTACAATCTTTTCATGGATTTCATTTTATTAATTTTGTTATGGTGCTATTATTCTTTTGATCAATTCTCTTCTTGCTTAAGTTTTTCAAGTAACTCATTGCGATTCCTTAAGTATGGAAAGGAGTTGTATTGTCAGCCATCTTAACATGTCAATATTACTAAAAACTTGACTATATTTGTGCAGGGTAAAGTTAAGGGATTCTTGATTATATCCTTTACCAGATCTTCGGGGTCTTTTGCATTTGAAAAGCAGAATCGATGAAAAATCTTAAAAGTTAGTGATCAAGCAACTCTTGAAGAGTTTTGCACACTAACATTTTGTTGCCGTTACATACCTCTAAGTGTTCAGGAGCTTGCCAGTTCGTGATTAACGTTTACCTATTCTGAAGGGAAAGGCCAATTGTGTGTAAGTTTCAAGTTTGTCTATATCTTTTAGTAAGAGGCTGATTTTGTGCTACACTCAAGCTTTCCTTCCTACATTCTCTAGCGAAATTTCACTTTCTAAGCGAAATTTCACTTTCTAAGAAAGAAAGCTAATTTCTCCAAGCCCCAGAAATACGCGCAGTATTGATGATGACAACTTAGTTGTTAAGCTAAGCTGACTTCATAGTTTGCGTTCTCACATTGAAATGAGTTAGGCTTCCTTTTGGAAGCACAAGTATCGAAATGGTGTTTTGAACAACTGTACATTGTTGTATGTGTAGAGAAGTGTCAATTGCACAAGGAGGTAGGGCTTACCTGGTCAGGGGTGGACTTGTAAAGAATTTTCTAGTTGAAGGTTGAGTTCTATATCCAGTGGTGTGCATATCTGCAGGTTGGGGCTCTGCCTAACCGACGCTTGACTAAGAAAAAAAAAGATTGTTGAGAAATTCCAAAATCGTGAAAAGAAAATTCACCTAAAAATAAAAACAATTCTGGTTTTGCAAAAATATCCTACTAGTGGCATTGCAGCAGGTAAGACAAGGGTAGTTGTTGCTCGATGTTTTGCTTATTAACTATATAATGTGTCCTGTGTATGGGCCAAAGATGCACTAAAACATTAACCTACTATCCACTCGCAGGTTTGTGAAAGCAATTTCCTAATTGATACTTTATTAAAATTGAGGAATACATACCTACCCAACGCGCAATAAGAATATATACATGCTTTTTATGATTGATACTTGCAAGACATGACATGACTCAATCTGTGAGAACTGTATAAAAAGACAAAGACCCTTGTCCAGATGCTTAGGGTCTAGATGACAGGTTTGAAACCGGGCTGGTGGTTCCAACCGGAACTAGAAAGGGCCATTGAACCAGCCAGAACCGGGGACCATTCAAAATGGATACGGAACAAGACATTTTGGTTCCACCTTCCGTGAAACTAGAATCAGCAGTTCCAAATCACTCACACACACATATTAGCATTTGTATATTTTCAAAATTTCAAATTTTTAATGTTCCTTTTTGGTTATGAATGGTTTAGAACTCAACCCTGGAATCGAAAGTAGCATCTGCGAAACAAAAACTGGAATGGGCTGGTCCGGATTCCGTTCCGGTCACGTGTCTAGCTTCGGGATCAACTCAGAATCTTCAAGTTGAAGGTAAGAGTTAGATAGTCTGAGGGGATGGGCATGTTGGTGTTGATCTGCATAACCTTAGCTTGCCAATGAAGAAAAGATAAAGGAACACGGCCAAAATTTCCCATGATATACATCCCCTTAAAATTTGCCTATAAGGTCCATCATCTTGCGCATCTTACTTACAATAAGAAACACATCATGCATGAAGTCAAATCATATAAAAGAACCAACTCTTAAAAGAGAAGCAGATACTTTTCCTTAAGTATTTATGCTAATATTTTATAATGTGCTTTACGTTGGACAAAACTACTATATTATGTGATATACAAATCCTGATGATCAGAGTATATATGCATCTCATTCTCTAAGAGTGGGTAATCTCACTCACCATTATCATTGTGGGATTTTGTGATTCAGGGGGCGAGAAGTTCTAGTACATGAAAACTGGATAAGACCAATAAACAGTTTTGGCAGTGGAGAAAAGTTAGTGTGGTTGTCACAGTATATGGTCCATACCAGCAACATGCTTAAAGTTAAGTGTTCTTATCGGATCGGATACCATATCGTGCTTGTTTAGCTTTATGTTGGACCTATTTAAACATGATTTGGATCCAATCGGATCTTAACCAACAAACAAAATCTGCACATGTTCTCGAATATGTAGATTTATTGTTTATTTTTAATTAATGAGGTTCCAAAGATTTTAATCGATGAGGTATGTCACCTTAGTCCCACCTATTCACAGTCCCAAATGGATCCGGGTCAGGAACGAGCCACAAAATTTTTTTTTGGTAGGCAAGATGGAGATAGGCTGACTCGCACCAGGCAAGTGCATCTCTCCGGCTAAACATTTTTCAAATTTACCTTCATGTATAGTGTAGGAGAAGTATTTATAAAAGATATCCAAACTTACTTTTGGCCTAATCGTGTGACCTATACAATTGCAGTCAAGAGGTCATGGGTCAAGAGGCCTAAAATAATGTTATATAAACTTAATATTAGTAGTATTAATATGATATTAATTTAATTTAATATTATTAATATACTATTATTATATTAATATGAATGTAGTAATGTTACAATAATTATACCAAATAATCTAATAAAACAGTATTAAGATAACAATATTATTAAAAATATTAATACTTCATAATATAGTAATATTCATAACATTAATTATATTAAATTGATAATATCGCATATTTTAATGCAACAATATTTAAATTTCATATTATTGACTAATATAACAATTATTAAAATAGTACAATAGTTATTACTATAAAAATTAATTCATGCCAACAATTTGTATGCCATGTAGGCAACTTAATTTCCACACCATTTTGTTTTTGATGATCGGGAGCCACATAGGACTAGGGATGACAATTAGGACCCGACCCATGGGTACCCACTTTGATCCGCCCTGTATGGGGTGGGCCTTCAGGTCTGAGAGCCCGCCCCGCAGAGGGGCAGGGATGGGTTTGAGGTCGACCCGCCCCAACTAGATATATTAGAGTTAAAGTGTTGGGGCCTTTTCTCTAGGAGCCCAGTAAGTCCACTCCTGCAATTCTGTCATTCCCACTTTCACCCGCCCCACTCTCAGCCGATCTTCCAGTTCACAAGCTCCACTCTCAACCGACCTTCCAATTCCACCCACTCCGAGGCTCTATAGTATGGCTACCACCTCTTTCTTTTGTGTATGCTTGTGTGGTGTAAGTGTCCCAAGTTTCATCCCTACCTATGAGTAAAGAGACAGTGTAGGTTGAGAAAGTCTCTTTGAACCTGAGCATGGTGTTGCCTACGTAGGTTGAGCGTTGCTTGTATTGTTTGTATTTTGAGGTGTATGTTGCCCTGAGATGCTGAAGAATGATCTCCCCATATTCGATAAGCCTATATTTTGTCATTTGTACCACTTGGAATTTTAGAATAGATCTATTCCAGTAGGCATTTTGATCCCATGGTTGATCGTGGTCCTTCTCGGCGGATAGTCTATTCATATCTATTGTGAACCACGTGATTAAGAGAAGGTTAACCTTCAGATTGACATGCATAGAGAAATAACATTTCCAAACACTAATAGGATGTTTTGGTTTTCACTACTACATCCTTCATGCTCTAAGATTTAATGATTTAAAAAGAGCCTACGGTTAGAGCTATTTACAAAGAAAATATTGTGCATTGAATATTTTGATTCCAAACACTCAATATGGTGGTTAGGTTTTGAATTAATATTTGGTCAATTTTGTAAAGTTGATTATATTTTTATAGGCTAATAACATCTAATATCTTATCTCATTTCTTAGCCTCTTACATAACTTGTTCTACATGCTAAATGGTTTATATAATGGATGAAGATAACATAATGCTTATACCTCCCATGGTTGAGAGTATCTCCAGTGAAGAAGTTAGCTTAAATCCAACTCCTGTTAGGTTCGGGTCATAGAATACAAAGTCTTAATTCAACTGGAGTAAATCAACATGTAACATCCATCGAACAACCTTTACATGAAAGGGGAACTGAAAAAGATGATAACAAGGCTTCAATAAAAAGTATATATTGGAGCGAATTCGATTGATATATGGTAGATGTGCGGAAGGCAAAATACCGTCATTGTAACAATGTGCTTGCTGCAAACTCAAAACACAATACCAAAGCACTAAAGAACCATATACAACTATATTGTAGAAGAACTAAAAGGAGTTTTACAAAACAATCAACTATGGTTCCTAGTTTTTTGAAGCATGTGAGCAAAATGGAGTCTAATTCGTTCAATCAAGAGTATTCACTTGTCAAGATGATTGCGATGCACAAATACTCATTAAGTATAGTGGATCATGTTTGTATGAGGCAGAATAGGCTGGCATCAGACGACATTTATATATAGCTTGCAACCTGCTTTTACGTGTCTGACACACAACACCAATAAAAAGATACGAAATTTATAATGATGTAAAGTGAAAAACAATGAAGATATTTAATAATATTGAAAGGAGTGTAGCAATAACATTTAATATGTGGACTTCTAATCATAAGAAGGGTTTTATGGTGGTGACAATACATTTTATAGCTACTTCTTTGAAACTGCAAAACCAAATTTTGATGTAACTTTTTGCATTATTGTATTTAGTTTAGTAGTATATAACTTCTTAATGCATGTCTTTATTAATATATGTGTTTATTTTGTAAATTCATATATATTCCTATACCTCATATAAGTGAGGCACTTTCTAATATTATGATGAAGTCATTGCTAGAATGGAACATAGATAGAAAGTTATCAACTATTGCATTAGATAATTGTTCTACCAATGACAATGATAAATGATCTTTTGGGGTGTTTTGATAATAATTATTTGATGTTAGGTGAGAAATTACTACATATGAGGTGTTGTGCACATATTTTGAATTTAAATGTGCAAGTGGGTTAGACTACATGAAACATTTGTTAGTGTGTGTACTAGATCGAGTGTTTTAGTTAAAAAGAAGTTGATTTTTTATTACAAAACAAGATGAAATTTCACATACGTGGTGTTGGGGGCAACGGGTTTGTATAAGGATGCTTTTCTCGTTTAAGGCAAGTTGATCGACAATACAAAATTGTCAGCTAATGGTGAATGGACACTCGCTTAAGAAATTTGTAAAAGGTTGGAGGTTTTTATGAGGTGACAAGATTATTTTCTAGAACACAATATCCAACTACCAACATATATTTTGACAAGATTTGTGAAACTAAGTTGACTTTAAATGATTGACACAACAATGCTCCTTTGGTTATTAAGGATATGGCTAGTGGCATGTCCATGAAGTTCTAATAGTATTGGAACAATGTTAATGGTATCTTGGGAGTTCCTGCAGTATTAGATCCGAGGTACAAAATATAGTTATATGAAAATGATTTTGTAAGTAAAGTCGCAAGAGTTAAAGAAATTTGTCATGACTTAATCGGTGAATATGACAAAGAAAAAAGTTTATTGACCATGGATGAATATAGTTCTCAAGAAATTACAATATCTAATGATAAGCTTTCAGTTTTTGATAGGTATGTAAAATTAAAAAATACCAAAGAAGTTTATCTACTCAAAATGAACTTGATTTCTACTTAGAAGGTATTATGAAAAACTCATGACTTTGACCTTTTATTATGGTGAAAGATAAATGGTGTTAAGTTTTTAATACTATAGAAAATATTTAGAAACATATATGTCATTCCACCCACTATTGTTGCTTTTGAATATGCATTTAGTACTTGAGGTCGAGTGATCAGTGATCCCCGAAATAAATTGAAAAATCAACAATAGAAACTTTAATGTGTTGTCAAAATTGGTTATGGGCTTTAGAAAATGGTAATACTTATATTTTTATTAATCTTTATAGTATATTTGCACATAGTTTACTTTATTATAATATATTAAATATTGCTTGTTTATTTCGTTTTTAGATGCTAAACTACTTTGTATGGATGAAGGACAAATTGGAGGATAACAATGAAGGGGAGCCAAAGTCACTTTCTTAATATGGTTTAAGGCATTGTTTCATTAATCAAGGTATAAATAGTTTTTAGTTTCCAGCACAACACATTTAACTTTAGATATCTCTCTAACACTTAGCATACACTATTTATTAATTAGATAAGGCATCTTAATAATTATCTCTCACACTATTGATATCTCACTGGCTTTCTTGATGTGCTAAGTAGTTTACTTCACATTGGTTAGAGCAAAACATGTATTAGTATCTTGCATTTGGTTCTCAATGAAGCAAGCTTTCTGCATTTCTGCTATCATCATACTCAATTTTGAAACATGTTATTTCTGTGATATAATTTTCAAAACAAGAAAGTAGAATCATGAATTTGGATCGAAAACAGTCTAGACGATTTCCAATTCTTTTTTTGGCTATCGATGATTTCTCATATTTAAAAGGATATCTAGGGACTCATGCATTTGGATGGAACCACATGTAAATGAAACACTATTTGTGGGGCCTTCGTGGTTTACTAATTATCAGATAAAGTTGTGTCTTGTTAACTCAATGTGATCTCTTCTTCATCCTAGTTATATTTAAGACCATAGATAATAGGATACAACCATTTTCATTAAGATTTCAATATGACAAATTTAATGGATGAGGGACCAGAACAAAAAAAGGATAGGATTAATGTCACAAGCATCCCTAGTTACAAGGTCAAATGAACTCATGAGACCAAAGATAAAGCAAGAGTAAACGCCCAAATAGAATTTGTTTTGTTTACATATATGGTTTGCGATGCCTGCCCAAGCAAAATTTGTTTGAACAAACTATCATGATACATCAAATATGTTAACTATATTTCTTAGGTCAGTATTGGATTTCTTGCACTATTGAGGAGAAGTTTGTCGCTCATTATTTTGTTTTTTGGAGGTAAAGACTGTTTCATAAAGAATGTAGCAATGTCTTTTGACCTCCCAAAACCTTTTATCTTTGGAACATAGACTATGTAACCAACTAGGCATCGAGATACAAATAATACCTGGAGATGCAAATAGCTCAAGCTTACCCAATATTTCTTTCTTAACCTACAAATAAAACCATTCTCTAATTTAATATCAAATCTTTGTGTGCGTGTTATTCTTGGTATAATGTTAATACCATTTCCAGTATATAACATGCATTTCAATATTGAGAGCAATATTTGAATTGACACCGATAATTTTGGTATAATGTTAAGGAATGACATCATGTGTGCATGTTACTCTTTGGATATTCTACTCAAATTCATCTATTCCACTCATATTAAGCTATTCCAATCGTATTTGTTTATTCAGCCATTTGTGATGAATGGATTAAACACTTGTTCTTGTTAAATTTTCACACACAAATACAGAAAAAGCAATGATGAGAGAAAATGTTATGGCCGAGATCAGCACCTTCAATTTCTAATTTCATTATGAAAAAGAAGCTAGTTGAAGATGCAATCGAATCACGGAGCAACATTGAAATGTTCTAAACTTTTGTGTTTGAAACCTTCTTACCTCTGCAATCTTCATTGCATTAATTGAGATCAACACCTTTATTTTATAAGTGAGATTGCTTAAGTAAATTTGTGTACCGTGAGATACATAGATATGAGTACAGTATAAATATGTGTATTGTTATTTGGGTTCCTTCTCTATATGCTAGCACTTTCTGTTTATTTTTGCTATGAAATCAATAGCTTACCATACGCTTTGCACAAGACGGGTGGAGGGTGGGGCAGGTCAAATGGGGTGATTGCGGGGCTTGGAGTTGGACACCCGTGGGGTGGGGAGGGTGGACGAACAAACGTTTGTTGTGGGGCAGGGTCGGTTGGAGCCCCTACCTGCCCCATTGCTATCCCTACACAGAACTGAGAGTTTCACAATTCACTAATGTAAAAATGACAGAAATAGCAAGGTCAACAATTGAAAAAAAGAAGAAGAAACACTAGGACCAAATTGGAAAATGACAGAAATATCGGAAGTCATAATTAAAGAGTACTTTTTTTGAAGTTTTCCCAAATTTTTAATATACTCTCACAAACCGTAATTGAGTTCAACTCAAGCAACTTTGAGCCAAGTAGAAATGAGTTCAAGCTCGACTCATTCACATATTGAACTTATTGCACGCTTGATAAGACTGTTGAGCTCAATCTATCATCAAGTCGGCTCCAGTAGCTGAAATACATCTCACCTCAATTGCAAACTTAAATGTTATGTTGTGCCATTATTACATCAACATGCAAACCTAAACTTTTATTTCTTTAACAGGGCCATTGATGTGACCCACTTAGTGCTAGTTGAGTAAAACCCAATTAAGGTTTGTGAATGAAATGGGATCAATATAGGCCCAGCCGTGCCAAGTTTGATATAGTACCTAAACCAAGAACCATACCAGATTTGCCATGGCCAACTCCACATTTGAGAAAGGCAACGATCAAGGAAATGTAAATCAAGTGGAAGGATTCTTAGATGGAAAAAATGGTTATTAGTAGATAAACACTTCTACAATTGCCACAAATTCTTACTATTGGGGTTGACCATATTCTGATTATCTAAAATAGTCAGGAAAAAGTAATTCTCACTGTTGGAATGACCAAAAATATCATAAAACAATTAAAATTTTAAAAAAGGAATAAAAAAAAGGTTGGAACAAGATTGTTTCAATTGTCGGGACAATCAAAGTAGTTGTCGAGACAACTGGAATATGTTGTCGGAAGCAACAATCAAGATACGATATATTAAGATTGTTTCTCTACATATTTCAACTGTGACCAACAACCAGGATTAGTAGTTCTTATGACTCCCTATAATAGTTGGAATAAGCACAAGTACCATTGGAATATATTTTATTATAACTATTATCGACAAACATAACTTGATCCAATAGTTAAAATAAGGCATCCCGAAATCAATAGACATAACAGTCTGAATTACTATATTCTGACTGTTCTCATGCACATTTTGACTATTGATAACAACCATAATAAGTTCTAAAACATATTCTATTTTTATTGTTTCATTAAAAAAATTGAATTTATAATCATTTGTTGCACCTGGCCAGTCATAATACATAATAACACTAAATGAATCAAGTATAACACATGACAATATAAAATAAATCACACAATTATAAAGTACAAATACTATATTGATTTGCTTAAATGTTTACAAAGTATAAAAAAAGAAAGTTTAAATATGCACATTACAAAGATAATTCCCAAACAAACATAATATGTCAACCTATCTTTAAGCTCTAATGATTCGGCCTATCTTTCATGTGATTGGTCTCAAGGCTCCCTACAATTCTTTAGTCCCTTAAAATTGAAAATCAAAAGAAAAAGTAAACAACTAAGTTATGAATAACATAAGTAAAGAATATATAAAACATGTTTCTGATATATTTGTTTGTTGTGATGTCGAACAAAATGTAAGTTGAACCAAATCCTCAATGTTTTTCTCCATTATTAAAGTTTGAAACAATCACACTTTAAAGTTAATTGTTGTAATAGTAAGATCACTACCAAAAGTAAAAAAAATTACCCAATTTTTAATATTATCAAGTCGAGTATGACTAAAAGTCGAGCAAGGAAACAATAAAATGAGATAGACAAGAGGAAACACTCTTAGATTGAAGGAGAAGTTGGTACATAGCTAGGTTAACGCTACTCCTATGAAATCAGAGAAAACTAGGAATGAAAGAGTTGATAATATGATTAATTGGATCCTATCCTTGATCAATTCGGTTGCTATTTATAGGCTTCTATCAAGGTGGCAACCGTTAACACCACTCTTAATAAAAGCAAGAAAAACAAGAGACAAAAAAGTTGATAATGTGATTGATTGAATCCTTTGCTTGATCAATTGAGTCGCTACTTATAGGATTTTATCGAGGTGGCAACAATTGAATCCATCCCCCATTCTCATGCACACTATTTTAAATAACTTTTGACTTGCCTCTTTTTGTTAACTTTCCTGCAATCTTAGGGGTGTGTGTCCAATGATTTTCTAGCTGTCACTATGCTAGTATAAATTTAGACATTTTTCGTACCACGAGAAATAGCTAAATTTAGTAAAAAAATGTTGCCAAAAATCAATTAATAAAATGCAACAACCCTTAGAAATAAGTGCAGAATTATCAGAAATACTCTACCATCTCGTAATTGCTAGAGAAAGTTATTTCTTGCAAATCTTCAGCCACTAAAAATATTTTAAAGAACCATTGAAAAAGCTTTTCTAATACCAAAAATATTTTCTTGAAAATAAGAAGACCATTGGAAAAAAATTTCTTTCCCGAGGCTGATCCACTGGAATATATCTTAAACAACTGTTGAAATATCTCAAGAGTTAACCGCCACAATATGTATAGTGAATAATTATTGGAAGTATGCTCCATGAGTACTCCGACGGTTTAATCTATCGAAGATTTTCTCTATTGATAATATAATTCAATCACATACACTTGACATTAAATATCAAATAATCATAATATAATTTATCTTATAAAGTAATATATATTCAAATAAAATCATCATGCAAATAACTAAAGTAACAAACACTCATAAAGTTTTTAAGTATTTATATACCAAAATAACATGGACACAAAAATGTTGTGTGGGCCAAGTACGAAAAATATAAAGTTCAACATAGCCAAACATCGAGGCCAATGTGAAAACCAATACATAAATGCCTTACGGGCTGAATATAGCAAGACCAGTGTCCAATGTTTATCTTTAAGAAATTGATAATCTTTAACATTTCTTGTATTTTGTGATTCCTTTAATAGCATATTGAAACATCACAAGTATCGAGAGATATAAATGACTACCATTATCAAAATAATATTGACCATGTGGTACTTGCTATTGAATTGTTAAATTGAAAAGAAAAATACAAATGTCATGCTTGCAAGTAAGTAACCTTAAGTAAAAGAATTAATATTCAATTAGTAGCACTACTTCAAATGGGAAGAAAATCTACGGAACAAGTAAACAGTTCGTGTCATGGATAAATAAGAGTTTCAAACTTGTGGAATACCTACAACAATGATTAAATGTGATGGTTTACATAGAGTTTCAAACATATGGAATATTTAAGGATTACTATAAGCATATATTTATTAGAGAAGATGTCAAACAAATGTTACAGAAATAAATGCAGTAGAATGGCATAAATTGAAGCCTTTGCTTAGACTAGTCAATCCTTCACTTGTTTTCTCGAAGCCATCAAGAATACTTCAAGATTCTTTAGTGACTCTAAAGCAATTCAAACTTTCCCTTTGTATTAGAGAAAAAAATTATAAAAAAGTAAGAAACAAGCTTATGAAGCAAGAGTCTGTCATAGGTTATTTTTCAAATCGAAAACGGATCACCTGTGATGGCAGAGAATCGCCCGTCGACTCCCTCAACCCATTCTCCTGCGTAGCGTTCCTTCTGTCCGGCGTCTTTCGACATACAGCAGCAACGTCTTGACCCTGCGGAAGTTCTTCACATCTCACCGTCGACCTCACTCACTCACACAAGCTGGATCGGCCAGAAACGTTGCACGACTAATGGAAGAAAGGATCGCTCTTCATTGAATTCCAATGCACTCGGTTACACACTGCACAATCCACTCGGCTACTACTGAACACACTCAGATCTGAACTCCTTGGAACCTAGCTACACACGAACCACACATGGGCCAGAAAGACACCTTCTTGGCTAGCTAGGGAAGCTTCGTTTCCCTCACAAAGGCTGAAGCTCGACCCACTCAAGCTTCTCACTCTCACTCGGGTGAGACTAGCTACCTTGGTTCCCTCAACCAAGTAGCCCTTCACTCTAACCTCTCACCTCCCCTTCCAGCCGACTAACCCAAGCTTATTTATAGACTTGGTTAGGCTAACTCCCAGCTGGAATATTCCACCTAACCCAACTACACTGGTTAGGCTAACCTAAGTGTGGTTACACTAACCCGTGTACATACCAACCCGAGTACATGACCCAAATCAACATACCCGACACAAGGTACATTTACTCACTACTACCTAGTGACACTAACCACTATCACTCGAGCACATGCCACACACACACGTACATGACCCGAGTACATCACTCACCACTCACACGGTCTATACTTTAGACCCGTGTATTTACAAGACATGCATATTTACATGACACCACACATGCCAAACGACACCAAGGCCCAACCATAGAACCATGAGGGGTTTATGCTCCGTCCCGTGAGAATGGTGTGCGCGCCTATGCCCGAGCATCTCCCGGTGCATGTACCCTCTCAAGTCACCGGATGAAGGATGAGCGCGCCACAAAATTTTTGTCTGTGACAACTCTCCCCTGGCCAAGCAGGATCTCGCTCTCGAGGTCTCGTGATCGTGTGTCTCACCCTAGGCACTCCCTCGGCTGAGCACTCCTCACGTCCCCGGCCATTTACTCCTACGTCCCCCCTAGCTTCTGGTATGTACGCACTCTTCCTAGTTTGCCTCTCTAGAAATAAATCTTACCTTCGCTTCGGCCTAGTGCTGGCCACCCGCCCCCTGGTGCACAGCGCACGATGACTGGTGCTAAACCCTATCTCCTGCGGCTTGCTTTCGGTGCTAGTACTGGTGCACTGATTGTCGCTCACTGTCACTGAAAAACCTCCCTCCCTGAGGGTTTCTCTCCTGCGACTGGCACTCTGGCCCTTGCCCTACCCCAACTTGGCGCCCAACCCTATTCCACTGGACGACCCCCCGCCACTAGTGAATTCCGACCCTACCACCGGCTTCTTACCCATCAGGTATACGGCAGCGTCTCCATGCATCTAGTGCCATGCCTCCACCACATTCCCCACCTTGGAACGATATCTTGTCTCGGCGTCTAACCCCGCCCCTCCGAAGAACCCAACGATAAGACTCCACACGTTTCTTACCTTAAATGTGACTGGTACTCGACACATGCATCATCGGTGCTCCTATCTCTCGGTACCACCCCCATGCACCCCCACACGCCCCGTGGGATGCACCTCCCATGCGTGGACCCTAAGCTGCCCCTCGCACGACCTTTGTTACCTTGGGAGATGCCTCGAGACCTTCGACATTTTTGGAAATACACAACCCACACCCAAACCCTTGAGCTCCTATGCTCCCTACGTCTACCATAGGTATTCTGATGCATGCACCACCTGCAACCCCTCTTCGACCCCTCTCTAGGTCGGCTCCCGTCCCTTCTTTTCCTCTCCATAGGTCCACCTGCCCACTTTCTGCTCACATGCACCCGCCTACCGGCTACCCACCTGGCTGCCCTAGGCCCACCACGCGACCTTTGGGATGGAAACTCATGCCCCCGACATGAATTCCTCCATTTCGCAACTCCTTGCATCAAGGAGGGTCTCTTCCGGTTCCTAACATGCACCGGCGTGCGAACGCCACCGCACTTCGCACCTACCTCTCCTTGACTCGCACTAACTCCGCTTCCAACGCCATCTACTCGGCTCACCTCTGCCAATGTTATGCCCTTTGGAACGGCCTGTTTGTGCGTTTATCTCGTAAGGTTTGAGTCCACTCACATACGTTTGTCACTCGTGCATTCGATAAAGCAGAAAAAGTGGCAAAAGAACAGCGTGCCTTATCACGCATCTCAACGGGCTTGGAACTTCTCTCACTCGTCGGATACCCTCTGGTTCCATAGACGTTTGCACAATCTGCTTCTGCAAACGGGCCACCTGCTCGTCTATCCGATCCGACGTCGCTTGTATCACAGCAAGCCGCTACAGAACCTGCTGCAAAACTCGGTCTGAGAACGGTCCGCTGGAAGAACTGGCCTCCTCCACCACCTTCCGCCTTGTCTTCCCCATCCAGATGAATGTCAACCAGATTTACAAGTTAGAGACCCGAAACTGGACTGAACAGAAAAGTTACAGACTCCTGAACCGAACTTGTGCAGAAAACAGCGTTTTTGCACAGCTGAATTTTCTGCCCTGTTACGGACAAGATTTGAAGCACTACAGACTCTATTTTCCAAATTCCAAGACACGGTGATCCTCACTGTTATACATAAAATCCTTGTAAAAATTTTCCTGCAATTTAGACCAATGAAACCTACTCAAACAGTTCTCTCAATATAGAGACTATCCATATCTGAATTTTCTATACTGTTCTGCGTCAACTGTTTCTGCGCCGGTTTTCCGGTGGATTTCCTTGAAAATTTCGTCAATTCACGGTTGTTCCGTGTAGATCCACACCTGTACTCACCTTACATTCACTAAGCAACACTTCTTTTAGTCGAATTAAACAAGGATCGGATCAGAAACCACACATTCAGCGGATCAATTTTACTGTCCTGAAATTTCAATTTTTCGGCCGACATTCCCGAAGTTCCGGTGACAGATCCACTCCGATCTGTCACTCCTCCTGTCAGATATACCTTAAACAATATAGTTCAAGACCATATCGACCTATGAGAGACGATTCCTTTGGAGTTTTGAAACGAAAACATCTCTCTTCGCCTGAACTGAATTTTCGGCGATGTTCTTCACCAAGAACACTTCAGATCCGTGTCGGTCTGTTCGAAATTTTAGATCCGCATCTGATTGAAGTGTTTTTCACACTTGATTCAATCAAATCCTCATCCAGAATCGGTCTGCGTTTTCTGCAGAAAATTGCAGAATTTTTGTGACAAAACTTCTGCAAACTTCATATTCAAATCCGATTTGTGTAATTAACTCAAATCTGAGTTTTGAGTGCACGAATTTGAGCTTTAACGCTCTGATACCAAACTGTCAGAGGTTATTTTTCAAATAAAAAATGGATCACCTGTGATGGCAGAGAATCGCGCGTCGACTTCCTCAGCCCATTCTCCTGCACAGCGTTGCTTCTGTCCGGCGTCTTTCGACATACAGCAGCAACGTCTTAACCCTGCGGAAGTTCTTCACATCTCACCGTCGACCTCACTCACTCACACAAGCTGGATCGGCCAGAAAGGTTGCACGGCTAATGGAAGAAAGGATCGCTCTTCATTGAATTCCAATGCACTCGGTTACACACTGCACAATCCACTCGGCTACTACTGAACACACTCAGCAGAGGCTGAACACACTCAGATCTGAACTCCTTGGAACCTAGCTACACACGGACCACACATGGGCCAGAAAGACACCTTCTTGCCTAGCTAGGGAGTCTTCGTTTCCCTCACAAAGGCTGAAGCTCGACCCACTCAAGCTTCTCACTCTCACTCGGGTGAGACTAGCTACCTTGGTTCCCTCAACCAAGTAGCCCTTCACTCTAACCTCTCACCTCCCCTTCCAGCCAATTAACCCAAGCTTATTTATAGACTTGGTTAGGCTAACTCCCAGCTGGAATATTCCACCTAACCCAACTACACTAGTTAGGCTAGCCTAAGTGTGGTTACACTAACCCGTGTACACACCAACCCGAGTACATGACCCAAATCAACATACCCGACCCAAGGTACATTGACTCACTACTACCTAATGACACTAATCACTATCACTCGAGCATATGCCACACACACACCTACATGACCCGAGTACATCACTCATGCCACTCACATGGTCTACACTTTAGACCTATGTATTTACAAGACGTGCATATTTACATGACACCACACATGCCAAATGACACCAAGGCCCAACCATCGAACCATGAGGGGTTTATGCTCTGTCTCGTGAGCATGGTGCGCTCGCCTATGCCCGAGCATCTCCGGGTGTGCGTGCCCTCTGAAGCCGTCGGATGAAGGATGCGCACGCCATGGAATTTTTGTCTGTGACAGAATCCAATAGCAATATGTGGATATTTCATAAAGAATGTCATTACCTGAAAATCATTTGATACAATATCTTTAAAAGTTTTTAATGGCACAATATCCTCAAATTGCAATATAGGTGATGATGAAGCAAGAGCTCCAATAGCAATATGTGAATATTTCATCGTCATCCAAGCAACCAACAATGTCTCAAAGATTCAAATTAGAGAAAGTACAAGTGAGTCACAAATGATTGTCAGCATATGCAAGCATATACAAACAAAGGCTTTGGAGTAGAATAATGACCAAAGAAAAACTTGATGTTGATAGAACCAACAACCAAATCATCTTACTCCTCCATAAGAACCTCTAAACAAGATTACATGGCATGCTTCAACTGAATTTTTTAGGTCAGTAAGTAGAGTTGCAAAGTCAAACAAGGGCTTTGGAGTAGAATAACAAGAATGAATGCAGGCATGCTCATGACATAAACCATACTAAAGATATGCACGTAAATGCATATATATATAATACTCTATATTTTCACATATGAAATACTTATCCAAGTGATGATCAAATTGTAATCAAAACTGAAAATGTTATGATAGTTTTGTATGTTCTTTATAAAATTTCACTAGGTATGCATCATATATGTTGTAATAACAAACACTCATTCAGTGATTCAGGTCATCTAAAGATTATTATCAAAGAGAACACTAGTAACATACAATGACGAGGCAACAGGAACCAAAAGTTGGAACCGTTTACCTACCCTATAGAGCAAAAGGACCTAGTTATTTCCATCCACATTCAGAATGCATACTAGCTAAATGAATCCTTATAATCATGTGCCTAGAGGAACAACCTTATTTGGGTTCAAATTTCCATTAACTAGTTCTCATCTTCAAAAGCTGGCTCATGAGGCCAAAAGGTTTCAATTATAACCTGAGAAATACCATAGCTATATAAAAGCAAAGAAGAAATATTTGTTCACAAATCATGGGCTTCAGGCACTTGTTTAAGTATCGCGCATCCTTTCCATGCTTCCCTAGCCTTGTAAGTTGTATCTTTCATATCCTCTTAAGCCAAGAAGCAAAGCGGAACTACAAGAATGTGGCTATCCTTCTTTTGTTCACAAATAGCAAAAGAATCATGATATAAATGCCAAGAGTATTATTGGATATACCAAGTTCACAAAAAACAACATGAAGCAATTTTAGAATTTGCATGTCATGAAACAAATGTGCATATATTCTCTCTTCATTTTGACTGTGAGCATGATTCTTTTGACCCATTTTGCTGGCTCCTGAAAAGTAAAAGAAACCTTGCAAAGTGAAACTGCACAATATAAAATCAAATTAAGTATTTCCCTGACACTAAATTGGGTCAACTACATGGATTCTTAGTTGCCTCTTTCAAGTTCTTTCTCCTACATTTCAATCCAAAGAACATCCTCATCTATAGAAATCGATGCTAATTGTGGGGGGGGAAGTAACAAAGAGAGAAAGAGACTACCATATATGGATTTCACATATCACCACAACCTCCAATTCCCTGGAACATAGAGAGAGCCCATTCGTTGAGAGAGATGATAGGAGAAGAGTTGGGTTTTCCTGCCAACAACTTATGAGAGAGAAGATATTGTGGAAGGGGAAGGAAAGGAGATTAGGGATTTAGCTAGTTTTAATTTGTGTTAGTATTTCCAATGATTGCGAACAACCATAAATAGTCATTAGTAACCATGAGAAATGTTTGTAACATTTCCAATGGTTCCATACCCCTATAATTGAGACAAAAAAATATTCAATCATTGCCGAGATTTGTTCAACTATTAGAATTAAGAGTATGATAGTTAACAAAGTTTGCAAAGATTTATTTTGGTAGTTGTTTTTGTATTGTGAGGGTCTAACCCATGGAATTGTGCTCCGATATATTCTGTCTTGGTCGCAAAAGTCAAATTTGTACCTATGAAGCTACTGATACCACATGCCTTGAGGTTCCTCTATATTGTGGCCCTAAATAGATGCCACCTTTAAAGTTAATTGAGAGCTTATCTTGTTCGCTTTATTTTTGGCAGCAACACAAAAGAAAATTAACTTTCTCTAGCCAACCCAAATCCTGTTCACACTGACCCACTGTCGAACTCATTTGGCCAAATTGAACACTCGTCCATCCATCTTACTTTTGATTTGATGTAGAACATGGACTGCTCAAATTAAAAATCAATGAAATGAAAGTTCTTCTTATATTGATTGTGCCTTTAATGTTGATGTGAATGTATCAAATAAACGCTGAGGGCATATAAGTCTGAAAAAGTTGAGAAAATTATCCAACTTTGACTTATTACCAATATTTGAGGAAAACACTTTCAACAAGTGTGAAGCTTGTATACAAGGAAAAATGATAAGAAAAGTTTTTTCTAAAGAGACAACAAGGACAATAACCCTGTTGGAAGTCATTTACACTGATTTATATGGAGCCTTTAGAGTAAGGTCATATCGAGGAAAGGTTTATTTCATAACCTTTATTGTTGATTACTTCAGATATACATATATATATATATATATATATATATCTTAGTACATAAATCTGAAGCACTTGAAGTATTTAAATGACATAAACAAGAAGTTGAAAATCAATTAGGGCATTCAATCAAAGTCTTAAGATTAGATAAAGGTGAAGAATACACTCTGTAGAATTTTTAGAATTTTGTAAAGACTTTGGTATTTCAAAGCAAAATAAATGCCTAATACACCTCAACAAAATGGTGTAGCTGAAAGATACAATAGGACCTTACTAAATATGACAAGGTCTATGTTAATAGAAGTCTCTCTACTAAGAATATGTTAGGGAGAAGCAGTAAGTACAATGGTATACAGACTCAATAGAGTACCCTGTAAAGTTGTATTCACTACACCATATGAAATATGGTTTGGAAGAAAATCCAACCTAGGTAATCTCAAGAGGTGGGGATCTATTACTCATGTAAAAATTCTTGATCAGTCTAGAGGTAAGCTAGACAACAAGTCATTGAGATGTATATTCATTGGATATCCTAAGGTCTCAAAAGGAGGTTTTATCATAAAGTCCATGGATTGATAGAGAGCAAAGATGTTGAATTCTAAGAATGACATCTTAGAAAATTATGATGAGTGTGTTGATGATCTAGTATATCTATATCAATTATCATTTGAACTCATAGAAGATCTTTCTAAAACAACCGAAACTTTAAGTGGACATAAAAGGCCTAGGGTCACACCATCCTACTTAAAGGATTATCATACTTATCTAGTAGAAGAAGTGTGTAATTTTATGGATTTAGATAAGTTGGTTGATAACTTGACTTATCAGTAAATTATAAACTCATCGAAAGCAAGTGGGAGAAAGCCATGGATGAAGAAATTGAATCTATTGAGAAAAACCAAGTCTGGGAACTGATTGATTTGCCAAAAAGAAGGAAAGTCATAGGCTGTAAATGGGTTCTAAAAAAGAAATACAAAGTCGATGGTTCAATCGATAAGTTTAAAGCGAGGTTGGTTGTAAAGAGTTTTTCGCAAAAGGAGGAGATAGATTATATTGAAACATATTCTCATATTGCGAAATTTGTATCCATCGGAATAATCTTGGCTATATTTGAATATTATGATTTAGACTTACATCAGTTAAATCTAAAGACTACTTTTTTAAACGGGAATTTCGACAAAATCATACATATGCAGCAGCCCGAAGGATATATAGTTGAAGGCGAAGAAGATAAAGTATATAGGTTAAGAAAATCTTTATATGGCCTAAAACAGACACCTCGTCAATGGTATTTGACTTTTCAAAATGTCATTATTGAACTTAGGTTTGTAATTAATGAGCTTGATTACTTTGTATATGCATGGAATAGTGGGAGTCACTTTATCATCTTATCTTTATATGTAGATGACATATTGTTGACTGGGAATGGCAATGAGATGATTATCAAAACCAAGTCATGGTTAAACTCAAGGTTCAAAATGAAGGATATGGGGGAAGCAATTCTATATCTTGAGTATAAAGATTTCTCGAGATAGAGAATCTAAACTCTTCTGCCTAAGTTAGGAGAGATATATTGATTATGTCCTCAAGAAGTTCAAAATGGGTGAATGCAAATCTGCTATTACACCTGTTTCAAAAGGGGTCAAATTGAGTAAGGTTGATTGTCTTGGTAAAGGAGACGATAAGCATAACGTTCCTTATATACAAATTGTGGGTAGCTTGATATATGTTATGTTGTGTATAAGACCTGATATTAGCTTCGTTGTTGGTCTTGTAAGTAGATATCAAAGTAATCTTTGATGATAACATTGGATAGTTGTAAAAAGGAATTTAAGATATCTCAAAGGAATAAAAGACTTGAAATTGTGTTTTCAAGAAAATGAACTGAAAGTGGTAGGATACTCAAATGCTGACTTTGCTAGAAGCAAAGATGACAACAAATCAACCTTGGGACAAATATTCTTATTTGGATGTGGAGTTGTTTCTTGGGCAAGTAAGAAAAAGGGTTGTGTAGCATTGCATATATAGAAAGCTGAGTATCTAGCTTGCTGTATGACTGCAACGAGTGTCGTCTAAATAAACCACTTCATACCAGATTTGAAGCTAGAAATAGTCGATGAGACAATTGTCATTTACTGTGACAACAATGCAGTAATTACTCTAATCAAGAATAGAGCTGACAACTCCAAGAGCAAGCATATAATATTTAAGTACCACTATGTTCATGACATGGTTATGAGAAAGGAAATATTCATCTCATACATGCCAACTCATGATATGTTGGTTGACCCCTGACTAAAAGCATAATAAAAGATCTTTTCTCAAAACATATTACAAACATGGGTTTGAGATATGTTTTATTGTTGTGTAGGTAAAAAACTAGACAACGGGTGATGATTGCAATAGCAATCATAAAATGACATTACTAGGAAAACCCCGTAAAAGTGGGAGGAAAACCAGTATGTCAGTTCACTTGGCTCGAATGGCCAAGTGAAAGATGTAACGTAAAGGTGGTCATTCTCGACAACCTTATCATAGGAACGGTTGGATTAGTCATCCAGTCGTTACCTGTGACAGGCGTTATAGTGCTTATCTGTAACAACCAGTCTCTTATGGATTAGCACAATAACAATCGGATGAGGCTCCGAACGAAAAGCCCAACCTGAAAACCTTGGAGGGAGGAATAAGCATTGCTCTATAAATACAGAGCAGTGCATAGAGATTATACATAGTAAAAAAGAAATACAAAACTCTCTTTGGAAATCCAGCTGTGAGGTTACTGAAAAACTCAAATAACCCTTACCTCTTCTTGTGATTCCGCTGCTCAAAGTCAGATGGAGCTTCATTGTTGTTGTTGCGTACCTAGAGTGAGGAACTACCGAAACTGCCTCGGATCTTGTAAGAGGTTGCCAAGAACGGCATTATGGATTTGGTGACATCCCTTTGATTATGACCCCTAATTTCTAATTAGATAAGCCCTTAAATGCTTGCTTGCTACAAGGTGGACGGTGAAGCTCGATTCATGGTGTAGTGGAACAACCTTCAAGCTAGACCCATCAAGCCAAGTAATTCGAAAACTTTTTTATGAATTTGTTTGTTTCAATATGATAATGCCAACCATCACGCCGGTTTCCTCATTCTTGTTTCAAAATTTTCCCTTGTCCATTCTTACGCCAAATCACCTGCCCAATACCATCTTGTAGAAGGTGGCAAATGGACTCGAGGTTTATTACTTTTCGATCATGCTTCCCACAGTGAAATCAGTGAATTATAACGTAGAAATCCATCCGAGAAGAGCCATATCTTAATAGAGAAGTGGATGGTAAGAATATGCCTCACCAAGATACCTGCCATCATGAAAGCGAAAACTAGCAACGGATAACAAATGAGCGCCAACCGAAATCATGAGTGGAGCCATTGTTGAATGGGCATAAAGTTTCAGCTAGCTCATGGAAAGATCTAGGCATAGTTTTGTAGTGCCTCTATAAGGAAACTGTACTCCACTATCCGAAATTATTCTCTCTCTTGTGCATTGTACCTTCAAAATCTGAGAGTTGCATCGAACCGCGGGTCTCCTTTTCGAAACTTTCTTCTTAACTTCGGTTTCATGTTTGGTTTTCCGTATCCACTTTGTATGTGTTCAAAACAGTAGGTCCCTTTTTGGATTAGTTATGTATCTTCATGTACGTACTACTATATTGATAACTATGCTTTAAGATGGTGGTAGACATGGTCTGTTCCAGTTTCCCCAGAACCACAAACCCAAACCGGGCCAGTTCTGGTTTGGAACCATCAGCCCCAGTTCTAGTTTGAGTCCTAAACCACACGAAATCAGAAAAACCAGTAAAAATTTTAAATTCTAAAGAAAAAAAATTTCAAATGTTATGGAGACGGCATGGTTCTGGTTCCGCTGTTCTGGGTGCAGTTTCGTTGATTTCGGCTCCAACAGGTTCCTAGCTTGGTTCGGTTCCCGCTCTAACCACCAAGCTAGTTTGAAGCATTTAATGAATAAATACCATATCTTTTGTTAACTAATATGGAAGGCTAGGGCCAAAACCGAATGAGCCAAAGAGAGGCTGCCTGTGAATAGCTTGAGCAGCAACTCTCGATCTCATCTTTACCATCCCTACCGGCCGGAAACCGTGTGGGAATTCAATGCTATACTAAAACCTATCAGGAACAGAGATTAAAAGGTAAAGAAGAATCCTCTCTTCCATCCACACCTCTGATGACGAACAAGCACATAGAAAAGGATGGTTTGCTCTCTTACGGAACTCAGGTTTTCCTCTTTAACTCAATTAAAGGATAACTCTTCCTTTTTCCTTTTCTCGATGGTTTCTACATCACTACCAGTTCCGAAGTTTTTAGCCTCGCTCGACAACTCATGGTTTGGGTGAGCAACAAGATGTATGAGATAAATGGACTTATCATTGAAATCTTTTAACGAAATAACTCTTCGGTCTTTTGTCTTCCCGGAGTCTTTTTACGATTGAACGTTTTCCTATTCATGAGCAGTTACCATCTTGTCTAAACCGACGCCTAGCAAAGGGCTTGAGGGTGAGGGTCCTTGCCTTAGTCAAAAGGTAGCAAGATGCGTTTAAGTTGCACACCTTTTGTAAAGATAAGGGGATAGCCATTCTCGACTTCTTTATCTACAAAAAAACAGTTAAACCGGCCATCTAGTCGCTTTTCGTGACATAGTTACAACAACACAGATATAAGGACTTCCAATGGAAAGCCCAGCCAGGAAATATGGGATGAAGAAGTCTGGTTGAACTAAGTACACCTCTAGAAAATTCGGCTGTACGAAACTGAAAAACATACCTTTTGTTCTCTTTTACTTCCTTATGTTCTTCTTCTCTTCATTGAGAGGTCATCCGCTATGTATCTGGCAAGGAATCCAGTGAAGTTATGGGAAATATCCGATGAAGTTACTAAGAGACTTCATCACTAGTATTAGAGCATTGTTATCTACAAACAAAGAGGTACATTGTTAAATTTTGTAGAAACGAGAAAACAAAAAAGGAGATAAGATAGAGAACTCCCTGCTTTTGCCGAAAGAACAGGTCATCTATCGAAAACCACCAATCATGGCATGAGAAAGGCAGCAAGAAAAAAAGGTCGGAGGTTGGAGGCCCCTCCTCCTCCCTCACTCTACTTCTCTCTATCTCTTTCTCATTTTATACCGCCTTCAAATCCATATTCAAAAATTGCCTCGCAGTTTTTGAAAACCGTGAGCGGAAACCACAGTTTTCTAAAACCATCAATAGTTTTGAAAAACTGTCTCGAGCAGCAGATTGAAAAGTTCATTCTGCTGTTTTGAAAAATACAGTGTCATAGAGTAAAATTACCAAAATATTCAAATATTTTTGAGTAAAAAGATGATTTTAGCCCGAACAGGTGAAAGGAAAACTTTGCCCTCTAGCTATTTATAAAAATTATGAAATATTAGCCTATTAAATTACATTCTTGCCCCTGGTTGAGTATATATTCAAAGTCATGCCACTGTGCTAAAAGATAGAACTACCCATGTCTTTGAGAATATTGACAAATTTGGAGTGAAGGGCAAATTTACCATCCAACCCTCGATCAATCGAAAATTTCATTGAAAAACTAGGTGCCACTTTTACTATTTTGCCCCAAGACTTTTTGAAGCTTACAAAACCAGAAAGAACAGTAAAATTCTTGGCCCTTAGAATATTGAAAATTTTGGTGGCATGAAAAATTGGAAAAATTATAGATTTGTCCCTGATTTGGTTCTGAAAAATAACATAATCAAGTTATGAAAAACTCAAAAATGGTACTTAAAATATGTTTGAAATTACTTTTAAGTACCATGAGTTATTTTCAATTCTGTAAATTGATATTCTACATTTTATATTTTAATTGTTAGCTATCTGTTATATGTTGCTTATTGAATGTTTTCTTATTATACCATCTAATTGATATTTTTGTCAAATACATAAAATGAACTCTAGAATATATGTGTTAGAATTGGCAAAACTAGAAAAAATTAAACGATCTTAATTTTCAAACATAGCAAAGAAGAATCTTGTTGGTACTTACACTAGAAGGTATAGAATATGTACTACGTGAAACAGTACGTCCACCACTCCCTAACGCTATTGAGCAACAAAAGGAAATATATAAAATGTTACTAAAGGATGATACGATAGCAAGAATTATTATATTAATATATATCAAAGATAACTTGATTAAGGTCTTTGAAGATTATGAGACTGCAAAAGAGTTATTCGAATCGATAACAACCAAATATGATACAACAACTAAGTTATATGTTTAACTGTTGCTACAAAAATACAACTCCTATAAGATAAAAGAAATAGATAATATAGTGGAACATGTGAACCATATGTTGGTAATGACAAGAGACTTAGTTGTAGATAAATCAGTCATCCCATAATCTATACAGATATCCACAATACTAAATAGTCTTCTCTCATCATAGAACATGCTCGCTACAACTCTTAGACTAGGGCCTAAGATGAGCTTTTCTGAATTGTCCCTTAAGCTAACAATTGAACAAGAACATATTAATAACATAAGAAGGAAAAATTGCTAGTAGTTAAAGACGAGATCAGGTCCAGCTCTAAAGTCAATCGGAAGATAAATAAACCAAACAAAAAACTTTGGCAAAAATAACAAAAAGAGTGAAGAATGTTTTAAGAAAATGCAGAAAACTGCTTCTCAAGTCAAGTACAGAAAAATGAGACACTACAAGAGGGATTGTTGTCCCAAGAAGAACGATAGATATATCCAATAACACAAACAATCAGAGAAGCAAGATATAATCTGCATAATATTTAAATATTTATATGTGGATCGTCCGGTGACTAGCTGGTGAATTTACTAAGGAACGACGAGATACATCTCAAAAAGCAATGAAGCAACAATGTACCTAAAGGAATACAAATGAGGAGAACATCGGGTATACATGGAAATAATTTTTTTTGAGATGTTCTTGGAATTAATCCTTTAGAATTTATGTACATGGCACACCGGTTGTTTTAACTAATATATTGATTATGCCAACTATAAGGCATAATCTGGTTTTGGTTCATGCCTTCATTAAGAAGGGCTTTGAGGTCAGGTTTATTCCTAGAAAAGTAATTGTGGGGAAGCATGAAAGAGTAGTTTTCTCTAGTCAGATTGATGTAGAACATGGCTTATTCAAACTGAATGTTAATGAAAGTGAAGATTTTTCTTCTTATATTAATTGTGCCTTTAATGTTGATGTAAATGCATGGCATAAACACCTACGACATAGAAGTATGAAAAAGTTGAGAAAATTATTCAACTTTGATTTATTGTAAGGATTTAAGGAAAACACTTTTAGTAAGTCTGAAGTATGTAGACAAGGAAAAATGACGAGGGAAACCAAAGAAACAACAAGGGTAGTAACTCTATTGAAAATTATTCATATTGATTTATGTAGACCTTTTAGAGTAAGATCACATCTAGAAATAATTTATTTCATAACCTTTATCAATGATTACTCGAAATATTCATACATATATCTCTTAACACATAAATCTCAGGCACTTGAAGCATTCAAAGAATATAAGCAGGAAGATGAAAATCAACTAGGGCATACAATCAAAGACTTGAGATCAGATAGATGTGGTGAGTACAACCCTACAAAATTTATAGAATTCTTTAAAGACTTTGGTATTTCAAAGTAAAATACAATGCTCAGGACACCTTAGCAGAATTGTATAGCAAAAAGATACAATAGGACCTTATTGAATATGATAAGGTTCATGTTAATAGATGCCTCTCTACCAAGGGTATTTTGGGGAGAAGTGGTAAGTACAACTATCTATATACTCAACAGAGTACAATGTAAAATTGTATTCTCTATATCATATAAGATGTAGTTTGAAAAAAAAAAACAACTTAGGTCATCTCAGGAGGTGGAGATCTATCACTCGTATGAAGATCCTTGATTAGTATAGAGATAGCTAGATAATAGTCCTTGAGATATGTATTTATTAGATATCATAAAGGCTAATGGATATTGATTTTATCACAAGGACCATAGACTTATAGAGAGCAAGGATATTGAATTTCTAAAATATAGTAAGAATGACATCCTTGAAAATGATGATAAGTATGTTGATGATCTAGATCAATCATAATTTGAACTCATAGATGATCTTCTTGATCAAACTGAAACTTTAAGTGAAAATAAAAGACCTACAGTTAAACCGTCTTACTTAAAGGATTATTACACTTGCCTTATACAAGAATTGTGTAATTCTGTAGATTTAGATTAGTTGACAAATAACTTGACTTATGCAGGTTATTGACTTATTTGAATTAGCAGATTGGGAAACGACCATGAATGAGGAAATTGAATCCATTGAGAAAAATTAAGTCTGAGAATTAATTGATTTGCCATAAGAAAGAAAAGTTGTAGGCTGTAAATGGGTTTTGTAAAAGAAATATAAAGTTGATAGGTTTATCGAAAAGTTTAAGGCGAGGTTGGTTGTAAAGGCTTTTTCGCAAAAAGAGATGATAGATTATGTTGAGACATTCCCTTGTTGCAAAATTTGTATCTACAAGAATAATCCTAGCAATATCAACATATTATGATTTATATTTACATCAATTAGATGTAAAAATTGTTTTTCTAAATGGAGATTTAGATGAAATCATATATATGCAATACCCCGAAAGATACAAAGTTGAAAGCCAAAAAGATAAAGCATATAGGTTAAAAAATCCCTATATGACCTTAAACAGTCATCTCGTCAATAGTATTTGATCTTTCAAAATACCAATATTGAACTTGGGTTTGTTGCTAATTAAGTTAACCACTATGTCTTTGTCTAGAAGAGTGGGAATCACTTTGTCATCTTATCGTTATATGTAGATGACATATTGTTGACTGGAAATGACAATGAGATGATTGTCAAAACGAAGTTATGGTTAAACTCAAGGTTTGAAATGAAGGATATGGGAGAACATCCTATATTCTAGGTATAAAGATTTCTCAAGATAGAGAATCTAAACTTCTATGACTTAGTTTGGAGAGATATATCAATTATATCATCAAGAAGTTTAAAATGGGTGATTGCAAGTTTGCATCTACACCCATTATGAAAGGGGTTAAATTAAGCAAAGTATATTATCTTGATTAAGGAGACGATAAGCCTAATGTTCCTTATGCATAAGTTGTCATATTGGTTCTTAGAATATCAGAACATTGTTCAGTAAGCTAATGGAGGTGGTAGATATTATAATTCGGAGAAAGATTAATATTCTATGTTTACAAGAAATAAAGTGGGTTGGAGAAAAAGCAAAGGAGATTGAGGATAAAGTTTTAAATTATGGTACTCAAGTAAGGAAAAGGCTCGAAAAGGAATTGGTATTATAAAAAATAAAGAATTAAATGATAGTGTAGTAGATATACAACAATATGGTGACCGAATCATGACATTGAAATTAGTGTTAGGAGCATAGGTTTTGAATATAGTTTGTCCTTACATACCTCAAGTAGAACTAGAAGATAGTATAAAGATAACTTTTTGGGAAGAGTTAAATAAGGTGATTCATAGAATTCTATAAAGGAAGATGATTTGTTTAGGAAGAGACTTAAATGGACATATTGGTAAAGAGGCATTAGGATATCAAGGTATTCATGGAAACTTTGTTTTTGGGGATATAAATGAGGAAGGTAACTTGATGTATGTTATGTTATGTAAAAAACTTGATATCAGTTTCATTGTTAGTATTGTGAGTAGATATCAAAGTAATCTTAGATAGCAGGACTGCATAGTTATAAAAAGGATTCTAAGATATCTTAAAAGAACAAGTCTTGAAATTGTGTTTTCAAGCAGATGAACTAAAAGTGGTAGGATACTAACATGTTGACTTTGCTGGGAGCAAAGATGACAGTCAAATATTCTTATTTGGAAGTGGAGTTGTTTCTTGGGCATATAAGAAACTGGGTTGTGTAGCGTTGCATGCATAGGAGGCTGAGTATGTGACTTGTAGTATGGCTGCAACTAGTTTTGTTTGGATAAGTCGCTTCATACATGATCTAAAGTTACATATAGCTAACGAGGCCGTTGTCATTTATTGTGACAACAATGTAACAATTACTCTAGTAAAGAGTGAAGTAGACAATTCCAAAAGCAGGCATATAATGATTAAATATCATTATGTTCATGATATGATTATGAGAAAGGAAATATCCTTCTCATATATGCCAACTGATGTTATGTTAACAGATCCCTTAACTAAAGGTATAATAGAGGATCTTTTCTCAAAGCATGTTACAAACATGGGTTTGAGATATGTTTGAATTTTGTATAGGTAAGAAACCATACAACGGGTAATGATTGTAATTATAAACTGGCATGACTAGGAAAACCCCACAAAAGTAGGAGGTAAACCCAGTATGTCACACTACTTTGCTTGAATGACCAAGTGGGAGATATAAAGATAAGAGGATGGTTATTATCGGCATCCTCATCTACAAAAAACGATTAGATTGGCCATCTAGCTGCTTTTCATAGAATAGTTAAAACAACATAGAGATAAGGGCTCCCAACGAAAACCCAATCAGGGAATCCGAGAGGAATGAGTCAATTGATGTTCTATAAATAGAGAGCAATGCATTGAACTAAGTACAGTAGAAAACAAACGAAAACCCTCTCTGGGAAATCTGGTTGTGGGAAACCGAAAAACATATCTTTTGTTTTCTTTTGCTCCCTTATACTCTTCTTCTCTTCATTAAAAAGCTATATATTGTGTATCTGGCAAGAAATCCGACGAAGCTACGAGAAATATCCGACGAAGCTGCTGAGGCACTCCATCACCTTTAATGGTTTTAGGGATCACTAAGAAAAGTATCAATGCGCAACTTCGATTGTCCCTTCCCATTAAAGTTGTAATGTCTGAAGTAATTTGACATCTCTTCAAAGCAAGGAAAAAAAATAAGTATACATACACACCTATTTTGTTGGTTAATAACGTACTGTATGCATGATACTGTGTTTACAAGAATAAGACTTCCTTTAAATAAAATACAAGAAGAAGCTCCCAAACTTGAAAAGAAAGTTGTCCCCCCATTAAAGGGGGACATTGTGGTCATTTTCAATTAATTATTATTCTTGGGCAGCATCTAAAAGTTACAAACGGCATCTGTGTTATATTTTGCAAAGATTTGCTTAATCAATTAATCACCTTTATGGAAAGGATAATACTCCTCTATAAGTAGAGGTATGCCTTGTATTAGTGTGACAAAACCAGAGGCAAAGCCAAGACAGAGTAAAAGGGAGAGAACGAAAGATCGCAATGAGGCCTCTGAGCACTCAGCACGGCGCCGGTGGGTTGAGAGGATGGAATTCTCCAATTCCTTATATGTTCGGTGGCTTCGCAGCGGTTCTCATTCTAATTGCCTTTGCGTTGATCATGTTAGCCTGCTCCCAAAAGAAGAACTCCAACCACAACTCCGCTGATGATTCACTAGAGAAACCGGCCATCCCAGTTAGCATTGCAGTCGACATGGAGTCGAAGATCGTGGTGATCATGGCTGGAAATCAGAGTCCTACTTTCATAGCTAAGCCATGTTCACATGCTGAGACGCAACAAGAGGAGCATGAGAACATGTAGGGGTTCATACTGCCTACTAAAATTTTTGTTAGTTGTAGAATTTGAGCTTCTTCGTCTCAATATTTTTGCTGCTTTGCATACGGTCTTGACGAAGATGTAAATTGTTGAGAAGAAATATGAATATGACCCTTCAATTTTGCTGCCATTGTCATCATCATCATAAGAAAAACGCACCGTTTATTAACGATAATTTTGCTGGTTATTTAGCCCAACAGTCAGAGCCTCACAATGATCAATAGGCATTCCTTATGATGTCGTTCATCGACATCTCAAATGCCAACGTTTTACCATGGTTTCAGTTTTTTTATCGTGGCGTCAATGGTCATGAAACATTACCGTCTTACTTCTGTAAAGATCCAAATTCAACACAGGTGTTGAAGAACTAAGCAGAACAGACAAAAAATCACACAAATATGGAAACAAATCCTCAATGGTGTTGTCCCAACTGATCATATAAAGGTTTTTGATGCCAAAACTATGAATCAGCAGCTCGTTGTGGCACATTCGGCAGAGGCTATCAGTAAGTCTAGTGCTACAATACCATGATAACACCCTTATTGCATTCCCCAAAAGGATTTTAATTACTTACATTAACTTTCAATCCAAAGCCAGGAAAACTAATTAAGGAAACAATTGTACAAACTTTTAAGTCGGATACTGATCGACCAACTCAACCCGTTTCTGAAGTGCCATATTTTCAATAGGTGTGTGTGTGTGTGTGTGTGTGAGAGAGAGAGAGAGAGACCGTAGGTGATTGTGCATATGGATTTAGACGCTTAGCCTTATGTGGGTGTGCGTGAGTGGGATTTTCCTATTCAAATTCGTACACCTTCCTTGCGCTTTCACTTTTGTTGGCCGGATCAGTGATGTATTGCAAAAAAGGTATGGACCCACTGCACCACGGCATTCCTTATTTTATCACTAAATTCCAGGTAGCTGTGTCCCCCCGTCAAATAAGCTGCTTCAGTTACATTGACGTTCGCTCAAAACGATTGTGATGCATCCACCATACATTCTTTTAGTTAAATTACTCATATGCATCAATCTTGGTACAACTAGTTAACAAGTATGATGGTTCTCTTTTCTGTTCAATACGAGGCCAAAGCCAGAAGCACGCAACGGGTATTGAACTCATGACCTTTAACTTGTGGGTAGCGCTATTGCTCGTTCTAAGATATGTGATAGTTATTATCATTGTTATTGTTAATAAAGCAGATAACTAAACAATTTGTGAGTAACTCAAGTTGATGGTCTTGAGTTTGATAACTGGGGCATGGGTCTGGCTTTAGCCCACCAATTGTAGCCCTCCACCTCAAAAAAGAAAATTAGTAATACTGGACAGATGATGAGAAACTGTTACGGATGCATAATACGGTAAAATGTTTTAGGTGTTTTTTTCCTTGAAACAATATTCAAAAGTTTTTGCGACAAACAGGTATGAGTTTATACAGATAATTAGTAAGCATATTTCTGAGCTAAAAAATTGCAAACCATATTTGATCACTTAGTTATGTGTCGTTACATATTTACAAGTCATAATTACTTAAGTTTATTTGGAAATAAATATTTTATAAATTTATTAATTATTCTTTGCATGAATAAATTGTTGGTCATTATCATGCAATTAATTTAGCTTCTATTGAGTGATACAGTTCTTTATGCTTCCTAAACATTTGGTGCTTTCTTTTGATGTTTTTGAAAACAACATTCATCTTCTTTGGTGTGGAAATACTGTGGCGTAATTGCAACTATAATTTTAAGAATACCAAAAAAAGTTGACAAAGAAAAGTTGATGACGTTTTCCACATTTAAATATTGTTTGAGAAATTCATCTAAGTATTATTGAAATGATAAAGGAAGATTATTTTAGTAGATATTTGATAAGCAAGCATCAGCATCAACTACAGTATTAGCTTGTGAAGGACAAGCAATCCCTCACTTGCCTAGGGGTCGACTCTCAAGATGAGTGTCAAAGTTCAATAACTGGGGCGTGCATCTTGCTATGGCCTCCACATTGTACTCAAAAGAACTGTATTAGCATGTTGATACAGGGAAAGTAAAAGGAGATCTACATGCTTATTCCCGTAATAGTGAAAAGGCATTTTAAGGGCCTCCCCATTGTATTCAAAAGAACTGTACAAAGCATCTACATATTTTGGCATGCTGTAAAAGGTTCATTATATAAAATCACCTATACGGCCCCATTATGAAAAAATGAGTGCAGGATAAAAAGTGATGCTTAAACATAAAATTTGGAAAAAGGAGATCTATGATTTGTTTGTCAACATAAAAAAAAAATCTTGTTCCGCTTGTAAATTTGATTTTTCATGGGAGGTAAACACGAACCAAGTTAAATGTTTTAAACATGTCATTTGCGTCAGAAGGATAAGTTTACTGATTACCAATTAAGTGAATTTAAGTTTATATAATTTTCTTGTTTAATCCGAAGACTTGTTACTCTAGTACATTAATATGCCACACAAATTAATTAGGTTAACATGGTTTTCTTGCATATATGCAATAAAAACAAACTATACTCAGATAGACGAGCCTATATGAGCCAAGGCAAAACCAAACGAATGTGCACTTTCAGCTCGTGGAGCTTAACGAGCCAGCAAGTGTCTGGTGCTCACAAGCTCAAGCGAGTTGAACTAAAAACAGTTTGATCAGTTCTTCTATGAGCCCTTACCAAAATGAGTACTAGGTAGGTAGGTTATAAGAAGCATATACTGAAAATATGCTGAAATATTGACCTTTTGAGCACTAAAAGTTGCTTTATCGTAACTTGCTTTACTATGCTTTATTGCTATGTGGAGGCGGAAATAGTCGGATGATCATAATTGATTGTCCTTATTTTCATAAAGTGGCAAAGAAAATGTCTGCTTAACTAAAAGCCCGGAAAGTTATATAAAATAATGGTGAAATAGGTTGCCTTGCTCGCTATTTTTTATTCTTTTTTACCACAAAGATAGGCAATTCATTAGTAATATCAGAGAATATTAAATGATGTGTAGAAAGAGTTGCTCCGTATCGCCATCATCTAAAATAACCTTGGGAATCTCCCGACCATCATAAAGGAATTACAGCAATGTCACAGGTGGATTACACATTTTGGATTCATCTGCAAATTTAATGGCCAGTTCACTAATGTCCAGTGATGTTCTATTGCTTCCTGGAGACAGCTTCTCGTTTCTCCCTATCCACTTCGTCTCTTCCTCCTCTAGCTGTTTTGCAGTGCTTTGAAATATCCATCCACCATGCGTTGAAATGAGTATCATTATGCAGCAAATTATTCTATAGCAGCTCAGTTCCTGATAAGAGAATGACTAATTGTTTCCTCTTCCTCCTCACAAACTGGGCAAATAAGGTTTATCGTCGCTGTTCTCGGATTCCATTTACTCTTTATGGGTAATCTGCAGAACTTTCCAAAGAAATATATTACCTCCATTGACATTCTGTTGTGACTGAGGGTGAAAGAGATCGTAGATTACCGGAAAGGACATTACTCAAAAATGCATTTCCTAATAAACAGACTATTACAGACACACCTTTGGGATCAGATTAGACCCACAGAAGATGTACGAAATGAGCATATGGATGGAAGAATCTGTGTCACCAACAACTTTCCCAAAGTTAAATGCTAGTATCAAGCTTCTACTGTGCACAGACAATTTTTTAAAAAGGTTGACGTGTATAGCACTGCCAATTGCGTATTTTGACGTGACTTTGCATATGTGCGCGGCAACTCGACCAAGGAAATCTGGGGTTACGTAATGACTAGCTGCTAGCTCATTAATTCCCTGTTTCTCGAAGGGTGTGGGGTGGGGAGTTGTCTGCCGAAAGTGCAGTTGAAAGGTGGACCGTACCGTCCGGCTGAATGTAGCTACGCTGTTAAACGCCTTCCTAAACGCTGAGGAACGTTTCCAAGGGTTGGAAGCTGGAAACGTCAAAATATAGTGCCAAAACTTGAGATAAGTACCTAAGATATAGGCATTTTCAATTTGGTTCCTTTAATTTAAAATTATTACACCTGATTTTTGTGATTTGTGCTGTCTACAAGGTTACTCCATATGCACTAACAGCATACCCCGAAGATGATGTGGAAGACAAATGCACAATGATCTGGGTGATGTGGATGGCGATTTGACAACATTAGGGAATCGAGATCTCATGTGTGATCTTGGATCTGTAGAGAAACTAAATATTTTTAAAAAGCCTTGTATGAATCCCTGCAAATGCAATGAGCATGAATCCAGATCCACTACAGCTCAATCAACTCCCTCTCTCTCTCTCTCTCTTTTTGCACACACTATAGCGTCGTATCTCCAATCCCGACCCAAGTTCTCTCTAGCATCGACATCACCTGTGTCGACTCAAGCACTCTCTGGCATCACCATCGTTGATCCCGACTTAAGCTCTCTCACTGAAACATATTGATACTCCAACAAGTTGTACCTAAAAACCAAGAACAAAAGTTGAATTGGATAGAAGCAACTCAATAAGATGAATATATTCCACAAAAATGGTTATTCCACTTGGACAACCCATGAAGTTATTGTCATACCCCCAGTCCATGGGCCCAACCTTGATCAACCCTTGTATTGACCTTTGCAACATAGGACCACGAGTCTGAGGCATCAAATGGCAGAGCTATCCAAATATGAGCACTAAGCCCTCGAAATTTCCATTACCAAAAAGATTGAATGATATTTACAACTCAATATATATGTATACAAAATTTTAAACTAAGCTAATAATTTACATTATTTATAAACTAGTACAACCTTTTCTAGACATGACTTTGTCACTCTATTGCATAGTTGTCCGTCCCATTAAGCGGACTTGCTAAATCTTATCAAGCTTTAACCTACAATCTTAAGTTGTAAAATAGTAACAACAATGGGGTAATCATGACAACATATGCTCAGGAGGAAGATATACCCTCAATAGGATCACATACTAGAAACATGCATATTTGAAATATCCATGTCTATTATATTTATCAAAACAAGTAATACAACCACAAATTCATAATCTAGTAATCATATTAACACACACATTTCTACATCCATGCATCAGCACACACTCACATTTATACATGCATATGTTATTTAGTTTCAATAATTACGGCCCATATAATACTAAAACCAAGGTTGTGCAAGTCATTTGTACCTCACCAATGGCCCTTGGGTATACCATGTTGTCCATACATATGACTAGGTTGCTTAGAAACTCATCCTTCACTCTCTTAGTCAAGCATCCAAGTATTACTCATTTCAACTGTAAGATTGAGCCTTGATGAAGGTATTCCCTACATAATAACTGTCTCAAAGGAGGATTTTTGACAAGTCTATCGGATAAAGATTATTGATCAAATGAACTATTATTTCATCTATCCAAAATACATCTAGAAAAGATCTTGATCATCCAACAAAAATGAAGACAAGAAATAATGACTATAGAAGGTAAAGAAAGATCCAAACATGACATAGGGAAAACCTCACGAATAGGACACCAGAGACAAGCGACATGTGTTCAACAACCCGAGCCATGAGGGAGCCATAGTGACCCACTTATTATATGGGAGGATCCCTCCTAGAGCACCCTAAGTGTGAAATTTGCCGAGTTATATACTATCACAAGAACAAACGAGGCCAGTGATAACTTCATCCCAAATATTATGACTAAAATATATAAAGATAACTCTTAAGCCACCTCGGTACCGGAAACATAAGTAACATACCAACAAAACCACAATAAGAAAATTGCATGGTGTTCTTTGTTAGAAGTGGGGCATGCTCTCCAATATTTATAGATGAAATCATCCGAAGATAACCATAGCGTAGGCTTGGGAATATTGAATCTATGACCAACAAGTGATGATAGGTCCATACTATCAATAAGGAGACCAATAGTGGTTGCCCAGACATCCAATATCGTACGGAATATCATCCTAAATCAAAATTAGAAACGGTTGTGTTGCCAGACCTAGAATGCCAAAAATGAAAATAATAACTTTTTCATCGAAATATTTGGCCAAAGGAGACAACATAATAAGGTCGCGGATTACCCACTTGAGCCATCGGTCCACATTTAGTTGATTGTTGGACAAAGAGTAGTTAAATTTTGGACATCTGGAGGCTACAAATTCTTCTCAAGTTAAGGTAAAGTCAAATTGTGAAATTCCTTTAAGCCATCATGTGAAGGAACAACGAGAGAAAGATCATGTTAGAGTTGGAAAAATCTATGGCTCATAAAAGACAGGCATAAGCACTAGACAAAGATGGAAAATTAAGAAATAAGTGTTTAGTTCCTTTTACAGCAATCAAGCAATTTCAATTCTAAATTCTAAAGTTCCCTTAAAGGATAATGCTTGGAGATCGGGCCAAAGATTTTCAACTCAAAAATGACATCTCATTAAGAGTCTTAAGCAAGAGTTGTAAGAGGCCAAAGTGCTAATGGTGAAATGTCAACATTGAAGATTCTAAATAGAAACTCGAAAGACCGTGAAGCATAAGAATTAATGGCCGACAAAAAGTAACTTGAGATAAATCCCAAATCATGTTCAGGACCAACTCATTAAAGAAACATAAAGTGGGTGAGAAGAAAAATAAAAGCAAGAAACATTGCATGCAAAACAAATTAACAAATGTCAAACCAACTTCTCTCAAACCACCTTAATCACTCTATATAAAGGAGACCAAGGGCTTGGAAGATGATCATTGGACTAATCATAGTTTTAGTTGTTAATCCTAATTCTAGTTGTACTTTTGTTAGCATAGATTCTCTTGTTTCCTTATTGCCTTTCTTTGTTGCTTATTGAAATAGATTCTTCTTCATAGACCAACTCTTACTGTCTCCTTATGTAAGAATATTATCTGTATCTTGAGTGAGGACTCTTACCCTCAGGACATATCCCACTCATACAACCCTTTTTAAGGCTTTTCGAGGAATCATATGGGATACTTGGATGTGGACTCCGAAGACTTACGATCACCTAAGCCCTTTTGGAAACTCTTACGGAGATGAAGGTCGACATCCTCTAGCACTCCGACACAGTGCCTATCTCATCTATGTAGACCCAAATTACTAGGGTGGAATCACCAAACGCATTCCGCACCTGATCAAGAGGGGTTTATGTCTTGATGATGGTAATAGGACTCATCCTACTTCTGCTGCATGTTCATAAGGGAAGGAGATGGCATGCGGAACTCTTCCTTAGTGTCGGTTAAGCACTCACGAGGGAGGGAGCACCTTCTCTTACTCACACACATGCTCTTTAGGCACTTGACCTACTCACACACAGGTGGAGTGGAACAACCTAGAAGAAAAGGAGAGCTTTATTGATACAAAGGACACCCTACAAGGACTCAAGAAGACTCAAGGACTAGCTGCCCCTATCCTCATGCCTCGCGTCTATTTATAGGCACGGGTGGTTAGGTGCTTAGGAGCTTTCTAGACTCTGATGGTTACAAGAGCATCTCGCACATGGCATGTTATTTGGTTACAAGTACAGGCCCACTATGGTTATCCAATTACAGCCTTAGACACTAGGGAGTCAGGGAGGTTTACAATCGCTTACAAAATATGTTGAGCTGTGTCACGGACATGAGTTCGTGGCACGCGCACCCGCACGCACCCATCAAGGAGCTTCATGATGCGCACACCAGGCAACGCACGCACCATGTTGACGTAAACCCCTCTTGTACATATATGCTTCACATGTTTGTATTCGGTCCCTTGTAAGCCCGAGTATGAGTTTGTAGACTTGAGCAAGTCGGGTCTTGAAACTAGGCATAGGTGATGTCTAGAGTCGGTTCCATTATGGGCTAGGTTTAAGTGATGTTAGCTAGGTTAGTTCCATTCGGTTGCTGGCTGGGAATAGCTTGAACCGAGTGATGGCATGTGACACTTGGAGGGAGTTGTTACTAGTTAGAGTAACCGACTCTTTCATGGGACTGCATGGAGGGAACGGTTACAACAGTTCCAGCCCCATGCCTTTAATTAGGGATGATGTGGTTACAGGGTGGAAGGAAGCTGAAGCTGAAGAGTGGAGTCCCTTGGACAGTTGCGGCTGGAGTTTTGGAAGCTGAAGTGCTGAAGACATTGGACAGTTGCAGGCGTTACTCCATCGTGACAGTAGTGGGCAGTCGGTTCATCTTCTGGAAGATGAAGTGCAAGCTGAGCATTATAAGCTTCTGTGACAGCCACTTGGAAGGGGGGGTTTCCCCTATGTCTTGTGACCTTCACCGTGAGTCTAGGCGAGTTGTATCTCAGCTTGATTCTTGAGAAGAACCTTAACTAGCTAGGGGTGATTGTGTGTGGTGAAAACCGAGTGGATGTATGTGTAGTCCATGCGTGTGTCTTCATGATTCGGTTTGTATCAAGTTGGGCGTGAATGACAGACAGCGATCTTGTTCCTCTTCGTGAGCTTGCTTGTGTCTAAACCTAAGTGAGTGTATGTGTGTGTGAGATGCGTACCATTGAAGAAGAAGACCCGCTGAGCATCCGGTGTGCAGCTGAAGCTAGGAAATACTTTAGCATAGTGCGCACAAGAAAGGAGCTAAAAGAATCTAAGAGTTGATTCTTGTCATCACAGGTAAACAGAATTTCAAAAAATTGGTTTTGAAATTCGACCCGTGACAAGCTGAATCTTTAAGAAATGTTTGGGGGTACGTGCACCACACAAATAAGTCCCGTGACAGGTTCGAATATCAAGTTAGAGTAATGCATGATGTTCCCAAGGATAACAGGTTCAAATGGTGTGTTTCCCAGTAACAAGACAAATATATACAAGTTCATCTTTGAGATAAGAGTATTCCAACTCAATACGCACCTATTAGATTTAGCATATTTAAGAAGTTATGCACTAGTTTATAACCAATAACTTTCCCAATTCAATTAGTGCCAGCGTCAAATTTTTCAAAGGCTGACGTGTATTGCACCTGATCGCGTAAATTAGTATGACTTTAATTGCATACACGCGCCGCAACTCGACCAAGGAAATGCAAGGTTAGGTGATGACTAGCCGATGACTCCATTCCCTTTTTATTCTTTCAGTGTGCACGATGAGAAATTATCTGTTGAAAGTCGACCACTGCTTGCCACATTCTTCTCTCTCTCTCTCTCTAGAGTGTTTGAAAATCTTTGACTGAGATACAGAGGCACCGTGAAAGTTGTCTGGTGCTTTGGCTTTGTAAACACCCCAAAATTCCACGATTTTTTCAAACATACCTGGTTTTATAAAAGTGGCCCCAAAGGGCTATTTTGAGTCTGGAAACCTAGGAGCCTTCCAAACAACCTTGTACATATTTGAAAACCTGTACATATGATTTAAAACTCTGTACATATTGCTTTTTAGACTATAAATAGTGTTTTGAAGCCCCAAAAGCCTCTTGGCCTGATAAAAACGGATCGAAAAGGCAAATGAGAGCTTGAACCCGAAGCATACTTCAAGCCCGGCATATCAACTCTCATGTTAAAAGTATCCCCAAATTCTCAGACATCTAAGCCCCAAATATCAGAAAGATTATCAAAATGAAATCCCGAAGTTGAGAAGGAGATCGGACGAAAATGTTGGCGAAGACCTAACGCAAGACGGAGTACTAATGAAGTCAAGCCCCGCACAAACCGTTCGTCTCGAAACACCATGAAAGAATCAAAAGAAATCAAATTTGGATCGGATCTGGACCATATATATCCAGATCTAAACCCAAAATGTATTTGGATTTGGATTTAGATTCCAAGATCCAAATCCAATATCCATATCCATGGCCCACTTCACCTCCCCATAAATGGGAGTGAGGGGCCCACAAAAGTTCACGTGAATGCCCTTGGAAGGCTTGGGTAGAGAGAGAAAAGGGCCATAAAGTAAAAGTGAGAAAGTTGGTAGGCTTGACTTTTTGGTCAAAAGTGGGTTAGCCTTGTGGGTTTAACCAAGAGTGTGGGTTCAAATTTGTATGCACCTACACTTGACTTAGGGCTCCACCAACTTGGATATGGCTACAACTAAGGTAATGGACCGGCTCCAAGAGGTGGTTCCTAAACCTAGCCCTAAGTTAGCTTATCTCACCTAGCCATTTTTTCTAAAACCTAACCCAGACTTAGCCCTTCTCACCCAAAACCACACCCAAATCACCTAGCCGACCTCACCTAGCTGGACCACCTAGACCCTAACCGACTAGCCCTAAGCTAACCTTAGTTTACCTAACTAAGTCCCTAACCAACTAAACCCAGCCCACCTAACTGACCTACCCCAAACCACTAGCCCAACCCACCTAAATAAAAATATCTAGCCCACAACATATCCCAGCCCACCCAAACAAAAATATCTGGCCCCCAGGCCAACCGACCTAGCTCCCTTATCCCCCCAGCCACTAATCCCTAGCCAGTCTATATAAGAACCCATCCATCACCTGCGGGTTCCCTCTCTTCACTCTCTTGATTCGGTTTCCTCTCTGGACACTCTCTTCATCCTCTTAATTCAGCCAGCACTCTCTTGATCACCTTCATTCGGCCAGGACCTGGACAGTGCCATCACCTTCCACCCAGCCATCAGCACCTCTATTCATCCTCTTAATCCTCCCATTCGGCCAAGACCTGGACAGTGCCATCCTCTCTTCATTCCCGGTTAGTATAACTCCACTTCATTCCCGGCCAGCACCCCTTCACCATTCCCCAACTCCTTCACTCCCAGCCGAGCACCACCTTCCACCTGGCCAGCATCACTCCCATCCACCTGCCATTCTCCCATCTCTCCCAGCCGAGCACCCCTACCTGTCCCTAAACTCATCCCAACTCCCAACACCACACCTTAGACCAACAACCCAACACCTACCCAACCAACCTGCACCACCTACCAGCACTCCCATCCACCTGCCATTCTCCCTTCCACCCAGCCGAGCACCCCTACCTGTCCCTAAACTCATCTCAACTCCCAGCATCACACCTTAGATCAACCTACCTTCCCTAAAACACCTCAATATCAACCGGCCAGCACTCCTATCAGCCGTGACAAAATACCTAAGAGACTCCTCATGGCTGCCCAAGGCGAATCACAAGTCCAAATCCAAGCAAGTTGAAGATGGACCAGCTACATGTAACTGTCTAAACTTGGTCCATTATATGAATTTGTTTTATATTCAATTAAATTTTGATAAGGGGTTGTAATAATGGAGCGTAGTCTCCCCCCAAGATGTAATATTGATGTATGATACATAAGCACACACGTGCACTTGAGCCTTTTCGCTCTTAGTTGCACACCTTTTGCACACACACGGGCCTTGACAACCCCTAAGATATAGCCTTGTTTATATAAGTTCAGCTGCGTGTGTTTACATTCAAGTCGTGAGTGTTGTCTTTCAATTCCACACTCACACACATTGAGCTTTCGCTCTTACTCCCAAGACTCTAATAAGAGCCATATTACAATTCGATTTGGGGTGTTTTGTTTTCAAGTTGTGTGCGTGGTCTTTCAATTCCACACTCACACACATTGAGCTTTCGCTCTTAATCCCAAGACTCTAATAAGAGTCGTATTGCAATTCAATATGGGCTTTACATTCCAAGTCATGTGAGTTATCTTTACATATACACACAACACCCACGCACACGTTGGCGACCTTCGGGCCCATATATATACTTGTATTTCCCTTCCGCTATGTCTTTAAGATTTGGGTTTTAAGGTTCAGTTGTATGAGTAGTCTTTCAATATATACACGACACACACTTACACAATTGAGCCTTTCCGCTCTTAAGATATAGCCATATTTCCCTTTTTGCAATTTCCCTTTTGCAATTTTCCTTACGCAATTTCCCTTCGGCTATGTCTTTCAATTTCGGGTTTTCCCATTCCGTTGTGTGAGTTTGCATTGCATATCCGCCATACTACGAGTTAGGGTGCATACTTGCATCAAAGCAAACCCCATACACCCGTGAAAAAATCGCCCAACTTAGGTCACTTGTGCACACACCTAGCTGGCCTAAATAGCATAAAATTGAAAGATATAGGCACGTGCAAATCCCACGTGAAATAAAATCTGCAACAATACAAACAAAACCCAATCAAACACTTCGCATATTTTCAAAGAGATTACATTTGTTCAAAATCGACTTTGCTAAGCGTACAGACTGACTCTTGCGCATTGGTGCAAGAAGGTTTGCGACGAAAAGAGCCCACTTGCTCACAATCGCCCCAAACGAGTCAGATATTCAAAAAATTACTTCGCTAGCTTGAGTAAGCTAGCTGGCACACCCTTTTTATAAAAACGACTTAGACATACGAAAAGGTTCACTTCAGGCCTAAGAACCCGGAGTGAAAATTTTCCGTATCTACAGGCTTCATATGGGCTTTTTAATAATTTGTTAGTCCCCTTTTAATGAGATGATTTACCGCAAACGTAGGGGAAGGTGTCGAACCAATTGTTCGAATGATGTGTTAAAGTATAATCTTACTTAATTATAGTTAGTTACTGTTGAACTTTCATACAATAAAGGGCTTCCTGACTTAGTAGAGACAAGAAAAATATATAAAATAAGAAGTTAAATACCAAAATTATATTTGGCACTCTTGCTGTAGCTTGAATTTGTGTTGGATCCGTGTCATGACCCGATCCGAAAAGCTTGAGTTGCGACTCAGTGGACAAGAAAAATAGAGGCATATTCGTGGGAAGCATGTTGCAGATATTATGACTTAATTTGGACGGCATATTTCAAGAATAGCTAGGATGTTGTATAAATTCTGCGCATGTCCAGCTTTTTGAGCGGATCTGTATGGCTTAATTGAAATAGCTTTGGTGCAAGTAATCACGTCTATGTGAGCAATTGTGTAATTGGGTATTAGGAGTCATTTGGCTTCTATGTGATGGTTGAAAACGTTGAAAGTTGCTGCGCACATAATTTTAGAAATAGAAGCCTTAAATCAAATTAATTTGTAGTTCTCAATGCAAATGATATTTGTTCCATCACAGTAAAATATATCCATAAATAAAGCATATTTAAACCCATGCACTACATGCCTGAAAAAAGTCTGTAACGTGATGAACCTTTCGTCAAAGAAACCATCGTCGCCAATTCACCTCCCACGCAATGAGCTTGTGCTCATAGAGGTGGAATATTAAGTTTTTCTGATGCTCAACCTAGTTAACGTTACAATTCATTCAATTTGCTGTATGTTGAAAATTAATGACTATTCTAATCTGCATGGTTTTGGTTAAGATGCTCTTTCCTCTTCCTATATTTTCGCTTCTTTTTTTTGCCAACTACCAACTAGTATTGTCTGTCGAACGAAGCATTGCCCCAAAGTATTCTTCTCAAGCGTCTTCCGCAGTGTCAAGGAAAATGAAAGGCACTACCGTGCACTCATATATGTTGCTTCTTTTGAGAGCCACAATGACCCAGTGATGACGACATTGAGGAATATAAAGTGGATGTGATAGATTGAAGGAAAAACCAGACTTGTGTATACGGAAGGAAGAAAATGTGGCAAATCGATCTTTTTTGGCTGGCTAATATGAAGAAAGCGAGGTTAAAGGTCCTTCCTCGATATTGCCCTACGTAGAGATCAAAATATTGTGGGCGTTCTTCAACGGTATGGGTATTGATATTGGAACTGAAAATGCTTCCTTCATTGAATGTACCGCTATGCATCGCATGTTCTAGATGACATTGATGTCGATTCAAACTTTATATTAGTTTTTCAATGTGTCATTAGTATTTAAAATGTGCATGTGCACTTTTGATTATGTTGAGATCACATCCACCAATGAAGCATGCTTTGTTCCTGCTCGCTCTCCCCTATATATCTTTCTAGATTATCCAGAGAGTTGGAGATGGCAAATTGGAGGCTTCTGCATTGGCATGGTATTAGTGATTGGATTTAGTTAGTTTTGAGTGTTTTTTTTTTGGACGGTAATACAACTATCTATGCCACCATCGGATCGGACCTTTTGGATATATATATATATATATATATATATATATATATATATATATATATATATATATATATATATATATATATATATATATGTATATACATGTTTGGGTATGTTGTTTGGGTATGATTTTCTTCGGTTTTACGCAAGTTCTGACTAGTTAACGACTCATACCATTCTTATATGTGGCATGGTTGGACCATATATTTACGTCGATTAGTTCTACACCATGCTATCCAAATGTGAATTTTGACTAATTTCTAGATGATATCATCGTGGAAGAAGGCATACCAGTGAACCCTATGAAAGTATCGACTATGGGCAATTAGGAGTGCCACTGAAGTGTGTAGCCTTTTGGATTGATGGACTACGAGTGTCTTTTATTAATGAGTTTCAAAGTATTGTTGGATCTCTCATCAAACTTACTCGAAAGTGAGAACAATTTGTTTAGATGGACGCCTGTGGAAGAAGTCGGACAGAATTGCAACAAAGGCTAATTAGAGTGCTAGTGCTAACCATTCAATATGGCCATTAAGGTATTTAAGTTTGATATGACATGTCATTGTAAGGCGTGGGATATGTGATGATGTAGCGTGCTGGCAGGATGGTCGCTTATACTTAAAAGACAACTAAATAAGTATAAGGTGAATTACCAAGTACACAACTTAGAAATGGCAGCTGTACTCCTTGCCTTGAAGACTTGGAGGCACTACTTGCATTGAGTTAGATTCAAGGTACACTAACAAAAGTTTGAAAACATGATCCATAGGGAACCATTACATGTGCCTGCTCGTTAAATGGTAGATGATGATTTAATTTTCATTTCGACAACTTTGTAGTAGCTGGTTATAAAATGAAAAGGTAGACGTACTTAGTATATTATATATATATATATATATATATATATATATATATATATATATATATATATATATATATATACGAAGAGAGAGAATATTGTAAATGAAGACGACTATTTGTGCCCAATATCATAAAAAATCTCAGCCGTTTAATTGGTAAGATCGATATTTTAGTTTTAAATTAAAAACGTAAATTACTATTGTACCTTTATGCATTGATGCACCTCGTATTATTTTACTTTTACTATAAAATCATAAACCGTCAAGATCTTTAGTAAATTTCAGCATAGATGAGCGTGCAATGGACTATATGATCTCTCTCTCTCTCTCTCTCTCTCTCTCTCTCTCTCTCTCTAGATAAGCAAGCATTATAAAAAAAGACTGCGTGTAGCATGTTGATAACTCATTAATTCCCTGTTTCTCGAAGGGTGTGGGGTGAGGAGTTGTCTGCTGAAAGTACAGTTGAAAGGTGGACCATCGTTTTGTTTCTTATCCAAAACACAACTCTTACCGTCCGGCTGAATGTAGCTACGAAGGTTAAACGCCTTCATAAACGCTGAGGAAGGTTTCCAAGGGTTGGAAGCTGGAAACGTCAAAATATAATGTTGGCAAAACTTGAGATAAGTACCTAAGATATAGGCATTTTCAACTATATGGTCTCTCTCTCTCTCTCTCTCTCTCTCTCTCTCTCTCTCTCTCTCTCTCTCTCTCTCTCTATATATATATATATATATATATATATATATATATATATATATATATATATATATATATATATATATATATATATATATGTGTGTGTGTGTGTGTGTGTGTGTGTGTAGGATATATCTAAAGTATAGTTAAAATGTTAAAAAGATTGCAAAAATAGATAAGCAAGCATTATAAAAAAAAGACTGCGTGTAGCTTGTTGATAAAGGGGAAAGTGGAAGGAGATGTCAATGCCTCGATTGATGAAGGGGAGCCCCCTTTTCACGAGCATTAAGAGACGGAACATTTGGTGAAAATTTATACTGTCATCTTTAAAAAGGTGGGAAGAATAAAGAAGATGCACATGTTGTGCTTGCTCTGATGCTGCGATTCGCTTGCTCGTACTTTGGTTCTGAGCATATTTTCAATTTCATACTTGTTGAGCAAACTAGCAATTTTTTCGGAAGCAAGTTTACAGAAATTGGAGTTAGCAATGCGTGTGGTTTTGGTAGTATCGGGCTCAAGTTTTTGAAAACCTTCCCACAACTATCGTTTGCTTCTATGGCAATGGGGTGGGTCGGGGATGGGTATATCTATAACTGGCCCCACCCCAAACCTTAGTAGGGTGGCTAAGGGTTGGGATTTCTCTTCTGCATGCCCAGCCATTAATGGGGGTAGACATGGGGTATATTTATGTGTTCATGTAATAACATATATACTTTTTAAAGAATACTTTGATTGTTCATCTATGTATTTTTCACTTTTTCTTTTCTAATTTCAACCATCGATACCACTTGATAAGATGATTGAGACTAATTTGGATGAAGTTTGTATACGAATGTTTTTCATCCTCCACCTTCTATATATATATATATATAAAGATGCAAGATGTAAACCACTTGTAAGCAAGCTCCATTAAGGCTAATCTTGACCTTTGATCAAAAGCCATAGATGCTTGATAATGAAAAACAAAAAGTGAAAATATATGTGAGAGAAATGAAGTACCCTACAATAAAGTATATGGTGTAAGCAAGCTCCATTAAGGATATTTGGTTTTCAATCAAGTTGAGACTAGTTTGAATGAAGTTTTGCAAGTTTGGTTTGCATCCTCAACTTCCCATATATATATATTGAGATAATAGTATTTGGTGTACAAGTGACCATCTTTCTAACTTTTGCAACCATATCATTTCCTCCTACTCATGGATGATGTCTAGCTGTTGTTGTAGCTTCAACTAAAGTTTCAGCAGCCTCATATTGTGGCGACCATGACATATTGTTCTTTGTGTGCGTTGACTATGCAAGAATACAGTTCTTATTTTGGTTTAAGTTTCCAAATACCTCCTTGTTTCAATTTTGCAGGTCATTTGATATATTTTCTAGGTTCTTAATCGGTGACCAGTCACTTCTCCATTTCCGGCCAATTAATGGTTTAAAGTCTTCATGAGTTCAACATTCCTTGCACTTTGAATAGTCATTGCCTAAAGTTTGTTGAGAAATCAATACAATGAAGTCTAAATAAATAAACAAATAATTTATAACATGAAAACTGCAAAGATGATTCTCTCAATCAAATATAAAATAAAAGCAAATAGGACAAATAAAAGATTGATAAATAAAGTATAAATAAATAGATAGTGATTCTGTCATCTCAATTTACCATTCGGTTAAGTATATCGGTTATTGCAGCCTACTATTCTTTTCTTTTGCAGCGGAAATCAAACTCAGGTTATATCTTCTCAGCTAAGTAAAATCGGTTGGAATTTTCCTGCCAAGAACCTAAACAATTACACGGTTTGGTTAACATTTATCGGTTTGGCAAAGACGAAGCTTAACTTTTATATAAATAATTATGGACCAAAAAAGAATTCTCATGTTACCAACAAACAGAAAAATCTTTGAATATGAAAAAAATTATAAAGCAAGACAAACACATAAATGCAAGACATTATAAGAGTATTGTAACTTTTGCTGCCAATAACTTGTCAGAACAACTACATCACTTCAAAAAAGTTTGTTTGCGATTTTCCCAACTCTTCTATTTTAAGTAACTATGAAATTCATCTGATTGGAGTAACAAATACCAATTCATCTGATTTTCCTAACTCCAATAATTGGAAAAATATTGTGCAAAACCGATCAAGTCTAGGCACCTTAAATCCTCCGATCTGATAAGACACCGCTTTAATTTTGTGGTTTGTTACCAATCTCCTACGAGTGTGTAGTTGTCCCTCTTGTATTTGTCGAAGTGTAAGAATAATGGGTAATGAAGTTCACTTTGTGTTCTCCTCACAACATAAAGATCCTTAATTTCATTCCCATGCACACGAGCTCTACCTCATTCTGATTCCATGTTCCTTTGTCATTCCTTAATGTAAGTATCTTGTCTCTTCGACGTCTCATCGAGTTCCATTTAGTTGCTTGTGCCTTAATTTTGATCATTGAATAATAATATAGTTGTTAGTCATTACATTTCTTTCTAACAAAATATACAATTAATGTTGCAAACAAGCTTGATTGGTTTGTTTCTTTTACCATTGAATATGCAATGTTACAACATTGATTGAATTGCAAGTTTTGTTAATAATCAATTAACAAATAATAATAACATGAGTACACCCATAAGCCTTTCTTCACATCGATTGGTGGTGAGATGTAAGGTGGATCTTGAGAGGCTAATAGTCAAAGAGAAGCTTCCAAGAAAGATATCAAAGCTTCTCTTTGACTAGGCCTTGGGACTTCTTTCTTATTGCCTCATGCATCATAGGTGTTTAGGATGTATTCATCTGTTTTTGCCTGATTATCTACCTTAAGAAGAGTTGAGCAAAAATAAGCAATTAAGCCCTTCTTAACTTCAGTGCATAGCCAATTCTGCACCAAGGCTAATTATTGGGCCTTATTGAAATGTATCTGACAATATGTGACCAACTTTGAAACTTCTCAAAGAAGGCCTTGGTAGTTTCACCATCTTTTGACAAAGATACATACATTACATCTATAGGTGTTTGACTAAGGTTGGATCTTGTTATAATGCTTGAGAAATGCCTTTTACGTCTCATCCCAAGTTTGGATAGACATACATTTTGGTGAGGTGTACCAAGCATAAGCTTAGTCAATGATGGAAGAGACAAAATGCATAAGTTTGGGCATATTGTTATCATCTAGCTCTACACACTCGAGAGTGAAATGTTATCCTTGATAATTATCATCTTGTCCTAAAAAGATGGTAAATTTATCTTTGAAACACCTTAGGATTGGTGCAAGCCTATCGATTCAATCGCTATATGATTCACTTCACTTCGGGAGTTTGCGGCTCTATTCCAAAAGCATTCTGAAGAAGGTCTATGACCTCATCACGATTCATAGGAGCATCTTCTACTTCCAACAATGAATTCAATATCTAATTACTGAATGCAAACCAATAGTTTGTAGGTGGTGCCTTGGGAAATGGTACTCCCTCAAGTTAGAATATTGGATGCAGTGGGAGAATTGGATGGGTTGGTGGTAGAATACCCACCATGTTTGGGATGCCATGAAGCTTGGTGCTCCTAAATAAACTAAGGACTAAAATCTAAGGTATGTGCCCCATCACTTGATAAGGACTCGATATATTAGAAGGCGTTGAAGTAACATATGGTTGGCTAGTCGTAACAGATTAAAATGACGAGGTTGGGACAAAAAATATAAGTGATCGTCGAGGGATGGATGATCTTGGAATGTTTTAGCTCCCTTTATAGGTACCAAAACCAGGTGCTCAATGGTGTGATTGAGCAATAGCCTCTTGCATTCATTTCTTAGCAAGCAAATCCTAATCTTCGATAATAGCCAATTTATTAGTGATCACCGTAGGCTTGGTTTCTATCATATGAAAAAACAATATTGTTTAAAGATCCCCAAATTATCCTTGTAACCGATCATTAACTCATGGTCGAGAACATTTAATGACAACATTTTCATTTAATTGTATGTGAGTTATAGCTGACATAGTCTCTGTTGGTGTGGGGATATCCCACTAGTATATGTAAGTTCGATCTGGTCCAGTTTATCTCATGGCTTCTTCCAGCATAGGTATAGATGTTGATAATCTAACATCATCTCTAATATATCGCACCCATCCACGAGTCTCAAATGATCTAGTGGGATATCTCCCACACCAACAGAGAGACTATGACAGCTATAACTCACATACAATTAAATGAAGATGTTGTCATTAAATGTTCTTGACCATGAGTTAATGATCAGTTACAAGGATAATTTAGGGATCTCACAGTAAGTTAGACCAAGATGTTAGAAGATATTGAAGCATGCCATAGAACTCTAACCCATGTTCTCAATAGAGAAACATGAAAGAATAAGGTATCAAGCGATGGAACGAGTCCTCAAGAATCCGATTGTGCATGTATCTTGGCTACCAATCGGGACTTGCATGGGGTGAGATGCCTATTACTCTTCATAATGTCCATGAGATTTTAGGCCTTTCAATGGACGATCACCTTGTAGCCTTCACATGTGTGATAGAGGTAATATATAAGATAGACATTATGGCTGAAATGATATACATGGATTATGATGAAGTGAAATTTAGATGAAGTATGGAGGTGTGAAGTTTGAGATGCTTTGCATATGTGCTAAGAGAAGGGGGGTACACTTGAGAAAAAGGCATAATTTTTGTTATAGCATATTGGGTGTACAATATGCCAAGATAAGTCAAGGGATAGGGTCCTGATTTCTATCATTTAGTTGTTGGCTTCTATATTACTCATAGTCGGCGAGTATGCTTGAGTCATAGTGATGTTGGTATACTTGTTCCGCACAGAAGCACACCAACTTAGTGGCCATAGTACTTTGCTTCAGGTACACGTTTTTGCATTATGTTTGTTCAAGTTTAGCATTAAATCAATGTTGTCCTACTTATTTTTTCCAATGATAGAACAATGTTTTTTGTGTTGTAGGCATGGATTTAAGAGTATTTTCTGTCCTTTAGAGTTCATCACCACTTGAGGTAGGTTGATGGATAACCTCATACAGTTTGGTGAATGAGTAGTATCACTCATAGGTATTATCCTTCTTATTGTCTTGTTGCTTAAGGTATATATTTAGCAATACATATGTGGTTGTTATTTATGTTATAGAATGGATATTACTATAACATTTGTATCATTTTATCTCTTTTTTTCTTAAATCACTTGGTAGTCTTATTAGTGGAATAGATACACGAATGACACCTGTCACTTATCTATGTTCCATGAAGTTGTCGTATATGCTAAACCGAGTTGTTTGTCAATTTGTCATTGTTAGCAGATCCTTATTGAATCATTAACACCCATTGTATCAAATAAGCCAACAAAATCACATATTTATAAGGTAGAGTACCATCTGTAAGATGCACAGTGGCATTCACATAGCTCATATTGCCTTTGACCACAACACCTCGGTGTAGAGGCATCATACCCAAATTATATGATGATTCATATACGAGTTAGTATGTTGTACATACACATCTATTTTTATTAAGAGATTTTGTGTATCAATATAGACACCTCCATCCCATATCGGGCAATCACAAATAATACTATGTAATGTTTTGATCTTTTATTTCTCTTTTATTTTACACTTTATCTATTGTAAGTATTCATCCATCTTTTACTTTTGTTCAAGTGTGTGTGATCTGGACAATGAGATAGTACAAGCATCCGTCATCATTATGTGATGTGGTGGACCTAGTTGATGGTTGTTGCGAGAGAGTCTGCAAAATAATGATTAACTACATCCCCAATCATGATGAAGAATATATGTGCCTATTTCATGGTGTATGTTTGTATTGTAAGTTGTATATGAATAATTGCATTTATTTTTTCTCATCTCTTGTTTATCAAGACAAACATGCTTGGGCCGTGACAACTTGTAAAGAAGGCGTGTGTATCTATGGCGCATCATTTGGTAATGACTGATGTGTTTGTGGCATATTTTTTTTTATGGATGACACTCACCTTGCCCATTACTTGAAGGAAACAATTTTTTATCTATTTTCGAGTGATTTGTTATTAGATCGATGAAAAGTTTTCAATAATATCCGTATTATGATTATGGAGAATTGAATAAGTTTGAAAACAGATCAAAATAATGAAAATATGTCAAAAGTGATAAAAATAGATTAAATATCACGATTGAAAGTGATACGAAAGAAAACATGAAGTTGAGAGAGAAACAATGCCGATGGTGACATAAACTGATGATGGGGCTCCGATAGTGAGGTTAGAGTGAAGAGTTGTGGGAAGGGAGCATGAGATGAGAGAGAAACTATAGGAGGGTAATTTTTTTTTTAAGGAGCATATTTAGTAAAAAGGGGTATATAAATAAACTTCTAATTACACATACCTATTATAGGTTTTCACAAAAACAACAAATAATATGTCAAGCTTTTCATACATGATTCCCAATAACTCTCAACATCTCTCTACATGCCACTGTTTTAGCCGCTATACCAATTGATGTTATAATCCTTTCTAAACCTTCACAAACTATGTATCTCTTCTATTTCAAAACTCTTTGCCTTCTGGATCCTCGTGCATTTTCTAGTGTCAACAATAGTTTATAGTAAGTAGAGTTTAGTCTATCCGCTTTAACAATATGCAAGAAGTAATCAATGTATCCAATAAATTGGTTGCTTAGGGTATACCCACAACGTTAGTTCAATGACAAGGTGCTCTAGCATGGTTGTTCCTGGTGGGGAATCCTTCAAGATGCATGTGTGAGTGTGTGTTAGGCTTTGGCCTCCTTTTAAAAAAAAGGAAGGCTATTATTGTTTTGCCATTTGTCAATTGAGTATTTCTTTTGAGATTACTATTTACAAAACTACCTTTTAGTATTTTCTCTCTTCTCCATACCCAGTTTCAACATTTTTTAATCTTTACTTCGACAACCAACAATTCATTTGTTTTTTGTCATAGATGCTTTCTTTGCAACTAGACAACACATATTCTTATGAACCTTGTTAAAAAAAGTGAAGCAAAAAAAAGAAAAAATGAACAAGAAAAATGAAGCTAATAATAAGAGAAAGAAGAAGAAGAAGTAGAAAAATTAAGAATAAAAAGAAGAAGAAGAAGAGACACGACTCAACTACGTCTCCTACCAACATATACCCATGACACAAAGGGACATGCTTATACCATATCTTGAAACGAGAACTGAATGCCATTTTTTATGGATATTTTGACAGAAAAGAAAATCAATACATCAAATAAACAAAAAAAATATACCAAACCAATGACATATTTGTGAAAATCACTTATTCCTTCTTTTTCTTTTTTTTCTTGTTCTTTCTTTTCGGTCATGTCTCAAGCATTGTGGACAACGGATGATGACATATCGTCTCGGATGGAGCTTCGAGCCATGAGTTGCTGGAGGGATGGGCGACGAGAAGGTGAAATAACGTAGAGAGAGTTCAGAGGTTGATGATCGAGGGGTACCATGAGAATTTTCAAAATTTAGCATGAGAAAAGGTGCCCGCCTATCAATTCTGTTTCTGTTTAGAGAAATATCGTACTTGACGCGATTCAAACCCCTTGGGTTTAATGATCCCGTTCCTTTAACCGATCAATCTCCAATGAGAAAAAGGTCCAGGATCCGATTCGAAACCCTGGAGCGGGAAAAAGGAAAACTGCAAAACCCTCGTCCGTTCTAGTTTTCCCTTGGCTCACTCCGACTGCTCTCTACCAGCTTCCCTATCTTCACCCTTTCAACATCCCTAATTTCGGAGGTGACCATCTGCTCGGCGATCGTCTTGAACTCAGGGTTGCCGGATTCGGGCGGAGGCATCCCCATGGATCAAGACCAGCAGTGGCTGCTCAACTGCCTCACCGCGACGCTCGACACCAATCAAGACGTCAGATCCTTCGCGGAGACATCCTTGAAGGAGGCATCTTCTCAATCCGGTGTGCATGCCTTCGATGCTACTTCGCATTGGGACCTTCGTTTTAGATCGTTTTTGTTTCATCATACGAATGCTTATCTGTTATGACATTAATAAAGCCTAATTCGTGTGCTGGTTAAATTCAACGCGGCCCTTAAATGACAGGAAGTTGAAAGTTCGTTTCTGGAGTGCCTCACGATGATTTTTGGTCTGATCGTTATTGCTGCTTGCTTAACAATGGTAGTTTAGTGGTTTTTAAGGCAGGGTTGGAATGAGACTTCTTTGTTTTGAGAGCAACTTTATATTCGCAAAAATGTCTAAGTAGGTTGCTTATTTGGTTATGATTTGGGGACTGTTTCACATTGTCTTTCGGACAGTCTCTTTCATTATTTCAATGGGTTTCCTCCTGTTGGCATTATATTTTGGTGGATGCTCAGGGTTTACTTGTCAAGTTAAATCATGATGATGATAATAGATGTCAAAATTCGTACCTCATAAATGAACTTTTAAAGGGGCTTCCTTGGAATTTATGTTTCAAAAATGCCATATTGTCTCTTTATCAACATCCTCCTATTGGAATTATACGTTCGAATGCTCAATGTTTGTTAACTTTGTTTGTTAAGTTAGATTATGATGATGCCAGATGTCAAAATTTCATGCATTCATAAAAGAACGTGTACTGTGGCATGTGATGGAACGTTGATTATATAGTCAAACGGTACGATGAAGCACATTGGTTGTCATTTTGATAGTCAGAAAATAATGATTGCTTGTTTTTATACTTGTGCAGGTATCATTGTTCTTACTGTGCCTTGATTTGAAACGAAACAGCTAATGCATGATTCTTTCATTTCTCTTTTTGCCGAGGGTAGTTGACAAGGCTCTTAAGTCTTAACAACTAATTGGAGTAATTCCTTTGAGGGATAACTACAATAGCAACAACCACTAAGCCTTTTTCCATACTAGATGGGGTAATCTACATAGATTCTTTGTTTCCACATAGCCCTTTCATGTGCTATGTAGCAGTTAACTCAATATAAACTAGATCATTCTTTATTGTTTCTTTCCAACACTTTTGTGATTGTCCACTTTCTCTTTTAACATTTTCACAATATAGTTTTTTATATCTTCTTACGGGAGCATCCTTGGGTTGTCTTTCTACATGTCCAAACCATCTTAAACGATTTTCCCTCATTTTATCCTCTATTGGTACTACTCCCAATTTGTTTCTAATAACCTTATCATGGATACAGTCTTTCCTTGTGTAACTACTCATCCATCTCAACATCTTCATTTCTGCTACAAAACATCTTTTGTACATTTTGATGATTAACTACCCAACACTCAGAAGTCAGAACCATAAAACATAGCAAGTCTAATTGCTGCTCTATAATATTTACCTTTTAACATTAATGATATCTTCTTATCACATAGAATAGCTGATGTCCCTCTCCATTTTAACCAATCGATATTAATTTTATGTGTAACATCTCCATCAATTTTTTCATTACTTTGAAAAATTGATCCTATGTATTTAAGACTTTCCTTATGAGGGATGCAATGTGTTCCAATCTTAATTTCTATGTCCTCTCAAGTATCCAAATGATCAAACTTACTTTTCATATATTTTGTCTTTGTTCTACTAAGTTGGAAGCCTTTACTTTCTAACGTTTCTCTCTATAGTTCCAATTTCCTATCAACTTTTCCTTATACACATCTACTAACACAATGCCATATGCAATTAACATGAACCAAGGTACTTCATCTTAAATAAATATGGACTTAAAGTTGATCCCTTATGTAACCCAATATTAACTTCAAAGGAGTTTGTCATTCCTTCATGAGTTCTCACACATGTTTTGCACCATCGTACATGCCTTTTATAAGATTTATGTTTGTAAATGGGATACCTCTCTGTTTTAAGGTTCTTCAAAGAACATCTCTTGACACTCTATCATAAGTTTTTTATAGATCAATAAATATCATGTTAAGGTTCATCTTTTTTGCTCTAAAATGTTCTATAAGTCGTCTCAATAGGAGAATCACTTCAATAGTAGATTTGAGCATGAATCTGAATTGGTTCTCTTTTGTACTTAATACTTGTCTTAACCTACGTTCAATAATTCTTTCCCATAAGTAATGTTAAGTTTTTTTTTTGCTCTAAAAGTCTAAAATGTTCCATAAGACTTCTCAATAGGTGAATCACTTCAATGATAGGTTTGCCAGACATGAATCCGAATTGGTTCTATGTTTACTCACTCTATCATAAGCATTTTATAGATCAATAAATATCATGTTAAGGTTTATCTTTTTTGCTCTAAAATGTTCTATAAGACGTCTCAATAGGAGAATCACTTCAATACTAGATCTATCGGGCATGAATCTGAATTGGTTCTCTGTTGTACTTAATACTTGTTTTAACCTACATTCGACAATTCTTTCCCATAAATCACGTTAAGGTTCTTTTTTTCTCTAAAAGTCTAAAATGTTCCATAAGACTTCTCAATAGGTGAATCACTTCAATAGTAGGTCTGCTAGGCATGAATCCAAATTGGTTCTATGTTGTACTCGATACTTGTCTTAACGTACGCTCAATGATTCTTTCCCACAATTTCATAGTATAACTCATTAACTTGATACCTCGATAATTCAGACAATTATGAATGCCTTCCTTCTTATATATGGGGATAAGTGTACTCGCTCTCCATTCTTCGGGCATCTTTTGGGTTTTTCATATTGAGCCAAGTGAGCCCCATCTCTCTTTAGATTTTCCATATTTCTATAGAAATATTATCTAGTCCTAAAGACTTACCAATCTTCAAATGTTTAAGAGCATCTTTGACTTCATTCTTTTGAATATATCGATAGAAATTGCGGTTTATGTAAATTTATGATTTGGCTAACTCTCCTAAGCTTATGCTTTCATCCGTATTTTCATTAAAAAGCTTATAAAAATAAATTTTCATCTATTTTTGATATCATTATTTGCCACTAGAATCTTCTCATCCTCATCTTTGATACATCTAACACAAGTAAGATCCTTAGTTTTCTTACCTATAGCCTTAGCAATCCTAAAAATATCTCTTTCACCTTCTTTTGAGTTATGCTTTTTATAAAAATACTCTCAAATTTTGGCTTTTGCTTTAATAACGGCCTTTTTCTCTTCTTTCCTTGAAGTTTCAGTAGTCTTATTGGCATAATGTAATTTGTAAATTTGTAACAAGCCTTCTTTGCCTTGATTTTATCTTGCACCACTTTATTCCACTACCAAACTTTTTTTGTGCTTAGATTCGCCTAACACATCTTTTGCCACTTTTCTAATATGTATAACGATATTGTTCCACATATCAGAAGGTGTACCTACATAATTTCAAGCTTCTTCTTGAAGAACCTTTTGTTTAAATATATATTCTTTCAAACATTTGAGGTTCCACCATTTACTCTGAATAACTCTATGCACTCTATTCTTCTTTATCCACTTTCTTACCTTCAAATCCGTTATTAAAAGTCGATGTTGAGTAGTTAAGCTTTCTCTTACAATTACTTGCAATCTTTACAACACAATCTATCTTTTTTCCTACAAACAAAATAATTAATTTATGTTTATGACAAGTCACTCTTATAAGTAATTAAATGTTGATCTCGTTTTTTGAAAATTATATTAGCTTTAAAAAATCAAAAGCTATAGCAAAATATAAAATCTTCCTACCCTCATTTATATATCTAAAACCGTAGTTTTCATGAATACCTTGATATCCTAACACATCTTTACCAACATATCCATTTAAGTCTCCTCCCAAACAAATCATATCCCTTTCTGGAATTCTTTGAATTACCTTGTCCAACTCCTCTAAAAAAGCCTTTTTTATTCTATCTTTTAATCCTGCTTGGACTGCATAAGCACAAACTATATTCAAAACTTCTACACTAAGCACAAACTATATTCAAAACTTCTACACCTAACATTAGTTTCACCATCATAATTTGGTCACCATATCGTTGTATCTCTACTACACTATCCTTTGAATCTTTATTTATAATAATATCAAATCCATTTCGAGCTTTTTCCTTTCTTGAGTACCATAATTTAAAACATATATTCTCAATCTCTTTTGCTTTTTCTCCAAATCACTTTGTCTCTTGTAAACATAGAATGCAAATCTTTCTCCGAATCATAGTATCTACCACCTCCATTAACTTCTCGGTCAATGTTTTGATATTCTAAGTATCAATAATAGGACTAACTTCCTTACCCCTCATCCATCCATAATGAAAATGCAGAGACCCGCGTTGTAACTAGTTAAGTACATTCGGGCAACAATGTAGCGGGACTAACTTGTTTATCCACACCCATCCATTATGTGGGAGTCCTCTTTGTAATTAATTCACAACATCTAGACGAAGATGTAGAGGCCCTTACTCACTTTTCACTACATTCAGGCTCTACAGTGCGTCGCTAAGAGCGAACGCTCCAACATAGTGCTCATAATTTTTAGAATCCATGGTAGAAAAGTCTGACAAAGTTTTATGTTGTATTTCGAAAGCCTAACTCAACCCTCCTCCTTTATCTGGGCTTGGGACCAATTATGTAAGGGTGATTCTTTATATGGGCAAAGTACTTTGAGAGATAACTAATTAGGATTATTTGTTGAGATCTCCTTTATATTTCACATGGTTTGGACACCTATGATTGTACCGTTATATCGCAATGTCATGTTGAATATTTCTTTCTTATCAATTCAGTGTTGTTCGATGCATATCGTATCATGTATCATTTTGGTTTATGATACAATACATATTGTATCGTTTTTTAATACTAAGTAACAACAAAACAATAACAATTACAATTAAGCCTTTTCCCATACTAGACAGGGTCTGCGTCATGGATTCTTTCTTTCCATAGAGCCCTATCATGTGCCGTGTTAGCAGTTAATTCACAATAAGCTAGATCATTCTTTATTGTTTCTTTTCAACACTTTTGTGGTCGTCCTCTACCTTTTTTAATACTTTCAAAAACTAGTTTTTCAAAGGTCCTTCTTTTGATCTTCTTTCTAAATGTCCAAACCACCTTAAATGATATTTTCTCATTTTATCCTCCATTAGTGGCGCACATAATTTATTTCTAATAACCTCATTATGTATATGGTATTTTCTTATATGAGCAATCATCTATCTCAACATCTTATGTCACAGACATCTTTTGTACATGTTGATGATTAACTGCCAAACACTCCGAACCATAAAACATGGCAGGTCTAATTGCTGCTCTATAATATTTACCTTTTAACTTTAATGGTATCTTCTTATCACAAAGAATACTTGATGCTCCTCTTCATTTTAACCAACTAGCATTAATTCTATGCGTAACATCTCGATCAATTCTTCAATCACTCTGTGTGATTGATCCTAGGTATTTAAAACTTTCCTTTTAGGGATGCAATATGTGCCAATTTTAATTTCTATGTCCCCTTAAGTAACCAAATGATTAAACTTACATTTCATATATTCTATCTTTATTCTATTAAGTCGGAAGCCTTTACTTTCTAATGTTTCTCTTCATAGTTACAATTTTCTATTAACTTTTTCCTTAGACTCCTCCACTAACACAATGTCATATGCAAATAAAATACACCAAGGTACTTCATCGTGAATATGTTTTCTTAACTCATCAATCACCATTATAAATAAGTATGGACTTAAAGTTGATCCTTGATGTAACCCAATATTAACTTCAAAGAAGTATGTCATTCTTTCATGAGTATTCACACATGTTTTTGCACCATCATATATGTCTCTTATAAGGTTTATGTATGTCAATGGGACATCTTTTTTAAAAGGTTCTCCAAAGAACCTCCTTCGGTACCCTATCGTAAGCTTTTTCTAGATTAATAAATATCATGTGATGGACTTTCTTTTTTGCTCTAAAATGTTCCATAAGACATCTCAAAAGGTGAATTTCTTCAACAGTAGATATGCTTGGCATGAATCCAAATTGGTTCTCTGTTGTACTCGATAGTTGTCTTAACCTATGTTCGATAATTCTTTCCCACAATTTCATAATATGACTCATTAACTTGATACCCCAATAATTCACACAATTCTTAATGTCTCGGGTATAAGTGTACTTGCTCTCCATTTCTCGGGTATCTTTTGGTTTCTCCATACTTCATTAAATAGTCTTGTGAGCTAAGTGATTCTTGTTTCTCTTAGGATTTTCTAAACTTCTATAGGAATATTGTTTGGTCCTATCGATTTACCACCCTTCATATGTTTAAGAGCCTCTTTGACTTAATTCTTTTGAATACGTCGGGAGAAATTATGGTTTATATACTTTTCTTATTTGGCTAACCCTCCTAAGCTAATACTAACATCTTTATTTTTATTAAAAAGCTTATAAAAATAGTTTTTTCATCTATTTCTTATATCATCATTTGCCACTATAATTTTTTCATCATGGTCGTTATGCATTTGACAGAATTAAGATCTTTAGCTTTCTTATAAGCCTCTAAAATTTTACTAGTTTTCTTAGTATAATGTAATATGTAACATACCCTCTTTTCCTTGATTTTATTTTGCACTACTTCACTCCACCACCAAGCTTCTTTTTGTGCCGGTACACTTCCGTTAGATTCACCTAAAACATCTTTCGCCACTTTCCTAATATGTATAGCCACATTGTTCCACATATCATAAGGTGTACCAACATAATTCCAAGCTATCTCCCTGAAGGACTTTCTGTTTAAATATATCTTTTTTCTCGCTTTTGAGGTTCCACCATTTATTTCGAATAGGTTGATGCACTCTATTTTTCTTTGTCCATTTTTTTATTTGTAAATCCACAACTAAAAGTCGATGTTGGGTGGTTAAGCTTTCTCTTGGAATTACCTTACAATCTTTACAACATGCTCTATCTTTTTTTTCTACAAATAAAGTAATCAATTTGTGCTTGTAATAAGCCACTCTTATAAGTATTTAATTGTTCATCTCGTTTTTTGAAGATTGTATTGACTATAAAGAGTTCAAATGCCATAGCAAAATTTAAAATCTCTCTACCTTCCTCATTTATATCCTCAAAACCAAAGTTTTCATGAATACCTTGATATCCTAATGCCTCTTTACCGACATGTTCATTTAAGTCTCCTAAACAAATCATCTCCCTTTGTGGAATTCTTTGAATAACCTTATCTAACTCTTTTAAAAAAGCCATCTTTATACTATCTTCTAGTCGTTCTTGGGGTGCGTTAGGACAAACTATTTTTAAAACCTCTGCTCCTAACACTAATTTCAACGTCATGATTCGGTCACCATATCGTTGTATGTCTACTACACTATCCTTGAAATCTTTATTTATGATAATACCAACTTCGTTTCGAGCATTTTTCTTACTTGAGTATCATAATTTAAAATTTTTATCCTCAATCCCTTTGCTTTTTCTCTAACCCACTTTGTTTCTTGTAAACATAGAATATGAATTTTTCTTTGAATCATAGTATCTACGACCTCTATTAGCTTACCGGACAATGTTATGATATTCCAAGAATCAATACAAATCTTATTATCTTGGACTAGCTTCCTTACCCCCGCATCATTTCATATTAAAAATGCGGAGACCATCTCTGTAATTTATTCACTACATTCGGGCGGCAATATATCGGCACTAATTTCTTTACCCACACCCGTTCATGATGTGGGAACCCTCTCTATAATTGATTCACTACATCCGGGCAAATATATAGTGGCCCTTGCTTACTTTTCACTTCATTTGAGCTCTGCAACGCGTCGCTAGGCAGGGACACCACAAATTAACTCATAATTTATTTTATCCTTGGTATAAAAATCCTACAAAATTTTATGATGGTTGTCGGAAGCCTAACACAACCCTCCTCCTTTATTTGGGCTTGGGATCGGCAATGCAAGGGTGAACCTTTACATCAACAACTAAGCTTTTTCCCATTCTAGATGGGGTCAGCTAAGGGTGAACCTTTACATGAGATAAAAAATTTAAAAATTAGAAAAAACCATAATAATTGAAAGCAATTCATATAATGCATAGTTGAGTACATCTTCATCAATCACCATTCAATTTTAATGTATAAAGCATTTAAGCAATAAATCCTTAGCAAAATTACAACTATTATAATTGAAAAAATAATTACATTTACATATATTGTAATCAGGATCAACTAAATAATCTTTATCTTTTCCTTTTAAAAATCATCACCACTTTGAGGTTCAAAATCAAAATCATCAAACCCTTGATGTTGTGCTCCTTTCAAATTAATCCATTGAATGTCTTCTTTAGTTAGTAGTGTATTTGCTTCCCGATCTTTCATAATCCACTCCTCTAAGATATCAAAATTGTCCAAACTTATTTGATCAAATTGATTCTTCTCCCTATTTAACTTTGTTATTTGCCTACAAGAAAGACAAGTAAATAACATTAACAAGTAAATAAAATGAAATATTGAATTGAATACTTAATTAGTAACTAATCCTTTATTACCTTTATTAGAATCAAATGTTGCAACGGACGAAAAACTAGGTCGTTTAGCTGCTTATGTTCCAACTGGTTGCACTTTTTTTATGAAGATGTTCATACACTGCAATTTCTTTCACAACTAGTTGGACTATAGGTTTGGGTTAGAACTCTTGTTGCAAAATTTCTTAGTTTTGACAATCATTTCCAAACCTATTCCACTAAACATATAATAGAAAAAGACAAATATAAAGAATTATTTCAAGTATAAGATTTAAGAAACTTAAATATTAAGATAAATAATTTACCTAGGCACATATTATTACGGTTGGGAATGACTACATGCAAGACGATCGTGTGAAGAGCATTATTCGAGATTTCCATCTCTTGATGTATAGTATCTGCTCTATACAATCAATGATACTTCGATTAATCTCGTCGTCCCTTTTAAAGCTTGCAAAATACCTAATTATTGGATTTAGGTAGTAAGTTGCTAGAACTGTTTATTCCATCTATTATCGATAATATTGCACACGAACACACAATCTCTCTTTCTTTCATTAAAATTTTGCCTAATAGCTTTTTTAGCCCTATCCATGACTTCATAAAGATAACCCATAAATGACTTATCCTTGTTGTGAGTCAATCTCAAAACTTTGACTAAAAGAAACAGTAGTTCCAAAATGTACTCCTAAAGACTATCTTTGAAATCTCATTCAATTTTCTGCTCATTTTATTTTGAGACAACTCTACAAACTGCTGCTACTAATTCGAGAAAAACATTTTATTTAACAATACTATGTACTAATAAGAAATTAGTTGTAAACCGAGTAGTAATTGTATGTAGGAGCTCTACATCATCTGTATATCTCCTCATCATACAATATACAAAGGATGAATTTTGTGATATCTTGGCAACACTCTATTATTGCCTTTACCTCATTCATCTCTCCAATATTCTAAGGATGAGTTCTAGACAATGAGTTGCACATAGTGTCCAATAAAAAGTCTCATAAATATTAGCTAACTCCTTTTTAGCTGCTTTAACCTCTATTGCATTATCTGTAATTAATTGGACTACATTCTGAAGCCCAACCTCTAATATCACCTTATCAAATTCTTACCTTAAAACTTCTATAATATGTCATTCCTCATACATGTTTAAGGATCTCAAGAACATAAGTCCTTTAGGATATTAGACATGAAAGTTTAACAAAATTCTTTCTCGCCTATCTTTTAATCAGTCTGTCATGATAGTGCATCTCTTTTTCTTCTATGACTCTCAAAGTCGAACAATATTCTTGGACTTCAAGGATAAGCTTATTTAATAGTTTTTCTCTAAACTTTTGATAAGATAATATCTTATACCCTAGACCAATATTAACAATAGCATCTACCATTGCTTAAAAATGAAAAAAAATTTGCTGCGTTAAACGGAATGCATGGATCATAAAACCATCTCCCTACTATAAGTATTGCTTGCTTATGCAATTGCTCTAAAGCCATAACAACAAAAAATTTAGGTTGAGCACCACGTGTAGTATTATGAGAAAAAAATGAATGTATGACAGAATAAGATCTTCCTCTAGTCCTTCCTCTTACCACTTAAAGTTCTTCAATAATCTCTTTCCTCTAGTTGGTGGTGGAGAACTACTACTATCAACTTATGTCTTAGCATAAAAAAGAATACTATCACCAAGTCGAACAATATCATCCTCTTATTTAAACATCTTTATATCATCCTTTTGTTATTTCTTCTCAATTATACTCTCAATCATCTGTAAACATTGTCATGTCTTCTTATACTTTAATAACTTTTCCGTGCAAGGAGTAACCTTTTTCATAGTCGTTGTTGTCTCTTTTCAACTATACTCCCAATCATCTATAAACATTGTCATTTAATGTCTTTTGACACTTTTCTAACTTTGTCCTTGCAAGGAGCAACATCTTTTATAATCCCTGATAGATGATCTTCAAACGACAAATTCTACCCCTAATCACCTTCTCACAAAAAACACATGATTTTCAATATGTTTCCTTCAACTGTTGTACCCCATTGCCATGCCAGGTCATCAGACCGAGATTAAGAGTCTCTAACACCTCTTTGTGTCGTCTCAATTTACCACTTTAATCTTAATAAACCTGAAAATAAAAGCACTTCATAAATCCTCAATCTTCACTTCATAAACCACCAAAACACTCTCCCACTTCATAAATACAGCGAAAGGATATTCACAAACACTTCATAAGTTTATATATTGTCATTCAAAAAAAAATCAAATGACATAAGAAAACACCAGATAACAAGAAAAAAAAATGAAAAAACCTATACTACAACCACCAAAATTTGGTATTGCCACTAATGGAGTGATGATGGCATTAGAGACACTTGAAAACCGTTAGAGATGCCTCACCCTAGTTAAAAGTCACCGTAGAGGGTCTTGAAGACCTAAAACAGAAATCAGAAATTCTGTAGAAACGCAGGTTTCTATTCATATTGCTTGTATCGTATGATACAGGTGATACGTGCTTTATCACACAATACAACATGATACTGAATCTTCTGCGATACAGTATTGTGTATCGTATTGTGGAGTCCCATAATATGTATCTCACCGTATGGACAATACATTATCAATTCCCTCATCATTTGTTGTTTACTCATTAGTTCCATCGTATATAATCTATTTTGGTTTTTGTGTGTAATCTGTGCTAAGAGTTCAGCAATGTTACTTTATTTTGAAGGTTTTGGAGTTGCATTATCTAAGGTCACAATCAACAAAGAGCTTCCTTTGGGATTACGCCAAATATCCTAGTTCAGTAGAGAATGTCTCATAATTTTAAGAGCATTTCTGTTCTGTATTCACCTTTCAATTGCTTTTTATGTGCCGGTTAAGGCTGATTTCATTTATCATGGGGTAGAACTTAACCTTCTTACCTAGCTGCGGTCTTGCTAAAGCAATTCGTCAAAGAGCACTGGCAGGAAGATGATCCGCATTTTGTACCTCCAATAGTTTCGGTCATGGAAAAGGTTAGGCCTTGTTTTCCCTTTCATTTGAGAATAGCTATAATATTTGTTTGGTATGCTTGACTTTTTATAACAAGTGCATGTTGAAGTTATTTTGTCAATAGTGTTTATAATATTTGTTTGGTATGCTTGACTTTTATAACAAGTGCATGTTTAAGTTATTTTGTCAATGGTGTTCAGCATAGGTTATGTGCCCACCCTCTAAGCAGCATCACCTCTGCTTAAGCTGATTCAGTGCTACACCAACACACACAAAAAGAACGGAAACTCGCCAATGGTACAACTTGCATGTTTTGCAAAATCATTATTCATCACCAATATGAATTAGAAATGTGTATGCCAACAAAAGCATCCTTATATAGAGTGTAAATGGGTTCGGCCACTCATTGCTATCCCATAGCACATAAATCATGAATATCAGGATAAAAGAACTATCATGGTACGCCATAGTTAATAGACACAATTAGTATTTATGATAAATTCTGAAATAGAAGAACCAAAATCACTACAGATGACATAGTAAACAATTTTGAATAACTAGAAATAGTTGGACAAAAATCAGGTATCTACATAAACTTAAAACATCCTCTTGAATTGGGAAAATAGACCTTGCAATATTATAAAAAATCCTCTTTGAATGAAAAACATCCTCTGGTGGAAGCAGCCATCAGAAAGGAGCATTATCTCTTAGCACACAGAACAGTGCACTTCATGAGAAACCAATATAGGCTCTGATACCTTGTAACGAAGAGTCTGTCTAAGCTTGTGAGGATGTATACACCAGTGACCAGCTTCAAAAAGGGCAAACGTAGTCCACACAAGGACTGAAAACAGTTCTTTCAAGCACCAACTTTCTCAAGATTCAATGTGACAAACAAGTTAAAAGTATCTTGTACAATAATATAAGTAAGGACATGCTAAAGGAATACCAATTACAAGAGAGAATGCCCCTTTTATAGGCCTGTGTACAAGCAGCAGAACATGCAACTTCGCTGCCAATAGCTAGTTGACTAGATGTTGGCCCAAGGCTGACCTGTTTCTGTAAGAAAAAAGGAAAAAAAATTACATTTCAACCTAAATGCAAATCTGAACTTATTACATTTAATGAAACCCTCATCTGAACCAATTCGGTCAAGTCAGAAGTTTGCTCTCTGAGTTCTGCAACCATGGTTATTGCCAATCAAAGGATCTGTTTACCTTCTATCTGCTGTGCACTTCCGTAAATCATGTTCTCCCTTTCCAAGACAATCAACTTCATTTGGCATTGTGGGCTCTTGTCTTCCTGTATATACTTCGTCCGATACAATGGATTGTACTTTTATTGTCTAAATTTGCCAGGTTGGTATAAGAAACCTCTTGCTTCAAGCTTTGGATGACCCTCATGGCAAGATTTGTACAGCGGTTAGCATGGCAGTTGCATCAATTGCACATTATGACTGGCCGGAAGAATGGGCAGAATTGATGCCATTTTTGTTGAAGCTGATCTGTGACCAGACCAATATGCACGAAGGTAGGTATTTTGATGCTTTTGATCAATTTATTCATATTTCTGTCAGTTAATTTCTCCTGAACCTTTCTTCCTGTAACTTGTCTGTTTTGAAAAAAAATTGACATTGAACTTTGGGATTATGATTCATAATATCTTGCTGAACTGTAACATCCTTGTGTCTGCTTTTGTAGTGCATGGAGGTCTGAGATGCTTGGCTCTTCTATCTGGTGACTTGGATGATACATCAGTACCAAGACTAGTGCCTGTCTTATTTCCAAACTTGTACACGATTGTTTCATCTTACCATGTTAGTGTTGCAAAACCAGTTGCAATGTTGTCTTGATACACAATTTATTTGTGGCCTTTCTAAAACGAGATCAGCTTACTGTTCACTGTGTTGATAGATAGAAAAGAAACTGAACTATTAGGCCTGGCATTCTTGTCACATACATAACATCATTACCGTTGTGTTCATGTGTAGATCTATGACAAGCATATGAGGACAAAAGCTCTTAAAATAGTTCATTCTTGCGTGTCTACATTGGGATCAATGACTGGTGTCTACAAGGTACCACATTATCATGTCTCATATTGATGTGAATACCTAACTATGTTGTGGAATTATGCTCACGAATGTTGATTAAGGTCAATTGATCTTTTTGTTTAGTCAGAAACCAGAGAGCTGATGGTTCCAATGTTTAAAGCATGGATGGAACAGTTCTCCTATGTTCTACAAGCTCCTGTGCAACCTGTGGATCCAGATGATTGGAACATCAGGATGGAGGTGCATGACTCTCTTATGATTGCCTTACAAAATCTCTTGCATTTTAACACTTCTCCCCAATCAGCTTTTTCCGTCAATGTTTCACTCATTATCCAATTGAGTTTGAAGCAGGTATTGAAGTGCGTGATTCAGTTTATACAGAACTTCCGTAACCTTGGGGAGGAAGAATTTGTTGGTAAGCTCATACATTACCCAAGAACTGTATTTCAGCATGATTGTGTGTGCGTGAGTGGATCGCTTGTGCCCACTATTTTATTTGGCTTATAAATTATTCTTGTTTGTAGCAATCCTGGGTTCCTCATGGCAGACATTTGTTTCATGTTTGAGGGTGTATGAATTATCATCAATTCAAGGTGCAGGAGATCCATACTCTGGAACAGTTGATTCAGATGGTGACGATACAAGTCTGGAGGCCTTTGTTATGCAGGTAATCACTATCACAATTTCAAGGGCTTTTGATTGGCTGCTGAAGTTCACAAATTGATTAACCACTGAATCAAGAAAAAAAAGAAAAGAAATGCTTTCCTAGATTAACATACTCTGCATATTTGGAAAAGGAAATCATTTTGACCCATTTGTGGTCATGTCGAAACAAATTTGCCGCTGGATACCCAGAAATCAAACTACCCTTGCTTCCACTTTACATGAGACTGTTCTAGACGACATGATCTGTTGTGATGAATTGTTTGACTGGTGTCTTGTATGGTGATAGGAAATTCTACTTTTCATTTTTAATGCACTTGAGGAGAAAGTCAATGTCATAGTGTCCATCTCCAATCTCCATCTTTTCAACGTGCAAATACATTAGGTGTTCTCAGGGTATATTGGCTTCTCTCAGATATATTTAGAACCTATGGAGAGGCCAAATTTGACGAAGCCTTGCACTAGCCTTATTGTGCTCAAGGCCAGCAATATGCTGAAGCCACCAATGGACTTAATCACAAGGGGTCTAGCTGAACTTAGGTTGGGCAGCTGTTGGTATTTTCCTGTTGAGGCCATGATTCATTATTCAGATTGGATGCTAGAGTGGCTTCTATTAAGTTTGCCACAGGACTCAGCTGAATATGAAGGTTTTTATTGTGGAGGAAAACGATGGTATCTGTTATTGCTGAAAGAATAGGTTTCGAGATATTCAAGAATCCTTTATCGTTGGAACTATGAGCTTCCTTAGTGACCATATTTACTTCTTTCTGACTTCTGCCATATGTCATGGAAAAGGTGTAGTGCTTAATCAAATTGTATCAGTTATTCAAGTGTCAACCAGATTCTAAGGAGCATATACTAATGGTGGTCTGAAATTGGATGAAGCTAAACAACATTAGGATGTCAACATGCAACTATAGCATGTCTCGCTGGTTCAAAAAAAGGTACACACCTTTTGAGGGTATACAAGTTGGACACTTTTAAAAAGGGGGAATGTGTGGTACGGGAAAATTTTAAGTTCAAATTGAAGAAACAGTAACATTTTGCGTTTTGCATGTACAAAATTTTCACATGAATGAGGCAAATAAGTAGTTGGGCAAGGGATAATGTGTCCTGTCGAGGAAAATTTGGAGCTTTTCTCTTGTATATTACAAACAAGACAAAAGTTGCCCATAGTTACAGAATGGCAACATATAGTTAAGGATAGAACCTAATAACTTAAACTATGTTCTCAAATGCCCCCATTTGCGCTGTAAGCTCTCATAGCAGTCTTCAAGCGTCTAATGACCTATAAGTTCGTTGTCTGTATAAAGACATTATGCACAACTCATCTCGGATTTGCATGCTGCATATGCGGTAGACACAGTCACATTATGTGCCCCTAGGGAGGAATGCTTGTGTTTTAAAAATGGGTTGATTCGTCAATCTCTAACTGCTTTCCCCCTCCTTATTTCTTGTACGTGCTTGCATGCTGCCTCTGTTGGGCCATTTCTCTTGTTTTATTGGAACTTTTATAAGCTTATATGTGCTTTCTTTCGGTATTAATGATTTAAATCGGTGACTGTACACTCTCTTAACCATTTAATTCAAATTTGAGTGAAAACTTGTGGCATAAGGAAAATATGTTTTTAATTTTCATGAAGTATTTAGAATACTAAACTGGTAATGTTTTCAGTTTCATAATGATGTTTACATTTGGGGTCAGTGTTATGCGTATTGGTTCGTATCGAACGATATGGATTGTACTATATCACATCAAAGGAAATTTTGATAAGAAACAAAGCCCGTATCCAGTCATGCCAGTGTATCGGGCTGTGACCCATATCACTCGATACAACCCATATCACCCATATTGTATGATGGTCCAACGCGTGAGTTAACTATTGTATTTTAAGATTTTTTTTTTCATTTTCCCTCCATCTATGCTCGTAGGAGATTTTACCGCTTGACTTGTGAAACTGTGCTTTTTGACCATATGAGTGTGATTTATTCATATTTTGAGATATAAGCTTTTGTTTTCTTTATTTTTCCTAGTTTTTGTTACATTTTTTTTGTATGAATCATTGTTTTTCTTTATCTCAAACTCAGCTTCGCATATATAAACCTTTATTTTTCTTACCTTTGATTTGATAATGGACTAGATGAATTGCTTGATTGTTTTTCATGGTCATTTACCTTATTTATTGGTTTATATTATGAATTTGTGAATATTATTAGTTAATGACAACGTAATGTGGCCCATGTACATGCTTACTACCTTATGAAATAATTTAAATAAGTCATATACTATTGTTTTGATACAATGCTAATATTTTCCCTACAATGATAATACTTTTCCCCTATCATGGGAAAAAATGATACTCGTTATAGTAGGCTACAAACAACACAGTTCGGAGTTACTTATGTTTACTATTTACTTTTAGCTTGATTTATATTCATGAAATGTGTTGAATTAACACTTTAGATTTTTCTAATTAGTTCTTGATTCCATTTTGTTATTTTTGAAATTAGTATACTGCTAATTACATATATGCTGCCGTTAGTTGTGTAGTGGCGCTAAGCACTATTGACAACATAGACTTAAATGAATATAATGCGCCATAATAAGCCTTTGATAAGCGCCTATATCAAATGTCTGTCATGTCTCAATGGCAGCCTGCAAATTTCGTTTAGCAATGCAGACAACTTGGACATTAAGAATCATAATTTTGCTCCTGTGGGTCCTGTTGTGAGCAAATCTAACACATGGTATCTTCCAAAAACTTGGTCTCATTCAAGATTTTAATTCTTGATAAGATGTTGGTCAATTTCAACATGTTCATTCTTTCACTTTGTACTGTATTAGCAAGACTATTTGCCTCACAAAATAACACAAGTAAACAGATGTTGCAACTTTCTTTGTCTAAGAAGCCTTCCTTGGAAATTTTGATGCAGGCATGACCATCAATTTGTAATTGCTTTTCGGACAAGAATGTGCCATTACTTATTATTTTTTACTGCTACATGAACCAAAATCTGCTTACAGAAATATGTTATCATGTCCTACAACTGACCACCTTGGATCAGGTTGTCCATCTCAATCTACTAATACAAATAACTGTCCAAATATTAATTTGTGCTCTTTTTTCTGTAGATTATTCCATAATTGATGGGCGTTTCAGAAATTGTGACTTTGTGACAATAATTTGGTTTGTTGCACATTTTGTGTAGCATGGTACCTGGCATAAATGATGTTTGGCGTTCATAACTTAATAATGCAGAATTGTTGAACTTGTAGAGAGATATATTGGTTTTACATGTTTCAGTGCCAAACTGAAGCCATCATGGAATACTGTTTATTCAGTACTCATGATCCTTGGAGCTAAATATCCTTTGTTCTGTTGTTGGTTTTGTTGCAGTTGTTTGAGTTCTTCCTCACTGTTATTGGTGATCGGAAGCTAAGTAAGGTAAATGGCTCGTGTAAATTTTCCCTTGTCTGTGTGCAACAGGGCACCACGTGTCAATTATATCGGTTCAGGCTCAAAATTGAACTGCTCTCTTTTCATCTTTTGGCAACTACCAGGTTGTTCAAGGAAACATTAAAGAATTGATGTACTACACTGTTGCTTTTCTGCAAATGACTGAGGAACAGGTGAGTCATAGCTTCAATGATTTATTTATCAAAAGTCTCATCACGAGTCTTCGTCATACCTTGTGAATACTGTTTTCCCGTGTAATAATTTTGTTTCTTTGGTCAAATTCACAAGAAGTTTCCGTTAGTTTATTTTTGACTGTCTTCTTTATGAACAGAATTTTCTTTAACTCAAGTGTTGGTTCCTCTTGATTTCTTACTATATGCAGTTGTTGCATTTACAAGCGTAGCATCATCACATCATTGATTCTGCCTGCATGTACCCTCATGTGCTTGATGCTTACAGAAACATGCAACTCTAAAAGAAAATACATCTAGAAACGTGGAGAGAGAAGTAACACCTAACTCTAATCTGGCTATTCAAGAATTTCCATGCGTCCTTAGTGAATCTTAGATTTGATGACAGTGATATGCTTCCAAACTTTATGTCTGTTTCTTTCACCACCCAAGACACAAGTCCAAGTAATTTGAAACACGGCTCTCTTTTGCATGATGGCTAAAACAAGTACCTTCATAGAAAATGAAGGATATGACTTGGTTTTCCTTATCAGGGGCATGTTTTCATGTGAAATTCGTGTTCAAGTACCTGAAATTGGACTCCTTCAGGTGGTTATTCTGGTGAACCATTTTTTTTGTGTGGTTCCATATTAATTTTCAGTCACTTTCTGGAGAGATTCTAAATCATTTGTTCATATAGATACTATGGAAGTAAATGATTATTGGTTGTGGTTGTTCTGAATTTTATAATGTTTCTGCAGGTCCAAACTTGGGCAATGGATGCTAATCAGTATGTTGCTGATGAGGATGATATTGCCTACAGTTGTCGCATTTCTGGTATTTTGGGAACTGTTCTTTCTTTATTTCTATCAAAGTGCTGCTGAAATTTTCTTAGCACCTTCTTTCTTTTCCAAAACTTAGGATTATTATTGTTGGAAGAGGTGGTCAAAGCATATGATGAAGGAGTTGATATGGTGATGGAAGCTGCTCAAGAGAGATTGAAGGAGTCTTCTCAAGCAAAAGTTTCTGGTTCTAGTAGCTGGTGGAAAGTTAGTAAGATAACTTCTGGTTGTTTTTATGACTTTATATTTTTCTATGTTTGGGTTGCAATAACTATATGTAATAAAAATAATTGTATACAACAACAACAACTAAGCCTTTTCCCATACTAGATAGGGAATTAAAAAAAAATTGCCCTTGTGAACCACATAAATTTGCTCCTTATTTGGACTAGCAATATTAAAATGACAAGAGTATACGGCAGTTTGATGATACATTTCTTAATGTGGAAGAGAGGAGGCATATGAGTATGTATGACCCTCCATGGAAGAGTACGTGGACTAAGAATGTCAAATTGAACTTGAGCAAGTGCGCAGAGCAAAAGTATATCTCTAAAACCATGAAATAGAGGAAACAAAGCTTTTTTGTTTGATAATTATACTGGAGTTGGTGAAAAAAATACAAAAGATACTAAGCAAAAATTGGAAAGATATTTGATATAAAGAATTGAAGGATTTTGAAATACTTCTTGGGCCATGATTCCCATGTCAACCCAAGTACTAACTAGATCTTTCAGCAAGAGCCAGAGTTACAAATTGGCAGAAGAAAGTAGTCTTCAATAGATGCTGAGGTGAAATTGAAACCACATGAAGGTGAACCACTTGATGATGACCCTGTAAATAATCGTTGATAATTGAATGTTGAATCGGCGAAGTCGCAAAGTGTCAAAGTGTTGGCCGAGTCGGCAAGATATCAAAGCATCCAAGTATGAATGTCACAAGCCTAGTCAAGAACATGAGAGTCAAAATACAAATCAAAGGCTGCTCAAGACAGCTTGTTATTGAAGTATGTTACAACTCTATTTATAGAGCAATAGGAGCAGTAAAAATACAGCAGACTGAATAAGAGAAGAAGAACTAGTTACTAGCTCCCAACGGCTACCTATTACATTTAACAGACCCTACCATATATAGACAAATGTTGGATAGCCTCATGTATCACTGCATGATTTACCTTTGCAGTACATGCAATGAGTCAATTATTAGAGCTCCCATGTCTGCTGTTTTGAACATTGTGAGATATATGGAAAACATTGTGCACCATGTGGCTGCTTAATTTGATGGTCTCCTGAGAATTATCCCCTCTGTTACAGGTTTTGGTATTTTATTATAGATACTTTGATCTCATGGAAGATCAAAAAGTAGCAGAGGATAGTTATTTTTATAAAAGAAGAATTATATAATGCCATGAGATTGGTCATTAGTGAGATCATTTCAATATGACAGCTGTTAGAGGACACTGGCTTCACTCATTGAGTGTTACCTCTGCATCATGTAGGAAACCATCAGATTGGAGATATATTTACTGAGAACTTGCCTATGTCAAAGTTCAAATTTTCTTCAAAACTCTCAATGATATCTTCAGGATCATTATGAATCTGAAGCAAGTTCAGATTTTGTGTACCTGAGTGGTACACTATTGTTTTTTTGTGCCTTTTAGTTCTTTTGTTCATCATGTAAATAGTGTGCATGGTTTTTATACTCTGAAGCATAATGGTGTTCTTATCCTCTTAATGGGGTTCAATTGCTATGTGAGTCCTTTTAACCAATGTTGTAATTAGAGTATCGGTGCCCGTATCGCACAGAGCACCAATGCATGATAATCATGTTGTATCGTACGATACAGTATGATATGACATATTAAATGTAGAATAATAAAGAAAAAATCATAAAAAATTCCAAAAAATTGGAAAAAGATTGAAAAAAATGAAATTAAAAAACAAAAGGTAACAAATTATCAGAAAACACAATCAGAATCCAATCATAAGCAGTTAAACAAACATTGGCATAGCATGTTAATGGCATTTTCACAATCAATAAACAATAATATCAATAAGCTTCTCAAAGTTTACAAAGTTAAGATTACAATTTACATAACACAAATACAAAGTTATAAACTACAACAATTCAATTTCAATGTTTCATTCCACAAAACATGGATCATAATTAATAAATGCATCATAAGTAATATAATCAAGGTCACTGCCATCATCATCACCACCATCACCATAATCTCCTTCCTCTTCCTTCATAATGGGGTCCTCCAATCCAACACCTTTCATATCATCATCTCCAATTTTTGCTTCTGCCTTTATTGCTCTCCTGTTTACATCCTCTAAAATAATGAGGTTTTTTTTCTTTGATCCAATCATAAAAAATATCAACATTTTTGTAGCTATGTAGGTCATATGGCACCTTCCTTGCTCTTCTTGCATCTCTTTGCAATTGTCTATAAAAAACTAAAGAAAAAATACAATATACTTAGAAGTTAGAAAATCATTACTTAAGAGTATAAGTAAGGAGTAAAAAACATATAATTTTAACAACATTAACTTCATATTGTATGCAATATATACCAAATCACGAAGATGAGCATGCTTCAATCTGTTTCTCTTCTTTATGTGAATGCGTTCAAAGAAATTCCAATTCCTTTTGCACTAACAAACCTCGACAAGTGCAATACATCTACTCCAAAGCGAACCCATCATTCATCTAAAATAAAATATACCAACAGAAGGATTAAGTCTTAAGAAATAATACAAGTCATAAGAATAAAGGAGTAATAATAATTTATCAAAAAACCAAATCATACCTAACCGCATTTGGGGTATTGCAATTGGCCTTCCAAAATCTCCAACACTATCTATATACTTAAATAGCTCCAAATGGATGTTGCAGCGAGTTGATGAATCTTATACAAGGTCATTCAATATCCCTTTCTTAACTTCTTCATCATTTACAAAGTTGGGAGAATATCTAATAGAGAGATTAAGAAAATATGCATCAACATGCAAATCATGATACATTTTTTACTAAGTGTGCATTAATTATCTTCCAAACCTTTTTAGAAGTCACCGCTTGCGGTCAAGGTTTGCTTGTATTTCCAATTTGGCTTTATTCATAGCATCATATATAAGACATAACACACTTATCATTATTATCTATCATTCTCATTACCTTGACTAAAGGCACAATCATCCTAAAAAGTATGTTGTATTTCTCTCAAAAGTTATCATTAAAAATAAGGTCCACTACTAATCCCCTCTCTCTTTCACGACCAACTTAGAGAGCTCCATTCATCAGATGCAAACATCTTTTTCAGTGCATTTTTTTTATCTTTTTCTGTGCATTTTTTTAGAAAAGACTTTGAACAGTAATAACATTCGTAGCAAATCTTGTTAACGAAGGCCTAATCAATGCAATACAAATGAGTGGTTATAAATAATCTTTGTGACATTTCTGCATGCATCAATTGTCTCCTTAATTTCATCCATTGCACTTAAATCCTCAAGTATTAAGTCTATGCAAAGTGCAATACATGGGATCTATATTAAGGATGGATGGTTCAACTTAAGAATCTTACAAGCTGTTTTAAAATTTGCAGCATTATCAGTGATGAATTGAACAAAATTTTAAACACCAACATCTTCAAAAATAAAAAGCAAATTATTTGTAGTTTTATCAATATGTAACAAGTCATAAGATTTCAAAAATAATGTCCCTTTTAGATAGTAGACCAAAAGGTTCACTAATGATCTATGATGGTATGTGTCCAACCATAATAGAATAACCAATAACCTTTCATGTTTAAATTCAAAATTCCATTTATAAACAATATTAACCCGTTTTGTAGTAATTTGCCCCTCGAAACATGATAAGTTGAGAGACCTTATAACTTGATCCTACACTAGCAATAACATCTGCCATGCCTTAGGAAAATGAATTTGTAACATTAAAAGTGAGGCAATTTTCATAGAAAAAAACTTTGCACACTTCAAACCAACTTTCTCAACCATAGCTAATCTAATACTTGGTTGAGTTGTAGGGGTCATACGTTGGGAAAAATTAAATATATTCCTATGCCTCTAATACCTCATCTACCACTTCTCGTAGTCATTAAGTGAACAGGGTCTCTTGGAGTCAAACAATAACCAACCGAGAACCTACACTCCTTCCTTTATCTCGTCTTCTCCTCGTCTCCTCAGTTGTCTCCTCCTTCTCAGTTGTACCATGAATTTCTTTATCGTATATCTCTCGAGAAGCATCTTGAGACATCCTAACCACTTATTTTTGTTGTCTTTATTGTAATATCTTTCTTTCCTTTCTAACCTCTAAAACTTGTTGAATTATATACTTTACACTTTAAGGCACCCAATAGCAAGTACATGCATCCCTTTTGGTTCCTGGAAAATGGTGTTTCATTCAAGAAATACCTCCATATGCTTCACTGCGTTAGTGAATATGCACCTATTCACAAGTCTATTGCCTTCAGAGTGTAGTAGAGATAAACCACAACAAGTAAAAGGTTTTACGAAGGTGAGGAATCTCGAAATCTATAAAACCTCAAAATTTTCAAGTAAAAAATCAAGTTAGGAAGGATTAAAGATGAAAGGGAGGGAGTATGCAACAGATTTGACAAAAACCCTATGGATTTTCACGAGTTTTAGAGATAAAACGTGTGATTTCTCCATGAAATTAAGTAAATAGAAGATAGAGAAATCTCTTGAGAGCAGAGGCAATATTCTAAGACCTGAGTTTCTCGAGTTTTATATTTTGAGACCTGACATCGACTTGTGCGATATGGCATGTATCTTATGATATGGTGCGATAAATCATAGAGCACGATACGGTTACCAGTGTTGTATTGTGCTTGTCTACGATATATGATAAACCTATACTATATTGTGTGATATGGTATGAGTTTTGTAACATTGCTTTTAACTTCATCTAGTGTAATGGCATAATATCTTCTTGAGCTCAACTCTCTTTCATTGCTTTCACAGTAGAAGTATATGATATTGGCTATAGATGGGGCATTGGGTGCTTACCCTGTACCTGTCAGGAGTAGCTGTGCAGTTGCTTCATAATTCATTTTCCGATCGTGGGCCTTTAAGCCTTGATGCTCCCATGTGGCGGGTGCCCTAATAAACTATATTTAGCTACCCGTATCTGCTCCTAACATTTTTCCCTTTCATTTGGTAGTTGCGAGAGGCAGCAGTTTTCTCCTTGGGGGCACTTTCAGAAGTGGTGGTTGAACCTGAGGTTTGCTTGCTAAAGCGACTTTACAGCATTGTGGTTTACATTGCTTTCCTCTTGTTGTCTGAGCTTAATTTCGTTGACATCTGATGTAATTATATTCATCAGTTACAGTATATTTTTGTTTCTTTGGTAGGTGGATGAATCAATGAAACTAAAAATAGGAAAGTTCATTGAACCAATGCTTATGGAAGACATAGGGATAGGTATCAGTTACTTTCCATGTTAAGGTTCATTTGGGACCTCTTATATTTCTTTCATTTATCTGGTTAATGTAATATTTGCAGGGTTTCAAGAATTTCCTTTTCTATCAGCAAGGGCATTTTCAGTGGTCACTAAATTTTCTTCAGTGGTAACCAAATGATTCTTTTCTTTCTTTCTGTAGCTCTATGCGTCCTTTTATTGTATTTTGTACTTAGTGTGCTATTGTATAACAGATCGGACAAGAAACTCTTAACAGTTTCCTTTTTGCAGCAATGAAAGCAATTACTCTAGAAGTGTAAGAAATGCCATTTTCTTCGCTGTCATTTAATACATCAATTTGTTAACAATTATGCAATTGTGACCATTGGCCATTTCCATTGTCTGCAGTCCGCCACCAGTTAAGGTGGGTGCTTGCCGTGCATTATCTCAATTGCTACAACATTCAAGTAGTGATGCTATTCAGCCTCATGTTCCAGGTTTATTTTCTGCAGTAGTGGAGCTTCTTAAGCAGGTAACTTAAACTTATGAGAGCCTTAACTTGTGATGTCTAGACAATTTAAAGGAGACATGTTTCCATTACAGGCTTCTGATGAAACGCTTCATCTAGTTCTGGAGACACTTCAAGCTGCAGTGAAGGCAGGTATTGCAATCTGCTGGTTCTTATATTGCATATTGTGTTGTAGCTTCCTCGTCATATAGCTGCACTTCGGGGCTTTCATTTTCTCAATTCACCTTTTATTGCTTGAATATCAGGACATGGAGCAATAGTCTCTGTAGAACCAGTTATCTCTCCATTGGTCCTTACTTTGTGGGCTCAACATGTTTCAGATCCATTCATTAGTATTGATGCTATTGAAGTCCTGGAGGTAGGATGAGGAAGTAATTCTGCTACTTCTTTATTTTCTTGCTTTTGTTCATTTGGTTTCTTCTTGAGAATCCCTTGCAGTAATTTACTGATTGTTATCTTATGGGGTGTTTCTATAGCTTTGTTTCCATTGTCAATTTTGTCATGATCGTCATTATTCACTGCTTCTTGTAGCCTCTTGTCTGTGTGTCTTGCACATAACGATCATCTTGACATTCATCTGTCTTTCATGTCTAACTTTTGGTACTTAGAATTTAAAGGCAATACCATAGGTTTGCCGGCAGCCTCTTCCATTTTAGTGAAATAAGTTTCTTTTAAATAGAAAATGTTTGGATTCTACCTTCTCTATTTTCCCCAGTTTATGTCCTAAGCAAGACATCAAGAGTTGATTTCAATGGCTTGCTCTACAATGTTGGTTCCTCATATTCTTATCTTGTTCTTTTTTTGTCCCTTGCACTACATATGTTCAAGAACAAACATTTTCGTTTCATTTCATTTACAGCTTACTTTGAGTTTTCTTAATTTGTTTTTATCTGTAACTCGAGGAATCTGCACACAGGTGGTGAAACTATCATGTGTAAAGCCCTGAGGCGAGGACAGTTGGAACTGGAGCCTTACCTGGGCATCCATGTTCCATTTTGTTTGTATTATTGACCTAAGATGATGTCCTTATCTTATTCTCTTATCCTTTTCTTGTTGTGTGTAGTTTCGTTACTTGAAATTACATGTATAACATGTTAGCCTTTTCATTACGTAAACTGTAAATATGGCATGGCCTTGGTGGCAGAGAATGTTTTCTAAAGTTTCTCTCAGCTAAACCTTTTGCCACACCTGTTTTACATTTACTTTTTCCTTTCAGGCAATCAAGGATGCACCTGGATGTTTCCAGCCTCTTGTTTCTCGTATCCTGCCTTCAATTGTTCCGATTCTGCAAAATGTAATGTTTTAGATATATAATAATTATCGTTTCGTCTGGTTGATTGGTTTGTGTCCTTTTCGTTAAGTATCTCGACCACATAAGATGTGCATTTGTTCCTTATGCTGTGTCCTACTTCGACAGCCACGTCAACAACAGGAAGGCCTTGTTGCAGGTTCCCTGGATCTCTTGACCATGCTAATAAAGGTGTGAGCAGCTTGACATATCTTCTGTTTCACCTGCACAATGTTGCAGGGTATGCACTAATCGTCCAAGGAGGTTTATCTTACGTTAAGTCAACTTGTGGACTGCAGAAAGCCCCTTCTCATGTTGTAAAGCAGGCATATGATGTTTGTTTTAATCTTGTTGTCCAGATCATTGTACAGAGTGATGACCATGGGGAAATCCAGGTATTAATTTTCAAGTTGCAGCAGAAGGTTGATTGCCATGGCCTAATGGTGCTGTGGGACTTACAAATCCCTATTTTATATTTACTTTTCTGCCTGCAGAATGCGACAGAATGTCTCTCTGCTTTTGTATTTGGTGGGAAGGCAGAGTTGCTTTCCTGGGGAGGTGATCCAAGTTTGACGATGACGAGTCTTCTTGATTGTGCCTCAAGGTCTGGTAGACTTATCCTGTACTTTGCTTATTTTTGCCTCGTTGCTTACATCATGTATTGTTTATTGGCGTTGCTATTATGTTGGTTTCAGTTTCATATCACTTACTGAGGTCCATTTAGAAGTATGAAGAATATGTGAAATCCAGTACCACACGCATTAGCTTGTCATCTTAGTTGGAAATAGTCTGCCACTAAAGATTGCACAATGTGGAACCTTAAGTGCAGTCAAGTAAGCACATCTTTTGAATGTGGAAGGTTAGCTTCATTACCTCTGACCACGTAACTGTATCTCCTTCAAAGGTGAAGGGTGATAGGTACATAAGCCACTAACCTTTTTTAACTAGCGTAGGGGATCTACTTGAACATGATATTATTTGATAATGTTTTAGGTAACTTAGAGAATTGAGTTTTCATTTTTATGTTATATTTAAAGGATAATTTGATCTAGCATTTTCACCATTGCATTCTCAATTCGTTGCCATAAATTTTGTTTTTACATTCTCCTATATGATCATGTTTATATCGTGTTCTCCTTTTAGCAGCAGCCATGGTACATGGAACTATATATGATGTATCTCACAACCTCCTAGCTCGGTGGCAACTGGACCTTTAATCATCATGCTCATCTATCTTGGGTTATATCCACATTTGAAATCATTGAAGGAAATTCATGTTTTATGGTTACCTTTCATCATGTTTAGAGCATTCGTCCACCTCTTTAAATGCTCAATCTTCGGTTCCATAAATTTTGTTTTTATCCTCTTACATGATCATGCTCATATCATGCTTTTCATTTCGCACATCAGCCATGGTACACAGAACTATATCATGATGTATCTCACAGCCTCTTAGGCGGATGGCTACATGGTGTTTTAATCATCATTAATGCCAATCGGAAGTGAAATAAGGATCAACTGTGATCTTCTGAAGAAAGCCGAAACTTTTGATGTAGGAAATGATCCGGTTAATTGTACGTATATAAATTGGTAAGCCACTTGTATAAATGTGTAAATCTTGAGAAAAATGAATCAGGACTTATCTAGATGGGCCTAGGCCTGGCTAACTTCTTCAGAAAGCAAGTAATATGCTTGTGAAAGTGGCAACATGTGGTGGTAACTGAGGTAGAAGGTGACAACTAGAGAGATAAAAGAGATTCCAACATCAAAATACTTTTTAGGAACTAAGACCAATGCTGGCTTCGTGTGATCGCAATCATATGCATATGCAATTGTCATTTGAAAGATTTTTGCTCATACGATTCCGATAAAGTGGAGTGCCTTTATTTTTTCGGCCGACTTATGAAGATATAAAATTTTGAAAAGATAATCCTTTGGAAGAACAGCCTCTGATGGTACTTCACGTGAAATTTGATTAGAAAATTCATTCAGAGTTGAGAGATAAAATTTTAGCTTTGTGACTCTTGTCTGCATTTTCTTGCAGATTCTGCACAGTTGCATCAGATTATTCTGGTTGTTTCTCCTTAAACACAATTTTAGAATTCATTATTTCAGTTGTCACATTATCTTGAGTCAACACACTAAATTTCTGGCACATCTGTTTCCAAGATAAATCAAGGTCTTAAATCAATTGTTGACTAATCAATATTCAAGGCCTCTTCGTATACAGAGGGTTTACAAAAGACTCCTAATTGAAATTGTTGACTAATCTTATTATAAATGGAACTCCTACATATGCTAGGCTTGATGGCCAGGTGTTTCCCCACAGAAGCACTCAGGAGTTTCTAAGAGGACCTTACTGCATGGTAATCCAATTTACTAAAGTAATTGACTATCTACTATTGTAACTAAGTTACTGTGGTAATTTCAGTCTTACCTGCCATGTCATCCATCGTCACATCAACATGTGGGTTCATGTTTTGAGGAGCGAGGCTCAACACTTCTGGTTGTCCTTCAACTTCATTAAGTCTTCATTCTCTTGCTCTTGAATGACCTCTAGTACATTGATGAGAATTCCTCAAGAATTGTACTTGAGTCCAACTCTTGGTTAAGACAAGACAATCTTCGTAGTGTGTGGGTTACATCAACCATGTTATCTATCTTGGGTTAATATTTATTTTTGAATTCAAATACGCACATTCATGTTTTATGGTTACGTGCCAACATGTTTATAGCATTCATCAACCTCTTTTTCGGCATACATCTTCCAGTTTCATGCACTTCTGCATTTGAACTCCATTGGGCAGTCTCTCCATACGTCAAAAACCCACCCTAATCATCAACCTCTTTTTCGGCATACATCTTCCAGTTTCATGCACTTCTGCATTTGAACTCCATTGGACAGTCTCTCCATACGTCAAAAACCCACCCTAATCATGCCTCCCCATTTACCCACAAAACTCCAAGTAATCCACAAATATCTTAGAATCATGCATATTAGAAGTTAGTATTTAGAGAAGTAAGTTGTATGCTATTCGGTCAGAGAAAAGTTTGATCTTGAAGTCTCCTTGATGGACCTCAGTCAAATTCCAAAAGCTTCTATTGTTGTAGCATCGGCCAGCCCCTAAGGTTCGGAGAAAAGAATTAATGAAAAATACATGATCTACTCTACGGATGAACATGATTGCCTAGAGCTTAGAAATCAGAAAACCAAAAATAAAGTGTCCAAGTGACAAGATGCAGACACTTGGTTGTTTGCAACCAAATCAGTTGATTGTTAGGACCTCTCCAACAATAGGTACAAAAGGTTAGAAAGCAAGATTGCAAAGAAGTACCAAAATGAAAAAGATAAATTTAAAAGTATTGTAACTTTTAACATATCTTTAGCCCGGACAAAAGATAAAGGCCAAAAATATCTGCGTTTGCAAGTGGGTGTTTCATTCATGGGCATGTTGGACCAAAAGGCCCAAAACCATGAAAAATTTTAAAATATCCTCGAGAACTTACCAGGAGAACACACACACACACAAGATAAAGGCCAAAAAACTTTATCATAGGATGTGCTCCAAGAGGGTGTTTCATTCACGGGCATGTTGGGCCAAAACCATGAAAAATGGTTCCATAAGTAGCGGTCTGAAAGGAGCTGCATTTGCAAGTGGAATTGGCTCATAGAACACATGGTTCTCTGTGCCCTTTTCACCCCAAATTGCATGACCAAAGTGGCATGCCTCAAGCGATGGTTATTGTGGCTCTTTTTTCTTTATCGTTTTAAGGCACAAATTAACCTTCCGATTCTCACACGACACTTGCATGCATTTAATATGAGAGAGAGAGAGCTATGAATGAAAATTCATGAGTCTTCTCTTTTTCTTTCTTTGTTGAGGAATTTTGTCTCAATTTCTGCTTTAGCTTGTTTTGTAATTTTCATCCTTTGTGGCTGAGCTCTTTGATAATCCAAGATATTCCAGCCATATATATCATGTTTTTTGATATTTATCGGCAACCAAATGCAAGCTGGATGATCCCCCAATGACTAGTTGGGGCCCTAAGGCCCTGGCTAGGTCAAGGTGGTCCACGAGCCCTAATGGTCTATGCATATTACATGTTTTAACACCCCTCCTCAAGCTTACGACGTATAGACCGAAAGTTTGTCCAATAAGAAATGAAACCTAGGAGTTGCCAATGACTTGGTGAAAAAGTGGGCAAGTTGTATGGAGGGCACGTAGCACTAGGTCAATTTCTTCAAACATTCTTCTCTGACAAAGTGACAGTCCATCTCAATTTGTTTTATTCTCTCATGGAAGGTACATGACACTCTTGTTATCACAAAGTAGAGTGGATGGTTATCCAATGGTGACTTTGATGTCTCTCAATACCTTTGTAATCCATGAGATCTTAGCAGCAGTAGTCGTCATGGCTCGGTATTTCGCTTTTGTGAATGACAATAACACCTTTTATTGATTTTTACATTCTCAATCTGTATCAGCATATGCAATCAAATTAAGAGAAGAGGAAGAAGTCAAGAATACCCCTTATCCACAAGAGTACTTAATGTATCTAATGATCTTCGTGACTGCACTCATGTGAATATTGATAGGAGCTTGTTGAAATTGACTTGCAGTGTGTATAACATGTGATATGTCTGGGCGAGTGATAGTGAGATAATTCAATGCTCCTATCAATTTGATTTATGGTATAGGATCTTCGAGTTTCTCTCCATCTATTGCTCTCAATTTTGTTCCTAGCACTTATGGGGTATCTGCCTTCCCATTGGTTAAACCTGAATTATTAATATCACTTGCAAATTTTGTTTGAGACATAAAATATCCTCTATCACAATGTGCAACATTAATTCCTAAAAAATAACTAAGCAAACCAAGATCCTTCATTTCAAACTCCTTGTGGAGGTCCTTTTTAACTTGTAATATGCCATGCCATCTACATACAAAAGTAGTATTACAATGCCTGCATTTAACTTCCTTACAAATAATGTTGTATTAGTATAACAAGATAAAAAAAATTATGAGCATGCATAAAGCTTTTAAATTTGTCAAACTAAGCCTTAGAATCTTGCTTAAGACCATACAAAGCTTTTGGTAACTTAAGAACATGATTTTTAGAACTTCTAATCCTGGAGGGGGAATCATATAAACCTCTTCATTTAGGTTTTCATTCAAGAAGGTATTTTTAACATCTAATTGAAAAACTTTTCAATTTCTAATAGCACTAAGAGTTATTAAAATTCTTATAGTTGTCATTCTAGCAACTGGATCAAAGGTTTCCTCATAGTCTATTCCGTATTCTTGAGTATACCCTTTAGCTACTAATCTAGTTTTATATTTTTCTATTATGTCATCACTATTTGTTTTTACTTTTATACCTATCTACATCCAATAAGTTTTTTATCCTTGGTTTATGTATAATATCCCAAGTTTGAGCTTTATCTAAAACCTTTGATTCTTCTTACGTAACATTTTCTCCTTCCACTATACCTTTGACTTGATTATAGAAGTTGAGTTCTTTTATTTGTAAAATAGAAGCAATAAGATTTTTTCTTTGTGGGGGTCTTGGAATTCTCGGAGGTAGTCCAATATTTTTTTGTTCTCTAGGTCTTCTAGCATAGTGTAAAGGAAAAGGTTCTATAATATTGTGAGATTCATTTTCTCTCATTTCCATATCCGTGTGTTCATCTTATTGCCTTGAATCGATGGTTTTTTCGTATCACTATCTTCTAAATTCGTAAAGTCATTTAGAAAGGTATATTTTTCCTTATCTTCAATGTTAGAGTTATAATAATAATTTTCTTTTAAAAATCTAACATCTCTTGACACATAAAGTTTATCTTCTTTGGGATTAATACACTTATAACCCTTTTTGTCAATGTCGTAACCTAAAAAGACATTTTCTATAACTCTAGAAGATAATTTATCATTTTTATCTGAATAGACAAAACATTTACAACAAAAAACTCTTAATCTTTCATAATATGGGACAAGTCTAAACAAATTTAAAATTGAGAAATGTAGCTTTCACCCATAAGAATTTTGGTATCTTACTGGCAATCAAGAGAGTTCTAGTGGTTTATGTAATGTGTCTATGTTTTCGTTCGGCTAAACCATTTTGTTGTGGAGTTTTTGTGTAAGATTTTTTTTGTGAAGTCTATGTGTTTTCAAATAGTTTTGAAATTCTTTTGACATATATTCTCTTTCGGAATCCGATCTCAAGATTTTAAGAGTTGTGTCAAATTGGTTTTTAATCATACTATGGAATGCCAAAAAAGTTTTAAACACTTTGGATTTATGTTTTAAGAGAAATAAAGTATATTTATAAAATCATCCATATAAGTTACATAGTTAGAAACAATACGAGTTGGTCCTCAAACATTAAAATGAACCAATTCAAAGGGTTTACATGCAATAAAATTTCTCTCACTGAAAGGCATATGGTGCAATTTTTCATGAATACATTCTTCACAAACAAAATCTTTGTCTTTATTACTTTTCAATAATATATGATTACATAACTTGTTTATATTAAAGTGACCCGATCTTTTGTGCCAAAGAGTTGTATTACACCACAATGTTCAAAATTTGGTATGATCAAATTGTCCATTTTGTATAGTCTACTTTCTCTATGGCCTTTTCCAATCACCTTCTTCGATAGGTGATCGTGCATCACACAATTTTGGATGGGAAAGTAACTATACAACCATTATCACAGATTTGATAAACGAAAAGTAAATTTAGATTGAGTTTTGGTACAAGGCTTATATTGGGTACTTTGAAACCTTGGCTTTCTAAATTTTCAATTTCATTTACTTGGAGTTTTGTAGCATTGGTCGTAAAAACATGCTTATTTGGCAAGTATTTTTCAAAAAACTCTTTCTATGTGTCATGTGAAAAGACGCACCTGAATTTAAAAACCCAAACATACCTTGAGAATGTGTGGAGAGTGTATTTCTGGATATGCTAGCTTTCTCTTTAAACATTTTTTTAATATAAGCCTTATGTTTGGAGGTAGCGCTCTTGTCTCCTTCTCTTTCAAGATGGCCATATTGTTGATTTTTCTTATCAAAAGGAGACAATAAGTCTTGATGTGCACATCTCCTTGCGATAGTGACCTAATATTCTTGTTGGGCCATGGAGTCATGGGCTTCATGTTTATCTTGCCTTGTACTTCAAAATTCTTCACATGTGGTGGTTTGTATGTCCTTAGGTTTGCTCCCGGTTTAGATATAGCAAGAATGGCCTCCTTGGAAGTATAAAGGTTTCTTAATCTAGTTTCTTCTATAACTAGATCGGCAAGAAAACTATCACCCTTAGGTCTTGGTTTCCTATGAATTAAAGTGGATCTATTATTTTCAACTTCTTCTCTTAGAACACTCATAAACAAAAAGAAGTATCGATTGTCAAGGTATTCTTGAAATTCATCTATTTTTTAAAGTTTTTTAAATTTGTCAAAACTTCGTAGTTCACTCCATAATTCTAAAAAATTATTGTGATAATCCCAAATGTTTAAGTTACCTTGCTTAAACATTATCATTTTTTTCATTAAGTTAATTTGGAAAACAAAGTTATCTTGAGAATGAATTTTCTTTAAGTATTCCCATGTTTTAAATGCATTTTCAAAAATATTAACTCTATTGCGAGGTTTTTCATCTACATTTTCACAAATAATCCAATTAATATTTGCATTCATTTTTTCTACATTTTCAAATTTTGTTTATAATTTTCTTCAGCGTTGATTATATCATCTTCATCAAGCCCATCACTTTTTAAAATTGGTTCTTGGATAGTGGCATGCACGTAATCTCAATAATCTTTTGACAAAAAATACTTTTTTATTGTTTTTGCCCAACTTTAATGGTTATTTGGGTGAAGCAAACAACGAAACACCTCATTTTTCTCATTCATTTCTCACAAAGATAAGTTTTTGAAGATTACCTTAACCTTGGAATAGCAAAAGTATGAACACAAAACTTGCTTCAAGTTGGACATGCTTCCCAATGCAGTCATGTACAATGATATTCGTCCGAAGAAGTTTTGATACCATGTAAGAATAGAGCTTTCGTCAAATCACAAATCAAGAATCACATCAATGTACCAAATACACGAAACACTTGTGTTTAAACTTTAAACTCACAAACCGAGTCAAAAGAAGATTCAACGAAACAAACCAAATATCAAAGAGCTTGAAAACTACTTATTTATTAAGGAATGAATGAGAGCAAGGGTACAACAACTTGGAGTGTATATGAGAGAGAGTGTCCCAACGGCTAGTTGGGAGCCCTAAGGCCCTGGCCTGGGCCCTATTGGCCCGGCCAGGTCAAGGTGGTCCACGGGCCCTAATGGCCCGTGCCTATTACATGTTTTAACAGTGTCTAGTAGCTTTCCGGGTGGCAAAAGGTGGATGTTGGTGTTGAAGAGTGGAGGGCATGCACATCTAAGATCATCGAGCATATCAAAAGTAGGTTCATTTGATCGTAGCTCCCAACAAGTGCAGTCTGTTCGTGAAGTGCTGCTCCTTCAACTATCGTTTTGTTGAGCCAGTGAACTTCAAATGTAGGTTGCTCCTAGTTGTAAATTGTAATAGGCTGAGATCTTGCTCGGGTTGTCAATTGATTGTAATGAGATAAGATATGAAGGATAGATGATATGTGCACTTATATAAATGTAGATGTGATTAGAGAGAGATATGGATGAGAGAATAGCACACAGATGTACATGAGATTAGGGAATGATGAATGTATATGCCAGACGGTTAGTGTGAGCCTGTGAAGCGGGTATGAATACATAATGAGTTGAAGAGGAGAGAAAAAGTATGATAGCACTTGATAATTTGGCATGAGAATGAATTATGGTTAGTTCAGGTAAAAGTGAGATGATGGGTTTGTATGAATAGATACAGTGTGTATGAAAGTGGGTGATAGATAATAGAGAAAGAAAGTGTATGTATTAGAGAGAAAAGTGGGATGAAAGAAATCTAGTAAAGTTGAAACGTGCCGCAACTAGCTCAATCTAAGGAAGAGACTACCTTAGCCTATTCCTAAAAAGATTCTAGAAGAGAAAAGCAAGAGCTTTATTCATCAAATCATGAGTCTTAAATTTGTGTCAGCATGGTTACTTATGGACATTCTCATGCAGTACGAGCCTTTTATCTTGATTCAGATGGTTGTCATTGTCATCAATCCATGTGAAGGCTTCTCCACAACAAGAGAGTGCCAAGTGTCCAGCTTTAGAGTCTTGTCTTGGAATCCACTTGATCTCTCCTTTGGATCTCTTAAGATCCTCTTAATTTCTATGATCTTTCCTAGAGCCTTCTTGTGGTGATATTTGTCCTTCACCATTAATTTACCACCTTCCTTAAACTTTCTTAATTTGGAAACTTCGTATTACCTCCTTAACTCCTCTCAAATGGCTTCATGAGTTCCTCCACACTTTGATCAAGTTTCCGTTGAGTGTCTGGAGCCTAGTACTTGGCTCAAGGGCTCTTCTTTGACACTCTAGCTTGGTCTTTGACCTACTTTGACCAAGTGATCCATGTAGGCTTACGGGTGGATATAACAATATTTATTTGGGCCACAGTAAATAGACATGAAACTATGCAACAGTGGTAACTTTACTTGAAACTTAAGTGGATGAAAGTAATTTTCAGATATGTGAGTGACAGTAATTCACAAGGAATTATAACAAGTGATAGTAAATTCTGAAGGATCTATTGTGGCAAAATATTCAATTCAAAAGTTCATGCACAGATAACCAGACCAAGTTACACAGTTGTGCTCTGATGTGGAACATACCTACTAATTGTGGTTCAGGTAGTAATATTTTGTATAGAGCGTGCTTCCCACAATTCCAAGTGTGGAGATTCTAAATCTTGAGAGTTCTATAATTTGCTTGTATTATGCTTTATGTTGACAGAATGTTGTGTTACTTATATGATCCCACATAAGGGCTTTGGGGGTTCTAAATTTCAATGAATCTGCATGCAGGCTCCTTGATCCAAGCTTGGATGGTTCTGCATCACTTTTTGTTGGTGGTTACATACTGCAGCTTATTTTGCATTTGCCTACACAAATGGAGCAACATTTGCGGAGTCTCGTTAGTGCTCTTGTTAAACGCATGGGATCTTCTCAAATACCAGGGTTGAAGAATTCAATTATTCTCGTGTTTGCAAGACTGGTGAGCAGTTTCCATATTTCCTGAGTCAGTGTTCATTCATGCAAATCGTGTGTTGCTTTCCTTAAGCATCAAATGTTTGTAGGCTGTTGTCAGTCGATATGGCAAAAGCCTTTCCGATATAATAGCTTTGAGAATGAGTGTATCTTTACTTGCTACCTTAAATAAACAACGGTGACAGCAAAGCCATTGTTGGAACCCAAATAATGTTTATTAAGGGTTATTGTCTTTGCAAGTGGACGCTTAGTGACGTGACTGATGAAACTTGTTTTTGTATTATTTTTTATATGGCAATCGGTTGAAGGTATGAATTTCAATCATTTTCTTCAGGAGTCATGGTTCCTTTTCTTTGTTTTTTGTACTGTCATCATTTAAAAGAAGTGTTTTTTTCTCTAAAAATGACTAGAAATTGGAACCTCCAATCTATCCGCACATGTTCTTCTGTGGGGCCATTCATATCTATATACTTGTCTTTTTGCAACTTGAGTTTATCAACTGCTTGCTGTGCAGGTCCATCTATGTGCACCACATGTAGACCAATTTGTCAATCTATTACGTTCAGTACCAATCCAAGGCTATGACAGTTCTCTTTCGTATGTCATGTCAGAATGGACTAAACAACAAGGTACTTGTGCTCTTTATATATTTTACTAGTTTAGTTACATGTGTTCATTAGCTATTGGCTTAGAGCATTTTCTTGGGATCTGTTTGCTATAATTATGAGACTAATTGTAGAGCACCCATTGTTTATACATTTTGTACTTGTGTCTTTTCTTAGTTGATTGGGGAAGCTTTAATATGTTACAACTTAAATTGGCCTCGGAGATCAATTTTCTTGTGTCTCTACCGATTGAGAGTTAAAAGTACTCCTTGAACATCAGTTCCTGGCTTTTGTGCTGAGAACCCCATGCAATCATTGGGTTTCAATCATAGTTCACCATTCTCATTTTCAGCAAGGTATTTTCGGGGTGATACTGCCAGAAAGTAGGCTTTTCTTGGGAAATTTCAGATGTTTTAAAAGAATAGATGTATAGAAAGAAATTGTAATAGCATACCATGGTATGCATCTGTTGAGATCATGAACTGACTTGTCTCTTACATCTGAGTGCACCAGAACCATAGCTCGACAATGATCTGATGTGAATAAGCATATTCATTTGGCAGATATTGGCATTCACAAAGTCAGGCAAATGCAGTTTGCCACTGCTGGATCTGCATTTTTATCTGTAGATAACAATCTTGGGCGAGCATCATCAGTGATGGCCTGAGTTTCTCCACCCTATGCTGAATTTAATGTCAGACTTGTGGCTTGCTTATTGATCCCATTTTACTCATGGTGATGCCGTGGAAGAAGAAAGTACTGATGTGCATTATAAATGTTGAGTTTGATTGTAAAGATAAGGTTACACAGTGAATGAAATTGTGTTAATAGTTCGTTTAAGACCGGAAATAGATGAGTTTATACGCTGGCCAAGAACTTTATGTGCTATTGCTGTGTGTGTTTCGTGCCTTATCAAGAGCATCTCTTTGACTAAAACCTTCTGAAGTGTTTGTGACACTGACAACCCTTTCACTAGCACATACAGCTATTCTAATACTAACTGACTAGTGGAAACTAAAACGTAGTGCCCGTGGCTGCCTAACCACAGATTGCCGATCAATGAAGGAAAAGAAAGATTCCACATTATTGGAGATTCTTTGGTTAAACGTAGTTCAGATTTTGAATTATATGTAACTTCTTGTTTCCATCAGTGAACAGATTTGAGGAATTTTTTTAATAGGAAGTATGTATATAATGTGAGCGCAGTTGAAGTTCAGGGTAGCTACCAGATCAAGGTTACAACTACAGCTTTAGCAATGTTGCTGTGCTCTCAACATGTTGAACTGGCAAAAATCTATGTTCAGGGTCACCTTATAAAGGTTGATGCACTTGTACTTTCAACTGAAGTGAGTTAAGTGACTGGGACAAACTGGTACCACCTTGCACTTACACGATCTCTCTCCAACGCAGTCTAACGCAGGGATAGTAACTCGGTCAAAAGCAAAGTCAGCTCCTGATCAATGGACAATGGTGCCACTTCCTGTCAAGGTATCTCAGATGAACATAGATTGAAATTGAGTTGCAGAAAATTTATTTATTACTTGGGTTTTTTTTTCACTTGTATCGTTTCATAAGTGAGCCTAACGAAATCCAGTATTCTGTAGCTCTCTGGAAAATCTCTTATTTGGGGATAATTTTATAAACAAGCTATGCAGCTTAGTACCTCCTTTCAATACCTTTATGCAGTTATTTCAGCTCACCAGATGTTTCTTTTGTATTTACAGATCCTTTATATCTTGGCAGATATGTTGGTCGAACTTCAAGAGCAAATCCTTGAAAAAGAAGATGAGGTTATTTTGATTCACATGAAAGCTTACTAGACTTTTATTTTATTGTGGAGGAATGCTTTTCCCTACTTTCATGGTTGCAGGAAAGCGAGTGGGAAGAAGTGCAGGATTCAAATGATATGGATCATCAAAATCTGGTACATTCAACTTCACCCAGTATCGTGTCTTCAATGGAACATCTTGATGCTATGGAAAAAGTCTTCTGTGAGGTAAACATGATTGAAATACATCAGTTTTTCTAACTTCATAACAAGTTTTAGGACTAACAAACATCCCCTTTTATGGTTATAGAGTCAAGAAGATGATTATGAAGATCTCCTTACAGAAGACGATCCACTTAACGAGGTTTTCGCTTGACCTGATTTGCTTCTTAGTTGTTCTTGGTTGTTTGGAGTCTGTCATGGGCAGATCTTTCTTGTGTATTACAGATAAGTCTTGCGAGCTACATTGTGGAATGCATCTCACAATTTTCAAGCAGCCATAGACAGACTTTTGACCTTCTTTTCCAGGTAAAAGATTCACTTATTGCTGCCTTCTAGGAAAAACGGCACTCTATTGTCGAACAGGGATATATTCTAATCTTGTTAAGGATTGGGGGCTGCTTTTGCTCATTGAGATCCTTACTGAAACTTTATACCGCACTAGAACACGGTGTTTGAATTGAATACGGCACATCTTCTAGAACATGATCAAAGAGGCGGCTCACCATTTCTTTACAATGAATGCACATTCTTTCTTTTTGGTTGTTTTCGATACTGAATTGTTTTCTTCACATGCAGAGTCTGACGGTGGCACAGAAAAGCATCATACAAACAACTATAACGCATTGACCAAATCAGTTTTCTCTAATCAAGAAAATTTTGTTTTACTAGTATATTGTGCTTTTTCACTTCAATTCTGTTTATTCATTTTTTCCCTCTAGTTTCGGTTGTATATCACTTATAGGAAACGCATCATTCTGAAAATAACCAAACAGGAAGTATTATTCGGTTTCGACCTGTGAATCTTCCTATGTACTAAACTGCAAGCATTTCGTTAAATATAGGTATGCCATTTTTAGTATCTGGGACCCGGAGAGTTACTCTTTTTCATGAATTTATTGTTCTTATATTGGTAACAAGTTGATACTTCTCTTTATGGCTGCTATATGCTTGCATACTTGTATTCTTTTATATCTTATCAATTTTTAGTGGAGCTAAAACTCATTCTTAAAAGATCCCTAGACTCTCTTCTTTTCTCTCTCTTCCCTTGATGTCATACAACCATTGCCGGCACTGCCAGCACCAGAAGCTTGTACATTTCTGTTGTCCCCACCATTGGCTGTTGCCCACCACCGCCACTATTTTAGTCTCTCTCTCCCCGACGGTGTAGAGCATGGCGAGAACAGCTGGAGCTGACCATTTTATAATAGCCGGTGACCAGAGAGAGGGAAACCTCTAGTCGTGCCAACCGGCTAGGGAAAAGATTGGTGGTGGTAAGGTAGGGAGATGGGAAAGTAGAGGGTTTTCTTTTGAGGATGGGATGTTCTTTACCTGTTTGACCTAATGAGATCTATGGCTAAAAGTTCTTAAAACACACACACACATATATATATATATATAGAGAGAGAGAGAGAGAGGGAGGGAGAGAATACTAAGCATTTTGAAGAATATCAAGATCAATGAAATCGGTGGTTGAAATCCAAATTTCAAAAGAAAAAAGTACTTTACTTTTTAATTTAAAGATTTCAATCATTGATCTTAAGATTGAATGGTGGAGATTTTTAAGAAGATTAGGGAATGGATTGATGTGTGAATGGATTCATTTCTTTTTTTATGCATGCTTCTTACATTCTTATCATGTTACAAATTTCAACCATTCACGCAAAGATATTAATTCAGAAAGCAAGTTTTGTTTCTTACCTTTTGTTTTCAATAATAATAAGTGATCTTTTCTGTCATGATTGGTTAGAATTTGTAAAGACAGGTGAATATCTCAGTCAAGTAGAAAGAGAGGAAGGTGTTTGACCAAAAGAGATAAATCAAAATTATCTTTTTAAGTGGAATTAATAAACTTCACAAGAATATTTTGAGGTTTTTGTATTTTTCAATTAAGTTTGTGTGGTTGAAAATTGTTTTGTGTTATTTTGTGGTTTGAGACGCATATCAATTTGGTCCCTGAATAGTAATGGCGTAGATGACGTGAAAGATGGATTCACGTATCAGTTGTGATGTGGTTGCCCAATCAATTTGGTTTATTAATATGAAATTATTATTAAATATTGATTCAAATTTTAATATATAATTAATAACTTTAAAGAATATTTAATATTAATTAATATTTAAATATACTAATGATTCATGTTTAAGTATTATTAAATATTAAATTAAATAATAAATATAAACTTATGAAACAAGTGATGTTGATGTGATAGATAACTAATGAAAGTTGACATGCATGTCAATTAATGTGTGATGTTGGATTAAAGCTAACAACGTTAAGCATTTGCATTAAAATGATAAATGTTAGAAATCATGGGATATCTTTGAGCAGTTTTTGTATCACATCAATTAAATTGAAAAATTAGAAAACCTCAAGATACTTTTATGAAGTTTCTCCAAATGTTTTTTTTTACATTTTGAGTGATTTATGGTACACGTGCACCTACAAACAACCATGTGGGTGCGCTTTGATACCATTTGTCATGGGTTAGCCTTTGAGTTGTGCAAAAATGATGCCTGATTTGGTTCTTGATGACCTTCGTCACCTACAGACAACCAGCAAACTTCATTTTTCCATTCAGCTTTTGCGTGTGCTGACAGCTTTGAAACACGCTTGCACACGTATGAACACCCACCCATTGTAGGGAAGAAATATTTCTATCCAGATTTGCATGTATTGGTTGGTACAAAGGGTGTAGACACAGACTACATGAAAGAACCACATAATTGGCCGTCAACTATGTCCGTCTTGTTAGCAGCGAGTCACTCGTTTCCTCTCTCCACGCTCTCCTCATGGGGCGTGAACCTACCCAAACATGGGGCAGGTGGCATATATATATATATATATATATATATATATATATATATATATATATATATATATATAAAAGAGAGTAAGAGCCAAAGCAATGCAGTGGCCTCCATAAAAAGTGCATGATTGTCAAGAGGCTTAGCGACAAAAGCCAACCTGAGAAATCCCATTTGTTTGAGAATATACCTAGTCGCCACGCCGATCATGAAACAAACTGCAAAATACATCGCATACTTATAGTCCCGTATGCCTCTGTCGTGCACCATAATATTACACTGCATATAAAGTGAGATACATGCACACATACATTTGAAATTTCTTTGCGTGCAAATAAAACTTCTAGTAATTTATTACTTTATTGATAATTGTAAATATAGACATATAAAAATACCATAGAGATACCAATAATAGGTGGTACAAGCTACAGCTCTTCTTATCTACCAATATAGTTAGAAGTTCATTTAAAGAGTCTTAAACTGATCAATACACATTCAGAAGTTTGATTGCTGTCAATACATATATATATATATATCATATAGTTTTAGAAGCATAAGTTTTAGCAGTGACAAATCTAACAAAAAGCTCAATTAAGGAGTTCTGTAACTGATTAATACGCATTTTAAAATTTGATGCCTTACATGGCCTCATAGGGTCATGAGCTTCTGGTAATAATGGTCAAGGACCAACGCACATGGAACTAATTATAAACGCATTGTGCCAGCATGCACCAATTAAACAGCTTCATGCACACACAAGGCATGTCGGAAAAGTCTCCACGAATATCACGTCCTTGCAACTTCTCTTTTTTTCCTAATGGAAAGCTGGTGGTGGACAGATCCTCTGACACCCGAGTAAGAAGCCCTGAACTGTGAAAGGTTCTTTTGAATCTGTACATAAAAAGCGACTTTTACCCGAGTAGTAGTGTCATTTTTCACATTTCCCCCTTTTCTAATACGAAACAACATAGAATCGATATGCCAACAGTTCTCTCTTAGTGGCAAGATTTCCACCCTTCCTGGGGCATACCCATATGCTATGAACCTCAACCCTGGGCCCTATGCAGGGATAGCCTTTATAAGGGCCTACTATCTTTCGAGCACACCCAACTCTTTGTCTAGCACTCAAACCTCAAGGTCCTCAGGAGCCCGGTACCCCTTGGGGCTATATCCAGTTATGAAGAGAAAGAGTTACCATTAGACATGGTCGGTTTGGAACTGGCACCAAAACTGAAGCAGGCCAAGAAACGGATGAAACTCCACCTGGTCATGGATCACCCGGTTCCACCTTTCATGAAACTGAAAGCAACAGTTCAAAACTACTATTCCAAAACTTTTAATTCTTTTCTTAATGCTTTCAAATTTTCTTACTGGTTCCAAGCGGTTCTAGACTCAAACGAGAACCACCTCAGAACCAGCAGTTCCAGACTGGTTTGGGTTATGATTCCAGGTTCAGGGGTAACAGGAACCAGCCGTCTGGTTACCATCAAGTATCCATTGTTGATTTAAGACAGGGACTTGGGGAGATGGTAAGATTTTCCAGTTTCTGATACATGATAAGGAATCAAGTGTGCATGTCAAATAGCTCAGTTTTCGTTCACTATTTATGGGCAATAATAATCAACTGGATCCAATTGATGACCAGTAACAGTTCTTATGGTTCTTTCAGGCTTCTACATATCATGGTTTCCCAGCACTTCAGTACAATTACACAATAAATCTCTGGGAGCGGCCTTCAGAAAGCAAAACAAAACGACTGAGAGAAGGGGTGAATTTGGCAAGATATGACCAAGGAACATATGTACACCCAAACGACACGGATGCAATTCTGGAACTACTCTTCTCGCGAAGTAGGAACGGTCCCAGCTGAAGGGCTATCTGCAAAATATTCCTGACGCTTCATATTGACGCCATACTGTGAAAGGGAGCAATGATCAATGGACTTTTAGTAACAGCAAGAAAAAAAGTAGTAAATCTAACAGATCATTCAAATGGAAAACCAAAAAAGAGGAGCCATCAAGAAATCAACAAAACCTAGATTTAAAGCTAACATAAATCTTGAAAAGGGATACATGGATTATCACCTGTACTAAGTTCCAACAGAAGATTCGAGTTTAACAGCAGAATGATACCAAGAAAAATAAAAGCATATTTGTCTTTGTTAATTGTCAACTGCATGATGAAATTCACTAAGATGTCACTTTTTCTGTTAGATCGACAAAACTGGTTGGTCTTAAAGCAGTTATATTTATTTTGTTGCCAAAGTTAACCAATTAACTTGCCTGAAGGGAGTTAAGCATATCGAAAGTTCTCAGCTGCTAAACGGGTGACCAGGATTCAATCCCCATGGGAAATAGCCTGCACGATTAGACACCCAGCATATGCCCTAAGGGTCCTCGCCTCAAAGTATTTCACAGGGTTGTTCCAACCCTCCAAAGAAGGTTTATCTGAATTATCAAGCAAAAAGAAAATTTGCAACAAACCTATGCATACAAAGACAAGCATGCTACATGAGCTATTGTAGAGCTCCGATTAATGACTCAAAACAGACCATGGAGCACTGCAGAAACGTAAGAGGTATGTTTGGAATTAAACTGGCACTAGGAGGAGGCTTATAATACAACGAAGTCATCAGTCATGACTGACCTTTGATTGGCTAACTGAAATACCTCTCAATGTGATTTTGCTACTTTGGACCCCTCCTGTTATTTCCTCCTAAGTTTGTTAACTTTTACATCCTTCTCTACCTGATCAAGATACATACAACAACAACTAAGCCTTTTCCCATACTAGATGGGGTCAGCTACATAGATTCTTTGTTTCCACACAGCCCTATCATATGTCATGCTAGCAGTTAACTCAACATAAACTAGATCATTCTTTATTGTCTCTTTTCAACACTTTTGTAGTCGTCCTCTTCCTCTTTTAATATTTTCACAATCTAGTTTTTCATATCTTCTTATGGGAGTGTTCATGGGTCATCTTTCTACATGTCCAAACCATCTTAAACGATGTTCTCTCATTTTGTCTTCTAATGGTGCTACACCCAATTTGTTTCTAATAACCTCATTATGTTTTTCTTCGTGTGAGCACTCATCCATCTCAACATCTTCATTTATGCTAGAGACATCTTTTGTAAATGTTATGATTAATTGCCCTACACTCATAACTATAAAACATAACAAGTCTAATTGTTGCTCTATAATGTTTACTTTTCAACTTTAATGGTATCTTTTTATCACATAGAATATCTGATGTCCCTCTCAATTTTAATCAACCGACAATAATTCAATGTGTAATATCTCCATCAATTTTTCCATCACTTTGAAAAATTAACTCAAGGTATTTAAAAATTTCTTTGTGAGGGATGCAATGTGTACCAATCTTAATTTCTATGTCATTTGAAGTACCCAAATGATCAAACTTAAATTCCATATATTTTGTCTATGTTCTACTAAGTCGGAAGACTTTACTTTCTAATGTTTCTCTCTATAGTCTCAATTTCCTATTGACTTTTTTCTTAGACTCATCAACTAACACAATGACATCTCCAAATAACATACACCAAGGGTACATCTTGAATATGTTTTGTTAACTCATCAATGACAACCATAAATAAACATGGACTTAAAGTTGATCCTTGATGTAACCCAATATTAACTTCAAAGAAGTTTGTCATTCCTTCATGAGTCCTCACACATGTTTTTGCACCATCATACATGTCTCTTATAAGGTCAATGTATGTCAATTTTGTGCAGACACCATGCTTGTCATTGCTTTCATGTCTCAAATTATCCCATATTTCCATGATTGATTCATGCATGTCATGACCAGGACTAACCGCTGGTTCCAGTTTTGGTTCTGGTCTGAAACAGCGGTTCCGGTTTAAGCCCTATACCGTCCAAAACAGAAAAAAATATTAAAACTTTTGATAAAAAATATTAAAAATTATGAAACCAGCGGTTCCTATTTCGCAGAAGCTAGAATAGGGACCAAACCGGGTCCTCCTCCGTTCTGGATCCAGTTCAGGTGGTTTCAGTTCTTATAAAAATGTTCCATAAGACTTCTTAGTAGGTCAATCCTATAATTTCATAGTACGACTCAATAGCTTGATACCTTGATAATTCACACAATTATGAATGCCTTCCTTGTTCTTATATATATGGGGATAAATGTACTCGCTCTCCATTTATTGGACATTTATTGGATTTTCCATATTTCATTAAATAGTCTTGTGAGCTAAGTGAGCCCCATCTCTCTTAGGATTTTTCATACTTCTATAGGAATATTATAAGCTTATACTTATATCTATATTTTTATTAAAAAGCTTATAAAAATATTTTTTCATCTATTTTTTATATCACTAGAATCTTCTCATCCTCATCTTTGATACATCTAATAATAGTAAGATCCTTAGTTTTCTTATCTCTAGCCTTAGCTATTTTAAAAATATCTCTTTCACCTTTTTTTGAGTTAACTTTTTATATAAATCCTCCCAAATTTTGATTTACTTCACTAATGACCTTTTTCGCTTCTTTTCGTGCTTTCTTATAAGCCTCTCAAATTTCATTAGTCTTCTTGGCATAATGTAATTTATAACATGTTCTTTGCCTTGATTTTATCTTGCACTACTTCACTCCACCACCAAGCTTCTTTTTGTGCTAGTATAGCACCTTTAGTTTTGCCTTACACATCTTTTGCTATTTCTCTAATATATATAACCATATTATTCTACATATCATAAGGTGTACCTACATAACTCCAAGTTTCTCCTTAAAGAGCTTTTTGCTTAAATACATCTTCTTTCTCACTCCGCCCATGTAAGGGATCACCTTTGTATGGCCAGTCCCAAGCCCGGATAAAGGAGGGTTATGTTAGGCTTTCGACGGGCAATGTAAAACTTTGTCGAACTTATTTACCATGGACTCTACAAATTATGATAGGGCTCTGTGGAAACAAAGAATTCATGTAGCCAACCCCATCTAGTATGGGAAAGGCTTAGTTGTTGTTGTATATCTTCTTTCTCACATTTGAGGTTCTATCATTTAGTCCGAATAACTCTATGCAATGTATTCTTCTTTATCCACTTTCTTACTTTCAAATCCATTACTAAAAGTTGATGTTGAGTACTTAAGCTTTCTCCTAGAATTACCTTATAATCTTTACAACACAATCTACCATTTTTCCTACAAACAAAATAAACAATTTATGTTTATGACAAGTCACTCTTATAAGTAACTAAATGTTCATCTCATTTTTTGAAAATTGTATTAGCTATAAAAAATTAAATGCCATAGCAAATGTTAAAATCTCCGAATATCCTCATTTATGTATCCATAATCATAGTTTTCATGAATACCTTGATATCCTGATGCATCTTTACCAACATGTTCATTTATGTCTACTCCCAAACAAATCATCTCTTTTTGCGGAATTCTTTGAAATACTTTACCCAACTCCTCTTAAAAAGCCTTTTTTATACTATCTTTTATCATACTTAGGTTGCATAAGCACAAACTATATTCAAAGCTTCTACACCTAACACTAGTTTCATTTCACCATCATAATTCGGTCACCATATCATTGTATCTCTACTACACTATCCACCATATCATTGTATCTCTACTACACTATCCTTTAAATCTTTATTTATAATAATATCAAATCCATTTCGAGCCTTTTTCTTTCCTAAGTACCATAATTTAAAACATGTATTCTCAATGTCCTTTGCTTTTTCTCCAACCCACTTTATCTCTTTTAAACATAGAATGTGAATCTTTATCCGAATCATAGTATCCATCACCTCCATTAACTTACCGATTAATGTTATGATATTCCAAGTACCAATACAAATCTTATTATCTAGGATTAACTTCCTTATCCCACATTCGTCCATGCTGAAAATGCGAAGACCCTCGTTGTAACTAGTTTACTATATTCAGGCAATGTAGCGGGACTAACTTTTTTACCCACACCCGTCCATGATGTGGGAACATTTTCTTCACTTAATTCACTACATCGGAGCGAAGATGTAGAGACTCTTGCTAACTTTTCATTGCATTCAGGCTCTATAGTGCATCATTAAGAGGTAATGCCCCAACGCAATGTGTTAAAATGTAATAGGATTGGGACAACACAGCCCATAAGTTTGTGTTTGATATCAAGTCCTAACGTACCCAGGCCACCCGAGTCAGGGCCCAACGGCTGGTAAAATAGTCGTTGGGACTTCAGCAACCACTGACTTTCATTCTTCTCTCTATAAATATTTCTCATGTATTAAATAACTTTATGCCCTTTGTGGTTGCTTTGTATATAGATTTGTTCGTTCAATAAAATGGATTCAGGAAACTTACATGTTTCTAACATGATATCAGAACTTGTTAGTCACTATGAGTTGTGCTTCAAACCCACTAGTGGTGTCTGCCTTAGCCACGGAGGCAAGGCGTTCGGCGATCCAAGTGATGGTGTTGGGGTGTCGGCCAACATCGACGATGGGCAATGGATAGGTAGTAATTGGAGTTGAGGCTATGGCGGGCGATGACTTGCTGGGTGGTTGGAGCGATGGATGGAAGGCGGTTGAATGGGGTTGTGATGGGGGTCTATGTTCACTGAATTTCACTTGTTTGATGTGTATGACAGTCACGCTTGCTCTCATGTAGCATTATCGTGCAAGGATCAGTAGTTCAGAGTTTTATGCAGATGGATGACGAAGCCTCTGGCGAGTCTATGAACATTATGTTGTGCCGCTGCGAGATTGTAACTTTGCATCATGATGTCATCGACTCCATAACGATGGTTGCAATGGTGATTGCCGAAGAGATCGTTGTCACCAAATGTGACGATTCATATGCTGTGTTGTGTCGAAACGACACCGCAATTCCTCTTTCTTCGAACCACAAGCCGAATTTGCCGGATGAGCTTGTCTGGATCCAAGCCGCTAGTGGGTGAGTCATTTTTTGGGATTCTCGCACGTTCTCGGTGTCCTCGCCATGTCCCGTGCTATTGGGGATATTTACTTGAAACCGTTCGTGACATATATGCTGGAGGTAATGGTGACAAAGCAGAAGTTGGGCAACGAGGTAAGGGGAGGCGGATTTGGTGATGGTGGTGGTGGTGGCTAAGATGGAGGTCCAAGGCGGTGATTAATGATGACAAAGGGGCCCCGATAGAGGGAGAGGGAGCTAGGGCAGCAAAAGAGGGTTTTGATTCAAAGCTTATAGGCAATGACGGGATGGTCAGGCCGTGATGGTTCCAGCGAAATCTGAGAAGATGGCAGCGATCTTGGTGGTGGCTCAGTTTGGATGGCAACTAGAATGGAGTTGGGCGATTGGCATAGGCTTTGGGAATGGTTGTGATCATGGACGGAGGAAGTGAGCGGTGGGCAATAGATGATCAATCAGGTGAAGGTGATAATAGTGAGGTCATGCTTGGATTGGCTAATTGTTGGGGTGATAGTTGTGAGAGTCATCATGATGCACTTCATACACGCACGAAAAAAGGGGAGAACAAAAGAGAGGGAAAGAAGAAGAGAAGGGGCTAGCCACATTGAGGACGGTGGCGATGGTGGTCGTTTAGGATTGTGGCGATGGACGACTCTCTACTAAAGAGAGAGGCATGAGGAAAGAGGGGGCTTTGGTCCTCTGCATTTGGCAGAGACAACGGGGCATTTATATACAGTCAGGTCATGGATCCAAGTTTGGATACAAACCTATTATGTGCCCATTCTATGTTCAATATGAGATCTTTGTTGGTCTTGGATCCAGACTCGGGCCTATATTTGGATCTGATTTGATCTTGCTTGGCATTCAAATTTGAGTCCATCCAAGTGTGCCCTTTCCAACTTGTTTATTTTTAATATTTTTTGGATTAATTTTTGGTGTTTTATTTGCAAGAAAATTTATTTGTTGTTTGTTTGACAATAAGTTGCATCTCTTTGAATGTTTAAGATTTTCGTATTGAGGCTATATGTTACTTTTGTTGGCCTTTTGTTGAAGATTTTTGTGATTAAAGTGCTTCATGTTGTTGGCTATTGGTTGGAGATCAGTCAATATTTGGAGATGAACTTATTGATATTTGATAATGTGATCTTTATAACTTTGAAGTTGCATTTTCATATGATTAAAATCTCCGCGTTGTAGCTATATGTCACGTTTGTTGGCCTTTTGTTGAAGACCTTTGTGATTAAGGTGTTTCATGTTGTTGGCTATTGGTTGGAGACGAGTCAATATTAAAAATGCACTTATTGTTATCTTGATAACCTTGTGTTTAATACAAGTATTTGAAAATAATGCATAAAATAATGTTTGCCTTGAGTATTGAGTCTATTGACTATTCATTTTCTATATTTTAAGTATTTTGTAAATGATAAAAATTGTATTCAAAGAATTCTTGTTTTCTAAGAGAAGTATTTTATATTAAAAATATTCTTATAAGTTGATTATACATCTTTAAAACTTTTTGATCATCTTGGTGGATTATCTTATTCTTCGTATCATAGAATCACGTTTGAGATTATGAGTTATTTAAGAGTCTCAATATTTGTTTGATTTGGATGGTTTGAGCTTACCTTTAAAACTTATTTGATTTGGATGATTTAAGTTTAGTCTTAAAGCTTGTTTGGGTTTAAGTTTGTCTTTAAAACTAGGGTTTGAGCTTAGACATAAAGCTTGTTTGGTATACCAAGACCTTTTCATAATATCACAAGTTTATGGTAATTTATGAACTTATTTGTTATATTTGACGATTCTACTTAGATGATCAATATTTTCTAATGAAGAACTTCTTTGAAAAACTTAGGTTAAGTTATTATTATTCTAGTAATGGAATCTTAATATTTTCATTGAAGTTTTATTTCTATTGCAACTTTGCAAGTATTAAAATAAAGATATGGAAGTATTATTGCGGAAATGGTGAACTTTACATGAACAAGTGAAGCTATGAATCGCACATAGTTCTACAAAGATAACACTCTCAGATTCATGTTTTTTTTTTGTTAGACAAACTTTCGGTATACATACCGTAAGTTTGAAGAGGTGTTAAAATGTAATAGGGTTGGGCCAACCAATGTTGTTCGATGCGTATCGTATCATGTATCATTTTGGTCCATGATACGAGCGTATTGTATTTTAATATTAAAAAATTAATTAAAAAATAAAAAAATAGAAAAACATGATAATTGCAAAGAATTCATATAGTGCAAAGTTTAGTAGATATTGATCATTCACCATTGAACAATTAAAAAAATTACATATCTTTAAGCAAAAAATGAAATATATTTACATTTACATATTGTAATCAGGATCGTCAACTAAATAATCTTCATCTTCTCCTTACTGAAGATTCTCACCACCTTCTGCTTCAAAATCAAAATCTTCATCTCCTTGATGTTGTTGCGCTCCTTCCAAATTAATCCATGCAATGTCTTCTTCAATTACGAGTGCATTTTTTTCATTATCTTCCATAATTCACTCCTCTAATATATCAAAATTAACAAACTGTTATCTTTGTACATGTAGTTGGCACATTTGCTCATTTTCATATGTGAGCAAAACGATGAGCTCCATTTCTTTGATTATTGAGTTTATCACACCTCAGTGATGTGATATTGTTACTTATGATATCCTCTTTTTCTCTTACTGAAGACTAGCTTTTTAACTAATGCTTGAAGTGGTTTGAAAGAGAAGGACGATCGATGGATGTTGTGGGTTAAAGTCATATGATTACTTCTGATCTCACTTCACCGGTTGAGTTGGGCCTCACACACGCTGATCATGTTCAACTCAATGGAAGTCGTGTAAGGTGAACCCTAAAATAGTGACGTCATGAAATACCCACTCAATGAACTAAGGCAACCAAATTGTTCTTCATTGTTTGTAATTTCATGAAATTAGAAACTGGTAGCAGAAATATACCTAAAAGTTGGCAACAGAAAGAAAAATGATTTTGTCACAATTGTTATTTGTTTATAAAACTCTGCCCATGTAAGAGATCACCCTTGCATTACCGGTCCCAAGCCCGAATAAAGGAGGAGGGTTGTGTTAGGCTTCCGACAGCTAACATGGATTACAAAAATTATGAGCATTGCCTTGGGACGTCCCCGCCTAGCGACGTGCTGCAGAGCCCGAATGCAATAATAAGTAATCAAAGGGCCACTACATTTTCACCCGAATGTAGTGAATCAATTGCAGAGAGGGTTCCCACATCATGGACGGGTGTGGGTAAAGAAGTTAGTCCCGCTACATTGTCGCCCGAATGTAGTGAATAATTTGCAGAGAGGGTCTCCGCATTTTTATTATGGACGGATGCGGGGGGTAAGGAAGGTAGTCCTAGATAATAAGATTCATATTGGTTCTTGGAATATCGGAACATTATCCGATAAGCTAATGGAGGTGGTAGATATTATGACTCGGAGAAAGATTCATATTCTATGTTTACAAGAGATAAAATGGGTTGGAGAAAAAGCAAAGGAGATAGAGGATACAGGTTTTAAATTATGGTACTCTGGTAAAAAAAAGGCTCGAAACGGAGTTAGTATTATCATAAATAAAGATTTAAAGGATAGTGTAGTAGACATACAACGATATGGTGACCAAATCATGACGTTGGAATTAGTGTTAGGAGCAGAGGTTTTGAATATAGTTTATGCTTACGCACCTCAAGTAGGACTAGAAGATAGTATAAAGACAACTTTTTGGGAAGAGTTAGATAAGGTGATTCAAAAGATTCCACAAAGGAAGATGATTTGTTTAGGTGGAGACTTAAATGGACATGTCGGTAAAGAGGCATTAGGATATCAAGGTATTCATGGAAACTTTGGTTTTGGGGATATAAATGAGGAAGGTAGGGAGATTTTAAATTTTGTTATGGCAATTGATCTCTTTATAGTCAATACAATCTTAAATAAATGAGATGAACATTTTTATTACTTATAAGAGTGGCATATCACAAACACAAATTGATTACTTTATTTGTAGAAAAAAGATAGAGCGTGTTGTAAAGATTGCAAGGTAATTCCAGGAGAAAGCTTAACCACCCAACATCGACTTTTAGTTATGGATTTACAAAAAAAAATGGACAAAGAAGAAAAGAGTGCACTCTTCTTTGGAATTATTTTGGAACCTCAAAAGCGAGAAAGAAGATATATTTAACCAGAAAGTCCTTCAAGGAGATGTTTGGAATTACGTTGGTACACCCTATGATATGTGGAACAATATGGCTATACATATTAGGAAAGTTGCGAAAGATGTGTTAGGTGTATCTAAGGGAGGTGTACCGGCACAAAAAGAAGCTTGGTGGTAGAGTGAAGTAGTGCAAAATAAAATCAAGGCAAAGAAGGCATGTTACAAATTACATTATGCTAAGAAAATTAGTCTAACTTTAGAGGCTTATAAGAAAGCAAAGAAAGAAGCGAAAAAGGCCGTGAGTGAAGCAAAAGCTAAAATTTGGGAGGATTTATGTAAAAAACTCAACTCAAAAGAGGGTGAAAGAGATATTTTTAGGATAGCTAGGGCTAGAGATAAGAAAACTAAAGATCTTAATTATGTTAGATGCATAAAATAAAGGATGAGGATGAAAAAATTCTAGTGGCAAATGATGATAAAAAAAATAGATGAAAAAACTATTTTTATAATCTTTTTAATGAAAATAAAGATGTTAGTATTAGCTTAAGAGAGTTAGCCAAATCAGAAAAGTATATAAACCATAATTTCTACCGACGTATTCAAAAGAATGAAGTCAAAGAGGCTCTTAAACATATGAAGGGTGGTAAATCGGTAGGACCAAATAATATTCCTATAGAAGTTTGGAAAATACTAGGAGAAATAGGAATCACTTGGCTCACAAGACTATTTAATGAAATATGGAAAAACCAAAAGATGCCCGAGGAATGGAGAGCAAGTACACTTATTACCCATATATAAGAACAAGGGAGACATTCAAAATTGTGTGAATTATTGAGGTATCAAGTTAATGAGTCATACTATGAAATTGTGTGAAAGAATTATCGAACGTAGGTTAAGACAAGTACAACAAAGAACCAATTTGGATTCATGCTAGGTAGATCTACTGCTGAAGCGATTCACCTTTTGAGACGTCTTATGGAACATTTTAGAGCAAAAAAGAAATACCTTCACATGATATTTATTGATCTAGAAAAAACTTATGATAGAGTACCGAGAGAGGTTCTTTGGAGAACTTTGGAAAAAAGAGGTATCCCATTGACATACATTAACCTTATAAGAGACATGTATGATAGTGCAAAAACATGTGTGAAGGCTCATGAAGGAATGACAGACTTCTTTGAAGTTAATATTGGGTTACATCAAGGATCAACTTTAAGTCCATACTTATTTATAATGGTGATTGATGAGTTAACAAAACATATTCAAGATGAAGTACCTTGGTGTATGTTATTTGCAGATGACATTGTATTAGTGGGGGAGTCTAAGGAAAAAGTTAATAGAAAATTGGAACTATGGAGAGAAACATTAGAAAGCAAAGGCCTCCGGCTTAGTAGAACAAAGACAGAATATATGGAATGTAAGTTTGATCATTTGGTTACCTCAGAGGACATAGAAATTAAAATTGGCACACATTGCATCCTCAAAAGGAAAGTTTTAAATACCTAGAGTCAATTTTTCAGAGTGATGGAAGAATTGATGGAGATGTTACACATAGAATTAATGCTGGTTGGTTAAAATGGAGAGGAGCATCAGGTATTCTTTGTGATAAGAAGATATCATTAAAGTTAAAAGGTAAATATTATAGAGCAGCAATTAGGCCTGCCATGTTTTATGGTTTTGAGTGTTGGGCAGTTAATCATCAACATGTACAAAAGATGCCTGTGACAGAAATAAAGATGTTGAGATGGATGAGTGGTCATACAAGAAAAGACCGTATACATAATGAGGTTATTAGAAACAAATTAGGAGTGGCACCAATAGAGGATAAAATGAGAGAATATCGTTTAAGATGGTTTGGACATATAGAAAGAATATCAAAAGAAGAACCTTTAAGAAGGTATGAAAAACTAAATGTGGAAAGTATTAAAAGAGGTAGAGAACGACCACAAAAGTGTTGGAAAGAAACAATAAAGAATGATCTAGCTTATTGTGAGTTAACTGCTAACATGGCACACGATAGGGATATGTGGAAACAAAGAATCCATGTAGTCGACCCCATCTAGTATGGGAAAAGACTTAGTTGTTGTTGTTGTTATTTGTTTATAAATGATTCTTATTCAATAAAATTCTTATAAACTAACTCGAATTTACATGTTACATGTATGCAGCTTGCAATCCCAAACGAGCATACCAGAGGATACCTTAAGGGAAAGTGAAGAGAGGCGAACATAGGTTAGAAACCTACAAAAAAGAAAAATTGCCCATATCATTCGATACGGATAACACTAGGGCCAACAGGGTCCATATGTTTGTGCTTGGAATCAGGTTCAACATACCCAAGCCACCCAGGCACCAGGGGCCCAACGGATAGTAAAATAGCCGTTGGAACTTCAACAACCAGCAACACAATTGCTGGCTTTTATTCTTCTCTCTATAAATATTTCTCATGTATTCAAATAACTTCAAACCCTTTATCACTACTTTGTATATAGATTTGTTCGTTCAATAAAATGGATTCAGGAAACTTACCAGTTTCTAACAACACTGCTCATAATTTATAGAACCTATAGTAGATAAGTTCGAAAAAGTTTTATGCTGGCTATTGGAAGCCTAACACAATCCTCCTCCTTTATCGAGGCTTGGGATCTATTACATGGGTGGAGTTCTGATCAAGATACATATGCACTTTTTTCCAAGAAACCGGTTCACACCATTTCATCATATGAATCTAAAACTCGTTAGTCGTCCAAATCATGCACTTGTGTTCAAAACAAGCATTCAAATTCTGATCTTATCTGTCCAAAGGAGACTGGCCCTGAGTCACAAAGTATGTCCATTTGGTTCAAACATTCTATCATTATAAGAACACAAATATTTAGTTCCGTAGAAAAAAGTTGGAGCCCAAATTTTGTTACCTCACTTAATGCCTTAGAAAGATCTTCCATGGTTAATATGAGCCGTTTATCCTGAAAAGGAGCTCTTACAGTCAGTAGAGATTGGATTGCCTTGTGGAAAAGCAGCAGTTAAGTACAAAACAGACAGAAAGAATTGTAGACGTATCTACCTTCTGCTGCTTCTCTTTCTTATCCTTAACTACTGCCGATTGTCGTGCCTTACACAGTCTAGTTCCAGGGTATATGAATGAACAAATTCAGAAAGTATTTGAGGCGATAAACCACAAAGAAAGAACACACCAAGGAAGAAATGAAAAGCCTTGCATCGTTAAAAATATTTCAGTGTACAAAAAATAATAACCCAGTACTTGCAGCATATAGATTGTAATACAGGATAATGAAATATGGCTCGCCAATTGAAGTGACTATGCAGCAGAATCACATTCCGTTCCAGAATGGGAGCTAGAATCAAAAAGTGTAACTGGGCCATCGAACCAGATACAAAGGAGCACCTCTCAGTTCTTGTCAGGTGATTTGTCCATTAAAGCACCATTTGTTTGAAGATCCATAAAGGTTTATATGCCTGACAATCACATCCATGGTTCATTGAAGTTCTGATATTAAAATTGGCTACGGTACAGGGGGCAAACCCTTTGAGACAGACCAAACATTACTCATATAATGTGTTATGTGCATATCCATGCATGTGTCTGTTGTACACATAGACGTCCATTCTGGCTAAGAATTACTCCTTTTTAGCTGCTTTAGTTGTCAGCACTATGAAATAGGAAGTTTCTGGAAGAGCCAACAGATGATATGCAAAAAGGAAAGCAAGACGTCAAAGAGGATAAGAACAACATACTGAAGGGAATCACTTGCTATCTCTGCAATGAATTTCTGTGTAGCTACAGCCACGAGCCTGGTTCTGTGACAACAAAAGACATGGGTCAACAGTTTAACTTATAAAGGCAGCAAGAGACCAAGAATGAATGAAATTCAACCTTATTGCCACATGCTTTCAGAACACTAGGATATCTTAGTAGAACTAGAACATGAAATATATAAGGATTGATAACAAGACACCAATCACAAACTTAAACAATAATTAAAGATTATGCATCAGAACTTCTTTGGGATTTAGCCAACTAAAGGTAGCAAGTTCGACTTGTAACAAGATATTAGGTGAACAAAAGGAAGAAGAATAACCAAGACTGCCAAAGCACTGCAGCAAATCACCTGACTATTTTAATAAGGATACCTTCAAATTTCTGCAGTTGGTCAACTCATCTGAGCTGATATAAATTTGTTTCTAATTTGTTAGCTATAGTTTGCCATATTGTTAATTAAGCTCCCCACCACATTTTCAGAACTTTGCTGGGTGCTAATTAATCCATTGAACCAACACAAGTATGGGTATGGTCAGATGTGAAATTATACTGTAATCTTGTTATTGAAACAGAGAAGAGAAAAAGTTGTTTCTTTAGCTATACAAGTAAAATAACACGACGATATTATGGCATCTCATATCCTCGAGTTTATTTTTTAACAGGATCCTCATGATGCTGGCAGAATTTTCTATAAGATTTGGAGACAGAATTCACCTGTCTGCTACAGGCATAAATTTGAACTCCTGATGCAGTAAGTTCCCAGATTTCCCTAAACTGACGAGCTATTCAAAGTTCCATAAGCAGAACCTAAGAGGGATCCAGGAAGACCCTATTGTGAGACCCCAGTTATTCCACCATAATGCTAATTGTTTTGAACCAATCCAAGCATACCAATTGATTCAGGGTGGTTGATTTGATAGATAATGCCAATCACATAATAATTTACTTGAGCTGATAGATAATTTCCAGCCTTCCTTTTTTCCTGCATTGTTAGAAAACTAGCAAACTCCGCCCATGTAAGGGATCACCCTTGCATGGCCGGTCCCAAGCCTGGATAAAGGAGGAGGGTTGTGTTAGGCTTTCGACAGCCAGCATAAAACTTTGTCGAACTTATTTATCATGGATTCTACAAATTATGATAGGGATATGTGGAAACAAAGAATCCATGTATCCAACCCCATCTAGCATGGGAAAAGGCTTAGTTGTTATTGTTGTTGTTAGAAAATCAGCAAAAGGGAAGGATCTTGATGATGTAAAAGCTGATATCCACTACCCTAAGTATGCCCGTTCATTCACATGATTGAACTTGACTCAAACCCCAGAAGGAGAAAGGACTTTCCAATAGGGATTCACTAGATCTCTGCCGCACAAAAATCAACCACTGCGTGTCAACACAGCCATCTATTAGAATACTTAACGCCTCATAAATCCATCATTTGAAGAAAAACCTTATGAGGTTGGAGAGGTCAAGAAACAAATCATGCAATTATCTTCAAACATCATGATGCCTCCCATGACAAATCGTGAATCAAATCCCAGCTGACCCAAGATAACATCCTAGTATCACAGCTTGACTATCATATTTTAACATGAAAGGAATTGCTTTATACGAAACAACTGAATTGACAAAGTTAGCAATAAGGCATAAAGTTCATAGCATTGAGTTCAAACCACCGGGTTATGGAAGCTCCATGAACTACCCACCTCATGGTTACTCGTGAGCAATCAACAGAAACTTGCCATTAACTACATGCGCACAATTAACCTTAGAAGGATAGAAACAAACATAAATAAGGCATTTTCATGTGCCTATTGCCCCAGAGACATGCTTCCTTACTCTCTCTTGCTGGGCATCAGAAAAATGAAATGTGACCAATGTTATAAATATCATATCATATGCTACGATATGATACGAGTATATCGATACTTGAACCGATACAATTCAGGTACATGTATCGTAATAGACATGTATCACACCCTATCACAACGTATCGTACGATATATTGCGATATGGGTATTATATCGTACGATACATCATGTATCGCATGATATGGGGTATTACATGATGATATTATCGCATGTATGAAAACAACTTTGATGTATCATAGGTCTTTTGTTTCTTCACTGCCTCCAGAAAGATAACTCATTCACGTACCCTAGTAAAATTCATATGCCAGAGAAAAAACTTGACTCACCAAGAATCTATTATTTCTATCCCAAAATCATGATATTGACCACTACCTCATAACAATTTAAGTACAAAGATAGTGGTGCCAAACAAAATCCTTTTCTGTGCAAGTTTTGATCGCTTTACTCTCACTAACACCAAATTTAATCATGTAAGCATCTACAGGTACTAAACCAACACAATCATAAAGAGAAAGAATCCAAGAAAAGAGCATTATTTTGTATTTGTTCTCCTTATCAATATAATCAAGACCAATCTTTATGGGAAATAAATAGGAGGAGATTTCGAACAAAACTAACATCCTGATGTCGGGACATTGAAATCCACTCTTGGCGATGCAATGTTCCACTAACTCGTCCGGTATCTGCAGATCTCAGATAAAATGCAAAAAGTGTCAGAATAAATGAATGAACGAACGAACGAATGAGAGAGAGGGAGGGAGAGAGAGAGAAATTACAGTGGGGTTGTAGTCGATCAGAGAGTTGAGGAAATTGGCAAGTTGTGCATCATCGTCCTGTCTTGAATCGCCCGAAGGATTCATGGCGTCTGCACAAAAAACTAGCAATTGAAGGTACACGAGACACCGGCTGAAAGAGAGGCCGAGGGCAAGGGTCAAATAATAAGGGCAGAGGATTCGTTAATTGTCAAGCCGTTACGAACATAAACATTTGGGCTTTCCTTTTGGAAGCTGAAATTCGGTCAAACAGACACATTTTAGAAAGCCATCGCAATTTTCCAACGTCACAACTGCATACCTAGAGTCATGTCAATAAACCAACTCCTTGATATACAAAAGGCACAAGAGAACCAAAATAAACAGACCACGAAAAACGACGAACTCCGTCTCTTCCACAAGTTATTAAATTCTAAACCACGAAAATCCATTAATCGTCTACAATACACATGAAGAAAGGGGGTACCTGACCCACGGTGATGAGGAAGCAAGTTACCGTCCTCAGGCAGGGGAGCGAGGGTTAATGCAAACACTTCTGTGTGTGTGTGTGAGAGAGAGAGAGAGAGGAGGAACGTTTTCACTCGCCCTTTGAGGTGAATGGCCCATGGGGGCCAAGCCCACCCGCTGCATCCCGGGAAAAATAAAAAATGGGCCCTCGAACGCAGGCGCATCCGGAGTGCTAAATCCGTACGAGGAGGGGTTTGGAGTTACGCAACTCCCATGATGTCTTATGTAATAAGCGTCTTTGGCCTGTAGTCGTTCGTACGAAAAGGGTAAGTCTCGTATTAACAACTTTTAGGTAAGGTCTAACTTAGTGGGGTTCAGTTAGTGCTCATGTAACCAGAAACCGAGCAATATGCATCAACTAGGTCCGGTGATGTTAAGTGGATTTGGTTCTCATGAGTGCCTAGAAACTTCTAGGCGTTGGATATCACGGTTATAAAAGTCATTCACCAAGTGTATAATGATCGTGTATAATAATCATTTCTGTAATAAGAGAATCATCCATCACGGTATAGAGTAAAGAGAGGTAGAAAAGCTATTGCAGACTCGCAACGCAATAGATTTCTATTAGTTCAAGCGTGAAGAAGGCTAAGTGGTTTGGAAAAGCCATGGTCAGGTATCATTTGGTGAAACTGAAGGTCAGTCGTCATCAAAAATGCCATAATTGGTATCAGAGCACCAAGATCGGCGAATCAGGTGGCCAAAGTGGCAGATCGTTGCTTGTAATTAACTGTTGCAAGAAAAAGAAGCAGGTTGATTTTCATTAGAAGTCAACGATGATTTCGTTAGGTAATCTTCATCGTTGCACTCTGATTTTCGTTCTGGTGATAGACAGAAGTTTGAAGAGTTGATCAGACTATAGATCAAAGAACTCCAGAGTCGTTTGAGGTAAATCCGATTGCTCGCAAAGTGATTGACGAGAATATGTATAGATCGACTGTGATTTTGCAAAGATCGAATAAATGGATGGAAGTTTTTTCGATCCGTTCATTTGAATCACTTCTTGGACATCTAATCGAAGTGTTTTTGGACTTACAAGCCGAGCCCGATCTTAAGTGGATCTAATCAAAAGTGTATGATCAAACGATAGAATGTGTGATTCTGTTCTGATCGATTTTTTAGTGATTGATCAACGAAGATCTCTTGGTGTTTGAGTTTCGATCATTGCTTAATGTCTATAGAAGGATTCCGATTATCTAACAGGGGTTGTTAATAATCGATTTGGAGTGAATTGGTGATCGAGAGAAATTCCACTAATTTTTTGTTGATAACGCAATTTCAGTTCTAGCAGCTTCGTAGTATGAATCAACAGTCGTTTTGGTGATCGATCATTGTTATGTTGCTTGTTCTAAAAGAGTGCATTATCCCTATTATGTTGCTTGTTTCAAATTAGTTTTGTGTCGCCTTTCCAACAAAGTTTTAGGTGATTACCTTGGTGAATGAGAATGGTCTTTAGACAAAGGGAACTACTGATGAATTCCCGTTGTGAAGAGCGGAATAGCAAAAGTTTAATCGATCATAGAGACAAAAGAATTTCTGTTGAACGTTTGAAATGTTGTTTCGAAATAGATTTTTGTGAGAGTTTAATATTTCATCGATTTTCTTTTTTGTATTAGTCAACCTTAGTCTCTAGTTGTTAGAACAGTAAGTGAACAAAAAGTTGAGAGTGGTCTTGAGTGCCTAAGCACGCAACTATTGTTCCATGGTTGAGTTACAACAAAGAAACACTCCTGCAGGTTTATTGTTGTGCAGAAAATCTGAGGGTGTTCAGTTTTGTTACTGATTGTCATCGTAGTTGAGATTGCTGATGGCAAAAGGGAAGGGAATGTCATTTGCTATTATTGCGGAAGACGAAGGTTTTTGTTGGTTTGAGCAATGACCCATTACTTTTACATATCATGCAGGAGCTCGCTGCCATGATGATGGAGAATGAACGGATTGCACAAGAGACTCATGATTCGAAAGCTTGGAAATTGAACAAGTGTTGCGAGCCAGCAACAACCCGAGTCCAACAAGGGATCTGAGTATTCCTTCTATGAGCTCAACATAACACTCACTTTGTTACCACTCCTCAACATAGTTCAGTACGCTCTTCCCATAAGCTTCGGGTTTGAAGGGAAACGGAACCATAAGATCCACGAGAATATCATATGGGATTTTGAGGATTATTTCCGGACCACGAATCTCCGACGATGAGATAGTGATCATGGTCTCTTTTCTTAACCGGTGATGCCAAGTTGTGGTGGTGTATGGTGCAAACGTTTGTGAGGGATACCAGAGGAGAGCCTATAACCACTTGGCCTCGAATGAAGGTTGAGCTTCGTCAACCATTCAGTCCTGCGAATTATGATTGGAGGGTGCGAGAGTTGATGTAGTTCAAACTACATGCACTTTGCACGAGTATGCGAGCTGATTTAGTGTCCTACTCTTGGAGGTTCATGACATGAACGAGACTGATAAGATGTGTTATTTTGAAGGCAGTATTCAAATTTGAGTACAAACCAAGCTCAAAAGAAGGAACCCTAGGGACATTTTGGAGATCATGATCGTGGTTGACAGTTTCGTAGATCTACGATCTTTCGGAAGAAGGATAGACGTGACTGTAGGAAGAACGGTGCATTGGGGAGTCGGGGTCTCATCATTTAGGTGACCGTCGAGAGTTCCATGGGGTATCAACCACCTACGGTGAAGGACGTAGGAAGACAGTCTGTGCTTTCTTTGCAATGGACCCCACTTGATGAGAGATTGCCTGAAGAGGATGAAGCTTGCTGCTTTGTTGCGGTTCAAAGTTTGGACCTTGAATCACCTAGTAAAGAACTTGAGCCTAAGGTTGCCCAAGTCCATTAGATGGTATTCAATAATAGGCCAATGCTGAAACATGATGTGTGTGGTGTTACAATGCACTTTTCAGGAGGTCCACAGTAGCGTGCCATGCTTGGCACAAGAGACTAGCGCATTGGGGTTCAATCCTTGGCACTTATTTGTGTAGTTCATTGCAGGTCATATGCAATCAACATTAGTGTATTTAAGAGTAATTCCTTGTATGGGATGGATCACTCATCTGAGTGTGTTTGGGTCTAGTTTGGTGTTCTTTTCATGCGTTTTGACTTTCCATTTAGTTTGGGTATGGAGCGATTCATTAGGATCTATTTTTATTTGGTAGCGGTGGAGTATTTTAAGCTGTCTTTGAACTCTTGTAATAGGAAAATAATTGAATAAAAATCTCATCTTGCATAGCAAGATTAAATTCCTCTTCCTCTTCCATCTCGATCTTGCATGTGTATGTGTCATACTTGAGAGACTCCATCAATTAAGGACAAGTTGTTTCGTATAAGTTTATTCTGCAGCATGTCGAGAGAAATCAAAAGGCAATCAGGTGTGATTGAGTGCCTTCAGATACCAGTTTTGTAGGATTTGGTAATAATTCAATATCAAAGCTTTTTGGGATGTGTATGGTGGATGAATGTGATGGTTTCGCTGGTGGAAGGTGGTTGAAGTAAGTCTGAGAATTGGTTGTTAGTTGTGTCATTTGGGGACCCATACACTTTCTTTCAAAACTATTTCGGCAAATTTGAGGCAAACTGCAACATGATGCCGATAGTTATTATGGGGTTTTAGGATATTCTAAAGAGGGTGTAGCAACCTAGGATGGTGGTGGAACCCATTCATGTCATAGCTAAAGCCGGTGGAGCAAAGTTGTCCATCAACTCCTTGTCGTTGACCGAGCTTGTTTCAAATTTCAATGTTGATTATTGTTGCTTGTTGTTGCCTTGGTTGTGTGACTTCTTGTTGTTGGTAAGCATTGGAAGATGCACAAAATTCATACACACCAAAAAATTCGAGCAAAATCAGATTCCTCATCACCGAAATAAGTGAAATTTTGTAGGTCGATTGTGACCACATTTGGTGTGGTATAATTAGGCTAATTGCTGGTTGAATTTCACCATCTTTTGCTCGTATGCTTTCATGTAGAAACTATCATTAAGTTTTTGATCAATTACATGTGGTTGCTGAAAGATCAGAAGTTGATCTGGGTCCTAATTTGTACACATTGCCAAGTTGAGGCGTGACTTGGTTGGTGAGGGCTGAGTGCGAGGCTCGATTCACATTTGGTTTGTTGTGGTGGCAAGGGAATAAGCCACATTTGAGACTTAGGCGTAATTGAAAAGTCCACATTTGCTTTTAATAAATTTGCCCTAAAATGTAAAATTTTATTATAGATTTCTTCATTTTGAGGTAGGAAACTTTAATATACATTTATTCGTACTAAGGGAGACCATATCTATTCATCAGCTATTCGTTCATGAGGAGGACAACTTGAGGCCAATTACCAAGACTCATGCTGCTATGGGTTTTAGCATGAATGCTGAAAAACATGGGTTGGTTGGTTGTATAGCCAACATGGAGGGCATGTTGGTGCAACTCATTCAAAGGTTGGAGAGACTCGATAGACTTGAGATGGAGATTCAAGCACTATAGGACGCCACTATTGTGACAAACGTGAGTGCTAATTCTGTCAATCCAAGTGTTGCACCACCCCAAGCTTCTTCAAGTGGCATGACTTCACATGGTTGGACTAGTGTAGGTGCTGCCACATATGTTTCTTAGGGCCACTATGATGCGGTTTGGAAGGTTCGAGTGCCTGAACAAAAGAAGTTCGAAAGATTCTAAGATAGAAAGTTGTTGGAAAATAAAATTTTCTTTGGAATATGGATTCTTATTTCCAAGCAACAAAGACTCAAGAAGAGGACCAACTGATCATGGCAAATCTCTTCCTCTTCGAAGATGCAAAGCTTTGGTGTAAGACCCAATAATCATTGGCTATTGAGTGTACCCATCTCTTCTTAGGTGTAACTGAAAGCTGAGCTTTGTAGGCAATTCTCTCTTACACATTTCAATTGAAAAATGAGAGATTGCCTATGTCGACTAAAGAAAACCGGTACCATGCACGAGTATGTGCAAGAATTCAGTGTCATCCTTTTTGACATCTAAAACATGAGGATGAAAAGAAACTTCACTTCCATGCATGACTTTAGTGATGGGCGCAGACAGAATTAAGGCAACAACATCCCATAGATGGGAGGCTATGGCCATTGTGGAGACATTCGTGGACTTTCGCAACTCAGATAAATTGCAACATACCTCTAGTGGTAAGGAAGGTAGTCAAGGTGAGTAGCCAAAGAAGGTCATGGGTAGTGGATCTTTGGATGATGCTAGTGACCTTGGTAACCAGCTGTGACAAGATGATGTTGCTGAGAACTGCAAGGGTGCAGTTCCTTCTAGGGTTGCAAGTCATCCCTTACATGGGACAACAAGCAGCCGACCCTTATTACATTTGCAATGGTCCTCATATCATGCAAGGTGTCCCATGTTGTGGTTGGCATGGCAAAGGCATGCCACATCTAGGTGGGGTGTTGGTCATGCAGGCTTGACTTGTTCATAGTAGATTGGAATGTGTATTCCCTTATATTGAGATACAATTTCTTGTTTGTGGTAAAGACATTGGTGGCACTATATCTTGATGGACTCTTGTGTATAGATGACAAGCAAGCGGGCTTCATTCCACTTTGTGATTTGTTTAAGACCACTTCAAGTGTGTGCTGCCCTCTTTTTTGGTGATGGTGTGTGGTTAAAGAGAATGTCGAGCATAAGTAGCCAAGGCCTCCCTAGAGGATGTGGAGGTAGACTTTGGCATGGAGTAGAACCATGGTGGGGTGTGAGAGGTTAGAGGCTAGTTGTTGGTGTAACAATTGGCTCGAAACAAGGCCCAACCAAGGAGACTACACCACAAATGGGTGTAACTGTAGGGCAACAGGGGCATAGGAGTTACCTGTCTAAGGAGTTGTGGTATAGTCGGCGCATGCTCCAACAACATTGTGCCAACCACATGGGAGAGCTATGTGGCAAGTTATAGCAGTGTGGCCAGCAGTGCAACATACAGATGGCTAGATTTTGTGGTGTAATAGGTCGAGTGACCCCTTGTGGAGGGCTATCATGGTGATTGTGTGAGTTGGTGACTGGTGCAGTAGATGATGCACGAGATGTAGTATGTGGGCACATGGTGGACACTTTGGAGGTTAGAGACATGTAGCTAGACTCAATCGGGGGAACAATCATCGTAGTGGATTTCACTCATTGAGACCTTTAGGATGAGGTTTTCCTTGGTCGAGGAAGGACTGTTATAGTATATTTTCCGGGAGGTCCGCATTTGTGTGTTGTGCTTGTCGTGGGAGACTAACATGCATAGTTGAGTCTTAGACACTTATTTGCATAGATAATTTAGGCTTTTCAATTTGTTTTGGCATGTCATAAGTAGGTCATATGCGACCTTCATCAGTGTATTTATGAGTGATTTCATGTACAAGATGGATAACTAGGATCCGAGTATGTGGTGTCTTTTTCATGTATTTTGATTTACTGCTTTTCAATTTGATAAGGGGTTGAGTATTTCAGCTCTTATAACAGAGGACAACAATTGAATAAAAATTCCATTTTAGAGATCTAGGTTGAATTCCTCTTCCTCTTCTATCTCTATCTTGCGTGCGTGTATGTGTTGTGCTTCAAAGACTCAATCAGATAGAGACGAGTTTGTCGATCCATAGGGATCCCTATTTCATGCAAGGGCATTCTGGTTGTGAGGTATTGGGAGGAAAAAAGGTTATTATACATAATTTTGTTGTGCTACGTATAGAGGAAAATAAGGTGTGATTGTTGTCATCACTGAGCGCCTTCAGGGACTATTTTTGTGGGGCTCAATAGAGGGACAACGACGCTTGTCCATAAATCTTTTGTTGGGACGCTATGACCAAAACCCCATTCTGGTGCCGAGTGGTCTCACATACTACTTGAGACAAAAAGAAGGCTTAAAGACTAGGGAACATGCCAATGAGCTAGATTAAGTGACACACATTGGTGCTCAGCACCAAACCAATACTTTCATGACTCGTTCTCACATACATAATGGATTTTCATTTCTGTAAAAATCCCAAAGGGGGTTTACTATTAAATGATCCAACCAACTACAAGGGCCACCCAAGGAGAGTTTGCATGACAACAGTAGGGAGCAACATGACTATTGTATCCCTTTGATGCTAGATTGTACCCATGATGGCTATCAAGATGAGGTGGTTGACCCAAACGGTGACATTCATGATGGTCACCCTCCTTGTTGACCTCTCTCATGCTTTTTCTCTAAGTCTCTCAATGGTTGAACCTCCACAAAGTCTAGACTCTCTTTTATAGGCTAAGGGGTACAAGACACATTTGGGATGCTACCATGACACATGTCGCATTTAGGTATTATTTAGACCAAATACTTACTAAGGCACAAATGGCATACATAACCCAACACACACATGCGCTTGAGGCCCCTTATTGCTAGAAAACCAGACCTAGGGCCAAACACACACATGTTGCACAAAACCTCCCTTCTAATAACAAAACCTCACTAGCTAGCTAAACCTTCCTCAAGCCCAAACTTGGTGTTTTCATGTGCTACCTTTCACAATTGGTATTTGGAATCATCCTTGATGCCATGTGGTACTGTTGCATGAGATCTTCATACTCCCAAAAATCGGTGATAGGAGCCATCAATCGTCTTCGGCCCCTCTCTAACCCATTTAGGTACCAAGTAAAATGCTTGGGGCCATTCCACACACTTCATGCACCACTATATCCTCTACCTAGTCATTTCCTCCCTCACCAATAGTGGAGGTTGTCGTGTTCTTCTCTATAGTTTCATGCACAGGTTTGAGCTAGCTCACATAAAACATGGGGTAGGACTTGAACCTTTTTTGGCAACCGATATACCACTTGATCGATATGCTCCACAACATCGAATGACCCATCAAACCTCAGCTTTAGAGATTGATGAACACCTTTGTACACTTTTTCCAAATGTACTTGAGGATGTACTTTGTCTCTTACATCAAATTCACATTCCAACCTATTGAAGAATTTGTTGTTTAGTGTTATTTTTAGTAATTTTAATATTTCATATATTATTGTAATAGTCCTTATATCTAAAGGCAGTTTGGTCATTTTATGTTTAACAGTCCATTATATAAGGACTGATATTTTGTATTAGGGTTAAGAGTTTGATATTAAGAAAGAGAGAAAGAGAGGGGGCTCCATTGTAATAGTCCTCTAATCTCTATTTTTTCTCTTCATTGTTTTTTATTGTTTTTCATGTTCGATCATCCGTTGCGCTTCTCATGAATTTCAACATGGTATGAGAGCCTCTGATTACTGAAAGCAATGGTTGTGGATATGTTGCAAAGTGGGGAAAATGTTGAGGTTGAAGAAGATGATGTCACTGCTATAGAGCTCGATAGAGATGGAAGAAGAGGCAGGGAGCCGACTTCTACCAGTGTGTAGACTGAATTTAGTCTACACACTGACCTGTGTTGAATCAAGTGAATGTAAAGCAAAAATAGAGTGTGCTGGTGAAGAATCCGATCATAGTGACTAGTCTATGAAAAACACAAGTTGAGATCATTGAAGTTCCAGACAAAACTGCAACAAATACTAAAAACCTAAAGGAAGGTTTTTGTGGAATGGTTTTTGTCTATGTAGAGAAATGAGGTTTTATGGAATGTGTTGATTGCAAGATATGCATAGAGCAGGCAAATGCATAAATCACAGGAGCTCTTTGAGGCACTATTAGCTCTTGGAGTACCATGATCACCGAGCGTAATAATCTTTCAACTTATACATGTACACTTAGCACTTGTGTTGATCTTTGCATTTATTGATTGTGGGAAGCAATTGCATACTTTGCTTGTGAAGGTTGAATATGAACATGGATACTTTGTGGGGAATGCACTTCTTGATATGTATTGCAAATGTGGGAGCATAAATGAAGTTGTTGAAGTTTGTTGCAACCATGAAGTTGTTTAAGATGAACAACCATGAATGTTGAGTTGAAGTTGTTGCAGATATAAAGCTACTGAAAATTATTGTAACCATGAAGCTGCTAAAGTTTGTTGCAGCCATGAGGTTGTTGTAGATTTGTGCAATCATGAAGCTATTGAAGTTTGTTGCAATCATGAATCCGTTCAAGATTGGTGCAACCATGAAGCTGTTGAAGTTTGTTGCAACTATGAAGTTGTTGAATATTTGTGCAACCATAAAGGTGTTGAAGATTGATGTAGCCATGAAGCTGCTGAATAACATTCATAAAGGTTGATAAAAGTATTGTAGCCATGAAGGTTGTTGGAAAAGTGTTGCAACCAGGAAGGTTGCTGAAAAGTGGATAGTAAAGAGGGCTGAAAAAGATGAAAAAAGAACCGATTTTTTGGCAAGTTTGGAGATCAAAATATCTCACTCCCAACTTGAAGGGAGTGTTAAAAAATTTGTTATTTAGTCTTATTTTAGTAATTTTAATGTTTTAGATATTGTTGTAATAGTCCTTATATCTAATGATAGTTTGGTTATTTTATGTTTAACAGTTCATTATATAAGGGTTGGACGTTTTGTATTAGGGTTAAGAGTTTGATATTAAGAAAGAGAGAAAGAGATGGGTTGGCCTCCATTGGAGGGCCTGCCTCCTCCTCTAATCTCTACTTTTTCTCTTCATTGTTTCTTATTGTTTCCCATGTTCGATCATCCGTTGCGCTTCCCATGAATTCCGACACAACCCATGCCCCTTTGTGAAGGTCTATAGGCATGGGCATGCACAAGTGAAGCATGCACCTCCTCCAACATAGAGTGGCACTCCTTTAGCTCTTTAGCATTGTCGTGCAATTACAGTCAACCCAACTTTGGGCCATGTTAAAGAGTAGTAAAGGTTGCCATTGTATTATGATTTCGAATGGGATCTTTCTATTTGCCAAGCTCCTATGTGCATTTTATGAGAATTGGGTCATTTCAAGGAAACTCACCCAATTTTTTTGATTAGCAATCACATATTGCCTTAGGTATTCAAGTAGTGCATTGAGCCACTTAGTATGTCCATCCATTTGCTGGTGGTTGGGTTGTAATTTATACTGAAAAAGGTAGAGGAAAGGAAAAGGAGAGAGATAATGGATGCACTTTGCTATCACATCCAACTAAACAAAAACATACATACATTTAAAGAGACAAAACCTAAAGGAAAGTTAACTTTCTAGGGTTTCTCCACACTCCCTAAAACTTCTCTAAACACAAAAAAATAACCACTACCAATTAACACTCCCTAAAGAGTAGCCACTATGCATAACTCTGTCTCACTTAGCATCATATCTAAAAAGAAAAACTACCTAACCCACATAATGAGCATAATCCAATATTACTTTCCATGATGCCAAATTCTTCAACGTCGAGGGAAGCTTTAAACTTGATAAATTTTTTATAAGGAAGAGCTTTTGTGAATCCATTCAACATTTGATCATTTGTGGAGCAATATATGTGAAATATTTATGCCATCTATAATTTCATCATGAATATCAGTATACTTCATTCTTCTATGAAATATTAGATTTTTTGTTATTAAAATAATTGCCTTATTGTCACAAAATATTTTTGTTGCTTTAATTTGTTTTACATGAAGTTGTTCTAAAATTCTTCTCATTCATATTGCTTGGATTTTTGTTGCTGATGTAACAATATATTCAACTTTTGATGATGATAATGTAGTTGAAACTTGTGTTTTTTAACTCCATGAAATGGCTCCAAATATGAGAACAAATACAAAACTACTTATGCTTTTTTGATCTTTAGTAGGACCTATTAAATCACTATCAACAAAACCAGTTAGATCAAAATTATTTGTAGGTTTATACCATATTTCATATTTATATGTAAACCAAATATAACACAAGATTCACTTTACTGCCCTTGAATAATACATTGATGAATTCTGCATAAATTTGGAAATCAAATTGACTGAAAGTAATGTATTTGGATGGGTATGAGTCAAATACATTAATCTTCTAACCATACTTTTGAAGTATTTTTCCTTAGCCTTTGGAATTCAAGCATCCACAACCAACTTTTCAAATGCATTCATAGGAGTTTAGCAACTGTTACAATCCATTATATTAAAAATTTTAAATAGATCTAATGCCTACTTTTCTTATGAAACAAAAGTACCATCACAAGTTTGCTTAATTAGAAGCCCAAGAAAAAATGTAATAGACCTGAATCAGTCACTTCATGTTCATCCATCATATATTTTTTAAATTCCTTAATAAACTTGGATGATGAACTCATAAAAATAATATCATCAACATATACACTCATAATAATATTGCCATTATCATTCACTTTTGTATATAAAGTAGGTTTATCTTCACTTCTTTTGAAATTATTTTGGTGAAGGTGTGTATGAGGCTGACTATACCATATTGTTATGACATGCTTAAGACCATAAAGAACTTTCTTCAACCTTTAAACTTTTTCTTTTTTTCTTCAACAACAAATCCTTGTGGTTGCTCGACAAACACTTCTTCACTAAAGTAACTATTTAGAAATATAGATTTTATATCAAATTGAAAACTTCCCAATGAAATTGAGCTGCTACCGCTAAAACAATTATGATAGTTCAAATAATTTACCATGTTTCATTTTTCCCATAGCATGTATCTCTTCCTTCATTGACCTTCTCTATTTTTTATCATTATGTGGTTCTTCATAACTCATTGGTTCTAGAACTATTAAATTAAGTGCATTTCTATAAATTTTGCTAAGTGATCTTACCTTTTATTGAGGAGTATCATCATCTAATGTTGTCCCAATATCCTTATAACTCAAGACCTTTATAAGAGTCCAATGAGATAACACTTTTTTCATTGTGAGGCTCTTTTGACTCAACTTCATCTTCAAAAAAGGTTATATGTTGATTTTTATTTATGTCCCATTTACACAAACCATCTTCATAAAAAACAACTCCTCAAATAATTAATTTTTTGGAGATGAGATTATATAAACGATAACCTTTTATAACATCAAAATATCCAATAAATATTTATTATTTATTTATTTTAGAGTACTCATTTGAGTCAATTAAAATGTAAGAAATGTACCGAGGAATACATAAGTTCTTCAAATTAAGCTTGTGTTACCATCATTCTTCAAAGAAAGTTTCTTTACATACTGTTCTTGTTTTTGAGATGTTAAGAAATTAAACTAATGTTGCCAATGCTTTTGATCAAAAGTAATTTGGAAGATGACTTTCACTTAACATATTTTGAGCCATTATAAAAATTATTCTGTGTTTCCTTTCGGCAAACACGTTATGTTGTGGTGTATTTCTCACTGTCAACTAGATGTGTACCCATTTTGCTTAAAAAAAGGTCAAACTCATGAGACAAAAATTTACCACTTCTATCAATACAAAGAACTTTTAATGTACACCCACATTCTTTTTCTTTAAATAGTTTAAACTCTTTGAATTTATCAACTACTTCGTACTTATTTACACAAAAATACACACAACTCATGCATGTGAAGTCATCAATAAAGAGTAAAAGTATTTATTTTTATTAAAAAATAAATTATTTATAGGGCCATAACTATCTGCATAAACTCATTTAAGAGATCTTTTTGCTCTTCATGATTTTTCAATTGAAAATGATAATTTATGTTGCTTTCTATAAATGTGTCCTTTACAAACATCACTTTGAAAATCAACAGAGAGGACATACTTTTTTGACTAAATAATTTTAACTTGTTAAAAATGTAAATGATCATGAAGCTCATTCCAATTTTTCTATAACATTTTCAACTAAGGCACAAGAATTCAAAAACGAAAGTTAAAAAAAGATTCTATTTTGCACCATATTTGACTTAGCAACAAGTTGCCCACTTTCCTTTCTTCTAATTTCATGTGTCTTTGTCAAAATTAATTGAGCATCCTTTTTGAATTATTTGACGAACACTAAGCAAATTATGAGTCAAACCAAGAACATAATAAACATCATGAATCAAAACTCTTACTCATGGCTTTAACTTTCTATAATTGGTCCCTTCCCATCAACCTTTATTTGGTTGTTATCTCCAAGCCAAATACGGGCTTCACTGTATTATCAATGGTATGAAACAATTGTTTATCTCTTGTCATACGGTTATTGCAATGGCTATCTAGAAATTGAAAGTCAATTTTACTATTACTGTCATTTATACATGTCATAAAAGCAATAGCTTCCTTTTAAGTAAAATTAGCATTTTGTTTTACTTTTTAAAAATAATTTGTTTCAATATATCCAAACCTTTTATAAAAGTAACATTTTTTCCTTAAAAATTGGTGTAAAGTTACCTTTGTCTTCACCTTCCTTTTCCTCTTCAATAATTTACCTTGGCCATTGGGGTCTGAATTCACAGTCTTGAGTCTCTTTTCCAAAGTTACAATCCTCAAGCCCGTTGTTCTTGCTCATATCAAGGATAGGATAGAATTGGTGGTGCCACTATCTATCATAGCATGTAACATGTGACACTATCTATCATGGCAGGTAACATATTGTGAGCTATTTATACCTCCACATGCAGAAGTCTCAATGCAAACACCCTACATTTTCCTTAAGAAAATTTTGTTTTACTTTATAAAACTGATTTTTGGTACATTTTTAAGACACGTGAAATGATTTTGAAAATCTTGGATATTTGAGCCAAAAGGCAGCTAGAGAAGTATTTGGATCCCATCGAGGAGATCCTGTAGTAACATAATATCAACATGCCCCCCACCTAGCATGAACTTTGGGTGGGTCATGCACGACTAAATTGAGTTCCTTTGATGTGCCATTACCTAAACATTGTCATTTTCATAAAACTGAGTTTGATTTTCTTAACTAGAGCTAAACTACATCTTAATCCATGTGAAGCCTTATGTTCGTCCATTTGACCTAAACCATTGTCCTAGAATCATCGAGTTGAATCCAGGGGAATCTATTTAGGCTATGTAAATATATATATGTATGTACATATAGAAAATATATATGTCTACTGGTTCCGAGTTACCGAAAACCAAACCATCTAGTGGATGATATCAGTTTCAGTATTAGCAATTTCAAATCCGATTTCATGATGGTTCTAGTTTTGTATGGCTCCAAATCCGGTTTTTGGATGGTTTTGAATATGGTTTCAGGGTGGTTCTAGATCCGGTTTTGGGTGGCTTTTGATATGGTTTTTGGATGGTTTTTAATTCGGTTTTGGGATGGTTTCAGATATGTATCATATTCCATTTCAGGTTTCAAGATGGTTTTGGTTCTATTTTTGGATGAATTTGGATCTAAATATTAGTATTACATTATAATAAGTTATATGTAATTAATACTTATATTATACAACTACATAAGTATATATATAATTGGACTTGGATCCAATTTTTTAAAGTGTATAAGACAAGAGTAATACCATATAAGTCTATAAGTTATACAACTATATAGGTTTATAACTATAAGTATTATATTATACATACATATATTATATTAAAAAGGGTACAGTTATATTACATAAATTCTTATAAGTTATGACTTATTAGTATTACATTCATTACTTTATGCGTACATGATATAATATATTGCAAAATGTATGTAAACTATGCTGTACTAATGTAAGCATATATTAATATACGTAATATAATATTGTAACTATAATAAGACATTAAACTTAAGTTGTAATATTATAATTTATAATAAAATATATGTATAAAAATTCATATAAGATGCAATATATAATAAAAACAAAAAAGAATAAGATTGACCATAATTCACTTACCTATGAATTATGCCTCCTACGTATCCTCTTGAGTGGAGAAGAATCAAAGCCCACGTAGTTCTCTTACCTTTTGGTAGAAATCCCTTACCTAAAGTGATTGACTCTAAACTTAATCATCATTGTTGCTTCATGCTTGTGTGACATCAGTGCTAGTGTACCTGTACTAGTTCCTCCTTCAGTGTTATAGTCTTCAATATATATCATCCAACACTTCTTCATGCTCCTCTACTTGATGTCTTGCACTTGTCTAATCATCTAGGCAAGCCTAAGTTTCTAAGGTCTTGGGTTATAAGTTTGAATTGTGTTCATCTAATATATTGTAGATTTATGGCGGCTTGTCAAGCCATGAGCCATCCATCAAGTGTAGTTGAATCCAAAGTATACCTATGCTTCAAGAGATGTAGGGCTCACATTAATTGCTTCTTATACAAGAAATTGTTTGTTGTGTATCACTAAGTACCTCATCATGTACATCAAATTGGATCATGAATAAAATTTTGGTTCCTTATCTCTCAAGAGTTTTCCTTAGGAGTTAGCATGGGAAATTTCTGAATTTGGGCAAAGGGAATTATACTCTCTTAGATTCAACTAGGTTGTATAAGCTTCTCTCTCTCCCCTAGATATTCACTCTTATATTCATACTCTTCCTCATATCCATTGTACTTTTAGTAATCATCAATCTCATACAATTGATACAACACACTTTATGTTATCAAGTTCTTCTTGCTATACTCATTGGTATCATATAGCTAGATAGCTAGATGTTGCAATGGATCAACTACCACCACTTTAGTTGGGATCATAAGGCTTTACTACCAAGCAACCACCATTTTAAGTTTTAGGTTTTGGTAGAAGATATTAATGGTTGGTGGATCACCAACATATACTAGTTCTAAGATAGGTTTGGTATTTATGTTAAGTTAATCTATTTACTCATTGAGATTAGAACAATGATATGGTGACCAAATTATGATAATGAAATTAGTATTAGGAGCAGTAGGGTTTGAATATAGTTTGTGTTTATGCACTCCAAGTAGGACTAGAAGAAAGTATAAATAAGATATTTTAGGAAGACTTAGATAAGATAATCCAAAAAATAACACAAAAAAGAGATTATTTATTTAGGAGGAGATCTAATAGGCATGTGGGTAAAGAAGCATTCATATATTAAGATATTCATGTGAACTATGGCTTTGAGGATTTAAATGAAAAAGGTAATTTGAAATTTTGTTATGACATATGATTTCTTTATAGTATGATACTCGAGTTGGATTGTGCCACATTGGGCCCGACCTAGACTCGTGACCCAAACACAGGTCCCTACCCAACAACCACGATTGTGGCATCGTGGCTGCTAGAAAGACCATCACAAGAGTGTTATGGCAGCATGGCATGGTGAAGGAGGGACAAAGAGAGATGAGAATGAGAGAGAACAAAAGAGAATCTAAGAGAAATAGGGAGAGAGAAGGAAACCAAAAATTAGAAGGAGGAAGAAGAGAAAGAGAACAAGTGAGGAGTGATGCACATCAAGGGTGTGCCAACATAGCTGGAAAAGTGGGGAAAGAGGCTAGAAAATGGTGGGATTTATTGGATTTGTGGTAAACTAGGATTTTCTTTTTTCTTTTGGATTTTTGATGAAAAATATAGTGAATCATCACTCATCAATGACAATTCTTTGAGGGAAAAAGGATGGTCAAGGAGTCTAGTCCCTTACAATGTCCTTGGTGGCTCGGAAATGCCTCCAAAAATGATAGAGTTTGGCCAAGAATGGTAGAGTATAGGTGGATTGGGTCGGGTGTGTCGTGTCACACTTTATCAACACTACAATATTTTGGTTATGTGTCCTAGCGTGACACGGTATAAATCTAGGTCAGATCCATAATGCGTACAAAGTGAATAATAGAACTTGGTCCAAACAAACCCAAAACATATCCATATTGAGCTTCAGTCCATTTGATTTTGGTTTGACTTGATCTAAATCAATAAGTCAAGGTGATTTATATCATAATTTTGGAACTAAATCAAGGTGATTTAAAGGGATAAGCATTATGGGGTTTGGATATGTATAGAAGCAATAGGTAGGTCAAAGTGTTCTCTTTTGAGATACTTGTTGGAGATAGTTTTGATTGATTTTAAATAATGCATACGTTTATGAATGATTTTGTAAATACCTTGAAATGATTATTGACTTAATAATGTATGTATTGGAAACTATTTTATTATTTGTATTGATGCATTGCATGATTTGAGTGTGAGGAACATTATTGGATATGGATTCACTTTCTTCATGGCAGTATGAGATGCCATTGAATGATGGATGGTTGTATCTGTTAGAGTCGATTCATGGGTTTTAGTGTGTAGAGTGAAACATCAGTCAACATGGAGTCATGATCTACAAGTCTGATTGTTTGGATGTGTTGTGTCATTAAGATGGAGGGTTATTGATTCTCAAATGGGTGTCTTAGGTGATGCTAACTTATTGGCTACTTCGTTGGTCATAATACTCACTTGTAGCTTACATTTAGCACCTCGTGTCATGTCATATAGTACACTTGGGCTTGGGACATCTCGAGTTGTATGATAACCAATGAGAGTAGTGAGTGTTTAAAAAGAAATGGCTTGAGATATTCGATATAGATATATGTTCTTGATATTTAAAGATGAAAATATGACATGAAACTATTACGAATTCCTTGAGATTGAGAGATGTCATAGGTGGCAGAGTACATAACTTTGGAGTTTATAGCATTTTGAAAGGATGACTCTACTTGTGTGGTTTTCAGAAATTATTGCCCTCTAAAACCGAGGGGTTAGACATGATGCTATGTTTTACAATCTATCAATGTCTATTGATCAATTAGCATGTGCGATGGCTATTGGAGGCCACTCATTGGGATAAGAAGAGGGATTGGGGGCCTCCTACGGTGTTGTTGTGGTTGGGCATGGTAGTGGTTCTAATATTAAAATTAAATTTATATTATTAAGGTGTATTTGATTATGCATGCATGTTTATCTTAACAATATTGATTTAAACTATGATATAAATTTTCATTTTATATGATGTATGATTTGAAGCATGCATGTCTTTAGTATATTTGTGGCTATAAAAAATTAACATCCACCTACGAGCATAGTTGTTGGTGTTCATATTTTATAATATTATAAGGTTCAATCAGTAGAGGCATTAAGAGGATCACCGAGGTTGTAGCATAGAGAATAATGCACCAGCATCAATGTGGTTTAATTAGATGTAAATAGTTTTATTGTTTTCATTATACCATCACATATACTTGAACTTGGACTGTATATAAATAAACGAATGTTGACTACATTTTTATTATATTTGGTTATGTCATAATTTACTTTTCAATGGCATATAGAATTTGACCATGTGGCATGGGCGGACGAGTGTTGTGAAACAATAGAAAGGTATTAGCATAGCGTAGGTAGATTTGAGACATAACTAAAAGTGGTGGTATTAGATAAATCAAGTGTAACATGTATAGTTCTTAATGACTTTTTATATGGCTCCAATAATGAGAGAAGGGATTTTTAGTCTTCGGGTTCTAAGCAATCTGAGACCCAATACAAGTTTTGACAAAGAAAGACCAAATCGAAAAAGGTGATACAAAGAGCTTCTACACAACCAAGCTTAAGCAAACAAAGGTTGATGGGTGTGAAGCAGCTAATTGACTCTAGGTGTACCCATTCTAATGAAGATTGCAGTGATCGATTAGCCCCAAACACATGGATCAAACACCTTGAAAGGGTGTTTGATGCTTTTGAGTGTACATATAAAAACGAACATGGAAGGGTGACACCTTTATTGCTCATTGATACGACAATGTCTTGGTGAGAAGTTAAACAAGCATGCAAACGAAGACTTCTTCCCATTGTCCGTCTTGTGGCACACGACCAAGAAACTTTTTGAGTTGTAGAAATATATATCAAGTATACTCAGCTAACGAAATTTGTACCTATTATGAAAGATGATTATGCACATGCGATACATTTCAAGAGAGGGCTAGACCACATCTACTCAAACTGAATAGTAAGGCTTATATTGCAATTATTTGGGGAAATGTATGATAAACCCTTGTAAATAAAGGTTATTATCCTACCGTCTCAAGCAGAGGGAAGAGAGTTTACGGTTCTAGTAGTAACAGGGCTAAAACCCAAAAAGAATTCAAGAGGTCCACATTAGCATACCACGAGTTGTACTCTCCTCCCTATGCTTCCAATTTAGGCTCAAGGAGAAGCATATTGATCCGTCAGGTGAATCTCTAAGGCACCATATAGGATGACACCTATTCAGCTGAAGGAATTACAAGCCCAATTGCTAGAGTTGTTAAAGAAGGGTTTTATTAAGTTGAGCATATTTTCTTGGGACACACATGTTTTTTGGTAAAAAAGAAAGATAGATCTTTATGCCTTGTATCAATTATTTGAAATTGAATCAAGTAACAATCAAGAGTAAGTACCCTTTACTAAGAATATATGATATGTTCAATCAATTATAGGATGCAAGTGTATTTTCTAAAATTTATTCGTGTTCAAGTTATTACAGATGAGAATTCAAGTAACAGACATGCAAAAACAAGGAAGAATAAGTACCCTTTTGGGTTGACTAATGCATCTACAACATTCATGGACTTAATGGATAGAGTATCATGATTATTTAGATAGATTTGTTATTGTTTTCATAAATGTTATACTCTAAAAGTAGAAAGGAACGCTTTATAGCAAATAAGCATGACCAAGAGGGCGCATAGCGAGAGTAGTGGGTCTACACTAAAAATAGACTTTCATCAGGTATATGTATGTATCTGTGAGATATATATCTTCCTTATATGCATATATAAGTTTGCTTAATTGATTAAAGAACTATATATATTTGACTTTTGATGAATTGCACATGTTATTGATTATTATCTTGTTAGTCTTTATATTCATCTATGACATAAATTTGATTCTCTCACCTTTTCATGTATGCAATAGTGGGAAAATTTACATGTATAGGTTAATTTTCATGTGATGATTTTCATGTAACAAATATTATTGATTATTTAGAATTTCCTTGCCATGCCTCAGGCTCGTTCAGTATGTCAGATAGGTTAATGTGAGGTTGACCTTGATGGGCCTATAGACTCAAAGTCTGACATGTCATTAGATTCATGTGATGAATGGATTCAACCCAAGCACAACACAAATCTTTTCGTCTGGATGAAAACATGGACTTTTCATGTTGTTCATGTCATATGTTAAATGTTCAAAACCCTTGTGTTTTAGGTTGTGCTTGAGTACTCAGTGCATGTCAAAAGTAAGTCAATCATGAAGAACTCGACTTTGCTCAAGGTTACTTGTGTGTAGATGATTATGCCCCTAAATCAGTTCATCTCATGCACAAGCCCAACTGAATGAAGCATGTAGGTTTAAATTCACCTCAATCAGATAGCAAAAGTGTTATATATGCACTTCTTTCTTTGGGTTGAGAGTGCATATGCATTGAGAGGAGGGTGGTGATACAATAATTTGTATAAAGGAAAAAAGACTTGCAACAAAATTACAATGGTTAGTAGCAATCATTGATGAGGTTAGGAGATGTAGCATGTCAAGATATGAATTACATCAGAAGCTTTTAAAGCAATTCTAATATAAGTTTCTCTATATGGAGTAACCAATAGTAGGGTTAGGCCTTGCGACAAGATGCACAAAAGGGATTCATAATGAAAGTCTTATGAGGGAAAATACATGGTATTGGGAGGCATTGAACGACTCAATTGGAAATCAAGTAAAAGGCTGAGAAACTAAAATCACTTTGACCAATTTAAATAAGTTTGTAATTGCTTTTTGATCTTTAATCTGTTGGGTATACGTTTCTCCTTTGAGTTGCATCCTTGTGATTTGAGATCATGTAAAGTTAAGTCAGAATCACTTTTTTTACTTATGACAAGTTGATTATGATTAATGTTTGTGAAGCACAAGATTTAATCTTTGATTTCAGTTGCTTGAGCACATAAATATTATGTTTAATGATGATTTTCTGTTCCATTTTGTTAAACATGTACATAAGTTTCCTTGAATTATTTTTGGGGATTGAGATGAAGTCAAGCTTTCATACAAGAAAAGATTGTATACATAATGAGGTTATTAGAAACAAATTAGGAGTGACACCAATAGAGGATAAAATGAGAGAATATCGTTTAAGATGGTTTGGACATATAGAAAGAAGATCAAAAGAAGAACCTATAAGAAGGTATGAAAAACTAAATTTGGAAAGTATTAAAAGAGCTAGAGGACAACCACAAAAGTGTTGGAAAGAAACAATAAATAATGATCTAGCCTATTGTGAGTTAACTGCTAACATGACACACAATAGGGATATGTGGAAACAAAGAATCCATGTAGCCGACCCCGTCTAGTATGGGAAAAGGCTTAGTTGTTGTTGTTGTTGTTTGTGAGATGAAGTCAAGTTTTCAAATGATAGAAGGGGTCTCACAATTTCCTGCGGCAGTTCAAATGTTGGTACATAACGAATTATGATAGCCTTGTTAGAAAACAAACTTTACTTAATGAGCTCGTGCTAGCGTTATGATTGGAATTACTTTCACGAAAGATGGATGTAAAAGGACTGCACAAGTGGCTTGACAATTCAAATGACCATGAAATTAGATAATTTAAAGAGGAGGTTTAAAGTTACGGAACAAGACGAAATTTGAAAACATTGAAGAAAAATCACAGATGAGATAACGAAGCTTAATAAACCAACGAAAACTTGATCACAAGTATTTGATGTCGGAGGAAGAACTACAACTTTTGGAGTATTTAAATTCAAATTATTTTAGCCCATATATGTGGAACCAAGAACCTAGCCAACTTTTAAACAAGTTACTCAGTTCTTCAAACCGCCCATGCACATTCCTAGACGAGTCACTTCTTCGATTTTCCTGTTAAATGTTAGGACACAAACACCTTCTCACGTTTCCTTTGCGCCTCAACCGGGCACACATAAACATATCCAATTTCAAACCAACTTGATGGTTCCAACTAGAACCGAAACAGGTCCCGAACCAAAACTAGTCAAATCAAACCCAAAACCGGAGACCACCCGATTCAGTTTCATTCCACGTCTCATAGAATCAGAACCAGTGATTCCAAGCTGCCGGTTTCAAATAATTTTTTTTAATATTTTTTTCAAAATTTCAATGTCTTTTTTTGTTTTCTGACAGTTTAGGACTCAAACTAAAACCAGAACCTACTGTTTCATTACCGAAACCAACCCGGTCCTGGTTTGGTTATGGTTCTTGATTCCAAGAAAACAGGAACTGGCCATGTCTAGGCACACAGAAAAACTAAACTCTAAAACTTGCTTAATTGAAATTAGATCCAAACAAAATATTGAAAATGCGTAATATGGCTTCAACCTCTTCATTTTTCCAACAAAAAACTCGATACAAACGTTTGAGAGCACCAATGACCCCAAAGAAAACCAAGGTTCATCCACAGGCCTTGTCAGTAGTATCCTTTGCAAATCCCGCCCCCTAACATGGAGGTTCATAACAGGCAGGGTCATCTGACCGACCTGGTCCAAGGACAGGGTTCCCGTCCGTACTTGGTCGGCGACCCAGTTTGGCGCGGTCCAGGGCTGGTCAATCATCGGAACTGTCTGAGACGCGTCGTATCGCGTGTCCCATGTCGGATGAGTGAAGACGTTATATTTATTTATTTTGGTTATAACGGGCCCCGGGAGGTGTCCTGCCAGGCGAACTACCTCTCCATTTGCATAGGATTTCGAAAGTTCGAATTTCAGAATTCTCCTCACCCGGGAGTTTTTTTTGCGCGGGCGTGAGGAAGTCGATGATGGAGGACAAGCGAGACGTGCGTTAGCAAGAAGATCCGTTTCCCCGCTACGAGGTGATGGAATCCCTAGGTGATGATCTTCTCCTTCTCTCTCTCAACGGAGCTGTCGTATTGATGCAGCTGGCAACCTTAAGTTTACGAAATCCACAGATCTGAAATGTGGCCTATTTCTGGGTGAAATGATAAGATTTTTATTTTGGTATTCGTCATGTGGAAATTTAAGATGAGTGTCGAGTGCTAGGCCAATTTGAGCTAAAAGCGTTCTTTTTCCTGTTGCCCCTTTGAGGTAAAGCCTTCCTTTTCCTGTTGCCTAGAGGGAACGTCTCGTTGTTTTGGAGGAGTCGATTTTATGCGGTAAATGAAGTATTGTCCATTTCGGTTTGAGGATGACTGGGAAAGATAAGTAAACCGGGTGACATGATCAGAATACTCAATACTGATCGGTCAGTTGATAGCATGTCTCTTTGGTGTTTAGGGCACGCGAGCTGTGCGATCTCGGGAATGGACTCTGTTGTTGTTGCGGTAAGTGGCTATTATGGCTCAGAGAGGTTCAATCTCATCAAGCTTATAAACGAAACTGGAGCCAATTATGTGGGAACGTTGGCAAGAACGGCGTCTCATTTGGTGGGTAACCGACATCCTTGTCTCTGTAGATTAGCCGTTGTCTTTGCCACTTTTGTCATATATGGATGCAACTCACGTCTATGAAGGAACTTGATCTTTTGCAATTCATTTTGTAGGTATGTTGGCAATTTCAAGGGAAAAAGTACAATTTTGCAAAGAAGTTTGGCATTACCGTGGTGAACCACCGGTGGTTTGAGGATTGTTTGAAGGAAGGGAAGAGGATTCTGGAGGGTCCTTATACCATCTTGAGGTACATCGGATGCTATGTATGCATAAAAATGGATTTTAACTAGCGATTCTATCTGAGGCCTACTATTTCTGTTGAAACAATGGCGCTTTCATCTTGTTATACATTGCAAAAAACATTTCATAAATATTTGTTGTCAAAATTTCACGAGATAACAAAGGAGATATGCTTTTTCATTTTTAGAAAAGAAATTCACAAAGGCGATGTACCTGGTTTTGTTGGCAAAGATCAGGATTTGTGGACTTCTGATTTTAGTTGCTCAGTGATGCGATTTTGCTCAGTGGAGGGTTTTCCTCACTTAGAAGGTCATTCTGTGTCATACTCCTCCATGTTTTTGTTAATTATGCTACTGTAGTGAAACATATTTACTCCAATCCTGAATTCATGGTAGAGACATGCGGGAACGAAGGATGGAATGTTCGTAGAAAGAAACATTAACATTAGCCACAAGACAATGTTTACATGGTTCAGACTTCAGAGAGAGGGATTTGGTAGTCTCCATGGGATGGCTACTGCAGAAAAAAATCATTACTGATGACCAACGTACAAAATTAGGAGACCTTTACTAGGATGGTGTTTATGGGCATTCCTTGAAGATAAAGTTACGAGAATAACCTCCATAATTTGGTTCGTTACGGTCAATAATACTGCAGGTAGGGAGCTAATGCCCCCTAAACCCCAACTTTGGAGTATAAGGGCATAGCCCCTTGCAACTTCGCCAAATTACATCAGTGTTGGATCATAAAATTCATTGAAGAGTAAATCATGGTCCACAAAGTCTCCAACAAGAAGAGGGTGGAGAAATTCTTAGGATCTGGGAAATCAAATATAATGAACTTTAGACAAGGTTTTCAAGTTAAGGAAGCTAAAGTGAGAATGCCTTGAATTTTTTTTTCTGGTTACGGGATCCCTTGAATTTTAACTGAGCCTTTTCCTACATAAGTGTGTTGACTAGAGGGTGTAGCAGGAGGACCTCCTATGAGGTTAACGTCCCTAGAACTATTTGTATCTAAATGCAGATAACTAAGCAATATAGGATTAGGATGAAAATCAAATATAAAGCTATTGAAGTATTGAGAAGCAAATTTTTTTGTAAAGACTTAACAAAAGGAACATCAAGAGAAGCACAGGTCCCAATATGAGAACCAATCATCTAAAAAAGAACCTGAAATCATGAACCATAAAGTAAAATGTGAGTGCAAGTTTAGGGAAAGAAACTGCTCTCTCCTGTATTAGAAAGCATGCTCCTTCAAAAGGGGACCTATTCATGTGCTTGAAGTACCTAGATACATCTTACTTTTGAAGTGGCTTGTTTTGCAAGGCTTATTACAAGCACCATACCTAGATGCTTCTTGTGGCCTTGGCTGCATATCCTTATGTTAGAGATCGAGTTGAAGATGAAGGCTAATCTTATATTTCTGTATTTAAATTTATTTCTTGAGTAATTTGAATCTTGATCTATTGAGAATAGGGTCTGTTTAGTGTTATTAAGTAAGGGCAATTCTGTCATTTAAGTTAGAACATATGTTATATAAAGCCCTAAGCATGTTCATTAGGATTTAACGTTGAAATAAAGATGAGAGGGAGGCTGCGGCTGCCAAGAAGAGAGCCGACCCCCAATTTCTGAATCTGTCCCTGTCATTCTTAGCTTTTAATTTATATGAAATTCTTCATGGTATCAGAGCTTAGGAGACTCCTTGATCGCTATGCAATCTCAAGTTGTAGAAAATTAGGAGAAGGCATCGGCATACCTCTACCAAAGCAATTTGGATCCCAAGTTTTTGATGAATCAGAGGTACGCAAGGAAGCATAACAAGTAGGGCGGTGGATATGCCACAGAGGAGGCATCATAGAGTTTGGATGGCAGACATGATATTCTTTATTTTTTGAACAATCTGTATTCTTTGCTTTTGATATTAGATGTGGTATATTAGATTGCAAAGGAATCAAAGGCAGCCACACAAACATTTAATTTGCAGAGACTCGATTCCCAACTTGCAGAGACAAACAATTGGTTAGCAGACGCACCCAATTGAGATAACGTGATTGAACAACATAGGCAGAGGCATAAGCAGTTGATTTGCAGGCGAACCCAATTGAGAGTAGAATATTGAAAGAAAAGAAAAAAATTCTGTTTGCTCTTTCCTACACTCTTTTGCATTTTTTTATGCTATGTATTTGGTGCAGATTTATGCAATCAATTTTTTAGAAGTGGTTGTCTTATAAAGTGAAAAAGAAGAAGACAAACAACTACCTTATGGAAGGGGATAAATCTGATTATAATGAAAAGAAATAAAATGGGAGATAGTTGTGATAATAATTCCTCGAACAAAGGAGAGGTATTTCAAATCACAAACCTTAAGCTAGATGACAATAACCATCTTCAATGGGCCAGATCCATTGAACTAGCTGTGATGGCAAGGGGGCGATGGGATTACCTCACTTACGATATTCTCCAACCACCTACAACGGATCCTCTCTATTCAAGACGGTGTAGGAAAAATGCACTGGTCAGTGCATGGCTTATACAATCTATGATACCCTCAATTGACAGTATATTCATGTTTCTAGAGTTAGCAAAAGATATTTGGCTAGCAGTTCAAGATGCCTATGCTCAGAGGAAGAATATAACTAAAAAATATGATATTATTGACAAGATTCAGAAGTGTAGACAGGGAGGAAGATCCGTAAGCGAATATTATGCAGAACTTAGAGGTTTATAGCAACAATTACAGATTTACTCTAAGATAAAATGTCAAAGTTACATGCAAGAATGTAACAAAGAGTTTGAGGAACGAAAAATATTTGATCTTTTGTTGTTAGATAGACTGATATAAAATAACTGTTATTAGTTTAAGTCCTATTTTGGATCTCATTTTGGGTCTTAGTACAGATTAGGTCCACTTAGTAGTAGTTAAGTATAATTAGGGGTAGTTTTATCATTTAAGTTAGATTAAGTTAAATAAGCTTTAGGGTTAAATCGTGGGTCTTAATGTGAGTGTAAGGGACGCAGGATAAGAGCAGCCAACTGTAATTTTTCTTTGGGGCAGATTGGAGGAATGCCTCCAATCTCCCATGGTCTGTAAGTATTTCTGATTTTCAGTCAATAAAATTATTGTATTTTATAATATGGTATCAAAGCCTATAAGGTCCGAGAATCGAATCTTTTATGTATAAAAATTGGTCTCCAGTATTTCACCTTTTGTTGTGAGTTCTGCATCCCCTACAAATATTCCAACGAAGGTGAATAAGACGGTTGCTTCTTGTTATCAATCTTCCACAGAACAAAAGCAAAGAAAGAGAAGGAAGAACGTGCCTGCGGTGGATAGTCAATTTTTACCAGTTCGCCAATTGCAAACAGAGCAGTTACAGGGGCGTCTTTAGTTATTTTAGCAGGGAATCCTAAATCTGTTGGTACCACTTCTAGTATTAAACTAGTTTCTGGTCATTTCTTTACCAGTTCGCCAATTGCAAACAGAGCAGTTACAAGGGCGTCTTTAGTTATTTTAGTAGGGAATCTTGAATCTGTTGGTACCACTTCTAGTATTTAACTAGTTTCTGATCATTTTTTTTATACTATTTCAGTCGTGGCTTCTAGGAATGTTCTAACAGAGGTGAAGAAGATTGCAATCGGCTTTTGGTAGACAATATCCTGGAGTGCAAAAACCAAGGAAGAGGAGCAAGAATCTCTGCCTTCAGTGGACAGTTAGAAATAGTCTTACCTTCATTTTTAGTCAGTTCATTTACTTCTTTATAAATGACTGGCAAAGGGAAAGGAGTAGAAATTTCTATCCATTCATCAGAATATACCTCAATTGATAAAGTAGAAAATTTTCAGATTACAACTACTAAGTTAGATGGCAGAAACTACTTGGAATGGTCTAGGTCTATGGAACTGACTATTATTGCAAGGGGGAGATGGGCTCACCTAATGGGTTAAATTCAAGTCCAGATTCACTTTATGCATAATACTCTGTTTGGAGAAGGGAAGATGCATTAATTTCTTCTTGGTTACTTCAATAAATGATCCCATCAATTGCAAAGACTTTTATGTTTCTGGAATCTTCTCATGAAATTTTGTGTGCAGTCTCTGAAGCCTATTACAGAAAGAAAAATGTTGCAAAGGAATACGAGATACTGGAAAAGATCAGAAAATGTAAACAAGGCACACGGTCTATCAGTGAGTACTATAAAGATTTATGAGGACTTTGGGATAAACTTCTTTACTTTACTAATATAAAGTACTCTTCTTGTTACACTGAAAGAAACGTTGAAATTTAAAAGAAGAAAGTATTTGACTTACTCTGGGGGTGTAAACTCAGAGTTTGAGTCAATAAAACTTAATATCTTGGGCAGAGAAGAACTTCCTTCACTTGCACGGTATATTCTTTATTAATCAGAGAAGAAGATCGCAGAAATCTTGAGAGAGATAGTATTTCTGTTACATATTAACATGCACTTCAAACACGTAGAGACAACACATATTATCGTGGAAGAGGTGGACAACAAAGCAGAGGACATGGACGTGGTAGATTTAATTCTGATGATAAGGATAAACTTCTATGCTCTCATTGCGAAAAATCGAGGCATTCTAGAGAAAATTGTTGGGAATTAAATGGGAGACTTGATTTTTACAGAAATCGAAACTACTCAGCTCATTCTGCAGAAACTCCCACTCTTAGTACAGATAGTATTCAAGAGATCATTAAAAGGATAGAAGGACTAGAAACAAAATTATCCGAACATTCTCAACCATCTTCTTCTCAGGCTACATCTTCTTCTCAGGCTACAGTAGTACAAGCAACTCATACTGTGAAGGGTAACAACTCATCTCCTTTTAATTCAAAAGCTTGGGTTATTGATTCAGGAGCTACATCTCACATGGTAGGAGGTTTATTATATTTTTCAGAATACATATCTCTTAAAAAGTAGGAGTCGATTAAGTTGACAGACGGATCTTATACTTATATGATTGGACAAGGAAGTTTACCCATATATTTTTCAGACTTAAAATCAGTCTATCATGTTCCCAGTTTTCCTATAAATCTACTTTAAGCCAGTTCATTAACTCGTACTATAAACTTTAGTGTAACTTTTGATTCTACTATATGTGTATTTCAGGATCTGAAGACGAGGAAAATCTTTGGTCATAGTAAACTACAAAGGGGGTTATACATCCTGGAAGATCACTTGCGGCAAACCACATCGTATAATGCTTCAGCTCCAGCAGTTCAGGATGCAGAGATTCGACTATGTCATTATCGTTTTGGTCATTTACTTGTGTCAAAACTTCAATATGTTCTGCCTCATCTTAGAGTCGAGTAAAATAAATCACATTTTGAATGTGACGTGTGTCAGCTTGGAAAACATCAAAGAGCCTCTTATCCTTTAAGTGACTCTAGAAGATCTCAACCTTTTGAACTCCTTTACTCTGATATATGGGGTCCTAGTCCAGTTACTTCATTGTTTGGTCAGAAATACTTTGTTTCTTTTGTTGATGATTGTACTCGCCTCACGATCGTTTATTTAATGAAATGAAAGTTTGAAGTATCTCCTATTTTTTTTAGTTGTACATAAATTTATTCTTACCCAATTCAATACTTCTGTGAAAATTTTACGTTCTGATAATGGGGGAGAATACATTGGCAGACAGTTACAAGAATATTTACACACATATGTATTATTCATCAAACTTCTTGTCCCTATACTCCTCAGCAAAATGGTATTGCTGAATGAAAGAATCGTCATATTCTGGAGGTAGGATGCCTAGTAGTGTCCTCAAAGGTGAAAGTCCAATGAAATGCCTTTATAAAAATTCAAAACCTTTTCATCTAGTCCCTCAAATCTTTGGTTGCTCATGTTTTGTACATATTCATTTACCTGATCGTGATAGACTTGATCCTAGACCAGTAAAGTGTATTTTTCTGAGCTATTCAAATTCTCAAAAGGGCTATAAATGCTATGATCCCCTTCTTAAGAAACTATATGTATCCATGGATGTTACCTTCACTGAGTCTACTCCATATTATCCTTTCCAAGGGGAGCCAATTATATCTCAGCATAATTCTCCTTATGTTCTTCCTCTAATTCCTAGTGAGGCAGAGAATGTTGCATATGATTATGAAGAAGAGGCAGATGAACCAAAAGATACTTTGATGTATAAGAGAGGATCAAGAAAAATTATTTATCCCAAAGAAAACACCGTTCAACATCAAATTACCAAAGAGATTTCCCCTGACTCAGATCCTCAATTGCAAGTGACATAAGACCTAAAAGTTCCTATTGCTATTCGCAAAGGTAAGCGTACTTGTACAGGTTATCAAATTTTTGATTACGTTTCATATGCTAATACTTCTGAGAATTATCGAAAGTTTGTTATGAATGCTAAGAAACATAAAATTCCCTTGAAGTTTGAAGAAGCAATGAAGTGTCCTTTATGGAAAGCCGCTATTGAAGAGGAACTGAATGCTCTTGTGAAGAATAATACATGGACCATCACACAGCTACCACCTAACATGAATATTGTAGGATGCATGTGGGTATTCACTATCAAATATAAGGCTGATGAAACCATTGAAAGATATAAAGCAAGATTAGTTGCTAAAGGATATAGTCAATCATATGGTATTGATTATACAGAAACATTCACACCTTTGGCTAAACTTACTTCAATACGAATTCTTCTCAATATGGCAGCGAACTTGAAATGGGATCTATGACAACTAGATGTTAAAAACACTTTCTTACAAGGAAATTTAAATGAAGAGGTCTGCATTGAACTACCTCAAGGAATGAATATAAAAACATCTGAGAATAGAGTGTGCAAGCTAAGAAAGCGATTTATGGGTTGAAGCAGTCTCCAAGAGCTTGGTTTGAGAAATTCAGTAAGACAGTTTGCAATTTGAGATACAGTAGAAGCCTTAATGATTATACGATTTTATTCAAGAAAGGAACAAAAATATCTATTCTTGCTGTCTATGTTGATGATATCATTGTCATAGGAGATGACTTTGAAGAAATATTCAAGTTAAAAATGAATCTTTACAAATTATTTGATCTTAAAGATTTGGGCCGACTCCACTATTTTTTGGGCATAGAAGTGCTTTACTCTAGCAGTGTTATCTTCCTAACTCAACGGAAATATTTAATGGATCTTCTTGAAGAAACACATATGCTAGAATGTAAACTAAATGACACTCCTATAGATGTAGATAAAAAATTGTTCATTGGTGATAGTGAAGAGTTCAGAGACATTCAAAAATATCAGAAGTTAGTTGGCAAGCTTATATGCTTGACTATTACTCGTCCAGATATTACTTATGTAGTTGGTATTGTTAGCAGATATATGCATTCTTCTACCAAGAATCATATGAATGCAGTGTATAGAATTCTTAGATATCTCAAATCAACGTTTGGTATAGGTCTACTTTATTTTAAATCTTCAAATCCTCATCTTGTTATTGAACTTTATTCCGATGCAGACTGGGCTGGATCACAAGATGACCGCAAATCAACTACGGGATATGTCATATTACTTGGTGGAAATATTATATCATAGAAAAGCAAAAAACAGACAGTTGTTACTAGATCTACAGTTGAAGCTGAATATAGGGCAATAGCTCAAGCAATGTGTGAAAGAAAATAGGTGTCTTCTTTAATCAGTGAACTTGGTTTTACTTCTATTCATCCTATACCACTGTATTGTGATAGCAGTGCAACAATTCAGATGGCTTCCCTGTATAACATGAAAGAACCAAACATAGTGTTAAAATTGGAGTATGTTAAATCAACGAAGCAGATCTTATTTTTTGACTAAAGCTACTACTAGCAAACAACTCAAAGACACATTATTCAAGTTGGGAGTTCTTAATATCTTTCACCCAACTTGAGGGAGAGTGTTAGATAGACTAATATAAAATAACTGTTATTAGCTTAAGTCCTATTTTGGATCTCGTTTTGGGTCTTAGTACATATTAGGTTCACTTAGTAGTAGTTAAGTATAATTAGGGGTAGTTTTGTCATTTAAGTTAGCAAGCAAAAGTTATGAGCATTGCTTTGGGGCGCCCAAATGTAGTGAATAATTTGCAGAGAGGGTCTCCGCATTTTTATTATGGACGGATGCGGGGGGTAAGGAAGGTAGTCCTAGATAATAAGATTCGTATTGGTTCTTGGAATATCGGAACATTATCCGATAAGCTAATGAAGTGTTGGAAAGAAACAATAAAGAATGATCTAGCTTATTGGGAGTTAACTGCTAACATGGCACACGATAGGGATCTGTGGAAACAAAGAATCCATGTAGCTGACCCTGTCTAGTATGGGAAAAGGCTTAGTTGTTATTGTAGGGTTTAGGGTTAAATCGTGGGTCTTAATGTGAGTGTAAGGGGTGCAGGAAAAGAGCAGCCAACTGTCATTTTTCTTTGGGGCAGATTGGAGGAATCTCCAATCTGCGATGGTCTGTAAGTATTTCTGATTTTTAGTCAATAAAATTATCGTATTTTATAATATTTATGGGGTATTTCTTGAGAATATGATACTGTAAAAAATAATATTCTTAGCAGAGAAGAGCTTACTTCGTTGAACACATTGTACTCTCTCTTACTTCAGGAAGAAGATGAGAAATATCTAGAGAAGGAAACCAAGATTAATTCAGAGACCATTGCATTTGTGGATAGAAACCCTTCTAACTCCTCATTTTTTCGTGGAAGAGGAGGATTTGGGCGTGGCTATATGAAGAGAAGGACACATTATCTTGTTCTCACTGTGGAAAATCACAACATACAAAGGAGACATATTGGGAATTAGTTGGTAAACCTACTTATTATCTGAATAGGTCTAATAAAACTTACTTCAACAGTGACCAAGGTGACAAACAAAATAGAGAAAGCAATGCGACTTCATTGGTTGACATAAAGAAAGAGATTGAGATGCTTAAAGCTCGTTTGATTGATTCAAAAACTTCTTCTACTTCCTCTAATGTTGATTCTCACGCTACAATGACATACCCATTCTCTTTTATGGCTAAGGGTAATATATTTATTTCTCATTCCAGAATATGAGTTATTATTTCGGGTGCCGCGGATCGTATGGTCAGTAGCAGTGTTGTCTGACGTGTATCGTATCGTGTATCACTGGGCTCCACGATACGGGTGTATCGTATCGTATCGTACTTAAATATTAAAATAATACAAAAATTAATTAAAAATTAATAAAAAATAGTAAAAAATCGAAAAAAATCAGGAAAAAATCAAGAAAAATCTGATAATTGCTTTAAATTCATATAATGTAAGTTTAGTACAGATTGAGCATTCAACATTGAACAATTGCATCCAAATTTACATATTTTGAATCCAAAAAATAAAATACAGACATAATTTACACTTTATAGTACACTACAGTTACATATAATGTTACATTTTACAAATTGTAATCAGGATCATCAACTAAATAATCTTCATCTTCTCCTTATTGCAGATCCTCATCATCATCAGCCATGCCCACACCTTCTTCTTCAAAATCAAATTCTTCATCTCCATAATGTTGTTGCGCTCCTTCCAAATTAATCCAGGCAACGTCTTCTTCTGTTAGGAGGGCATTTTCTTCAGTGTCTTCCATAACCCAATCTTCTAATATCTCAAAATTATCCAAACTTATTGGATCGAATTGACTTTCTTCTCTATTTACTTTTTTTAATTGCCTACGACACAAACAAAGATAAGCAATTAGTAAGTAATATTAACAATTGAAAACTGAAGTTAAATAATATCGAATTGAAAATTTGAAAGTAATACAACATTACCTTTCACGAAGGCGCATGTTACAACGAATATAAACCAAATCATTAAGCCTTTTGTGTTCCAACCTGTTGCACTTTTTTGTATGGATGTGTTAAAAAACACTCCAATTTCTTTCACAACCTGTTGCACTAAAGGTTTGGCTTAAGACTCTAACTGCAAAATCTCTAAGGTTTGGACAATCACTTCCAAACCTGTTCCACCAAACATCTGTAAAAAAAATATAAACATTAGAGACATAATAATCCACAGTAATGTAAGATGCAACTTAAATATGAAAATAAACAATGTACTTGGACGCATCGTAGAGCGGTTGCGAATTGCAACAGGCAAACCCATCAAGTGAAGAGCATTATCATATATCTCCATCTCTCGATGTACATCTACTATGCTCTCATCAGGGACTAATCTGTCGATGCATTCAATGATTCCTCGATTAACCTCACCATCCCTTTTGAAGGTTGCTAAGTACCTCAATGATGGGTGTAGATAGTAGGCTGCTGCATGAATAGGCTGATGCAATTGTTTATTTCATCTACTATCAATTATTTTCCACACGGGCACATAATCTCTTTTTTTTCTATTAAAGTTATTTCTGATCGCTTCTTTTGCCCTGTCCATGGCTTCATAAAGGTAGCCCATAGATGGTTTCTCCTCGTTGTCAGCCAATCTCAAAACTTTCACTAAAAGACAAGTAATTTTCAATAATCTGATGCATGCATTCCAAAATGAACTTCTAAAAACCGTTTCTGTAATCTCATTTAACTTTCTGTTACTTCTGTTTTGTGGCAACTCTGCAAATTGTTGCCACTCATCTGAGGAGAACATTCTCTTTAAAGCTTGCTTCTGTTCTACAATACTCTGTACAGATAAGAAGTTTGTTGCGAACCAAGTTGCAGCTGTGCGAAGAAGCTCTGCACCTTCTGTGTATCTCCTCATCATACACAAAACAAATGCATGGTTGTAAATGAATTTTGTAATATCTTGGCAACACTCAGTTGCTGCCTTTATTTCATCCATCTCACCAATGTCCTCGAGGATGAGATCTAAACAATGGGCTGCACATGGTGTCCAGTAGAAAGTCCCATAAATATCAGCTAACTCCTTTCCAGCTGCTTTGTAGTTAGCTGCATTATCTGTAATCAATTGGACTACATTTTCTAGCCCAACCTCCTTTATAACCTTATCAAATTCCTCTCGTAGGATCTCTGCAGTGTGCCTCTCCTCTGACATATCTAGAGATCTCAAAAATATGAGTCCTTTAGGACAATATACAAGAAAGTTTAGCAATGTTCTTCCTCGCCTATCGGTCCATCCATTTGCCATGATAGTGCATCCTGTTTCCTTCCACGATTGTCTCAAAGTCGAACAGTATTGCTGCACTTCAATCACGGTCTGATCTAATATCTTCCCTCTCAACTTCTGATAAGAGGGCATCCTGTATCCTGGACCAATGTTAGCAATTGCATCTGCCATTGCTTGAAAATGAAAACTGTTTGCTGCATTAAATGGAATGCATGCATCATAAAACCATCTGCCCACTGCAAGGTCTGCTTGATCGTGCAGTTGTTCTGAAGCCATAGCAGCACGAATTCCTGGCTGAGCACCAGGTGTAGTGGAAGGAGGAAAGAACGAATGTATGCTAGAAGAAGAAGCTCTTCCTCTACTCCTTCCTGAACTTCCTCTTCTGCCACCTCCAAAGTCTTCAGCTGCAACCCTCTTTCCTCTGCTAGGTGCTCGCGAACTGCTACTACCAATATCTGTTCTAACATCTGAAGACAAACTATCAATGAATCCAACTCCAGTGGCAGTAGCATCATCAGCTTCTTCACACATCTGAAAATCATCTTTTTGTTGTCTCCTTTCCTGTATGCTCTCAATCATCTGCAAGCATTGCCATTTAATACCTTCTGGCACACTTCTAACTCTGCCTGTGCATGGAGCAACTTCTTTTCTGGTTCCTGCTAGGTGGTGTTTCAACCTTGAAATTCCATCACTAACTACCTTTTCACAAAATAAACATCTGATTTTTAACCTTGAACCCTCAACTGGTATACCCCACTGCCATGCCAGATCATCAGACTTTGAATGAGAGTCTCTACCACCTCTTCCTGCCATCTCAATGGAGTACTTTAATTAAAACAAAAACCTGAAAATAAAAGCACTTCGTAAATCCCCCAATCTTCAAATAACACTCAAATCGAGTGTCTCCCACTTCATGAATGCAATAAAAATCGTATACACACACTTAATAACTGCATATTTGGTCATTCAAAAAAAAAACCGAAATAACACAAAAAACAATAAATATAAAGGAAAAAAATGGAAAAAACTTGAAAAATATACCTAAATCCGAGTTTGGAGGCTTGGACAGACACCGTAGGGCACGATTTTAGAGCTTTGAACACCAAGGAGGTGAAAACCGACTCTTAGGGAGCTTGAAGAACCCAAAAGGAGAGAGGAAACCCGCGAAAAATCGCGGGTTTCTCTCGGGCCGGGACCCTTTATAAGGGTCCTAGGGCGTATCGCCCGTATCGCACGATACGGTGCGATACGCCCGCACCTGCGATACGGGGCCCCGTATCATATTGCGCCGTATCGTACGATACGATGCGATACGGACAACACTGGTCAGTAGGCGAGATTTCTTTGATGACTATTAGTTGACTAAGGCAAAATTAATATTAGATTGGTTGATGGATCACATACGCCAATCGTTGGAAAAGGAAGTATCACTACACCTTTTGGAATATTAAAGAATGTTTTACATGTTCCAAATATTTCAGTTAATTTATTAACTGTCCTACTAGATGTTGTTTTCAGGAATTGAGAACGGAGAGGATCTTTGGTTAGAGTAGTATGTTTAAAGACCTTTATTTCTAAGAGAAAGTCACGTAAGCTGTAATACAGTCAACAATAATTACATAAGGGAGAGTTATCTTTATGGCACCAGAGATTAAGAAATCTACCTTTATCTAAAATTAGGATCTTATTGCCTAAATTTACTAATTGTAATGATTTAAATGTGAACTATGAAACCAGTTAGAAGGCAAAATATCATCGTGTTTCATTTCCTTTGAATGAAGAAAAATTTTCTAAACCATTTGAGATTGTTCACTGTGATGTTTGGGCCCCATGCTCTATTACTTCATTACATGATAACAAATACTTTGTTTCCTTAATTGATGATTGCACTAGGTTTACCATGATATATCATGAAAACCAATGAGGAAGTGAAAGATATTCTTCCCATATACTGTCAGTTTGTACATACTTAATTTAAGCACACCATTAAAACTATTCGCAATGATAATGGAGGTGAATATATGTCTCAATCACTACATTCATATTTCTTAGATGAGGGTATTTTGCACCAAACCTCTTGTTCCCATTCTCTACAACAAAATGGAGTTAACGAGCTGTTCATGCGGTATCTCGTAGAAACAACTCGGACCACTTTCTACTTATTCAGTATTCATATTCGGCCCTTCGCTTATGGGGCGACTGCCGGTTCCTTGTCTACCATGCTATTTTATTAATCCTATGTCCTCGCTCTTGTGCTTGCATCACTCAAGTCCCTTATACTCGAGTTTTGTATTTCTCATCGAGCCTATTGCATCTCTCTACCACCTCACATATTTAGTTCTACTTGTTTTGTTCATGATCTTCAACACTGAGTCTTGATAAGTTAGCAGCCTCCGTTCTACGGTAAGTGTGTCTTCTTGGGATATATTAGATTCCAAGGGTTGTCGTTGTTATTCTGTCTTCCCGAACGGTTAATCATCGTCTCGGTATTGTGTTACCTGCCTTGGTATGACACCTTTCATGAAAATACTCCTTTTTTCTCTACGATCGATCTTGATTTCTCATCATCCTTTGAGGTGCTTACACATTGCTGGACTTAGACGGACCTCCTATCACTGTTTGTCTCTTGAGATAAACCTGCGACCTCCCACGTTATAGTCATCGACCTAACACTTACGACTCGCCCGTTTCGAGATACAATCATTGTCAATCTGATTCACCTCCACCAGAGACGCACAGTCCTTTAGAACCACTCTGTAGAGGTCAATGTGGTCCCTTTCGAAGACCAATTCCTCCTACCTGAAGCTTCTGTTTGTCTTGGTACGACAGCCCATTGCTGTCAGAAAAGGTACTACGATTCTACTACGTAATCCTTCTTACATTCACTAATGTTTTTGAGTTATCATCGCTTATCTTCTTCGCTATTATGCTTGTTATCTCTTCTTTGTCTTACGCTAATACTATACTAACCTAACCCGGTGATAGCGAAGACCTCTCCCATCTTGGACTGGAGCGCCCCAAGCCGTGTTCGATGAGATGTTTGCATTACATGCCAACGGTGGTGCACTTGGGAACTTGTTCCATTATCTTCACGGCAAATCTACTGTGTGGTTGTTGGTGGATTTATATGGTGCGAGTTAGGTGGGACAAGATTGGAAATTTACTTGATCGATTAGAAATGCTCATCTTGTTGCTAAAGGGTTTCACCTCGGAATTTTGGCCTTAGGTTTATATTGAGACAACTTTGTCTCCTAGGTTGCAAGATATGAAATCAATTCGTCTCTTTCCTTTACTGTACGCAAGCTCTCTCACGCCACTGTTGCCACTTCGGTCCCTTCATTCGACTTGGATATTAAGAATGCATGCTTCTCTCCATGGTATCTGCTAGAAAAAGAGTGTGCATGGAGTAGCACTTCTCCGAGTTTGTTGTTCACTCGGAGTCCTTTTTTGGACTTGGTACATCGTCTTGTAGCATCTGCTTTGTGTGGCTTGAAACAATCTCCTCGAGGTTTGGTTTTTGGTAGATTTCGAAATCTTGTTGCCTCGGATAATTTGGTATGGTTCACGGAGTGAGGGCCAAAATCACTCTTGTTTTCTATCATCATTCAACTCTACGGAATGTTTCATATATACGATTGTTTATGGTCGAGTGATATTGTTATCATTGGTAGATGATCAACCATGACATAATGTCGAAGTTAAAACGATACACCTATTTTGGTCACGTCGACACTGGACTAAGGATCTTGAAGGTTGAACCTGAGTACTTCTTAGGAATAGAGAGTGGCGCGCGATCTAATGCAATGGTATTTGTAATCTCACTGAAAGAGTATATGCATTAGACATTGGTCAACAAAGCAAGTACATTGAATGCATTCTAGGCCAATAGACACATCACCATGGATCAGGAATGCCAAACTTCAGTCAAGATCGAAGGAGAACCATCTATACGATCTAGCCAAGATACAAAATGAGTTGATTGGGCGATTAAGCCGGATTTACCTCAACTGACAGTACCCATCCTAATATCTTCTTTGCTGGAGTGAGTGTCCTTAGTCAAATGGGTCTCGGCTCATTTACTGTGAAGGACATTGGGATGCAGTCATTCAGGGGATTCTAAAGTATATATCAAAAGGGGCTCCGAGGAAGAAGGCTTGTGTATGAAAGATAAAGGACATACTTCCGGAGTTGTTACAGGATACTTTCCAATCTTGATTGGGCAGGTTGTCTCCATTTGATGTTCTACGAATTACGAAGATATTGTGTATTTCTTCGGTGGTAATCTTGATATCCTGGAAAAGTAAGAAAAAAGTAGTTGTAGCAAAGATCAAGTGCAGAAGTAGAATATCGAGTAATGGCCTTTAGCGACTTGTGAAGCTCATTTTGGTTGAAAACAACTTCTCCATGAGCTTCAAATTGTGGGTTTATTAGAGCAAGATGGACGCTCATTTGTGATAATGGTCAAGCTGCATTCCCTACATATTGCCTACAATCCAGGTGTTTCATGAGAGGACCAAACATATAGAGATTTCGATTGCTATTTTATTAGAGAGAAAGTTTTTCAAAGAATCTTCAATCTCCTTCATGTCCGCTCCGGAGATCAATTGGCGGAGATTCTCACGAAACCAGTTTCTGTTAATGGGTTAAAGAAAACTCTTGCCAAGTTGGATGTTTCAAGCTTTCAAGACCCAACTTGGGGGGGCGTGTTGGAGATCGAGTTGAAGACGAAGACTAATCTTATATTTCTGCATGATTTATATTTCTATATTTAAATTTATGTCTTGAGTAATTTGGATCCTAATGGATCAGAATCTGATCCATTGAGAATAGGGTCTGTTTAGTGTCATTAAGGGCAATTTTATCATTTAAGTTAGAACATCTGTTATATAAAGCCCTAAGCATGTTCATTAGGGTTTAATCTTGGAATAAGATGAGAGGGAGGCTGCAGCTGCCAAGAAGGGAGCTGACCCCCAATTTCTGAATCTGTCCCAGTCATTCTCAGCTGTTAATTTGTGTGAAATTCTTCACCTTAGTATTCTTTTTAGGGTTTGAAATCTTCTAATGAAGACACCATACATATAAAGTTTGTATAATGTCTTCTTTCTGCAGGTACTTTAATTATAAGGTTGAATCAGTTTCATGAGCTAATTTTGAAGTTTTTATGTTTAGTGTCTTTAGACATTGTGTATTACCAGTTGGGTTTTCTTCCTTCGGTCTTTTACAAGAGTATCTGATAGTTTCTTGCAACCCTTAACATTTTCTTAACGAGTTTTCTGTCCTACCACTATCAATGTAGAATGCGGTTTGACAGGCTAGACATATCTTTCCCAAAATGGTTGTAGTCTCTTCCGTGCAACTTCCATAAATTAGTTGTTCTTTTTTTTTTTTTCTTTTGTGAGTGGAGATTCAGCTCTTCAATTAGGTCATGTGCCACTTCTTGTTACTTGATAGAATAGTTTATATGTAGTATATTGGGGTGTTAATTGTAAATTAACATTTCTCAGCACTTATTTGCTCTGTGGTTCGTTTGGCAGACATTTAGAATGCATTCTGTTCTAAGAAAGAAAAAGTTAATGGCCTTATTTTGCTTTTATATGTCTGAAAAGTTGTTTCCACATTTAAAGAAGTGTTTTGCAGTGGTGAAGATGTGGGCCCATTATTATGGGAGGCTCCAAGCACTATCAATAATCATGTGCAACATGGAAGTTTTCAGTTATGCATGAAGGGGAAAGAGTTGTCAGATGTTTCTAATATCTTCAATGCAGAAAAGCTTTTAGAGATTGACAAGAGGTGCTCAAAAGTCGATGGCTTTACTTTTCAAAGATCTGTTTTAATAGATGAGGTAACTTACAATTCATGTACCATGAAACCCATTCTTTATATGATGATATCTTTAAGGGGAGTAATTTCTGGTCTCCATCCTTGATTAGAATAGATAGAACTCCAAATCTATCTCCAGCATAAGAACAATCTTATGCTTTGCTAACTTTACTGGACATTTATTTTAATGTTGTTTTTTATGTTTTTTATTCATTAATTCATTGAATCTGTTCGGCAGTTGGTTCCTTTATGCTTTAATGAATGACTACCTGTTACTCTTAGATGCTTTTCCATTATTACTCAAATCAGAGGCCTTGCAAATACTGAATATGAAAAGTAAACCCCAATTTCTGAATGTCTTAGGACTTACCATCTTTTGTAGCTATACTTCAAAGCTTCACAACTTATTGGATCTCTACATTAGCCTTCACACAAAGTAAATTGCTCAAAAGTCAACATTGAAGGAAGCGGTATATCTAATAAGTGAGATTTGTTTGCACTTTAAACATAATATGAATGTATATTATTTTTGAAGCCTGCCATTGGTAATAACCATGTCTTGATTTTTTGTGGACTCTTTTCAGTTAAAATTTGATTGAGCTCTCTTTATTGACATGGGCACACTAGATTCAGAAGATTATGAAAGTGGCATATTTGTAAACTTTTGTCGTGATTTAGCATTACGAGAATCTGGCCTAGAAAATGTCATAATGTTCGACATGTTATTTATTTTTAAGAAGTGTAATCAGATCCTTGGATATTGGATTCATTCATAGTTTTATGATCCAATTATTAAGTATGTCTAAGTAAGGGTAGATTAGTCTTTTAAGTTATAAAGATAATATAAGTATCAACTTAATCTTAGGTTAGAGATTAGAGGAGAGTGGCGCAACAACCAGGAAGGCTCTAGGAAAAAGCTTACTCTTGTCCTCTTTGTTGAGAGGTGTTCACCAACCAAAATTCTATACTTTACAAATTGTTTATCAATAAAATTTTCAACATGGTATCAAAGCCTTAAGATATCAAAACAACGGATTGGGTAAGAGCAAATCTCACATTTGGTGGTTTCGTTGTTGGTGATAAAGCGCCGAAGTGTTGGTGCACAACAGATTGTGAAAGACAACTCTATCGTATGACTATTGGCGAAAGACAACAAGGTACGACAAAGAAGATATCATAAGACAAGTTAATTTTGTCCTACTGGTGGCTGTATACCTACTCCGGCTGCATAGGTAAATTACTTCCATTATAGAATTTTTTCTGGTATGCAAAATTTTTTGCAATCAATTACTGCATCGGTTGTGTCGACATATTAGGGATTCATTAACCTTAATATTGAAAGATAATCAAAAGGGGGAGCATGGCAGATAAAGGTAAATCCATTGGAGTCCCATTAGCAATTTCAAATGTTCAGTCAAGAGAGAAAATCATATATATCAAATCATAAATATTAAATTAGATGGCAGAAATTTTCTCGAATGGGCTAAATCAATTGAGTTAATCGTCCTTGTAAGAGCGAGATTGACTTATCTAACAGGACAACAATCCTGTCCAGAAGAGCTTGATCCCAACTATCCAAAATGGAGAAAGGAAGATGCACGTGTATCTTCATTGTTGTAATCTATGGCCCCATTAATTGGCACAACCTTTTTGTATCTTGATTCAGCCAGTGAAATCTACAGAGTTGTGTCTAAGGCCTATCCAACAGAAAAATATTGTAAAATAATATGAAATCCTAGAAAAAATTAGAAAATATAGACAAGCACCAAAACTATTAATGAATATTATACATATCTTCGTGGCTTGTGGGATGAGTTATAATTCTATGCAACTATCAAATGCTCGTATGTTCTAAAGAAAGAAATGAAGAGTTTGAAAAAGGAAGGTTTCTGATTTGCTACGGGGAGTTAATATCGTGTATGAAATTGTGAAAATCAATATTCTGGGAAGAGAAAAACTACCTTTCCTTGGAATGATGCATTCTCTTTTTCTTAAAGAAGAAGATAGGAGGAGACTGGAAAAGGAGAACAGTCTCGTTGCTAACTAGAATGACTTTATGAGAAAAATGAGTTTCACCATTCTCGTGAGAGAGAAAGACATAATGCTAGAGGTAGAGGCCGTGGGCGACCCTCTTCTAAAGAAAAGGAAAAGCTAAAATGTATAAATTGTGGCAAATATCAACACACTAAGGATCAATGTTGTGACTTAATTGGCAAACCTGATTTCATGAAGAATAGAGGAAACTATGATCATGTATTAAAAAATCTTTTCGACAAAGCAAAAACTATCTATGAACTAATGAAGCGTATACAAGGCATATAATCAAGATTTAGTTACCAAGCTTCAACATCCACATCTCATGCTACGATCACTCATTCTTATTTGGTAAATAGTAAATCTTCTTCATCTTCTAGATCTCAAGTATGGGTAGTATACTCTGGGGCAACAAATCATATGATAGGAGACAAAACAGACTTCTCAGAGTATAGACTTCTTCATAACAAGGATCCTATTAAATTTGCAGATGGAACTCAAACTTGTATGATAGAAAAGGGAAGTGCTTAAACTCAATTTGCCAATTTATCTTCTGTATTTCATGTCCCAAGCTAAATGCACTCATGTAAGGGATCACCCTTGCATGGCCGATCTCAAGCTCGGATAAAGGAGGAGGATTGTGTTAGGCTTATGACAACCAGTGATAAAACTTTGTCGGATTTTTATACCATGGATTACACAAATTATGAGCATTGCGTTGAGGCGTCCCCTCTTAGCAATGCATTGCAGAGCCCGAATGCAGTGAAAAGTAAAGGGCCACTACATTTTCATTCGGATGTTGTGAATCAATTCAAAGAGGGTTTCCATGTCATGGGCGGGTGAGGGTAAAGAAGTTAGTCCCGCTATATTTCCGCCCAAATGTAATGAATAAATTACAAAGAGGGTCTTCACATTTTCAATATGAACGAATGTAGGGGTAAGGAAGCTAGTCCTAGATAATAAGATTAGTATTGCTTCTTGGAATATCAAAACATTGTCTGGTAAGCTAATAGAGGTGGTAGATACTATGATTCGGAGAAAGATTAATATCCTTTGTTTACAGAGACAAAGTGGGTTGGAGAAAAAGCAAAGGAGATTGAAGATACATGTTTTAAATTATGGTATTCAAGTAAGGAAAAGACTCAAAACGGAGTTGGTATTATTATAAATAAAGATTTAAAGGATAGTGTAGTAGACATACAACAATGGTGATTGAATCATGATGTTAAAATTAGTGTTAGGAACAAAGGTTCTGAATATAGTTTGTGCTTACACACCCTAAGTAGGGCTAGAAGCTAGTATAAAGAAGGCTTTTTGGGGGGAGTTAGATAAGGTGATTCAAAGAATTCTTTAAAGGGAGATGATTTGTTTAAGAGACTTAAATGGACATATTGGTAAAGAGACATTAAGATATCAAGGTATTAATGAAAACTTTGGTTTTGGGGATATAAATGAGGAAGGTAGGAAGATTTCAAATTTTGCTATGACATTTGATCTCTTTATAGTCAATATAATTTTCAAAAAACGAGATAAACATTTAATTACTTATAAGAGTGGCTTATCACAAACACAAATTGATTATTTTATTTGCAGAAAAAAAAGATAGTTTGTTGTAAAGATTATTAGGTAATTTTAGGAGAAAGTTTAACCACCCAACACCGACTTTTAGTTATGGATTTACAAGTAAAAAAATGGACAAAGAAGAAAAGAGTGCATTAAGTTATTCGGACTAAATGGTAGAACCTCAAAAGCGAGAAAAAAGATATATTTAAACAGAAAGTCCTTCAAGGAGATGTTTGGAATTATGTTGCTACACCCTGTGATATGTGGAACAATATGGCTATACATATTAGGAAAGTGGTGAAAGATGTGTTAAGGGTATCTAAGGGAGGTGTACCGGTATAAAAAGAAGCTTGGTGGTGGAGTGAAGCAGTACAAAATAAAATCAAGGCAAAGAGGGCATGTTACAAATTACATTATGCTAAGAAAACTAGTGAAACTTTAGAGGCTTATAAGAAAGCAAAGAAGGAAGCGAAAAAGGCTGACACTGAAGCAAAAGCTGAAATTTGGGAGAATTTATATAAAAAACTGAACTCAAAAGAGGGTAAAAGAGATATTTTTAGGATAACTAGGCTTAGAGATAAGAAAACTAAAGATCTTAATTCTGTTAGAAGCATGAAAGACGAGGATGAAAAGATTCTAGTGGCAGATGATGATATAAGAAATAGATGAAAAAATTATTTTTATAAGCTTTTTAATGAAAATAAAGATGTTAGTATTAGCTTAGGAGAGTTAGCCAAATTAGAAAAGTATATAAACCACAATTTCTATCCATGTATTCAAAAGAATGATATCAAAGAGGCTCTTAAACATATGAAGGATGGTAAATCGGTAGAACCAAACAATATTCTTATAGAAGTTTGGAAAATACTATGAAAAATAGGAATCACTCACAAGACTATTTAATGAAATATGGAGAAACCAAAAAATGCCCGAGGAATGAAGAGCGAGTAGACTTATACCCATATATAAGAACAAGTGAGACATTGATAATTGTGTGAATTATCAATGTATCAAGTTAATGAGCCATGCTATGAAATTATGGGAAAGAATTATCGAACGTAGGTTAAGACAAGTATCAAGTATAATAGAGAACCAATTTGGATTCATGCATGGCAGATCTATTGTTGAACCGATTCACCTTTTGAGATGTCTTATGGAACATTTTAGAGCAAAAAAAGAAAGACCTTCACATGATATTTATTGATCTAGAAAAAACATACGATAGGGTCCCGATCTTTAGAGAACCTTGAAAAAAAGAGGTATCCTATTGACCTACATTAACCTTATAAGAGACATGTACGATGATGCAAAAATAGGAATGACAGACTTCTTTGAAGTTAATATTGGGTTACATAAAGGATCAACTTTAAGTCCATACTTATTTATAATGGTGTTGATGAGTTAAGAAAACATATTTTAGATGAAGTATCTTGGTGTATGTTATTTGTCGATGACATTGTGTTAGTGGAGGAGTCTAAGGAAAAAGTTAATAGGAAATTGAAACTATGGAGAGAAATATTAGAAAGTAAAGGCTTCCGACTAAGTAGAACAAAGACAAAATATGTGGAATGTAAGTTTGATCATTTAGGTACTTCAGATGACATAAATTAAGATTGACATACATTGCATCACTCACAAGGACTAGATTTTGTAAGTATTAAAAGAGTCGGAGAACGACCACAAAAGTGTTGGAAAGAAACATTATAGAATGATCTAGCTTATTATGAGTTAACTGCTAAATGACACATAATAGGGCTTTATAGAAACAAAGAATCCATGTAGCCGACCCCGTCTAGTATGGGGAAAGGCTTAGTTGTTTTGTTGTATTTCATGTCCCAAGCTATGTAGTTAATAGCATGCTATAGCATTTTAGTGGACCAAAAAGTGCTATAGCGTGCAAGGCTTGGTGGGCGACCCGCTTGGCCGCTAATAGCGGCACAAACATCACTATAGCTGTTTATTGGGTCGTGTCGATCCAATACCCATTGGATAAACTCGACCCAAAGTTAATATAGTCTCTCTCTCCCATGCACACCCCTCTCTCTCTCCCCCTTGTGTTTCTCTCTTGTGCATGCCCCTCTTTCTCTCCTCTGCTCTTGCTCTCTTCGTCGATGGCCACCACGAGTTTAGTCACCCTTTGCCTTCCTCCGACATTGATATTCTTTTTCTCTCCCTTTCTCTCTTCTCTCTTTTTTAGTAGGCGATCGAGCTTTTTCTCTCTCCTCCCTTCTCTCTTCTCTCTCTGGTGGGTGACTATGCTTTTGATCATCCACTTCTGCGAGTTCTTTGCTTTCTCTGTCTCTCCCTTTGTCGTTGCCTTCTTGGCTTTCTTTTTCTTTGTTCTTCAAATTCTCTCTTCATCAAGTTATTTCATATTGACCTGTTGATTTTTTTCTACTTTTTATAATTTATTTATTCTTATTTTTATTATAGTGAGTATGAAACCATCAACTAGTGCAAGTGCTTATTATCTAACTGGTAGTGGCAGTGGTAAGAGTGGCACTGGCACTAGTATGTTAAGCATGGACACCTAGAGTTATGGAGTGATAGAGTGATGTATTGTGAGCATATACATGACACATCATGAAGATGTCATATGGAAGATGTTTATCAAATTCTTAAATACTTAAGGAAAACTCCGGGTTATGGAGTGATGCATGTTAAGCATGGACACCTAGAGTTAGAGGTACACAGAGATACAGACTGGGCAGGTTCACTAGAAGACAATAAATCTACTATAGGATACCTAACTATGTTTGGAGACAACATTGTATCTTAGAAAAGTAAAAAACAATTGTTCGTTGCTAGATCTAGTGCAGAAGCTCAATATAAAGCGATAACCCATGTTTTTTTATGAAGCCTATGAAGGATCGTGGCTTCATGCACTTATTAAAAATTTGAGAGAAGAGAAATGATTACCGATCCATGGATATTATGATAGTAAGACAACTATATAAATTGCATTGAATTCAGTCTATCAAACAAGAGTATTGTTATTTTATTCAAGAGAAGATACAAACAATTTCAATTAATTCATATGAGGTCAGGTGACAAAGTGGCGGACATGTTCACTAAAGTGGTGCCAAAAAGAATATTATAGAAGACCATGGTCAAGTTGGGTGTATATAGCGTCTTTAACCCAATTGAGGGAGAATGTTGGGGGATCGGCTGGATCCAGTCAAAGTCCACAATTGTCTATGACCAGCTGTTATTTCTTTTTGTTTTTAAAGGTTTCTGTATTTTCATTTCATTAATTATATACTTGTATTATGTCATGTATTGTATGTATTTAAGACTCTCAGAGCTTTAAACCTAATAGTTTTTAAGCAATAATAATAAAAAAGAGAGAAAAAAATGCTGCGGTACAGCAAGAGGCTGGACGACAGCTCAAGTTCGTCTTCTCCTCAGTATTGCGTGTGAATCAAGTATGGTACCTGTGAAAAATAACACATCTTTCTATAGCTCGTCACTGTGTGAGAAGAGATCAAATAAGAGATGCAATTGAGTGGGATGCTTTATAAGTAATTCAATCTGACATTGCTAGAATAAGCTTGATGCATTAATTTGTTTCAAAGGCTTTTACGTGCACACAATCTGAGGTTTCTATTTTGTAACAATTTTCGAAGGATCAAATGTTGATGCAAAATTATCAGTAAGTACTATACGAACACTAATATGTGTTTTCTGCATGTTGCTGTTTGGATTGTGAATGATGTGGAAACTAGTTTTGTAATATTAGAGTTTAGTATTGGTGCTGTCAATAGTAATTGAAAAAGAAATTACTTGACTGAACCCAAATTTTGATTCCTATGCAACTTGCGTGAAGGTATGAGTTATGCTATACACAAAGCATTGCTTTCATGTGAAATCCCAAGAACAAGTGCAAAAACGAGAAACCCAAGAACAAGTAGTATAAGCAAATGATCTTTTGGCTTCTTATTTTGATGTTCTTTTATCTACAGTATTGTTCTTTGATTCCCAGTTGACTTCTACATAATGTCGTAATGCAGAACTTATCTGATTCCAGAAAAGGCATGAAGAGATCACGTAGAGTTGCCAAAAGAGATTTTCTGAAAGATGAGAAGCATGAAGATAGTTTTAATGATGACAATCAATCTTTATTTGTTCCTGTGGAGCAATTGCATCAAAGAAGTGTAATGGATAGTTTCTATAAACACCGTACTTTTATTTGCTTTCGAAAAAGAAGTTACACTGCATTAGATGACATTTCATGAGTAAAGGAAATTCTTTTGTTTTGCATTCTTTCACATTGTTCTTTGGTTATGAATCTTGAATGTTTGGTGAGATTTTTTTTCAAAGTAAGAGGAAATTGCTTGGGCCTGTCTTGTTATGTGTGAATATTCAACAAAAAGAAGGCATTATTACTTCAAACCAGTGTTGTTTGACGCGTATCATATCGTGTATCGTTTTGCTCCACGATGCAGGCGTATCTTATCGTAGTGTATCGTATCGTATTCTACTTTAATATTAAAAAATAGAAAAAATATAAAAAAATCAAGAAAAATTAGTAAAAATCCAAAAAAAATAAAATAAAAAAAATCTGGTAATTGCAAAGAATTCATATAATGCAAAGTTTAGTACATATTGATCATTCACCATTGAACAATTGAAATTTTTTTACATATTTTAAAGCAAAAAATGAAATACATTTACATTTACATATTGTAAATTTGTATAAGTATCATTAACTAAATAATCTTCATCTTCTCCTTGATGAAGATTCAAAGTTTCTCACCACCTTCTGCTTCAAAATCAAAATTTTCATCTCCTTCATGATGTTGTTGCACTCATTGCAAATTAATCTATGCAATGTCTTCTTTGGTTAGGACTTAGGAGTGCATTTTCTTCGTTATCTTCCATAATTCAATCATCTAATATCTCAAAATTAACAAACTGCTATCTTTGTACATGTAGTTGGCATATTTGCTAATTTTCATATGTGAGCAAAACGATGAGCTCCATTTCTTTGATTATTGAGTCTATGACACTCGAGTGATGTGATATTGTTACTTGATATCCTCTTTTTCTCTTACTGGAGACTAGCTTTTTAACTAATGCTTGAAGTGGTTTGAAACTGAAGGACGATAGATGGATGTTGTGGGTTAAAATCAAGTAATCTGATTACTTCTAATCTCAATTTACAGACTGAGTTAAGCCTCACACATGATGATCATGTTTAACTCAATGGAAGTCATGTAAGGTGAACCTAAAATAGTGAAGTTGTGAAATGCACACTCAATGAACTGAGACAACTAAATTGTTTTTCATTGTTTGAGATTTCATGAAATTAAAAACTGGTAGCAGAAATATACATAAAAGTTGGCAACAGAAAGGGAAATAATTTTCACATTTTTATTTGTTCATAAATTATTCTTATTTAATAAATTTTTTATAATCTAACCCGAATTTATATGTTACATACACGACTTGCAATCCCAAATAAGATACCGGAGGATGCCTTGGAAAGAAGTAAAGAGAGGCCATAAATCTGCAAAAAAAATTGATTTTTTTTTGAAAAAAAAGGTTTTAATTTTTTTTGAGCATATCGCTCTTGTCGTACGATATGACACGATAACCGGTAGCAACGATACGATACTTACGGATAACACTGCTTCATACATTGAAAGTGAATGGAAACTAAGAAACTTATTGTTGTTAGGTCTATTTATCTTGCTAGTTTGTGCATTACCACCAAAGCTATCTCGTAACCTCATGCTACTGTGGCCCATACCCCCTTCATAGAGGCTGGTAATCTATCTTCCTCCATTTGTAGAGTATGGTTTTTGGACTCTATAGCTGCTGCTGACTACTTCTCACATTACCATTCTCTTCCTAATCATGACCCTATCAAACTTGGAAACGTTCATGCACTCCTATGGTTGGAACCAGGAATGTGAAAACCTTTTTCTTTCCTTTGACTTATTCATGTTCCAATCTTTTCAGTCAACCTATGATTTGTGAGTTCATTAACTAAGAACCTGAATCATTCTATAACCTTAAAATAATTGTGTAACCCTTACTCCAACTGGTCATGTATCTCTGGATCTAAAGATGGGAAGATCTTGGGCCATGGGCCATGGTAGTGAGAGAAGAGGGATGGAACCTCGATCCTTCATCTCATTAAGTATCTCCTTAGTGGTAAACTCAGAAAATGATGTTAAGTTGTGGCGTAATATATGTCCCTGTTGTGCCTTAGAGATCAAATAACCTGGTTCTTTAGTATGATGTCTAATCTATAAGAGTGCTAAACATAGTAGGGTGTCTTTTCCTATTAGTGAGTTTAGAATATCTAGGCCTTTTAAATTGGTCGTATTTTGATGTCTAGGGTCAAAGTCTAGTCACCTCATTAGGACATAGGTATTTTGTTTCTTTCATGGATGATTTTACTAGCTTTACTATACTTGATGAAATCCAAAGATGAGGTTTTTGGTATATTTTCTACTATACACAGATTGAATGAAACTCAATACGATACTTCACTAAGAGTTACTTCTCTCGAATAATGGTAGTGAATACATATCACACAGTGTTATTCGACGTGTATCGTATCGTGTATCATTTTGGTCCATGATACGGGTGTATTGTATCGTACTTTAATATTAAAAAAATATTAAAAATCTAAAAAAATAAAAAAAAATCCAAAAAAAATAAGAAAAAATTTGATAATTGCAAAGAATTCATATAATGCAAAATTCAGTACATATTGATCATTCACCATTGAACACTTGAAAAAACATTACATATTTTGAAGCAAAAAGTGAAATACATTTACATTTCATATTGTAGTCAGGATAACTAAATAATCTTCATCTTCTCCTTGGAAGATCCTCACCACCTTCTACTTCAAAATCAAAATCTTGATGATGTTGTTGCGCTCCTTCCAAACTAATCCATGCAATGCCTTCTTCAGTTAGAAGGGCATTTTTTTTTTCATTATCTTCCATAATCCAGTCTTCTAATATATCAAAATTATCCAAACTTATTGGATCAAATTGGGTTTCTTCTTTATTTACCCTTTTTAATTACCTAGAAGAAAGAAAGAGAAGTAATTAGTAAATACCATTAATAATTGAAGTCAAACAATATATTGAATTGAATCTTTAAGTACTAACTAATACAAGATTACCTTTTGTAAAGCCACATGTTACAACGGATAAATTGAGCCGCTTATGTTCCAACCTGTTGCAGTTTTTTGTATGGATGTGTTCAAAGACATTCCAAATCCTTTCACAACCCGTTGCACTATAGGTTTGGTTTAGAACTCTTACTCCAAATTCTCTAAGGTTTGGGCAATTACTTCCAAACCTATTCCACCAAACGTCTTTAGAAAAAGGCACACATTATGGACTTAATTCACAATAATATAAGATTTAAGAAACTTAAATACGAAGATAAATAATTTACCTGGCGCATATTAGTGCGGTCGCAAATTGCTACAGGGAAACCTATTAAGTGAAGAGCATTTTCATAGATCTCCATCTCTCGATGTATAATATCTGCTCTACTCTCATCAGGGACTAATTTGTCTATACAATCAATGATACCTCGATTAACCTCACCGTTCCTTTTGAAGCTTGCTGAGTACCTGAATGCTGGGTTTAGATAATATGCTGCTACATGAATAGGCTAATGCAATTGTTTGTTCCATCTATTATCTATAATTTTCCACGCGGGCACATAATCTCTCTTTTTTCCAACAACAACAACAACTAAGCCTTTTCCCATACTAGACGGGGTCTACTACATGGATTCTTTGTTTCCACAGATCCCTATCGTGTGCCATGTTAGCAGTTAACTCACAATAAGCTAGATCATTCTTTATTGTTTCTTTCCAACACTTTTGTGGTCGTCCTCTACCTCTTTTAATACTTTCCAAAATTAGTTTTTCATACCTTCTTACAGGTTCTTTTGATCTTCTTTTTATATGACCAAACCATCTTAAACGATATTCTCTCATTTTATCCTCTATTGGTGCCACTCCTAATTTGTTTCTAATAACCTCATTATGTATACGGTCTTTTCTTGTATAACCACTCATCCATCTCAACATCTTCATTTTTGTCTCAGACATCTTTTGTACATGTTGATGATTAGCTACCCAACACTTAGAACCATAAAACATGGCAGACCTAATTGATGCTATATAATATTTACCTTTTAACTTTAATCGTATCTTCTTATCACAAAGAATACCTTACGCTCCTCTCCATTTTAACCAACCAACATTAATTCTATGCGTAACATCTCCATCAATTCTTCCATCACTCTAAAAAATTGACCCTAGGTATTTAAAACTTTCCTTTTGGGTAACGCAATGTGTGCCAATTTTAATTTCTATGTCCTCTGAAGTAACCAAATGATCAAACTTACATTCCATATTTTATTTCTATCCATATGTTCTTTTGAAGCTTACCAAAAATTATACAGATAATTTACTTGAAACAAATATTGATGGTGAGCAAAGGCAAGGCGATTGAAACACCATTCATGATGTCTGAACAAGCCATTAATGAAAAAGGAGAAAATTTTAAGATTACAACAACAAAGTTGGATGAAAGAAATTATCTAGAGTGGTCTCGGTCTGTGGAACTGGCTATTGTAGCAAGGGGGAGATTGACTCATCTTATGGGTCAGACACCTATTCCAGATACTCATTACCCTGCTTGGCGATGGGAAGATGCTCTCATTTCATCTTGGTTACTACAGTCCATGATTCCATCAATAGCGAAGACCTTTATGTTTCTCGAATCAGCGTATGAAATCTGGTGTGCAGTCTTTGAAGCTTATTCCAAGAAGAAGAATATAGCAAAAGAATATTAAATTTTAGAAAAGATCAGGAATTGTAAACCGGACTCACGATCTATCAGTGATTACTATGCAGATCTTAGAAGACTTGGGGATGAACTTCTGTATTATACTAGTATTAAATGCTCTTCATGTCAAATTAAAAGAAATACAGAGACTGAAAAGAAAAAGGTATTCGACTTACTGTGGGGTGTAAATTCAGAATTCGAGTAAATAAAACTTAATGACTTGGGAAGAGATGAACTACCGCCTTTGGGGATAGTGTACTCATTATTAATCATGGAAGAGGATCATAGAAATCTTGAAAGGAAGAATATCCCTACTCCTGACCAACATGCTCTCCAAACTAGAGGAGAAAATTCAAATTATCGTGGAAGAGGAGGATATAAGGTCGTGGATGAGGACATGGCAGATCCCATCCTGATGAAAGAGAAAAACTCATCTATTCTTATTGTGGAAAAACAAGACACTCCAAAGAATACTGTTGGAAATTACATGGCAAACCAGACTATTATAAAAACAGAAATCACTCATTTCATGCTACAGAGAATTCTACTTCTAATACAGATGGAATGCAAGAGTTTATTAAGCAAATAGAAGGATTAGAGACAAGACTATCTGAACAGTCTCAAATGATCATATGGTTGGAGAATCATCATATTTTTTCGAGTACAGACTTCTTCAAAAGCAAGAGGCTATTAAGTTAGCAGATGGCTCTTACTCGTATATGGTTGGACAGAAAAGTATACCCACATGTTTTGCTAATTTAAAATAAGTCTATCATGTTCCAAGTTTTTCAATAAATCTACTTTTAGTCAGTTCATTGACTCATACCATGAAATGCAGTATAACTTTTACTCTTACTGGTTGTGTATTTCAGGATCTGGAGACGGGAAAAGTCTTTGGTCATGGTAGACTAAAGAGGGGCTTATACATTTTGGAAGATCATCTTCAGCATGGAACCTCTTATAAAACTTCAGCAACACCGATTCAGGATTCAGAGATTCGGCTTTGGCATTGTCATCTTGGTCATTTACCTATGTCAAAACTTCCTTATGTTTTACCTCATCTTAGAGTCAATAAAAATCAGTTTGAATGTGAAGTCTGTGAGCTTGGGAAACATCAAAGAGTCACTTATCCATTGAGTGACTCTAGACGATCTCAACCTTTTGAACTTATTCATTCAGATATTTGGGATCCTAGTCCTGTTACTTCTTTGTTTGGTCGAAGATACTTTGTTTCCTTTATTGATGACTGTACTCACTCAATTCAATACTTAAGTGAAAGTCCTTCGTTCAGACAATGGGGGGGAGTACATTAGTAAGTAGTTAGCGAAATATTTACACATACATGGAATAGTCCATCAAACTTCTTGTTCCTATACTCCTCAACAAAATAGAATTGCTGAAAGGAAAAATCGTCATATTTTAGAGGTAGCCAGGACTCTCTTACTTCAGAACAATATTCCTAAATTCTTTTGGGGAGAGCCGTTCTTACTGCAGTTCACCTGATTAATAGATTGCCCTGTACTGTACTTGAGGGTGAAAGTCCATTAAAGTGTCTCAATAAGGGATCAAAACCATTTCATATAGTTTCCCGTATCTTTGGTTGTACCTATTTTGTACATGTTTATTTACCTAATCGTGATAAATTAGATCCTGTGTTTGTCAAAGTGCATTTTCCTTGGCTATTCTAACTCCCAAAAGGGCTATAAATGCTATGATCCTCTAGCTAAGAAGCTATATGTTTCCATGGATGTTACCTTCATGTAATCTATTCCCTATTATACTTCTCAGGGGGAGTCAACTACACCTAAGCAAATTTCTCTGTATGTGCCACCAATAGTCCCTGATGATGCCAAAGAAGATATAGATGATAATAGAAATGAGGCCAATGAACAAGAGATCTTAATGTATAAGAGAGGATCAAGAAACATTATCTACATTGAAGAAGAATCAACCCCTGATACAAGCACCAAAGATATTTCTCTTGATTCAGATCCTCACGTGGAAGGAACAGAAGACATAGAAATTCCTATTGCTATTCACAAAGGTAAGCGTACGTGTGCACGTTATCCGATTTCTGATTATATCTCATATGCCAATACTTCTTAGAATTATCAGAACTTTGTTATGAATGCTGAGAAACATAAGATTCCTTTGAAATTTGAATAAGCAATCAAGTGCCCTTTATGGAAAGCTGCAATTGAAGAAGAACTGAATGCTCTTGTGAAAAACAATACATGGACTATCATCCTGCTACCTCCTGATAGGAATATTGTAGGTTGCAAGTGGGTATTTACTATTAAATATAAGGCATATGGAACTGTGGAGAGATATAAAGCAAGATTGGTTGCTAAAGGATACAGTCAGTCATATGACATTGATTATGCAGAAACTTTTGCACCTGTAGCTAAACTCACTTCAATAAGAATACTTCTCAGTATGACAACAAATTTGGGATGAGATTTATGGCAACTAGTGTTAAAAATGCTTTCTTACAAGGAGATTTAAACAAAGAGGTGTATATAGAACTACCTCTAGGAATGAATATAAAAATGTCTGCTAATAAAGTGTGTGGACTCAATAAAGCAATTTATGGGCTAAAGCAATCTCCACGAGCTTGGTTTGATAAATTTAGCAAGGTAGTTTGCAGTCTGGGATACAGCAGGAGCCTCAATGATCATACAATCTTCTTCAAGAAAGGAACCAAAATATCTATTCTCGCTGTTTATGTGGATGACATAATTGTTACAGGAGATGACCTTGAAGAAATATCCAGGTTGAAAATGAATCTTCACAAACTATTTGATCTTAAAGATTTGGGTCGACTTCACTATTTTTTGGGCATAGAAGTTCTCTATTCTAACAGGTATTTTCCTAACTCAGCGGAAATACTTAATGGATCTTCTTGAAGAAACACATATGCTAGAATGTAAACTTAGTGATATTCATATGGAAGTAAATCAAAAATTGTTCAATGGTGATAGTGAAGAGTTCAAATACATTCACAAATATCAGAAGTTGGTTGGCAAGCTCATATATTTGACTATTACTCGTTCATATATTACATATGTAGTTGGTATTGTGAGTAGATATATGCATTCTCCTACCAAGACTCACATGGATGCAGAGTATAGAATTCTTCGATACCTTAAATCAACTTCAGGAATGGGTTTACTTTATTCAAAATCATCAAATTTACATATTGAACTTTATTCAGACGTAGACTGAGCTGGTTCATGTGATAACCGAAAATCGAGTAAAGGTTATGTTACTTTACTTGATGGTAATATTGTATCTTGGAAGAGTAAAAAACAGACAGTAGTTGCCAGATCTACAGTAAAAGCAGAATACATGACTATAGCTCAAGCCATGTATGAAGAAAATTGGATATCGTCATTGATCAGCGAACTAGGATTTCCATCTAATCATTCTATACCACTATACTGTGACAACAGTGCAGTAATTCAGATGGCCTCTAGTCCAGTTTATCATGAGAGAACCAAGCATATAGATATTGACTGTCACTTCATTAGAGAGAAGATATCTAATCAAGAATTTAAGTTGGAGTATGTTCAATCTATCAATCAGAGGGCTGATTTGTTAACTAAAGCTACTACCAGCAGACAATTAAAGGAGACATTATCCAAGTTGGGTGTTATAAACATCCTTCACCCAAATTGAGGGGGAGTGTTAAAGGATACTGTTAGAAGTCCTGTTTTAATGTATTTAATGTCAGTTATAGTATTTAACGTGTTATGTTTCCTTATTAATAATTAGTACTAATTAGGGGTAACGTGTTAAAGGATACTGTTAGAAGTCCTGTTTTAATGTATTTAACGTCAGTTATAGTATTTAACGTGTTATGTTTCCTTAGTAATAATTACTACTAATTAGGGGTAGTTTAGTGGAGGAGTCTAAGGAAAATTGGAACTATGGAGAGAAACATTAGAAAGCAAAGGCCTCAGACTTAGTAGAACAAAGACAAAATATATGGAATGTAAGTTTGATCATTTGGTTACCTCAAAGGACATATAAATTAAAATTGGCACACATTGCATCCCCCAAAAGGAAAGTTTTAAATACCTAGGGTCACTTTTCAGAGTGATGGAAGAATTGATAGAGATGTTACGTAGAGAATAAATGCTGGTTGGTTAAAATGAAGAGGAGCATCATGTATTCTTTGTGATAAGAAGATACCATTAAAATTAAAAGGTAAATATTATAGAGCATCAATTAGGCCTGTCATGTTTTATGGTTCTGAGTGTTGGGCAGTTAATCATCAACATGTACAAAAGATGCCTGTGATAGAAATGAAGATGTTGAGATGGATGAGTAGTCATACAAGAAAAGACCGTATACATAATGAGGTTATTAGAAACAAATTAGGAGTGGCACCAATAGATGATAAAATGAGAGAATGTCGTTTAAGATGGTTTGGACATATATAAAGAAGATGAAAAGAAGAACCTTTAAGAAGGTTAGAAAAACTAAATTTGGAAAGTATTAAAAGAGGTAGAAAACGACCACAAAAGTGTTGGAAAGAAACAATAAAGAATGATCTAGCTTATTGTGAGTTAACTGCTATCATGGCACACGATAGGGATCCATGGAAACAAAGAATCCATGTAGCCGACCCCGTCTAGTATGGGAAAAGGCTTAGTTGTTGTTGTTGTTGTATTTATAGAAAAGAAGATAGAGCGTGTTGTAAAGATTGAAACTGTTAAAAGATGTCGTGTAATGTTAAAGTCAATTGTGTAATGTAGTGTAATGTATTTCACGTTATTTAAGTGTATTAGTGTGTTATGTCTCTTTAGTAGTAATTAGTACTAATCAAGGGTAGTTTAGGAATTCAAGTTAGATAGGGTAGTACAAATAATAGCATTTAGGGTTTAGTCATTAAGTTAAGAGGTGCAGGACGACAACCAAAAAGGAGCCGCAGTCTGCTGTTTTATGGAGATTGGAGGAATGCCTCCACTCTGCTGAGTTCTGTAAGTCATTTGTTATTGATTAATGCATATTATTTTTCTTAATATCGTATAAGAGCCTAGAAGGCTGGTAAATTCGCGTTTTTTGTATAGGAGAATCATATTTGTTGGTGTTGGTTCCTCTTTGAAGAACGAAGGTGCAGAGGAGAAATTTCTGCGCACTTTTCTTATTGTTAGAGAAGGTTTGTTTGCCATAAAGTCAGTGGCTTATTAATTCTTCATTGAAACAGAATCAATAGAATAGATTCTGTGATTCTTATTGATGTATCGATCACTGTAACCAGCGTGGACAGTCTGCTTATCATCATCTTGGAAGCATACTTTTATTGGTGCAGATTTTTTTTATACTCCGATTTTTACATATGTCTGCTTCAATCGTCCACGGTTTCTTGATCCTCTTTTTCAATTTTGATAAATTAAGCTTGACACTGTGTGATTTATTCCTTTCTTCAACAATAGTGTGGCTATAAGAAAAAGGTGATCACGACAGATGATAGTAATCAACAGCTTACAGAGTTAGTCACCGTGGGGCAGAATCAGTTACCTTTCAGATTTCATTGGATTATTTTTTGGAGTAGAATACTCCCTAATTCCGTGAGGATTAAGATTAACTTGGTTTATACAGAATTGATTGCTTGGAGTCTCCTTAAATTAAAGCTATTCATACATGGGAAGTAAAGGCATGGATATTCAAACTCCAATCATGATGTCTGAACAATCCGTGAATGAAAAAGGAGAAAGTTTTCAGATTACAAATACAAAGTTGGATGGAAAAAATTATCTAGAGTGGTTCCGGTCCGTAGAACTAGCTATTATAGCAAGGGGGAGATGGTCTCATCTTATGGGTCAAACTCCTATTCCAGATATACATAATACACTTTACCCTGTGTGGCGACGAGAAGGTGCACTAATTTCATCTTGGTTACTACAGTCCATGGTTCCATCAATAGCGAATACTTTTATGTTTCTTGAATCAGCCTATGAAATCTGGTGTGCAGTATCGCAAGCTTATTCCAGGAAGAAAAATGTAGCAAAAGAGTATGAAATTTTAGAAAAGATTAGAAATTGTAAACAAGGCTCACGTTCTATCAGTGACTACTATGCTGATCTCTGAGGTCTTTGGGATGAACTCCTATATTATACTAATATCAAGTGCTCTTCATGTCAAATTGAATGAAATGCAGAGAATGAAAAGAAAAAGGTATTCGATTTACTGTGGGGTGTAAATTCAGAATTTGAGTCAATAAAACTCAATGTCGGGAAGAGATGAACTACCTTCATTGGGAATAGTGTATTCATTATTAATCAGGGAAGAAGATTGAAAAAATCCTGAGAAGAATAACATTCCTGTTACTGACCAATATGCACTCCAAACAAGAGGAGAAAATTCACATTATCGTGGAAGAGGAGGATATCAAGGTCGTGGACGAGGACGTGGTAGATCTCATCCTAATGAAAAAGAAAAACCCATTTGTTCTTATTGTGGAAAATCATGACACTCCAAAAAATGCTGCTGGGAATTACATGGCAAATCAGACTATTATAAAAATAGAAATCACTCTGCTCATTCTGCTGAGAGTACTATGTCTAATACAGATGGAATGCAAGAACTTATTAAGAGAATAGAAGGACTCGAGACAAGATTATCTGGACAGGCTCAACCATCTACCTCTTAAGCTTCAGTAGCTCAGGCAACTCACATTGTGAAGGGTAACTCATCTTACTCTAATTCAAAGACTTGGATTATTGATTCAAGTGCCACATATCATATGGTAGGAGAATCATCTTATTTTTTAGAGTACATACTTCTTCCAAAACAAGAGCCTATTAAGTTAGCAGATGACTCTTACTCTTATATGGTTGGATAGGGAAGTGTGCCTACATGTCTTGCTACTTTACCATCAGTCTATCATGTTCCCAGCTTTCCAATAAATCTACTTTCAGTCAGTTCATTGACTCGTACCATAAAATGCAGTATAACTTTTACTCCTACTGATTGTGCGTTTCAGGATCTAAAGACAGGGAAAGTCTTTGGTCATGGTAGACTACAGAGGGGCTTATACATTTTGGAAGATCATCTTCAGCATGAAACTTCTTATAAAGCTCTAGCAGCACCGATTCAACATTCAGAGATTCGACTTTGGCATTGTTATCTTGGTCATTTACATGTGTCTAAACTTTCTTATGTCCTACCTCATCTTAGAGTCAATAAAACTCAGTTTGAATGTGAAGTTTGTCAGCTTGGAAAACATCAAAGAGCTACATATCCATTGAGTGACTCTAGATGATCTCAACCTTTTGAACTTCTTCATTCAGATATTTGGAGTCCTAGTCCTGTTACTTCCTTGTTTGGTCAGAGATACTTTGTTTTCTTTATTGATGATTGTACTCGCCTTACAATTATATATTTAATGAAGTCAAAGTCTGAAGTTTTGTCAATTTTTCTAATTGTGCATAAATTCATTCAAACCCAATTCAATACTTAAGTGAAAATCCTTCGTTCAGACAATGGGGGGCAGTACATTAGCAAGCAATTAACAAAGTATTTACATGTACATGGTATAGTCCACCAGACTTCCTGTTCCTATACCCCTCAACAAAATGGAATCGTTGAAAGAAAAAATCGTCATATTCTAGAGGTAGCCAAAACTCTGTTACTTCAGAATAATGTTCCTAAATTCTATTGGGGATAAGCCGTTCTTACTACAGTTCACCTGATAAATAGATTGCCCAGTACTGTACTTGAGAGTGAAAGTCCAATAAAGTGTCTAAATAAGGAATCAAAACCATTTCATATAGTTCTCCGTATCTTTAGTTGTACCTGTTTTGTACATGTTCATTTACCTAATCGTGATAAATTAGATCCTTATTTATGTTGATGAGACAGATAAGGTTTGCGATCTCATGTAATTAAGGTTCTTTAGACCAGTTCTTAAATAAGGTTCTTCTATTTAATTGTTTGCGATCTCATGAAATTAGAAACTGCTAGCAGAAATATACCTAAAAGTTGGCAACAGAAAGAAAAATGATTTTGTCACAATTTTTATTTATTTGTAAATTATTCTTATTCAATAAATAAAATTATAAACCCAAATTACAAGCATAGGGAAGTGAAGAGAGGCGAAGAGAGGCCAGAAACCTGCAAAAAAAACTTTAAAAAAAAAAATTTGAAAAAAAAAAATTAAATTTTTTTTTGGGCATATCGCTCGTATCATACGATACAGGCCGTATCGTATCGTGGCTTCCCATGATGCAATACGGGCCGTATCGTATTGTGGCTTCCCATGATGCGATACGGATAACACTAGAATGCACAATATCAAAAGAAATGGAAGATCTTTCTTCATTTAAAGGAAATGAAATACGATGGTGTTTTGCCTGCTGGCAAGTTTCACAATTGAAGTTCAAATCATTACAGTCACTAAATTTAGGTAATAACATCTTTATTTTGGAAAATGGTAAATGGCTTAGCCGCTGGTGCCAATGAGGCATATGCTCTTTCTGTCTCTCAGTAATAATTATTGATTGTAGTGCAACACCTTTATTGTCCTCGCAAAAGTAGAGGCCTCTCCTCACATTACCCTGACCAAAGATCTTCCCCGTCTTCAGTTCTTGAAAGACACATCCAGTGGAATCAAAGATTATACGACATTTTAAATCCTGAGTCATAGCAAAGACAGATAATTGGTTTACTGATATGTTTGGAACATGTAAAACAGTTTTCAATGTGCCAAAAGATGTGATAATACTTCCTTTTCTCACTATTGGCGTAAGAGATCCATCTGCCAGTCTAATATTGATCTGTGCTTGTGTCAATTAATATTTATCAAAGAAATCTTTTCTGTTGACCATGTGATGTGTAGCACCTGAATCAATAACCCATATCCTTGAATAAGAAGAATTTATAATACCCTGAGTTAGGAATGAGAAAGGATAGACAATAGATGCTTGTGATTCGCTGTGAGAGGATGAATAAGGTTGTTGCGGATCAGTCAAGTATGCCTTCAACAATTCAATTTCCTTTCTAATATCAGCTAAAGAAGGTACACTTTCCTCAATCTTCTGCTTTTCATTCTAATCACTACTAAAGTATGCTCTGTTGTTTCTATTCAGAAAATAGGTAGGTTTTCCAACTAACTCCCAGCAAGTTTCCTTGGTGTGTCTGTCCAAGTCTACCTCTGCCTCTGCCATAACCTCCTCTTCCTCTAGCGAAAGTAAGAACAAAAGTATTTTTCTCTACAAATACTGAGGTCTCAGAATTAATTTTGGTTTCTTTTTCAAGAAGCTTCCTATCTTCTTCTCTAAGGAGGAGTGAGTATATTGTACTCAAAGATGAAAGTTCTTCCCAGCTGAGGATGTTATTCTTTACAGATTCATATTCTGATGATATACCCCATAGAAGATCAAACACCTTACGCTCTTCAAACTCCTCATTCCATTCTAGTGTGCAAGTTTGATATTTAGTCTTAGAGTACAGATGTAGTTCTTCCTACAGACCTCTGAGCTTTGCATAATACTCACTAAGCGACCTTCCTCCTTGTTTGTATTTCCGAATCTTCTCTATAAGATCATATTTCTTTACAATATATATTTTTTGGGCATAAGCTTCCTGAACTGTCAACAGATGAAAGTACCCTCGATGGAGGGAGTCATGGATTGTATTAGCCAAGCACTTACTAAGGTATTTTTTCTGCACCACCTATAATAGGAAGGATCTGAAATTAGGGGTCGAGGAAGATCACCTGTTAAATAATCCCATCGGCCCCTTTCCATAATAGTCAGCTCAATAGATTTGACCCATTGTAAATAATTCTTGCCATCAAGTTTCAAATTTGTGATTTGAAAACCTTTACTTTTGTCTCACAAGAGTTTATTACTTTCTACCATCTTTGCTCTTTTCATATTCAGATTGATATCTCACTGAAGGAATATCTTTAAATATGCCCCAATCGGTTCACCACTGAAAAATCAATTTTTTTTAAATGAAACAACTATCTCACTTCCTCTTGGATATTTCATCGAACAATTGTAGTGCATAACTTATAGATTACGAAAGCAGATGTTCACGGTGAGAGGTAATGAATCTAACAATAATTTTGTAATGAAATCACTTAAATACCAATTTGAAAGAATAAGAAAGAGAAGAACTTGCTGTCCTGCGGGTTCTTCACTGTGCCCACGACTTCTTTTTGTTGATTTTCTTCGATGCTTGATGCTAAACGACCACAAGAGGCTCTGATACCATGTTGAAATTAATCAGCAACATAAACTTCTTTATTGATGAAAGCCGAATACAAGAAGAAGACACTGAGGTGCTGGTCGGCCAATACTTGTCGCCTCCCTCTAATTCTCGTTAAAAACTAATGGGAGACCTAATGACTACTTATATGGCCGATCTAACTTGAAAGACTATAATACCCCTAGTAAGTGACTACTGGATTATGGTTCCTAATGGATCAAAATCTGATCCATTAGGAACCGTATTACAAAATACCATAATATACATGACTCAGACTTACCTATGACTCTATGTATATATTTATAACTAAATAGTAACACTAATTAATCAAGATTTAACTTGATCTTTAACATCCTCTTCTACCACTTCCACTTGCAAAATCTTAAACAACCATCTTTTTCGTGTTTGGTAGTCGAGAACTACTACTATCAATATCTATTTTAGCATACGAAGAAATACCATCAGTCAATCCAATAACATCATCTTCATCTTCCTCAAACATCCCTAAATCATCCTTTTGTTGTCTCCTCTCTTATATGCTCTCAATCATCTAAAGACATTGCCACTTAATGACTTCTGGCAAACTTCTAACTCTACCCGTACAAGGAGCAACTTCTTTCCTAGTCCCTGTTAGGTGGTGTTTCAAATTTTCAATTATGAAATTCGACCACTAACCACCTTCTCACAAAACAAATATCTTATCTTTAATTTGTAACCCTGAACTGTTATACCTCATTGCCATACCGGATCATCAGACCGAGATTGAGAGTCTCTAACACCCCTTCCTGCCATCTCAATTGAACACTTCAATTCAATAAAAAAACCTAAAAATAAAAACACTTCATAAATCCTCAATCTTCACATAGAGTATCTCCCACTTCAGGAATGTAATAAAAATCATATCCACGCACTTAATAACTTTATATTTTGTCATCTAAAAAAAGAAAAACACAAATAACACCAAAAAACAACAAATACAAAAAAAAATTAAAAAAACACTCAAAATATACTACAATCCTACTTAGGAGGCTTCCGCAGACACCGTAGAGCATTTTTTTGGGGGCCTTAAAGACCAAAGAGGGGGAGAACCATCGGAAGAAGGCTTGATTTGCTGTGAAAAAGCCTCAGAAACTCGTAAAAATGTGGGTTTCTATTCGGCTAGGGACCTTTTATACGGGTCCCTGGGCGTATCACCCAATACAATATCATATCGTATCATCGTATCACACCATATCACATACAATGCGATACGGCTAACACATTATCACGTTGTCCAAGGGATTATTTTGACAAGAATGGTATTTAGCATTAGTGTACTTGTCTTAGTACTTCATAGGAAAATGGAGTTGCTCACAGAAAGAATAAACATCTTCTAGAGGTTGCCATAACCGTAATCATTGAGTGTATTACTAGTTGCTATAAGTGTCATCAATAGAATGCTGGATGCAGTGTTAAACAGGTACCCTTTTGGTTGTGGATGTTTTGTGCATGTCTTTTTTAATGCTAGAGACACTTGATTCTAGGGCTACCAACTGGTATTCATTGGTTATTCTCCTATTTAGACATAAAATGATGGTAAGGATTTCGGCAAATCATATTTACTTCAATGTTGAAGTCTACTCAGATGCAGATTGGTTAGGATCATTAGAAGACAGCAGATGGCCTTTACAATGATTGGAGAAAATCTTGCATGAAAGAGCAATAAACAAATTGTAATTGCAAGACCAAGTTTAGAGGCAAAATACAAGAAAATTGCCCAAGGTATATGTGAAAGAATGTGGATGAAATCACTTGCAAAAGAATTAGGTCATGGAGTCAAAAGAGTCTTTACCTCTTCACTGTGACAAAAAGCAGCCATAAACTATATCATGAGACGACAAAACATATTGATATAGATCAGCTTTTTATAAGAGAAAAAATGGTAAACAGTGAGTTCAACTTGATTCATGTTAGGTCTCCAATTGAGTGAGTAGACATTCTGACTAAAGCAGTAAATAAAGCTTCTTCATCCAATGTTCTAAGCAAGTTGGGAATCATCAAATGTTTTTCTCCCATCATGAGGGGGAATGTTAAACAGACAGGTCCATGGATGTTGGGTCTACGTACTTATTTTGTCTTTTGTATTTTTGATAATGTGCCGATTTGTCCTTTTGGCTCATTGTTTTACTCTTATATTCTGGCATCATGCCCTAATGAACTTGAGTTTGAGTTTTTGTTCTCCATCTTGTCTCTCACATTTATTCATCACCTTCATTCATAATAGTAACGATAACCATTTTTGGCATAAGCGTGGTTTGTTCCCACTATCCATCCATGAAGGTAATAATAGAATTAATTTTCTTCATCAAGTGGTTGGTATGGAACTCATAGAGTCTGGAGCCATATAGCTCTACCATTTATTCACTTGACCAACTAGGAATTACCATGATTCTGAGTATTGGGCAGTTAATTATCAACATGTATAAAAGATGTCTGACAGAAATGAAGATGCTGAGATGACTGAGTGGTTACATAAGGAAAGACCATATACATAATGAGGTTATTAGAAACAGATTGGGAGTTACAATAAAGAATGATTTAGCTTATGTTGAGTTAACTGTTAGGATGACACATGATCGAGTTCTATGAAAACAAAGAATCCATGCAGCCGACCCCATCTAGTATGGGGAAAAGGTGTAGTTGCTGTTACAAAATCTCAACAACTTCATTTGTGTATCTGTTGCCAAAGCTTGAACTTAAGAATATGACTGATGCTCTTCGGCACAAACTGATGGGTATTAAAAAACCAAGATGACACCTGAACAGGTTCTGATTTTGGTGGCTTTGCATCCGGATCCGAAAGTTGTGGAAATTGAGTTTCAATTTCACTCCTTTCCCATCTGGAATTGTTTTCAGTTTATTCTGCATTATATTTCAGGATTATACTTCATTCATTTCACTGATATCTAAAAAACTGAATTACATTTTTCTTTGTACTCAGTACCTGTGACTTTTCCTGATGTGTTGAAGTTTTTTTTTATTTTTGTACATTTTCACAGTTGGTTCCGATGTTATGGGATTATTGCATCATGCATTAATCACCTTTCTTGCTTGATTGTCTTAAATTGATGAACAGCTGACCTAAGTAATTGCTTTGTGCACCCTTATCCAGAAAAGAAACACTAGTGGTCTTGAGGGAAGCAATTTTTCTGTTGCAAATTTGACTACATCCAATAACTGCCGGAATAAAGGAACTACAAGGAGTGCTTGTTACGGTAATTCTGTTTTGGACTCTATCAAGGAAGGCGATCTTGTTGAAAACAACCACCAAGAGTTTGTTATCCATACTGCATCTCTTGATTCTGGTAGTTCAGGAAGCAACAACATACAACTATATCAAAAACCAAATTCAAGTTCCTTACCTGATGATAAGGAGAAATCTCAACCGAAGTGTGAAGGATATTCCTCCATAGACGCATCATGCAGCAAACATTTGCCTGTAGAAATTTCTTGTGCCATTTGCTGGACAGAGTTCAGCTCAACCAGGGGAGTGCTGCCTTGTGGGCATCGTTTCTGTTATTCCTGCATACAGAACTGGGCTGATCAAATGGTAAATGGCACACAGCATCAACTCGGGCACATTATCTTTGACTGTTATCTTGGAGTAATCTCTTCTTTTCTTGAATATTTTGTCATACGATTTGAACTTGGGAAATACTTGTGTGATTTCAGGATTCAAAAGGAAAAGAGTCAACATGTCCCTTGTGCAAGGCTTCCTTTGTCTGCATCACGAAGGTGGAGGATGCATCTTCTCCTGATCAGAAAATGTTTTCACAAACTATTCCTTGTTCTTCAAAGACAAACTTAATTTTGCTTCACAACAAGGAGCAGAACATGGAAGACCTGGTAACTACCCCCATTTCAATTTTTCATGTCTATGAATAGATAAAATACCCCGTTAAACTCTTCACTATGAGTTGCCGACGAAAATATTTCAAGGAGATGCAAGATGCTCTTCACATGACTTGAAACTTAATGCGTTTTACCTAGAAAACTGCTGAAGTGTGTGCTTGTGTGTGTGTGCCTGTATCTGCGTGACACTATGTTCAGTAAATTTTGTCTTAAATATGGCTTGTAAGTTGTCCCTCTTGTTCTTTTAGTTGAATTTTAGAAAATTTTAGCTTGCATGTGTGTGCACATACATGTATTTGGGTGCGTTCATGTCAGCAGGTGTGCGTATGTTCAATAAATTTTCTGCTTGAGTATTCTTACTGCATCATTTCCGATTCTTAAAGTATGGCTGTTTTAGAAAATTTGTTAATATTTAAAATTCTGGTGGGCCTTAATCATTTGAACTACCTCTATGTTTTATGTACATTTTATGATTATGGATGTAAGTGTTTCCGGGTATACATGCATCCAGATATATGAAAGTTATGGATCAAATAATCATTTTCATAGCTAGTAACATGGCTGGCTGGATAACTTGAAGGTTCTGCATGCGTGAGGATTATCCCTTTACTGTGTGCATGAGTGTGCATTCTCTGTTAGTTAGAGTGCTCTTTCAAGACTATAGCTAATCATTAGTTTTTGTTTTTCTGCCTTTGATAGCATCTGGCATTCCTTTGCTATAAGTGTGCAAGTGGAGATGCCGATGATCATCTTCTTAGGTGTTGCAGTTGCAGAAACCGCTGGGTGCATTCTTTTTGCTTAGACCCTCCATATCTTGGAGTATCATGGAGATGCAGCTGGTGTAATCTTAGAAGGAGGCCTGCCTATGAGTTTCTCTAGTCATATTATTGACAAACACCTTGGTGAAAAAGGTAATCTGAACTGTTGCAACTTTAGTTTCAAAACAATAGTTCTGGTTTTGTTCTTAATTCTGTTCAATAACAGTGAATTGTTAAAAGAGAACGATGTGAAGATGAAATGGTATTGTGAATTCAAACTTTACAAATTCATTTGAATTCAGCAAAAGTTGACCCGTTGGTAGAATTTTATCTGCGTTTTCTTTTCCTTCAAAATTTGCTAAGGCACATATAATAATCAGGTCACAAATTGGGAAATTTTACCAATTTGGCCTGCTTACGCCAACAACAACAACTAAGCCTTTTCTCATACTAGACGGGGTCGGCTATGCTTATGCCAAATAGACAAATTAATTTCTGTTCGTCCCAGTAGTAGAGTTGAAGTGTGGCAGCCACCTCATTGAAATCTGAAAAATCTAGACAAGCAGTCTGTTTTTCCTTCAAAAGATTAGACTACCTCAGCTAACTTTCATCCAACTGAACTTCGCTACACACCAGAAAGTTTTCTAGGTGAGCCACTGTCTCATGACATTTGGTGTGGGTCAAAATGCTGTTTGAAGTTTGAGTATACACTGAAATAAGATGCCTTCTGAAATTAACTTGGGAAATGTTTTTTTGCTACTATCATGAAGCCACCTTGTGGTCGAAGGGGTTGGTTGGGCAGGTGACTGTTTCTCATGATCAAGGAGTTGTGGTTTATATTTGTAACACAGAGCCCTTGGAAGATTTTGTGGACGGCATATGTGTTTTTCATAAACTAGGCAAAGATTTTCAGATTCATGCCCGGTAGATCTACTATTGAAGCAATTCACCTATTGAGACTTCTTATGAAACATTGTAGAACAAAAATGAACCTTCACATGATATTTATTGATATAGAAAACGATAGGGTGTCAAAGATGTTCTTTGGAGAACCTTGAAAAAGAGAGGATAGTGGGAGAAAAAATATTGAATGTGTTGCGCCTTGCTTGGGCTGTGGCTGTCCCTCTCTTTTAATGGACGATTGCCCATTAGGTTAATATAATATATGATTATAACTCAAAAAACTATTCTACCCCTAATAAGTGACTTACAATAATGTACCTTTAAAAACAAAAATTTAAATCATAGTTTAACTATAAACTCAAATGCTTTAACTACAACTAAACTAGATCCTATTTCAACACTCTCCCTAAAGTTGAAATGAAGATACTCTTAGTTTCTAACTTGGTAAGGAGTTTTTCTAGTCTTTCCTTTCATAGGGATTTGGTAAGATGTCTGCAAAGTGCTCTTGAGACCTTACATCATTGTCTTATGAAGTGGCAGTATATCTCAATGTGTTTTGTTCTTTTATGATATACTAGATTAGTTGCTATTAGAATTTCTGCTTGATTGTCATAATATAATAGAATTAATTCCATGGAGAGTGTACCAAAGTTCTTGCAATAGGGATTTTAGCCAAATTGCTTCGTACACGCCAAGTGCAATTGTCCTGTACTCTGCCTCTCCTAATGACCTCGCTACTACAATATGTTTTTTGCTTTTTCATGAGACTAGTTTATCTCCTACTATAGTCAGGTATCCTGATGTAGACATTTTATCATCAATTGATCCTACGAAGTCAACTATATATACCTCAACCTTTAAATGATTATGAGTTGTATATGTCGGACCATTTTCAAGAGTGTGTTTCAGGTATCACAATATTTGTTTCACTGTATTCATGTGTGATTTAGTAGGACAACACATAAATCACCTTACCATACAACACAAGAGATATCTAGGCATGTGATGGTCAAATATATAAGTTATCCTACTAATCTCTGATATTCTCCAGATTCCTACAATAGTTCATCTGTATTGTCACTTAATTTTAGGTTGTTTTCCATGGGTACACTTGCTGGTTTACACTGTAACATCTGAGTATCCTTGAATAAGTCCAGAGTATATTTTGTTTTAGTTAGGAATATGCCCATTAAATTCCTCAATACTTTAATCCCTAAGAAATAAGTCCAGAGTAGCCAACCTTTTAACTGCTTGATCTCATTATCATTGTCTTCAGTGATAATGATATCATCCACATAAACCACCAAAATACATATGCCATCACTTTTCCTTATGAATATTGTATGGTCACTTACACTTTTGTTAAACCCAAGACTGGTAACTCCATCACTGAATCGTTCAAACCATGCATGAGGTGATTGTTTCAGCCCATATATTGCCTTGTTGAGTTTACATACCTTGACATTTATATCGTTCTTACAGATCCTTGGTTGTAAATTCCTATAAATTTCTTCATTTAGATACCCTTAGTGGAATGCATTTTTAACATCTAATTGCTGCAATTTTCACCCTTTGTTGGTAGCTATACAAATAATTACTGTGATGATTGCCATTTTTCCTACTGGTGCAAAAGTTTCACTATAGTCTAACCCACAAGCTTTATTGTACTTCTTTGCAACTAATCATGCTTTGTATCTCTTGGTGTAGACCCATTTACAGCCCATAGACTTTTTACGTGGAGTTAGTTTTCAATCTCTCATGTATTATTCTTTTTCAAGACTTGAATTTCAATTTTCATTATTTCTCTCTAATGTCTTGTACCTAAATAAGATCAGAGTTAAGAGCAAACATTTTAAAGTTGTTTGAAGTATTCTTATACAAAATATATTGAGCTATAGAGTAAGTAAAAGATCTCTTCCCTTTTCTCAATGCAATGGGAACATCCAACTCATTCTTAGTTGGTAACATGGAGAGTTGATTTGGCACAAATTCGTCTAGTTGCAAATCGGAAGGGAGTTCCTTTTCTTGGGGCATGGTAGGTTGTACGGTTTTCTTGTTTCTTCTTCTATAAACTTGTAGTTCTGGTTTATGCTGATCCTCAAATCCTATCTTCTCTTATTGTGAATTAATTGGATTGTCTCCTAATCTTAGACTGATAGGCATAACAATTGAGTTGGTTCTCAGTAGGTGGTTTGTCTCCGTTGTTGTCATAGTAGATGAAATCTTCGAAGAAGGTTACATCTATTGACACATGTACTTTCCTCCTATATGGGTCATAGCAAACATAATCTTTTTACGTAGAGGAATAACTCAGGAAGATACACTTGATGGCTTTTGAATCTAGTTTATCTCTATATCTTGAGTGATCATGAACATAACACACACATCTAAATATTTTGAGAGAAATATCAAACATCTTATTCCGCATCAATACTTGAAGTGATATCTTTCCTTGTAGTAGAGTTGAAGGGGTCTTGTTTATGAGATAGATAACTATTAGAACTGCATCATTCCAAAATATCTTATGAACATTGCACCCGATTAGTAGAGTTTTAGACGTCTCTAGAATGTGATAATTTTTCCTTTCTACTATTCCATTTTGTTGAGGTGTATAAGCATAAGTAGTCTGATTGACAATGTCATAGTTATTGAGATACATTTTCAAGAACGTAACACTGAATTCTCCACCGTTGCTTGATCTGATGCATTTAATAGAACGTTGAAATTGAGTCACCACAAATTTATGAAACATTGGAAAGATGGTTGAAACTTCATTCTTGTTTTTCATTAAGTAAACCATGGTAAATCTCGTACAATCATCCGAAAATATAACAAAATATTTGTAGCCAGACATAGCAACCATAGGACTTGTCCCCCATACATCTGAGTGCACAAGCTCCAAAGGATTTATTTTCCTAGATTCGCTACTGAGAAAGCTAGCTCTATGATGCTTAGCTTTCTGATAAGTTTCACATTTAAAAAACAGATTTACCACATCTAATCTTAAGTCTGAAACCATATTCTTCAATTTAAGAACTAAAATATGACCAAGTCGTTGATGCCAAAGCCTGAGTTCCTTGACACTTGCATCCACAATCCATTTATTTGTAGTCACTCTCGGTTTAACTTCGTCTAACATGTATAGTCCACTTTTAACTCTACCACGCCCAAGGATCCTTCCTGTTCTTTGATCCTGAAAAACATAATAATTTTCATTAAAGATAAGTGAACAATTTAACTCTTTTGTAATCACATGAACAAATAAAAGATTAGTAGGGAATTTAGGAACATGTAAAACTAAAGGAAGATTATCTATTAGCGTTCTCACACTTTCTTTTCTTTGAATATGAATGCAAGTTTTACACTACTGCCCACTTCCATATAATTATAAGAGTTGAAGATATTGAAATTTCTAGTCATATGATGTATAGCTCCTGAATCAATAACCCAAGAAATAGAAAAAGACAAACCAATAGAGTTCATGACATTAAAGCTAAACGCATGAACCAAGGATGGTTGTAGGTCTAAGGTAGATTCCTGACACTCTAAAATTACCCCATGTCTTCCAACCTCTTTAGAATATGAGACAATTTAACTCTTTTGTAATCACATGAACAAATAAAAGATTAGTAGGGAATTTAGGAACATGTAAAACTAAAGGAAGATTATCTATCAGCGTTCTCACACTTTCTTTTCTTTGAATATGAATGCAAGTTTTACACTACTGCCCACTTCCATATATTTATAAGAGTTGAAGATATTGAAATTTCTAGTCATATGATGTATAGCTCCTGAATCAATAACTCAAGAAATAGAAAAAGACAAACCAATAGAGTTCATGACATTAAAGCTAAACGCATGAACCAAGGATGGTTGCAGGTCTAAGGTAGATTCCTGACACTCTAAAATTACCCCATGTCTTCCAACTTGTTTAGAATATGAGAAATCATACTATTCTCAATCTCTCCTATATCTTAGGAACTAGTTTGGTAGGCCTTGTTCTTGAAATGTGCTGGTTTACCAATTAAATCACAACATTGATCCTTGGCGTGCCTTGGCTTTCTACAATGAGAATACTTTAGCTTGTCCTTCTCATCTGAGATTTAATTTCCATGCTCATGTCCGCGAGTACTAGTAGAGGCACCATCTTTACCATGAGTGCTCCCTTGTTGTCCTAGACTTACAAATGCAAATTTATCACCTATCTAAACCTCTTCTTTCTCAAGATTCTTCTTGTCTTCTTCTCTTATAAGCAAAGAATATACTATCCCTAGAGATAGTAACATTTCATTGCTAAGGAAGTTTGCTTTAACATTCTCAAATTCACTTAAACCCCCCACAGTCGGTCAAATACCTTCTCTTCCAACTCTGCATTCCTATTTTTGACACATTGAGAGCATTCTCCTTGAGTATAATAGTATTGAAGTTCATCGCAAAACCTTTTGAGCTCGGCATAATATTCACTGATGGATTTGCTTTCTTTTCTATATTTTCTAATCTTTGCTTGTACTTCATTTTTCTTTGCAATGTTGATCTTTCTTGAATATGCATCGGTAATTGCTGATCATTTTTCATGTGTTGTGTTTAAATACATAAAAGTACTGACAATACTAGGTATTATGGAGTTAATCAGCCACGAGACAATTATGCCATTGTTCTTTATCCACTTTGAATACTTGGGGTCGGGTGGGTGTAGTTGGGAGGTTTCTCTCGTAATAAATTCTCATTTTCCTATTGCGATAAGAGCAAACTTTAATACCCTAGACCATGCTTTGTAATTCTTTCCATCAAATTTAATAGAAGTAATCTATACTTGACTCTATTTTATTGTTATCATTGTTTTCTTCCAAATAATTGCTAGGATTACCATACCCTTCACCTTTTCCAATTATCTATTTACCTCGAAATGCATACCAATTGTCTCGAAAAATGTGCAACCATTATAGTTGTGCATCAGGATCTGTGTTGTGCTTCACTCTTATCGAGGATGTTGATTGATGTGTTAAATCCTGTTCAAGGGTTGGCTTTGTAGTGAATTTTTCTTTTTTTTTCACCGATTAGGGTTTATACTTAAACCCTAACCAAAAGGAGAGCTTTTCTTGGACTTCTTCTCATGGCTTAGAATTCGAGGCTTCGCTCTGATACCATGTTGAATATTCGATGAATCATGAAAATTTGAAGAAACAATAGTAAGAGAAAATATCGAAGGTGTTGTTTCTTGCTTGGGCTGCGACTGTCCCTCTCTCTTGTTTATTTCATCTCAACTAATGGACGATTGCCCATTAGGTTAATATAATTCAGGATTATAACTCAAAAGACTATTCTACACCTAATAAGTGTATTATAATAAAGTACCTTTAAAAATAGAAAACGACAATACACTTTAACTATAAATTAAAATGCTTTAACAATGACTAGACTAGATCCTATTTTAATAGTATGATGGTGCAAAAACATTTGTGAGGACTCATGAATGAATGATGAAATCTTTTGAAGTTAATATTGGGTTACATCAAGGATCAACTTTAAGCTCATATTTATTTATATTGGTTATTGATGAATTAACAAAACATATTTAAGATGAAGTACCTTGGTATATGTTATTTGCAAATGACATTGTGTTAGTGGATGAGTGTAAGGGAAAAGTTAATAGGAAATTAGAACTATGGAGAGAAACATTAGAAAATAAATGCTTTCGACTTAGTAGAACAAAAACAAAATATATAGAATGTAAGTTTGATTATTTGGGTACTTTAGTGGACATAAAATTTAAGATTGGTGCACAAAGCATCCCTCACAAGGAAAGTTTTAAATACTTGTGGTCAATTTTTCAAAGTGATGGAAAAATTGATGGACATGTTACATATAGAATTAATGCTCGTTGGTTCAAATGAAAAGAGGCATCATGTATTCCACGTGATACGAAGATACCATTAAAGTTAAAAGATAAATATTATAAATCAACAATTAGACCTCATATATTTTATGGTTTTGAGTGTTGGGCAGTTAATCATCAATATGTGTTCAAAATGTTCGTAACAAAAATTAAGATATTGAGATGGATGAGTGGTTGCACAAGGAAAGACCGAATATATAATGAGGTTATTAAAAACCAATTGGGAGGGACACCAATAGAGGATAAAATAAGGAAAAATCGTTTAAGATGGTTTGAACATATAGAAAGACAACTAAATGATGCTCTCGTAAGAAGATATGAAAAATTAGATTATGAAAATATTAAACGAAGAAGAGGCGATTATAAAAATGTTGCAAAGAATCAATAAAAATGATCTAGTTTATATTGAGTTAACTACTAGTATGACACATGATAGGACTACGTGGAAACAAAGAATCGGTGTAGCCGACCCCATCTAGTATGGGAAAAGGCTTAGTTGTTGTTATTGTAGGCAAAGACCTAAGAGTGGAAATTTCATACACGATATAGAACCGACAAAATCACAACCCAAAAGGGTCTCTGTATTCCAAAAAGGTCTCTGTATTCCAAAAGGGTCACAAAAAGAACTGGGGTTGAGATTTGGTGGACTTGTTTTGACACAAATATGGAGTGACACAACATGGGATACAAAATAACTTGCGACCTTAATGTGATAGAAGAACCTGATGACAATAGAATCTAAAAAGTCCTTATTCAGGTTTATTCAGGTCAACTTGTAGTGACACAAAAAGTCTGGCGGTCTATGCTGTAGCTGCTTTTGATATGAACGTGAAATTACACGACACACTCAGCCACCTGTCATCTTACCGAGTTACCAATCACATCGACACAAATAAGTCCCGACTGACTCTTAGAAAATCCAAATAAGATCCTTAGCAAGCTTGGCATGTATCAGTGCCTACCACACTGTACCAGCACTCCTTGGCACTCACTCTTTTTCATAACACAGAAATTCAGGTTTATTTCAAGCAAGCATTGGTATCGTTCAAAGCCGGCCTTGTCCTCGTTGGAATAAGAACTTCGGTGTAAAGTCTATACGAACCCACCTCTCATAAGGTGTGGTAAGAAGTGAGGTGGTAAGAAATGAGTCCTCGAAAGCCTTGAATTTTTGCTTTCTCCTTTAAGGTAGATTGTGAACACCGCTTTTGTAAGGGATCACCCTTACAATGTCGGTCTCAAGCTAGGATAAAGGAAAAGGTTTTGTTAGGCTTCCGACAGCTAGCGTAAAACTTTGTTGGATTTTTATACCATGGATTACATAAATTATGAGCATTGCTTTACAACGTCCCCACTTAGCAACGCGTTACAGAGCCCAAATGCAGTGATAAGTAAGCAAGGCCACTATATTTTCGTCCGGATGTAGTGAATCAATTACAGAGAGGGTTCCCACATTATAAATGGGTGTGAGTAAAGAAGTTAGTCCCACTACATTGTCGCCTGAATGTAGTGAATAATTTACAAAGAGAGCCTTCTTATTTTCAATATGGACGGATGCGGGAGGTAAGGAAGCTAGTTCTAGATAATAAGATTCGTATTGGTTCTTAGAATATCGAAATATTATTTGGTAAGCTAATGAAGGTGGTAGATACTATGATTTGGAGAAAGATTCATATTCTATGTTTTCAAGAGACAAAGTGGGTTGGAGAAAAAGCAAAGGAGATTGAGGATATAGGTTTTAAATTATGGTACTCAAGTAAGGAAAAGGCTTGAAACGGTGTTGGTATTATCATAAATAAAGATTTAAAGGATAGTGTAGTAGACCTACAATGATATGGTAACCAAATCATGACATTGAAATTAGTGTTAGGAGCAGAGGTTTTGAATATCGTTTGTGCTTACATACCCCAAGTAGGACTAGAAGATAGTATAAAGATGGATTTTTGGGATGAGTTAGATACGGTGATTCAAAGAATTCCACAAAGGGAGATGATTTGTTTAAGAGGAGACTTAAATGGACATGTCGGTAAAGAGGCATTATGATATAAAAGTATTCATGGAAACTTTGGTTTTGGGGATATAAATGAGGAAGGTAGGGAGATTTTAAATTTTGCTCTGGCATTTGACCTCTTTATAGTCAATACAATCTTCAAAAAATGAGATGAACATTTAATTACTTATAAGAGTGGCTTATCACAAATACAAATTGATTATTTTATTTGTATAAAAAAATATAGAGCGTATTGTAAATATTACAAGTTAATTCCAGGGGAAAGTTTAACAACCCAACATTGACTTTTAGTTATGGATTTACAAATAAAAAAATAGACAAAGAAGAAAATAGTGCATCGAGCTATTCTGACTAAATGGTAGAACCTCAAAAGCGAGAAATAAGATATATTTAAATAGAAAGTCCTTCAAGGAGATGCTTGGAATTATGTTGGTATACCTTGTGATATGTGGAACAATATGACTATACATATTAGGAAAGTGGCGAAAGATGTGTTAGGTGAATCTAAGGGAGGTGTACTGATACAAAAGGAAGCTTGGTGGTGGAGTGAAGTAGTGCAAAATAAAATCAAGGCAAAGAGGGCATGTTACAAATTATATTATGTTAAGAAAAGTAGTGAAACTTTAGAAGCTTATAAGAAAGCAAAGAAGGAAGCGAAAAAGGCTGTCACTGAAGCAAAAGCTAAAATTTGGGAGGATTTATATAAAAAACTGAACTCAAAAGAGGGTGAAAGAGATATTTTTAGGATAACTAGGCTTAGAGATAAGAAAACTAAAGATCTTAATTTTGCTAAATGCATGAAAGACGAGGATGAAAAAATTCTAGTGGCAAATGATGATATAAGAAATAGATGAAAAAATTATTTTTATAAGCTTTTTAATGAAAATAAAGATGTTAGTATTAGCTTAGGAGAGTTAGCCAAATTAGAAAAGTATATAAACCACAATTTCTACCGACGTATTCAAAAGAATGAAGTCAAAGAGGCTCTTAAACATATGAAAGGTGGTAAATCGGTAGTACCAGACAATATTCCTATAGAAGTTTGGAAAATACTATGAAAAATAGGAATCACTTGGCTCACAAGACTATTTAATGAAATATGGAGAAACCAAACAATGCTTGAGGAATGAAGAGCGAGCACACTTATACCCATATATAAGAACAAGTGAGACATTCAGAATTGTGCGAATTATCGAGGTATCAAGTTAATGAGCTATACTATGAAATTGTGGGAAAGAATTATTGAACGTAGGTTAAGACAAGTATCAAGTACAACAGAGAACCAATTTGGATTCATGCATGATATATCTACTGTTGAAGCGATTCACCTTTTGAGACATCTTATGGAACATTTTAGAGTAAAAAAGAAAGACCTTCACATGATATTTATTGATATGGAAAAAAGAGGTATCACATTAACATACATTAACCTTATAAGAGACATGTACGAATGATGGTGCAAAAACATGTGTGAGGATGCATGAAGGAATGACAAACTACTTTGAAGTTAATATTGGGTTACATGAAGGATCAGCTTTAAGTCTATACTTATTTATAATGGTGATTGATGAGTTAATAAAACATATTGAAGATGAAGTGTCTTGGTGTATGTTATTTGCAAATGACATTGTGTTAGTAGAAGAGTATGAGGAAAAGGTTAATAGAAAATTGGAACTATTGAGAGAAGTATTAGAAAGCAAAGGCCTCCGACTTAGTAGAACAAAGACAGAATATATGGAATGTAAGTTTGATCATTTGGTTACTTCAGAGGACATAAAAATTAAAATTGGCACACATTGCATCCCCCAAAAGGAAAGTTTTAAATACCTATGGTCAATTTTTCAGAGTGATGGAAGAATTGATGGAGATGTTACGCATAAAATTAATGTTGATTGGTTAAAATAGAGAGGAGCATCAGGTATTCTTTGTGATAAGAATATACCATTAAAGTTAAAAGGTAAATGTTATAGAGCATCAATTAGACTTGCCATGTTTTATGATTTTGAGTGTTGGGCAGTTAACCATCAACATGTACAAAAGATGTTTGTGACAAATGAAGATGTTTAGATGGATGGGTGGTCATAAAAGAAAGACCGTACACATAATGAGGTTATTAGAAACAAATTAGAAGTGACACCAATAGAGGATAAAATGAGAATATCGTTTAAGATGGTTTGGACATATGAAAAACTAAATTTGGAAAGTATTAAAAAAGGTAGAGGACGACCACAAAAGTGTTGAAAAAAAACAATAAAGAATGATCTAACTTATTGTGAGTTAACTGCTAAAATAACACATGATAGAGCTTTGTTGAAACAAAGAATTCATGTAGCTGATCCCGTCTAGTATGAGAAAAAGCATAGTTGTTGTTGTTGTCCTTGAAGGTAAATTGTGTCGTGAGTTCCCATTATAATGTCTGCTGTTATTATTTCATTTTGATCACCCATGGCAGCTTGATTCTCACACTTCCACTTGGGTACTGCAGTGTGCTCATTGCCTAAATTCTTCTTGTGGTCGGAGACTTTGAGCCTTCCACGTAACCTTTGTCCGTCATCATTTGCCTATCTAAGTTGACGCGACCGCTTTCTATAAATAAACAACTTTCAGCTTCCTACTATAATGTTTACTGTTACTATTTCATGTTGATCATCCATCCTAGTTTAATTTTCACACTTCAACTGAACTACGTAAGAGAATCTAGGTCTTGGAAGTGAACCAACATGCGCTTCATCTTGTCCATGCAATCAGCCGACCATTGTTCTTCGGTACCCGTGTTAGAATTCGCAATCCCACGAGTTTTGGTTATTAGTTTCTAGTTGTCCTCTTAAGAAATGAATAAATCTTGAATAAATATGTTCTGCCTTAGTATGAATAAATGTGAAATAAAGTTCTCTACTTTCGAACGAATAAATTTGTAATAAAATTTATTTTACTGAACAACTTTAATAAAAGCAAACATATACTTGTCAATCATGACCAAGCTTTCAATTGTGGCTCGTCCCTTGCAACCATCATGAACCAAGTAGGCTCCACCTAACAAAGGTGAACCCATTCACACCAAATCGAGATCGAGCCTTATGCTTGACCCACTACACCAAGCCGCACCTTGGCTTGAAAAACTCCATGACAGACCATGCCAAACAACCCTAGGTCTATAGTCTCGAAACCATGGTTGATCGTGGTCTCAAAGTAGTGGTTTCTACCTGAAACTATGTGTGCCAAAGATAATGGAATTCGGCTTTTCCTTCTACGGTTCCATGAGGAATTTGTGTAGCTTCCTATGCAATCTCATAGCAAAAGTCACACAGATGCTGCGCCAACAAAATTCGTAAAATCAAAACCCAAGTGTGGAACGGATTCGGCCAACCACAAGCAACCCATAGACAAATTTATTCAATCAGCTTCCATCACGACTTGGTTGGGTTCAACCATCGTCCTAAGCTGTTCCACCCTCGGTAGGACAATTTAGAACCACCTCAACAGTTAGCAGCACCTCATTGTAACCGGATGGATGCTATAAAACCTAAACTTGTTGAAAAATTCTATTGTGAAAGAGTTTGATCCATGAACTACTACAACCAATAACTAGTTTTCCTCCAACCACTTTCTACTGTCAAAAGCACTACCTTGAGCCCCCCCACATGACCCAAAATTTATAATACCAAACTGTTATGGCCCCTTTATTGAAACTGTGAAAACTGTCCCTAAAGGCATTCAATGATGGTGACAATCGTACCTAATTTTCCTCAAAATTTAGTAGAATTATCAAGTATAAAACAACCTCTCTTTCTTCCAATAGTTTACGACTAGCACTCTTAAGTAGAATAGGGATTCCCATGAATTGACCTACTTAGTGCTAGTTGATGGAGCTCTCTCTAGTATGATATACTCACTCATGCAAGTAGGAGATAAAGATGAAGGAGGAGAATCTGACCTTCCTCTTAAAGGTAAAGTCTTTATTAATGGTTGCTCTCTCTTTACAATAACTCAAAAAGAGCTTAAATAATAAAATCCTACCAAATAAAAACAGATCCAAATAAGCCTTCATCCCCAAACCAAATGCTAAAATCAAATGATATAAAGAAACCTAACTTGACCCAAATGAATAAGACTTGGATCCTAATGATCCATCCCTTACATGGACTCAAAGCATACAAGCTAATGTGGGTCACATAAGACTTTTCATTATATTCCAAAACAAATAACAAAAGACTATAACTAAACTACTCAAAGGTGTATCAAGAGCTTAACCCCGATGTGCTAGCCTCTCATGCTCCACATGGCATGCATGCATGGACATATCGGAAAAAGCTTTGTAATAATACTAATTGCTTTCATTAAAGTGGTTGTGGTGCGGAGTGGCACTTTGGTATTGTGTCTATCACGCCATGTTAAAAAATGGAATATTTGTGACACCTTTTCTCATGTTATATGAAAAAGATATCAACCTTTTTGGATTGTATCTATGTTAGGTGTTATAATGAATACATAAAATTCATGAGTTCTTATGTGTTTCGACCCGTTAATTTGGGTGAATCATTCATATGAAACACATTAACTCTCACATGATGACCTAACCTTTTTCATGCCTTTTGGGTAAACACAAATACAAAATTTGAGTCATACCCGACAAATCTACTATTGAAATGATTCACCTATTGAGATGTCTTATGGAACATTTTAGAAAAAAAAAAGAACCTTCACATGATATTTATGGATCTAGAAAATGATAGGGTGCCAAGAGATGTTCTTTGGAGAATCTCTAAAAACGAGATATCCCATTGACATACATAAATCTTATAAGAGACATGTATAATGATGTAAAAACTTGTGTGAGGACTGAGAAAGTTATGATCGACTCCTTTGAAGTTAATATTGGGTTACATCAGGGATCAACTTTAAATCCATATTTATTTATATTGGTCATTGATGAGTTAACAAAACATATTCAAGATGAAGTACCTTGGTGTATGTTATTTGCAGGTGATATTGCGTTAGTGAATGAGTCTAAGGCAAAAGTTAATAGAAAATTGAAACTATAGAGAGAAACATTAGAAAGTAAAGGCTTCCGACTTAGTATAATAAAGGCAAAATACATGGAATGTAAATTTGATTATTTGGGTACTTGAGAGAACATAGAAATTAAGATTGACACACAATGCACCTCATAAAGAAAGTTTTAAATACATAAAGTCAATTTTTCAAAGCAATGAAAAATTGATGGAGATATTACACATAGAATTAATGCTGGTTGGTTAAAATGGAGCGGAGCATTAGGTATTCTGTGTGATAAGAAGATATCATTAAAGTTAACAGGTAAATATTATAGAGCAACAATTAGACATGCTATGTTTTATGGTTCTGAGTGTTAGACAGTTAATCATCAACATGTGCAAAAGATGTTGAGATGGATGAGTGGTCACACAAGGAAAGGCCGTATACATAATGAGGTTATTAGAAACCAATTGGGAGTAATACAAATAGAGAATAAAATGAGAGAAAATTGTTTAAAATGACTTCGACATATAGAAAGATGACCAAAGGACGCTCCTATAAGAAAATATGAAAAATTAGATTATGAAAATGTTAAAAGATGAAGAAGACGACCACAAAAGTGTTCGAAAGAAACTATAAAGAATGATCTAGTTTATATTGAGTTAAGTGCTAGTATAGTATGACACATGATAGTGATAGTATGATACATGATAGTGCTCAATGTGCAAATTCATAATATACTAATACTATCTTAAAATATCAGAATCTAGTAGTCAAGCTAGTGCTTATAAAGATGGCATTATATTGTCAATTTTGTTGAGCTTTTCAACATAAATCTTTTATTGTTCTATATTAAAAAAGAAAGGAAGAAACAAATTTAATATTATTAAATCAGTTACACGTAAAGATGATATATTAATTGAGTTTCTGTGGCTTACCCAAAACCAGATCATCGGCAATCTTGATATGTCTTTATGTTTAGATAATGAAGAAAGTGGTAAGTTGGATCATGAATGGGCAACTATTCAATAGTGATGATCCACATGAGTGACTTAAAGCACACCCTCAACCAAAAGAGTCGGTACTTATCATCAATTAATAACAACCTAATCCAATTTGTTCTATAGGCACACATAGGGAGAGAGGGATTTTGATGTTGTGTACAAAAACTCTTTAAAGCTGAACAAGTTTCAAAGTAATGACATAACAAACTTTATAAACTAAAAAGTATTCATTAGTTGAGGGGATTGAAAAAATACAAAAATGTGTCAAATGAAATATATCAATTGTCATTTAGCACTACCTGGTTCATCTATTGGCATAAAGTTGTTCGTGTAGTTCAATACTACAAAGCAGCACCTAGGATAATTATGTTGCATGATTCGTATTCCAGTCTTCGCGCTGTAACATATAAAAAGGATCACCTTGTATGAGAATCTTTTTAACAAAACTAATCTTTTCAAGAAGGATTAATATCAATCATTTTCAATTTAAAAAAATTAAGGTTACACCTTCCTTGTCTCTACTATGATCAATATATTAATGACGGTGGACTTAGTATGATGACGAAATTCCCTATAAAATGTGTGGTCATCATTTTATCTTATACATGTTGTCACAACTTTAGGTCATCTCAAAGATGTATTTGGGTTTTAATACATTCTAATGCACACAATTAGTATCACTTAACTGGAAAAATTAATTTCAAAAAGATTAAATAGTTGTTAAATATAAAATCTCACATAGGCACCCAGTTTTGATCCCTTTAAAAATATTGACAATCTTCAATATTAACATTTTTCAAACTTATGTTGGTTATATTAATTTAAGATTTCATTGTAATTTTGTGATTGATGCCATTGTTTGAAAATATTAACATTCTTCAATTATGAACTTGTAGCATAACTTTGGTATTGTAGGAATTAAGGATGAACCATTAAAATCCAAAAGAGGGTCCTAAATGTACATGTTATTATACTTCAACCTTATTTTCTTGTCAACAATATACGATTATGTTGAAGGATCATGTGCATTAAATTGTTGGTTTAAGATTTATGAGGTTTTGATATTTAGATGTGATTTGTAATGCCTCAATCAATGGTGCACAAATCTTTTTTCAAAAAAGTATAATGAATATCATATATGTATTTAGCTTGAAACTTTCTTGGCATACCTTATTAGGTGATGAACTCAAATTATGGTTTATCTGACATAATCGACAAGCTAAATGAACGAAGACATAACATGAGATCACATTGTCAAACAAAGCGAAGCCATAGATTTGCCGTGCTTATGAATATGATGGCCTTTTATTGTGGATCTTAATTGTGTGTTGTGCAGTCATTTCTTCCTATTCAATGCTTGCCATAAAAGCGCAATAAGCCACAACTTAGTGGTAGCGAAAGAGCCCTTTAGTTCAAAGCATGAGTTCTGGATTGTGATTCTAGGCATCTATCCAAGTCAAATTGGACGCGGGTACATGCAAATTCGACTATATTCATTTAAAAAAATGCTCAGCTCGAATTAGATCCCAAGTTTGGTAGAAGTTAGCTCTCCATGCTCATCCTATATTTAAGAAATCTAGCTTGATTTGTTAGGCATGATCATCCTACAATAGAGCAGACTCATGAAAAATAAGAACATGTACAGAGAAATTAAAGGTTGAAGAATATGACAACTAGAGAATAGGTACCATGGGCCTTGAAGAAGAGCTTCCTTGTAAACCATTGGCCACCTCTTGAAGGAGAGGACGATTACTGGGTTGATGGAGGGAAGTGGTTGTTGCGGCTGCAGATCCATCCAAGAGGACGAAATAGGTGAAATGAATTGAATTGAAACTCCACAAGTTGGGAATAAAGCAAACATTTTTTTTCCTTGATTTTTTATTTATAATGAGTATTACTAAATTTTAGTATTGGGCTTGAGCCATGAATAGTATGAAAAAAGCCTAGCTAGAAAAGTTTGGATACATAATAAATAATTCTCATAATTTAAGAACACACATAACATTATATATAAGTATGTAGAAACCTCTCTCTCTCTCGAGGAATTCATACCTAGTATCTTGGTTGTCATGTTTAGAGCTCAAGTTGAGCTCATTATTGATGATGCTGAGTCAAATCCGTATTAAATGACAAAAGATTTGTTCTCAATTTAAAAACACGTATATCTATGTACAAGTATGTATAAACCTCACTGGTGGGAATTCAAGCCTGGTACTAACGTAAAGCTCAGGTTGAGCTCAATAACGCCGAGTCAAATTCATGTTAAATGGCACACCATTTTTTAAATTTAACAATACATATATAGTTTTATCTTTTAATATTTGAGATCATCAAATTATAATTAAATGTACCATTATATTTTTACATTTAACGCACTATGTACATTAAATACAAAGTAATTCAAATCTCCACTATTGATCTCAAAGGTTAAATGATAGACATGTTTTAAAAAGATCATGCAATTTAAACATTATGCAACTATTACTCTCTCTCTATATCATCATATATTTAAAGGGTATTCTAAATGCATAATATTTTTCAGTATAAATACATATATCGTTCAATCTTTAAGATATTAGATGGATATATGTATTAAAAGTATTGTAAAGTAATTCAAATTTTCACTATTAATCTGAAAAATTAAACAATGAAAATAGTCATTCAAGATTATGCACAGAAAGATATTATGTATTTAAAACTTCCTTTATATATATATATATATATAAATACAAATAAATAAATATATAGCCTTGCACTGTGGCGGCCAAATGTAAAGAAGCTCAGTTGAACTCGTGAAGGCCTAGTCCGGTTGAGCTCGACGAGTCGTTTCGAGTTGGTCACCGAGCAGCTGGGCTCGCTTGAGACCCTCTAAACTTGTCATCCGAAAATGGGGCTAGCTTCGTGTGCTACAACAAAAGTAAATTCCATGTTTGACAGAATGCATTCCCACCTATCTTGGAGAGAAAGACACTCAACATCCAACCAAGACAGAATCTGAACCGTGAACCACTTATACATTCAAATCAGCTGCCCTCAATTTAGGGAGAACAGCTTCAAGCGGCACATCAAATCACAAGTCAAGTGTAGAAATAACCATTACCGAATATGCAAGGGTGTTTTCTTTTATCAAAGCAAGAGTCTGTGCACGTATATATGTCTTGATTTTGGGACACCTTATTCCGACTATTATTGTTCTTTTTACATTTGTTGTGGGCAGCTACAACAACTGTTAATTCTGCCGGTGTATAACAACCGAACTATGTAGAAGGCCAGTCGGAATATTTTTGTATTTTAATTGTTGTTTCTGTTGTTATATTTCGGCGGTCTTCACCAGTACTCTGACTGTTTCAACAGTTGGATTATTATTATATCGACTTTAATATTTTCACTGTTTTCCGATAATTTCAGCTATTTCGACAGTTGAAATTACATTTTTTTGCTATTTTGAACAGTCAAAATATGCTCAAACAGTCAGAATTTTAATGTAGAAGTGTCCATCTCTTTACCTTCTTGGGATTTATAAATTTCTTCTCTTTTCAAAAGAAAGGAAAGAAGTTAATTTCATAATAAATACATAAAACTACCATGCATAATCAACAACATCGATCCATTTAGGTGATTTGTTTAAACGCATCAATCCATCAACAGACCACGGTTATGACGATCATGTCGTCATCTTACCGTCCACATAGACATTGCCGATCCCGAGTAAACCAGAACTTGGAACCTGCAGTTCTTGTTTGAGTTCTAAACCACTCGAAACCGGTAAAAAATATTTTAAAAAGTTAAAATGTTAAAACTTTTAATAAAAGTTTACCTTTGATCATTCAGAAACTCAAGTCAAGAACATAGTCTTTTTGATAGTCGTTCAAAACTTTAAATATTGAGAACTAAAAACCTTTTGACTTCATTGAAATAGAACTTTTTTTTTTAAAAGTTTACCTTCATAAACTCACAAACATAAGTAATATATTCACAAAATTAGAATTTTTTGTTATATATTACTTTGATAACAATGGTCATTTATATCTCTCATTATTTATCATATTTTAATGTATTATTATAAAAATAATAAAATACAAAAAATGTTAGAGATGATCTGACTGTGACCTCCCATACATTATAATTTTCTTCAAGATAAACACTGAACACTGCTCTTGCTTATATTTGGCCCACATGACATTTATGTACTCATTTTTATATTGGGGTAGATATTTAGCTATGTGGAGTTGATATATTTCATATTCGCTCATACTGCATTTGTGTTATCCTTGTTATTTTGGTATATATGACTACTTATGAAAACCTTATAATCATTTGTTACTTTAGTTATTTGCGTGATTCTTTTATTTGGATACATATTATGTTGTAAGATAAATTGTATTATAATTATTTGATATTGTATATCAGGAGGTGTATGTGATGGAATCTTATTCCCAACAAAAAAAATATTTCATAGATTAAAGCCATCCCATTGTGAGAGTCTTCTTTGGTGGGTCACAAAATTCATGCCCACAAATTCAAGCCACACAACGCAGTATTTCATCAAACATATAATCACAACATATATCAAAATTATATCAATGAGATTTGTCTCTTGAATGGGACCTTCAAAATTATCAATAATGTTTGCATGACAAAGAAACCAACAAGAAACGGAAAATAGAAAAATCAAAACATTCGGGAATTCGGCTATCCCAAACATGAGTATTAAAATCTTTTCTAAGGCTAAGTAGGTGCACAGACTATACACAGATTCTTCGTCTTCATTCTGATCTTAATTAATCTACACCTTCTCTGTATTGTTGTTAACTCCGCCCATGTAAGGGATCACCCTTGCATTGCCGGTCCCAAGCTCGGATAAAAGAGGAGGGTTGTGTTAGGTTTTCGACAACCAACGTATTTATTGATCTAGAAAAAGCTTATGATAGGGTACCGAGGGAGGTTCTTTGGAGAACTTTGGAAAAAAGAGGTATCCCATTGACATATATTAACCTTATAAGAGACATGTATGATGGTGCAAAAACATGTGTGAGGACTCATGAAGGAACGACAGACTTCTTTGAAGTTAATATTGGGTTACATCAAGGATCAACTTTAAGTCTATACTTATTTATAATGGTGATGGATGAGTTAACAAAACATATTCAAGATGAAGTACCTTGGTGTATGTTATTTGCAGATGACATTGTATTAGTGGAGGAGTCTGAGGAAAAAGTTAATAGAAAATTGGAACTATGGAGAGAAACATTAAGCAAAGGTCTCCGACTTAGTAGAACAAAGACAAAATATATGGAATGTAAGTTTGATCATTTGGTTACTTCAGAGGACATAAAAATTAAAATTGGCACACATTGCATCCCCCAAAAGGAAAGTTTTAAATACTAAGGGTCAATTTTTCAGAGTGATGGAAGAAGTGACGGAGATGTTACGCACAGAATTAATGCTGGTTGGTTAAAATGGAGAGGAGCATTAGGTATTCTTGTGATAAGAAGATATCATTAAAGTTAAAAGGTAAATATTATAGAGCAGCAATTAAACCTACCATGTTTTATGGTTCCGAGTGTTGGGCGGTTAACCATCAACATGTACAAAAGATGTCTGTGATAGAAATGAAGATGTTGAGATGGATGAGTGGTTATACAAGAAAAGACCGTATACATAATGAGGTTATTAAAAACAAATTAGGAGTGGCACCAATAGAGGATAAAATGAGAGAACATCGTTTAAGATGGTTTGGACATATAGAAAGAAGATCAGAAGAAGAACCCGTAAGAAGGTATGAAAAACTAAATTTGAAAAGTATTAAAAGAGGTAGAGGACGACCGCAAAAGTGTTGGAAAGAAACAATAAAGAATGATCTAGCCTACTAACATGGCACACGATAGGGATCTGTGGAAACAAAGAATCCATGTAGCCGACCCCGTCTAGTATGGGAAAAGGCTTTGTTGTTGTTTGTTGTTGTTGTTCTCTGTCTTGTTGTTTAGGAAGAATGCCAAATTCTATTGCACTAGAGTCCAACCTGAGGCACGATCATTGCAAACTTTCACCTTGGCATATTTTTGAACCATATCATGTAGGCTGAACCTCACCGGCTCATCCAGGTCGCATGAAAGACTCTTTGGTGCATTATGCAAACAAGGGTCCAACCCAAACCCCAAAGAGCAAGCTTTATTTATTTCCTTCTCTAAGAAATAAGGGGTGTACCACCACTCAACTCGCTTGCGATGTAACCAAAGGTAGACGCTTTGCTGGTGATTAATACATGGCTCATACTCAACACCCAAAAATCAATCATTGCTTCCTTCTTATGCCATATGTCATGCACTTCTCTCCCATCCAACCTCTGAAAGTAGAACCTAAATTCTGGCCAAATCAAGGCTCTCAACAGCCATAGTTTCTTGTTCATTTCCTCAAGATGACGCTTAATCAACGTCACAACGTAAATGCTAGAGTACTCTCCAACGGCTGCCCGTCGCTTCCGAAACCTCCTACGCAAAAAGCTCCCCTTCTGGATGCATTTTAATACGTTCATATCATATTCTGGTGTATAGTGATGGAACTCTCTTATCTGAACTCCTCCAATTCGCCTCGTCGCATGGATGTCTATGTTCGAGCCAATTGTGTGCCACATATCATCACTTGGTATTAGTAGAAATCTTGACAACAAATGAAATGGATTTCGTTGAGGGAACAATGCATCAAGCAGTGGAGAGAGAACGGGATTAACACATATTGCAGGCACCAAGTACAGGTTGCACTCCCTCATGGTCACGAACGGTACATTTCTTAGTCTGGCATAGCCCATAGGGCATGCAAGTGCCTCGTACTCATACTGGGGAACCCTATGCTGGAAAGCCAAGTTCACCACATTTGTGTTGCAGATGCTGTTTGCATTGAGCGCACCCGATCCACACCGAGCATTGCGAAACTGAAATAATGTGGGCCTAAATGTTTTCCGAGCGTAGTTTGGGCGGGGAGCTGAATGGAAGAGCCTGAAAACGGCTCACAGAAGAGTCGACCCCAATCAGGATAGTCAACCAGGAGGACTCTAGCAGATAGAATTGCATACAGGAAGGAGGAGGTGAAAACCAGAAGCCGATTGCCAAGCCCAAACCAGCTTGGCCTGTATATTAATCTTACAAGACTTGTTACGGGTACGCAGTGGATGAGAAGGAGGCCCGGTGGAAAGGGCTTGGGCATCAAGGGCGGCTTGCAGCTCGCAGAGAAGGCGTTCTGTAGGATGAAGATATGTGCAATGAAGGATTTTCCCTTGATAAAGATCGGAGAGAGTGTACTTGTATTCAGTTGGCTGTGGTATGCCTTGCCCATCACCTTCGGCCATGCCAAGACAATACAGGAGCATGAAAAGGATGAAGGGATACATCTTAATGGATCCTGTGCAGATGGACGCAGGAGAGAGAGAGTTGATCTCAACAATTCACGGTTGATATCTTATCAAATATAGAACAGAATTTGTTCTGAAACTGTGTTTGCTAACTTCGTAGAACGCCAGCTCATCCTGCACTAAGTTGGGTTGGCTAGATGGAAGCTCAGTCGCCATCCATGATTGAGTTGACTTAGATAATCGGTAATAAAATAATGTAAGAGTTCCAGCATACTGATTTTATCATATTCAACTCCCGCCATTTGTGAGCGGAGAAATTAAATTACAATTATACAGTAACGTATCTTCTGAAAACAGGCTCATTGGTGGTATATCAAGGAAATGGACACCTAAATGGAATTAAACTTTCACTAAAAGATCCACTCGAATGTACACGAATGCAACTATTTTTTCCATAGAGTAATCAAACTTTTTGAAATCCCTCTTTCGGTTGATCACGGAAAGATCTCTACTACTCTTCATATCCACTGAATTCGGCAACAATCAATTCTCTTAAACTTTTCGCCGTCTAACTTTTTATACTAAATTCATACCTGTAGTGGGTCGAATCATGTTTCGATAATGGAAACCAATCTTTCATCAAGAGGGTAGACTAAATAATTTTGTATATAGCCTTCAAATTTGAAGAAGTATGGGGTCGACCTTTCTAAACGTTGACCTTTTTATTGTTAATTTTTGATGAGGTAAATGTATTGGAATAATTCAATTTGAGAGGCAGACAGTCGGTGAAAAATTCTATGGTGGGGAGAATCATGTGTACAGTAGTGGCCCATCCTGTGGGCAAGAATTGACATGTACAACAACAACAAAACCTTTTTTCATACTGGACGGGGTCGGCTACATGGATTCTTTGTTTCCACTTAACCCTATCATGTGCCATATTAGCAGTTAACTCACAATAAGCTAGATCATTCTTTATTATTTCTTTTCAACACTTTTGTAGTCGTTCTCTACCTCTTTTAATATTTTCAAAATCTAGTTTTTAATACCTTCTTACAAGTTCTTCTTTTGATCTTCTTTCTATATGTTCAAACCATCTTAAACGATATTATCTCATTTTATTCTCCATTGGTGTCATTCCTAATTTGTTTCTAATAACCTCATTATGTATACGATCTTTTCTTGTATGACCACTCATTCATCTCAACATCTTCATTTCTTTCACAAACATCTTTTGTACATTTTGATGATTAACTGGCCAACACTCAAACCATAAAACATGTTAAGTCTAATTGCTGCTTTATAATATTTACATTTTAACTTTAATGGTATCTTCTTATCACAAAGAATACTTGATGCTCCTCTCCATTTTAACCAACCAACATTAATTCTTCCATCACTCTCAAAGTTGACCCTAGGTATTTAAAACTTTCCTTCTGGGAGATGCAATGTGTGCCAATTTTAATTTTTATGTCTTCTGAAGTAACCAAATTATCAATCTTATATTCCATATATTTTGTCTTTGTTCTACTAAGTTGGAAGCCTTTACTTTCTAATGTTTCTCTTCATAGCTCCAATTTTCTATTAACTTTTTCCTTAGACTCCAATACTAACACAATGTCATATGCAAATAACATACACCAAGGTACTTTATCTTGAATATATCATTCCTTTATGAGTCCTCACACATGTTTTTGCACCATCGTACATGTCTCTTATAAGGTTTATGTATGTCAATGGGATACCTCTTTTTCCAAAGAACCTCCCTCGGTACCCTATCATAAGTTTTTTCTAGATCAATAAATATCATGTGAAAGACTTTCTTTTTTGTAAAACTGCCTGACATGAATCCAAATTGGTTCTCTGTTGTACTTGATACTTCTCTTAACCTACGTTCGATAATTCATTTACACCATTTCATAGTATGACTCATTAACTTGATACCTCGATAATTCAACCAATTCTAAATGTCTCCCTTGTTCTTATATATGGATATAAGTGTACTCACTCTCCATTCTTCAGGCATCTTTTGGTTTTTCTATATTTCATTAAATAGTCTTGTGAGTTAAGTGATTTATGTTTCTCTTAGGATTTTCCAAACTTCTATAGGGATATTATCTGGTCCTACCGATTTACCACTCTTCATATGTTAAGAGCCTCTTTGACTTCATTCTTTTGAATGTGGTTTATATACTTTTTTTATTTGGCTAACTCTCCTAAGCTAATACTAATATCTTTATTTCATTAAAAAGCTTATAAAAATAGTTTTTCCATCTATTTCTTATATCATCATTTGCCACTAGAATTTTTTCATCCTCATCTTTGATGCATCTAACATAATTAAGATCCTTAGTTTTCTTATCTCTAGCCCTAGCTATCCTAAAAATATCTCTTTCACCCTCTTTTGTGTTGAGTTTTTTATATAAATCCTCCCAAATTTTAGCTTTTACTTCATTGACGGCTTTTTTTGCTTCCTTCTTTGCTTTCTTATAAGCCTATAAAGTTTCACTAGTTTTCTTAGCATAATGTAATTTGTAACATGGCCTCTTTGCCTTGATTTTATTTTGCACTACTTCACTCTACCACCAAGTTTCTTTTTGTGTCGGTACACCTCCCTTAGATTCACCTAACACATCTTTCACCACTTTCCTAATATGTATAGCCATATTATTCCATATATCACAAGGAGCACCAACATAATTCCAAGCATCTCCTTGAAGGACTTTCTGTTTAAATATATCTTCTTTCTCGCTTCCATTTAGTCTGAATAGCTCGATGCACTTTTTTCTTCTTTGTCTATTTTTTTATTTGTAAATCCATAACTAAAAGTCGATGTTGGTTGGTTAAGCTTTCTCCTGAAATTACCTTGCAATCTTTACAAACACGCTCTATCTTTTTTTCTACAAATAAAATAATCAATTTGTGTTTGTGATAAACCACTCTTATAAGTAATTAAATGTTCATCTAGATTTTTGAAGATTGTATTGACTATAAAGATATCAAATGTCAGCAAAATTTAAAATCTCCCTACTTTCCTCATTTATATCCCCAAAATCAAAGTTTTCATGAATACCTTGTTATCCTAAGGCCTCTTTACCGATACGTCCATTTGAGTCTCCTCCTAAACAAATCATCTCCCTTTATAGAATTCTTTGAATCACCTTATCTAACTCTTCCCAAAAAACCATCTTTATACTATATTCTAGTCTTACTTCGGGTGCATAAGTACAAACTATATTCAAAACCTCTACTAATAACACTAATTTGAACATCATGATTTGATTACCATGTCGTTATATGTCTACTACACTATCCTTTAAATCTTTATTTATGATAATACCAACTCCCTTTCGAGCCTTTTCCTTACTTGAATACCATAATTTAAAACCTGTATCCTCAATCTCTTTTGCTATTTCTCCAACCCACTTTGTTTTTTGTAAACATAGAATATGAATTTCTCTGAATCATAGTATCTACCACCTCCATTAGCTTACCAGACAATGTTTCGATATTCCAAGAACCAATACGAATCTTATTATCTAAGACTAGCTTCCTTACCCTTGCATCCATCCATATTGAAAATGTGGAAACCCTCTTTGTAATTTATTTACTACATTTGAGCGACAATATAACGAAACTAACTTCTTTACACACACCCGTCCATGATGTAAGAACCCTCTCTCTAATTGATTTACTACATACAGACAAAAATATAGTGACCCTTTCTTATTTTTCATTGCATTTGAGCTCTACCGCGCGTCGCTAAGAGGGAATGCCCCAACGCAATGCTCATAATTTGTGTAATCCATAGTATAAAAATCTGATGAAGTTTTATGCTAGCTGTTAAAGCCTAACACAACCCTCCTCTTTATCCGGGCTTGAGACCGGCCATTCAAAGGTGATCCCTTATATGAGCGGAGTTGGCAAGAATTGACATGTGAAGCACAAAATTCATGCGCGGTATTGCATTTTGAGACACTCCAAGAAGATGCTTATCCGTGGGATCTCACAGAGTGGTGGATAAACATTTAGGCAAGCTGAGTTCACCCCAACCGTAGCCCATGGTCACAGTCATGGGCCATAAGCACTGCCTGATCATTCTCTTTCATTGCTGCACCCAAAATATGAATATATCCGACGACAGTAATAGTGGACTATAACGCAGAGTTCGCGGGAAAACAATGGATTATCTGCCTCACCCTAAAGTATTTTCTACATCCGCCACTGACCGCATGCAAATTCAAGCTTGTGCCGGTCCACATGCATAACCCTGCAATTCAAATTTATGACATTGTCAACTTGGTAACTTCAGGCTGCTGCCTCCACCAGATTAGCTTGTCAACTTGGTTTTACAAACACAAGTTTGCTTAAAAGAGAACAAATAGACTCAGCATTGCAGTGAAACAAATTATGTAAACAAATACGGTAGGGATGAGATGTGAATTTTGCCTCACTTTGACTCGATTCCAGATTCCAGAATTGTTAGAGTTTGGGTTGTGGCCTGCATGAACTGAACATGCAATAAACATGATTTTGTTTAATCCATATTCAGCTTTGCTTCGTTTATGCAGGCTTGTTTAGTATACCAAATATATAAATATTTATGTATATATGTTAGAAAACCAGGCCCCCCAATGCGTTGAGTGAGTGTACATGTATGTAAGGGCCATTCTCATATTCAATATCAACTTTCACTTTGGGATAGTTTCATTAAGCATAATATACCAAGATAAAACATCTTGAAATATAAATCTTGTATAGATTGGGTCAAGACCATTACTATTGGCTTTATCCAATTACCCGTTCTTGCCTTAAAAAGATATAACTAGGTGGAAAGCAGGAAGGAGTCCTTTCTGGGAGGGGAAAAGCAGGAACCAGTGGTACAAGATGTAAGTTCTTTGTTAAAGCAAAAGTGGCACAAAGAGTAAAAGCTCATCAGGCTAGGTACTCGACTCACAAGTTGAAGGTCGTGAATATGACACCCGGGCCATGCATCTGGCTTCATACTCCCCATTGTACCCCAAAAAGACGAGACAAAAGCAAAGTGAGACAATAAAAAATTCTTTTTCCAAAGATCACCAGTTTGCACAATCAATTATAAAAGCTTTAACGAAGGTTAAATACATGAAACCTTACTACAGAAGAAGGGGAAACCATGAACAACCAACTAGAAAGAAAGAAAGAAAGGACAAAATTGGAAAGCCATTATAGGTTCCTTCAAAAACTAAGCTGACGGTTGCACTGAAATTTCTATGCGGCCCTGTGGTGTCCCCACCCTCTTGTTCGATCAAAATAGACAACCCTGTGATTGATGTGGCCATTTAGATCTGTTCTATCGATTTCAGCCAGCAGCAGGCATACAAAAAGATTTGCATTAGGTGACAGACAAAACTCAAAGTGTTCATTTTGTCATTGTTTTATTTGTCGACACTTAATTTGTCTACTTTGATTAGAAGTACATTAATCCAATATAATCACACCATAAAATCACAATAATATTTCAAGATGTCAATAATATTTGTTTCCTCAATAGGACTTCCAAATTGTCAGCAACATTTGAGAGTTTTAATCGGTTATGTTGAAGATGTATATAAAAACCAAAAGCAGATTTTTTCCACGCCAGCCGAGTACAGTAAACAGATTCATCGTAAACATTCAGATCATTGTTAGATCCAAAAGACAAGGCACCCAGATATACCAAACAAGTTAATTCCTTCACTAGTAAACATTCTCAACGTTGTCTGTGTAGAGGCTGACTCTAAGATACCACAGTCCAACCCGACCAATGATCATTAGAGTCTTTCACCTTCAAATACCTTTGAACCATATCGCGCAGGCTGAAGCTCACTGGCTCATCTAGGCTGCATGAAAGACTCTTTGGTGTTTTATGCAAACAAGGCTCCAACCCAAGCCCCATGTAACAAACTTTACGAGATGACTTATCTAAGAAATAAGGAACAACACCACTCAACCCGAACAAACTTTACGAGATGACTTATCTAAGAAATAGGGAACAACACCACTCAACCCACTAGCAATGTAACCAAAGGTAGATCCCTTGCTGGTGATCAGTACATGACTCATAATTAAGAGCCACATATCAAACAGTGCCTCCTTCTGGTGCCTCCGATCGTGCACTTCTCTTCCATCCAACTTCTGAGAATATAACCTAAATTCCTTTCCAATCATTTTTCTCAACAGCCATAGGTTCGATCCCATCTCCTCCAAATGTCGCTTCACCAATGTTGCCACATAAATGCTGGAGTACTCTCCAATGGCAGCCTGCCACTTCTGTAGCCTCCTTGGTAAAAACCTTCCTTTCTTCATTATGCATTTTAATATGTTTGTATCATATTCTGGCGTATACCGATGGAACTCCCTTATCTGAACCCCAATTCTCCTTGTAGAGTTGATCTCTAGGTTCGAGCTGATTGTATGCCACATAACATCACTCGGTGCCAAGAGAAACCTTGACAACATATGAAATGGATTTCGTTGAGGGAGCAATGCATCAAGCAGCGGTGAGAGAACAGGATTGAGGTAGAATAACGGAACCAAATATAGGTTGCACATCCTCATAGTTACAAAGGGTACATTTCATAGTCTGGCATACCCCATAGGACAAGAAATTGACTCAAACTCGTACAGAGCAGCCTTATGATGTAATTTAAAATTAACCACATTTGTGTTGCAGGTGCAGTTTGCATTTGGTGCACCCGATCCACACCGAGCATTGTGAAACTGCCGATACCATGGTCCTCGTCTCTCATGGAGCTTAGATTTAGTCGGGAGCTGGATGGAAGAGCCTGAGAATGGCTTGCAAAAGAGTTCACCCCACTCAGGATAGTCGACTAAGAGGACTCTAGTGGACAGGATTGCATACAGGAAGGAGGAGATCAGAGCCAAATGCCGATTGCCGAACCCATACGGGCTTCGCCGGTAAATCATGTATTGGCAAGTGGGTGCCTTAGAAGAAGTATAGAAATCATTCATGTCGAAAAAGTCTACATCCATGCAGCGTTTGTGCATGGCTGCATACTTCTCCAATACTTTGCTTGGTAATGGAGGTGAAGGCATGGCATAGGGATAAAGGTTATAAATGTTTAGTTCTTTAAACTTGCATGACTTCTTGTGGGTACGCGATGGATGAGGAGGCAGCTCGGTGGAGCTGGCATGGGCATCAAGGGCACCTTCTAGCTCACATAGAAAGCGTTCTGTAGAGGGAAGTGATGAGCAACGAAGTATATTCGTTTGAGAAAGATTGGAGAGTGTGTACCTGTATTCAGTTGGCTGCGAGATGGCTTGGCCATTACCTTCGACCAGGCCACCAAGAAATAGAAGCACGAAAAGGATGAAGGGAGATATCTTCATTGATTTGTATTGGGATGGAGAGTAGGGATATAAAGGACAGGATTACAAGCCCCTACTCTCAGGAATCTCAAGTATCACTTGTAGTTGAGAACCATGTTAAATACATAACAAATTTTGGTTTATAAGTCTGTATTTTGCCAGCTAATTGTATTATATGTTAAGGGCCCAGCTTATTGAATTCACCACATACAAATCATATTTTCCCGTCTGTTGAACAATCAAATCTAGTGAAGAGTAAACTTAATATTTGAGTCTTTTGAAAATGACAAAACTATACCCTCCGTGGAATATCAAGGATATCAACAACTCAATGGAAATTCTCACGAAAAGGATCAGGCTCATTGTCTTTCAATCTCAAAAAGTTGCATACCTCTTAATCCCCTTCCCCAACCTTCAAAGCATTCTTTACTTGGTTTTCGCTACAAGCTACAAGGTAAAAGGTCAAATCATTTGAATCCTCTTAGGCTGATTCCTGGTTGACTTTTCATATTCTAATTCTGCGGATGAAGACCCATTCTATTGAGTTGATATCAACCAACTTCTAGATGATCAGATTGTGACGGATATCAAGAATTCTTTTAGATTTGAGAAATAAGGGTGTTTAGAAAAGGCCAAAATTTCAAACTTCACAAGTCATTAGTGCACATGGATCTTAAAGTCTAAAAGTTGATATCTGTTAAATAGAAATGTACAGACAGCAATAAGCAAGGACGAGAAACTAAACCAAAGACCAAGACTTCTCCGACTCTAAGTGGGATCAGCTACTCTCTGTAGGAAAGGTTATGAGATACTTACTTCCAGCAAAATACACATTAAAATGTCTTTGGTTTCTGACCATGAAATCTTTTATTGTCAAAGATGAGCTATTTTATTGATATTGTAATTCAGTGGTATTTGACAAAGGCAAAGCAACCTCTGGCAATGACAACTTGAAAATAACCTTCGAGTTCACAGACTTTCAAGTTCCTTTGACCCACTAAGCACGGCATCAAGCTTGTGGAAGGAACGCACCTTAGTGGAGTTCATATTTGTGAGACCTCAATATGGTCAGAATGACACTAATTTGCGAGTAAGTAAATGGAAGACTAGAAAGATCTCCGGGCATAGGAAAAGTTCAGTCGTAAAACTCAGGTGAGGTGGTCTATATAATATTTTGAAAAGTTTGGACTGCTTGTATTGATATCTTGGCTTTCCTTATCTTGGGTTAGGCGGTCACCTCACCATGCCCCTGAATAGGTCCGCCACTGGGGTTTAAAGGCAAAACGTTTTCTGTGGTACACGAGGCAGGTGAATGTCATCAAGCCTGGTGTGCTTTCCTCGTAATAAATTTCACTGATAGAGATATGGCTAGCTAAAATACAAAGCATACTCAAGCTCTCAGGTTTATTAGTGTGTGTAGTAAGCTACATGATATAATTAGGTGATCCACTTATAGGAAGTGATGTGACATGCTCAGTGAGGGGAAGCATTTGCATGAACTGAATGAGATGCAACAAGAAACTACAAAGTGGTAAACTGAATAGCAAGTCTAGATGAATGAGATGCAACAGAAACCTTGGATATATCAAAATGAATGTATAGCAGTATGAATAATAGATATCAAATATGGAGGAAAGGCCAGAAGAACGAAAACAAGGGAAGAACTGAATATTTTAAGTGAAGAATGACAAACATATCAGAATACATGTAAACATGAAAGCTAAACAAAGATACACAAGAAGGCAAAAACATGGAAATTGAATGACATTTTTATATAATCTGTCACAGAATAGATGTTAAAGCAGTTGCTAAGTATATGAAGAGCATAAAAAATTACAATAATGTACATTATAAGCAGTCAAATTAGATCCTAACATAAGTAGGTAATCAAATATGGAGCAGTCCACAGATAAATCTATTCAGACCATGTAAAATAAGAGGGCAGAGGCACCTGCATTTAGCCGGTATCTCTTGAAAGTGTCTTGCCAGAAACATGCTGAATATGTCCTCAAAGTAAGCGTAATACGGGTTTTGTAAACATAGAAAGAATCAATAATTAATCCTCACACATAAAAAGGCGATAAGAAACAAAAACTGCAGCAGAAACAAGAAATGTCAAACAATCGCAAGATCTAGAGCTATGAGATCCCAATAGTTGCAATTTTTCAGCACATCTAGTTCACATGAGTATGCATGCTCGTGTGAATTGTATGGCATACAATATCAAATATATAAATAATATACATTACATGGGCATTTAATCTCTCTCACACACACAGGAGCGTGCACAAACACACTTTCATATGGTTCATATGAAAACTCGGTTTCATAAGCTGTTACTTATTAACAAAGTAAGAATAGTTGAATTCTTTAACAAGAAACAGAAGAGTGCAAGACAGTAGTCAGCATATAGCCAGTCCTATCTCTTCTGTATCCTACTTATACCCATACATTTCCATATCCACAGGAGATAGAAAAATCACCTAATCAAAGATCCCCATAACATAATCCAGACTCCTAGAACCTAATGTAAGTTTCACAAGGCTTGCCTCAATTTGCAGTGAACATATTGTTTATTGCTAAATCAGTTAGAAAGTAAGGATTTTGTAACCTTTCTTTTCCTGAGACAAGAAACATTGACTACAGGATCTCCAAGAATGTGTAAATCTTAAACATACAAAAATTAAGATATAGAAAAATGAGGTCTTTGAACATCTCCGACCAATACTTTGGTTTCTTTTGGTTTTATTCAGATCCTGAATCCGGTAATCAGAATGCCCAATGGCTTGGTGTGTGTTATGCCCATTCGTCTTAAACAGTTAGAAAAGCTAAGATGCTCCTTCCGTAATACAGAAACCCAATGTTGTTATATAGATTTTGCCAACAGAATGGCGTCCTCTACCTTTTGAACAGAAATTTGGTAAAGCCTCAATTGAAGAGTTCACACCCCTTAACAGTTGCAGGGAGGGCCGTTAGAATATGGGAACTCATCTTCAATCACATTAATCTGTTAAAAGAAAAGGCAGTTTTATCATAAAATTTTAGCTGTTTTCAAATGCTTTAGTGCCCAAAACATAATTGACTTAGCTTACTAAAGTTGTAATTTTTGCCATAAAGGGGCATAGCCCACTGGCTAGGGGGTTGGCTCTCAGGAGCTCAATACCTGAGTATGCTTCTGGTTGATGCCTGCAACAACAACAACAACAACTAAGCCTTTTCCCATACTAGACAGGGTCGGCTACATGGATTCTTTGTTTCCACAGATCCCTATCGTGTGCCATGTTAGCAGTTAACTCCCAATAAGCTAGATCATTCTTTATTATTTATTTCCAATACTTTTGTGGTCGTCCTCTAACTCTTTTAATACTTTCCAAATTTAGTTTTTCTAACCTTCTTACAGGTTCTTCTTTTGATCTTCTTTCTATATGTCCAAACCATCTTAAACGACGTTCTCTCATTTAATCCTCTATTGGTGCCACTCCTAATTTGTTTCTAATAACCTCATTATGTATACGATCTTTTTTTCTATGACCACTCATCCATCTCACATTTCTGTCACAGACATCTTTTGTACATGTTGATGATTAACTGACCAACACTCAGAACCATAAAACATGGCAGGCCTAATTGCTGCTCTATAATATTTACCTTTTAACTTTAATGGTATCTTCTTATCACAAAGAATACCTGATGCTCCTCTCCATTTTAACCAACCAGCATTAATTCTATGTGTAACATCTCCATCAATTCTTCCATCACTCTGAAAAATTGACCCTAGGTATTTAAAACTTTTCTTTTGGGTTATGCAATATGTGTCAATTTTAATTTCCATGTCCTCTGAAGTAACCAAATGATCAAACTTACATTCCATATATTCTGTCTTTGTTCTACTAAGTCGGAGGCCTTTGCTTTCTAATGTTTCTCTCCATAGTTCCAATTTTCTATTAACTTTTTCCTTAGACTCCTCCACTAATACAATGTCATCTGCAAATAACATACACCAAGGTACTTCACCTTGAATATGTTTTGTTAACTCATCCATCACCATTATAAATAAGTATGGACTTAAAGTTGATCCTTGATGTAACCCAATATTAACTTCAAAGAAGTCTGTCGTTCCTTCACGAGTCCTCACACATGTTTTTGCACCATCATACAAGTCTCTTATAAGGTTAATATATGTCAATGGGATACCTCTTTTTTTCAAAGTTCTCCAAAGGACCGCCCTCGGTACCCTATCATAAGCTTTTTCTAGATCAATAAATATCATGTGAAGGTCTTTCTTTTTTGCTCTAAAATATTTTATAAGACGTCTCAAAAGGTGAATTGCTTGAATAGTAGATCTGCCTGGCATGAATCCAAATTGGTTCTCTGTTGTACTTGATACTTGTCTTAACCTACGTTCGATAATTCTTTCCCATAATTTCATAGTATGACTCATTAACTTGATACCTCGATAATTCGCACAATTTTGAATGTCTCCCTTGTTCTTATATATGGGTATAAGTGTACTTGCTCTCCATTCCTCGGGCATCTTTTGGTTTTTCCATATTTCATTAAATAGTCTTGTGAGCCAAGTGATTCCTATTTCTCCTAGTATTTTCCAAACTTCTATAGGAATATTATCTGGTCCTACCGATTTACCACCCTTCATATGTTTAAGAGCCTCTTTGACTTCATTCTTTTGAATACGTCGGTAGAAATTGTGGTTTATATACTTTTCTTACTTAGCTAAATCTCCTAAACTAATACTAACATCTTTATTTTCATTAAAAAGATTATAAAAATAGTTTTTCCATCTATTTCTTATATCATCATTTGCCACTAGAATTTTTTCATCCTCGTCTTTTATGCATCTAACATAATTAAGATCTTTAGTTTTCTTATCTCTAGCCCTAGCTATCCTAAAAATATCTCTTCTACCCTCTTTTGAGTTGAGGTTTTTATAAGTCCTCCCAAATCTTAGCTTTTGCTTCACTAACGGCCTTTTTCGCTTCCTTCTTTGCTTTCTTATAAGCTTCTAAAATTTCACTAGTTTTCTTGGCATAATGTAATTTATAACATGCCCTCTTTGCCTTGATTTTATTTTGTACTACTTCACTCCACCACCAAGCTTCTTTTTGTGCCGGTACACCTCCCTTAGATACTCCTAACACATCTTTCGCCACTTTCCTAATATGTATAGCCATATTGTTCCACATATCACAGGGTGTGCCAACATAATTCCAAACATCTCCTTGAAGGACTTTCTGTTTAAATATATCTTCTTTCTCGCTTTTGAGGTTCCACCATTTAGTCCGAATAGCTCGATGCACTCTTTTCTTCTTTGTCCATTTTTTATTTGTAAATCCATAACTAAAAGTCGATGTTGGGTGGTTAAGCTTTCTCCTGGAATTACCTTACAATCTTTACAACACGCTCTACCTTTTTTTTTACAAATAAAGTAATAAATTTGTGTTTGTATACAAAAAAAAAGAGAACAGAAATTTTACACAATATATAAATATTACCACAGCAGACACGTCATTTTTCATTAGAGAAATGCTTCCAGTATAGAAAGAAGTAAGAAGTAAGAACTGTTATTGTTTAAGGATATTTCCCGTCTAGGTTTTCTTTTTCCTGTATTTATCTTCACATTTTGCTTGAAAAGCAACAAGCGTCCAACATAAAAGTAAAACACCCAAATAGCCCAATCAGAAAATGTAATTTCAGAGCACGTTTAACAGAAAGTATACGAGTTTTGGCAGTAGATGCAACCAAATTTAGTGTTCAAGGTCATGTAACCAGAAAAACAGAAGCATGGCAAATCAACAGCTTCCAACTTTCAAGGGCTAACACAGTATTACTCATGGGGTTAATGGATTCATTCATGATAGTGTATATATATATATATATATATATATATATATATATATATATATATATATATATATATATATATATCAGCTGTTCCATTGTTGTGATTGACCGTTGAGATTTGAATTAAAAAAATACTATTGTACTTTTGCAAGTGCATTAAGTGTACCTTGTACTATTTTGCTTAAAGATCTCAACGGTTGATTGAGATATTTGGACTGTTGATATCTTTAAGTAGATTTTACCGTTTGAACTATGCCCTCTGTACACACACACACACATATATACACACACACCAGATGATCAACTGAATGAAGACTACTGAAAAAGCAGCTTAAAATTCCACAATCCAAATAAACGCAAAAGAATCCGCAAATTGAAGGGCCCTATTTCAGGTTATTGATTCAAAATCTAGACCAACCCTTTCTGGCATGGGGTTAGATGCAAGGATTCTCAGTCACTAGTCACTATTGTCATCTACATTAAATCACAGCTGCATTTAACTCCAAAGGAGCAGAAAACACTTTGTAAGTCTTGCACGGCTCTTACATATCTTTTCTACTGCTTGTCATCAAATCTCTACATCTTCACTCAACATTGGAGCTGCATTTACTGTCTCTCCAAACGTAAAATCACGTCAATGACAGTCTTTCTCGTTTCATATAAACAACAACAGCAGCTAAGCCTTTTCCCATACTGATGGGGCTTTCTCGTTTCATATATATACATATATATATATATATATATATATACATATATATATATATATATATATATATATACATATATATATAATAACAACAGATAATCAACTGAATGAAGCTTACTGAAAATGCAGCTTTAAACACAAAAGAATCCGCAAATTGAAGCCCCCATGTCCAGCTTATTGATTCAAAACCAAGACCAAGCCTTTCCAGCATGGGGTTAGATAAAGGATTCTTACTCACTATTGTCATCTACATTTAACTCCAAACGACCAGAAAACACTTTTAAGTCTGCACGGCTCTTACAGATCTTTTCCTACTGATTGTCACCAACTTCCTGCATCTCCACTCAACACTCGAGCTCCATTTCACTGCCTCTCCAAACGAAAAATCACGTCCATTGCAGTCTCTCTCATTTCATCTTTGGTGCTGCACTAGCCTTTTCAATATCAGGGCATTGGTGCAACAGAAAACAACTCTTGCAGCTAAACCCTAAAAGTTAAAACTTCGCACCCATTCGGGATCTCAACAAATGGAAAGCAAACTTCGAAGTAACAGCAATCAAAACCTTAATGACAAGAAACAAGAAAACCTAAGATAAAAGACGGGCGTGCTACAAACACGAATGAGAAGTCGAAATTACAGCAACTAGGTCCCTGATACCCCAACAGATTAGTTGCGAAATTAAACAAATAACGATTCATTAAATCAGGCAAAGAAAAAAGGGAACCCGATATAAAGATCGCAAGGCAACAATACGAACACGAACTGAAATTCACAGCAAGTAAAACCCCAAAACCCAGAGAAGTAGCTTCAGATACCATAGGAAACAGCGAAAATGGCAAAGAGAAACCTAATTCATAAAAAAATTTGGACCATTTCTCGATTTGTGCGTGTCATCCTTGCGCAGGGGCCATGCTAATCTTCTCTGTATCGTTCCAATTTTATGGCTGGCTGGGCAAGGCCGGCCAGGATTGACATCTCTATAGGTATTAGCCTGGACCCAATTAATAAGGTTTTTTGGTTCTTTGAAGATCCCCAACAATAAACAGTGTAATCTTTGCCTTGAATGATAAAAAACTGGGTATTGAAAGAAAAAGACTACGACCTGTTATACAACACGAATTCATTTTCACACACACGCTTGACGAACCATTATTGAATCTGTTTCAAGTCATAGACACATTTTCAGGCACTAGAACCCAACCCCGTCTATTAGGGCAGATCTGAACCTTGGCAATTTCAGATTGAACTTAACCGCCTCGTCCTCAACACATGAAAGAGAGAAGGGTTGGAAAAAAGGAAACAAGGGTCAGAACCAACTCCCATATAACACCCTTTACCGGCTTTATTTGCGAAAATGGTTGTATTAACACCACTTAATCCAGTTGCGATGTAACCAACAACCGGCTCGTAAACAAGACATGGCTTATGCTTAACACCCATATATCAACCAATGCCTCTTGTTGATGCTTTGAGCCATGCACCTCCTTCCCATCCAACTTCTGGAATTGGATCCCAAGTTTGGTAGAAGTTAGGTCTCCATGCTCATCCTATATTTAAGAAATCTAGCTTGATTTGTTAGGCATGCTCATCATACAATAGAGCAGACTCATGAAAAATAAGAACACTTGCATAGAGAAATTAAAGGTTGAAGAATATGACAGCTAGAGAATAGGTACCATGGGCCTTGAAGAAGAACTTCCTTGTAAACCATTGGCTACCTCTTGAAGGAGAGGACGATTACTGGGTTGATTGAGGAAAGTGGTTGTTGCGGCTGCAAATCCATACAAGAGGACGAAATAGGTGAAATGAATTGAATTCAAACTCCACAAGTTACGAATAAAGCAAACATTTTTTTCCTTGATTTTTGATTTCTAATGAGTATTACTAAATTTTAGTATTGGGATTGAAACATGAATAGTATGAAAAAAGCCTAGCTAGAAAAGTTTGGATACATAATAAAAAACTCATAATTTAAGAATACACGTACAATCATCGATGAAAGAAATTGTGCTCATTATATATAAGTATGTAGAAACCTCTCTCTCGAGGAATTCATACCTAGTTGTGTTGTCATGTTTAAAGCTCAGGTTGAGCTCATTATTGATGATGCTGAGTCAAATCCGTATTAAATGACAAAAGATTTGTTCCCAATTTAAAAACACATATCTCTATGTACAAGTATGTATAAACCTCACTGGTGGGGAATTTAAGCCTAGAACTAACGTAAAGTTCAAATTGAGCTCAATAACTCCGAATCAAACTCATGTTGAATGGCACACAATTTTTTAAATTTAACAACACATATAGTTCTATCTTTCAATCTTTGAGATCATTGATGAAGATTATAATTAAACGTATCATTATATTTTTATATTTAATGCACTATGTATATTAAATATAAAGTAATTCAAATCTTCACTATTGATCTCAAAGGTTGAATGGTAGTAATGTTTTAAAAGATCATGTAATTTAAACATTATGCAACTATTACTCTCTCTATATATCATCATATATTTAAAGGGTATTCTAAATAAATACATGTATCGTTCAATCTTTAAATTATTTGATGGATATATGTATTAAAAGTATTGTAAAGTAATTCAAATTTTCACTATTAGTCTCGAAAACAAAACAATAAAGATAGTCATGCAAGGTTATGCACAGAAAGATATTATGTATTTAAAACTTCTTATATATATATATATATGTATAAATATAAATAAATAAACATATAGCCTTGCACCGTGGCGGCCAAATGTAAAGAAGCTCAGTTGAACTCGTGAAGGCCTAGTCCGGTTGAGCTCGACGAGTCGTTTCGAGTAGGTCACCGAGCAGCTGGGCTCGCTTGCGACCCTCGAAGCTTGTCATCCGAAAATGGGGCTAGCTTCGTGTGCTACAACAAAAGTAAATTCCATGTTTGACAGCATGCATTCCCACCTATCTTGGAGAGAAAGACACTCAACATCCAACCAAGACAGAATCTGAACCGTGAACCACTTATACATCCAAATCAGCTGCCCTCAATTTAGGAAGAACAGCTTAAAGCGGCACATCAAATCACAAGTCAAGTGTACAGGGAAATCTCAGCCGTTCACTTTAACGATGAAGGGTTGCCTGCTTTCATGGCAGGCCTCACTTGTCGAGCATTAGCAAATAGCAGCTGTCCATTAACAAAATGGACGGCCGAGATTTCCGAGGCACGTTTTTAAAGCGATTCGTTTTACCATCTGAGTTGCCCGCGAAATCCATCTTGTGGTTAAAAGTTAAGGTCCTTCTAAAGGGAGAGCAGGAACTTCGTTTGGATTGATTACGAGGCCCTTCGGGTGCCGTCATTTTCCTACAAGAGAAGGTTATTTCCGTTCATCTCCCTCATCGGCAGAACGTCCAACGGAGCCACGTCCAGTTTCACCGTTCTCCTCCATCTCGGAATTCGATAGAGGAGAACGGTTTCGGCGTGTTTAGTCAATCCGGTGGACTCCAAGGGTGATCGTGGAAAAAAACCTTGTCAGGAAGGAAGTAACAGGCCCATCAGGCGCCGGAGAACGAGGAGGAAGACGCCGGCGAGATGGCGTGCCGGCTGAGCAACGGGGTACTGTGCGTGCTGAACTTTCTGATGCTCATCCTCTCGATCCCGTTGCTCGCCATGGTGGTATGGCTGGGCTCAACCAAGTCATCGTTGTGCGAGCACAGCATCCACGGGCCGGCCGTCATTCTCGTGTTGTTCCTCATGATCTCATCTTTCTTTGGCATCGTGGGGTCGTGCTGCCGCGCGTCCGCTCTCCTCTGGCTATACCTCGCCGGAACGCTTGTGCTGATCCTAGCCACCGCCGTGTTCACCCTGTGGGCGTTCGCTGTGACGAACGAATTTGCGGGCCGTATCGTGTCCGGGCAGCAAGTCGGGAAGTACCGGTTCGGCGACTATTCGCATTGGCTGCAGAAGCGTGTGGTTGACGAGAACAACTGGGAAAAGGTCAGAGTGTGTCTTTCCGAGGCAAGTGTCTGTCAACTTTGGTACGACTCGTTATCGTCTTCTACCGTAATCGATGTGAACGGCCTGCCGCCGAACATAGACCCCTCACCCGTACAGGTGAGTAAAAGTTAATTTGAAATTAACGGTATTTTACTGTTCATGAAAATTATAAAACATGATCTTATTTTTTTAGAGTTAAATATCGTCAGATACATCATGCATCCAAGGCGTTGGCTCATCTAAAAGGGCTATGTTGACTCCTGTAACGGATCTAGAAATTCTATTAAGGTGGGACAAATAGCACCTCGAGGAGACAGATCATATATATGATAACCCATGGTTTCAACCCTGGGTTATAAGCTTTAAATTGATTTTTTGAAATTTTACGTGGAGCAGACGATCCCCACTGTGTGACTCCCAGGTTGTGGGTGGTGAGCTCCATTCGCAGCACGTGCATGCGTATGTGCTTTAGGCTTCGTTCTCGTATTGTAGAAAAAAGAAGAAGATAAGCCTTCTTACAAGATGGAAGAAAGAATTCTTAAGGCTTATATAACTCTTGCTAATAGGCATTAATGAGTTAAAGTTATCCCAATGCGATTGAATGAGTTAATTTCTCATAAAAACAGTCATCTTCAACTCAAACTGAAGATTGCTCGACAAATGGAAAGACCAAGAGGAATTGAAACTTAAAAATTGTCAACAATATATATATATATATATATGAAAAGTGATAAATAGATAATATCTTTCATTATATAATATTTTATTGTTTGATCTTTGAAATGAATGGTAGATATTTGAGCTAAAAGTACTGTTATATTTTTGTACTTTCAATTTAATGAACGTATCGTCGATCTCAAAGATCAAATAATAAAAATATTTTAGTAAGATAATGTGATTCAAAAATTATATATAATCTCTCTATGTATGTATATATATATACAAAACCATCTCGGGATATTTGTAGATATTCACTTGACATAAAACCCTTGGGATAGGAGGATGGATCGTCAGGATTATAATTCGGTTTTGGGAGTTGGGCATATTACCTAGTGGCTCACAGGTGAGGAGGTTCACCCTTCAGTAGGTCAGGGGTTTGATCATCGGGTATACACTTGATAACGGGATATGTTCAACCCAGCTTGCCTATGAAAAAAGGAGCCGGAAATGTGTTTTTCCTCAAAAGGCTTCTTGGTTGCATTGGGCCGTCAGCGCACCCCACGGTTTAGAAAATTAATGAAAGGAATATCACCCACGATTGAATCCATTGGGATTTCGCAGTTCACCCCACCTAAAAGAGTTTCTAGATCTACCACTGACTAAAATATACTGAGTATGTTCTTCTGTCTAGAGTACTCTAACTCGCTCTATCTTTCGAAACCCAAAGGAGAAAAAAGCATAAGGGCATGATGAATAGCACTATCATCAAGTACGCTATGTTGATAAATACTCATTAGGGAATTATTGTTGCAGTTTGGTTGCTGCCAGCGCCCACCTGAATGTGTAATCAGCCCCAACAATTCAACAATCTTGCCCAAATCCGGTACGACGAATTCCACCAACAGCGATTGCGAGATTTGGAAGGAAGAGGCAAACAAGCTGTGTTACGACTGCAACTCATGCAAAGCCGGCGTGCTCTTGGAAGTCAAACGAAACTGGCATACGCTCTCCATCGCTAATATGATCGTTCTTCTTTCCCTCGTCATTGTCTATTCGATTGGATGCTGTGCTTTCAAGAACAATGTGCATGAAAATCGGTACCACAGATGCAGAGGCCCTTGATTAACTGAACTCTTCCACGATTACTTCATATTTTTGGCACGCAACTGTGTTCCTTCATGCCTCTGAATATGCATGCGTGGTTAAATTTTTTTGGCTGCCGGTTACATTTTCATTCCCTCCCTCTCTGGCCTCAACAAATTGCTTTTCAATTATCAAAGACTGGCCTAAACAAAATGTACTCAAAGATGGTGTTATCCTACAAAGATCATACCCTAGTCTTTGCAGTTCATCTTGCTTTCTGGCTTTTGTTATGAAAAATTATCCGGATAAACGATAATTGGGTGGCAGATAGAAAAGATAAAGATTCCCCCACTTCTAGAGACAGAGAGAGAGACTTTCATGATTATTAGACGTTACAAGAAACATACAGCCGCTAATGTCGACGCTGCCGATGATGCTTGATTCGTAAGACTTTATATGATGAAGCCCTTGGTTCCCAATGAGTCGGCCTTTGCTAGCGTCTCTTCTATGAGCTTTTGGGCTTTTCTGCTTCTTATCTCCACTCTCATGCTCTCAGTCTTGCCGATTTTGTTGTAAACCGGCTGCTTCATCTTCAAAGATTTCAACTTGGACTTCAAGTGACACACCAATCTCTCAAAATGATTGGCCATCCACTGCTACTATTGATACCTGCAGTCACTATATCAACAATCAAAGACTAATAAAATGAAAAAATCTGAATGTTACGATCATCGTAGCATACCATTCAAACCATTAAAGCAAAAAAAACAAAGAACTTACTGAAAAGAGTGAAGGATAAGGCGATTACTAACAAAATAAGATAGTAGACGAGATGCGCTGCAAAGGAGCTTGGCCTTTCGGGGATGGAGGTGATCGACTGAATCTTTCCAGGCTAATTGCTACCACTCTTTTAAGCATCGATTGCTGAACCATGAATCGCTTTTGAATTGGGTAGTATAAGATATGATTTTTGTGGAGAGACAGGCATTCCTTTTCTGAGGTTCCTATAGTGCCCCAAGCATTTCCCGCAATAACTAAGAAGTCCTACGGTAAAAAACTTTCTTCTAATGTAAAAGGTTCATTGATGGGAATCGCAAGTAGAGAAGATCCTCATTAAACGAAAAACATCAAAGATGCCAATATTAACACTCTTGAATTTGGGCTCACAAATGCATCACACACATGTTTTGAGTGGGCTCACACACTTGTTAGATGTGACTCACCAACACACTCTCACCCACGAGTTGGATATGACTCACCAACTCTCACCCACGTACACTATCTGCCATACAATGGATATGACTAACCAAGGTGATAAAGACCAACTCACTCACTACCGATTAAAGATAAGAGAGAGATTTGAAATACAAAAACTCGGTAGGAAATCGTCACTTCTATTTTCAATCATATGGATGAGTTTATATAGATTAGAACAACCCTCTAAGCCGAGCACTAAAACTAAATGATGTAATTTTAAAAATAATAAAAATTGTATCCTAATTAATTTAAAACTGCTAACTAACTATTGATGCCTATGATTGCACTTAATGACTATGTGGAAAATGAAAAAAACATTTAACTCTTAGGGAATCTAATGCTAATTGAAAAGGCAGAAAGTTAACTATTGTTTTTAATTCAATAGGTTGGCTAATAATAATTGATGCTTAGATCTCTTGAAATCCTATTCTTAGCTGCTTGAGCTGGTTCTGATTTGGGATAAATGGATCGATCCAAAGTATTGAGTTGGACCAATTGGTGCTCAATAAATCCATATCCTATGGATTGACACTGCACATCCTCATTGGCTTCGCCCAGCTTGTCTCTACATGGTCTTGGATTCCTATCATTAAGCATTGGGCCATTGAAAAACTTTTAACTCAGGAACGGGACTCGTTGCACTCAAAACTTATTACGGAAAGGCCAGGCAATGGATTGGTGGGCTGTTAGGAAAGTGATCCTCTTACAGCTTAATGAAGATTATCATGCGTTAACACAAAGAGCAATAGATGACCTAACCAGGGTGCGCATATTAGGAATGGTGTCTGTCTAAGCCAGCTTGCCAATCACCAAAAAAAGAAGAAGAATAAGATTATCGTGAGTTATGTTCTGGAAATTAATTTTATTATGAGCTGCTGGGCTTGGAGATCCCTTTCTCAATAGACAGTACAGCTTATTCACCTTCACCTATTCTCTTCTCGTTTATGTAATCGATCATCTTCTCCATTTCATCCCATTAGACATGAGACCTGCTTTTGTGGTTTCACTCATCGCCGGAACGGACTTGACTTCCGATTATGTGCGCAAAGAAATTGCCTATTTGCTGTTGCCATCTAGTGAGAAAGCCAGGCAGGGGTTTGGGGGAGGTATCAAAGGTTTTTTTTATCTTGGGATGGGGCACTCCTAGCTTATTGGGGCATAAGCCGAAGCCAACCGTTGAGCATGGATTCGGCATGTTGATCCTAGAGCTAATACTGTCGTCGTTCGAATCACAGACCTTCCAAGAATGCTTTCTGTGGTTTATAAACAGGAAAGTGCTGAAGTTCTGCTACTAAAAGCGATTAACACGATGCACAAACTACTAGCACCCAAATTTCATCGGTAATTCCTCACCAAACATAAGCAAAGTATACGTACATAGATACGTATGTAAGCAAGTACGTATATAAACCCTCTAAGAAGGTCATTATTTGAAGTTATTTCTCATGCAGGTATCATAATATTGAGCTACCTGATCTAGATATGGCCAGTTTGGGACCGGCTCAACAGTTTCAACCGAAACCGAAAGAATAGATTGGAATTGGAACCAAAGGTCACCTGGTTCGATTCTGGTTTCACCTTTCATGGAACCAGAACCTATAGTTACAAACCACTAATTTTGGTATTTTTTTTGAAAAATCTGTCACTAAAATTTAAAATTAAATTTTTTTGCCAGTCCTAAATGGTTTAGCATTTAAACCGAAACCATTCCATAACTGACAATTCTGGAATCATAACCAACCTTGGGTCGGTTCGGTTATGATTTCAAGTTCTGAGGTAACTTGAATTGATGGTTTGAAATCGCCTCTTTCAGTTTACCTGCAACTGGTCAGGTCTAATCTGACAATTTGCGCTGCTAAATACCTGACAGAGATGGAGGCTAAATTTGAAATTATACTTAATGGCAATAATGATTTTGCTTTTTCAAAGTCACATGAAGCACTGAAGGTTTGGATCTTCTCTTTGAAATGGAATGAAGCTGATTCATTATTTAAAATGTCCTATGCTTGTTGGATATGGATCACTCTGCAGGAAATAGAGCTCAGGCTGTGACAGATCTCATAATTGACAGTCTCGGTCCCACCATATATGAGAACCTTCAAGCCCTACTAAATTCATAAAGACAGGTTGAGGATCTTGATACTGAAAGTAGAGGTGGCTGTAGATGCAAACTCAGAACCGGCTGTTTCGGTTACCCTGAAACCTAGAACTAGAACCAAACCAGTTCACGATCAGTTCAGGGATAATTCTGGTTCGAGGCTTAAATTGTCAGGACCCCCAAAAAAACTATTCAAAAATTTAAATAAAAAGAAATATGAACCGAAGGTTGGAACTGTCAGCTCTGGCTCCGATTCGGTTCCAAGTTCCATGTTAGATGAAACTGAAACTAAGCTGGGTTGTACCTGATTGGGGGTCCAGTTTTACCGGTTCTTGCCATGTTCGGTTTTGGTTGGAACTACCACAGGCCATGTCTAGATAACTGGTTTGGACCTGGCTTGGTCGTCCAAACTGAAACCAAACCACTTCTACAACCTGGAAATTAGACCTTGGAATGGAACTGAATCGGACGCCCCACCACTCATCGGCTAGGTTACACTTTCACTTCTGCGAAAGCGAACTGCAATTGGAACCGAACCCATCTGTGGATCATATTTTAGTTCCCGTTTCAAAATCCCACTAGTGAAATCCAAGGGATTCCCAACAGATTTTTCAGTAACAACAATAACAACTAAGACTTTTCCCATACTAGATAGGGTTGGTGGATTTTTTGTTTCCGCAAAATCTTATCATAATTTGTAGAATTCATAATAAATAAGTCCGACAAAGTTTTATGCCGACTGTCGGAAGCTTAACTCAACCCTCCATTTTTCAGGCTTTCCAATGGGTTTTTCAATATTAACCCAAAACTCTCACCGAGGGAAACAATGGTGAAACAAAACCAGTACAAATAAAAATTCATGTGAAAGACCAACGCGAGAATGGTGTCTGGTTAACAAAAACCCTCATCATTTTTTTTTCTTGTTTTCTTATCCTTCCAAGTCTGTCCTAATGTAAAGCCAAATGGTTTTGGGCATTTTGCCTGCGCCTCTCATCATTTCCGTGACTACCACCCTACGATCACAGGGATGCTCGCCAGGGCAGTAAACATTCAATGTTGGAATTATGTGTGCCAGATCAATGGCTAATAAAGGTCCCAGGTGGTCTGTGGATAGGATGATGACACGTGGAAAGTGCCTAGTGGATAAAAGACAACGATGTCTAACTTGGTGTTTTGTCTGTTATCTATTGGACAGAATTTCTCTCTCTCTCTCTCTCTCTCTGTGTGTGTGTGTTCGTGGTTCCTGCAATTGGACATCCTTTTAAAGCGAACCCAGATTAGTAAAAAGAAGTGGGTATGGTGCATTTGGGGGATCTAATTTGAAGTTTCTGTTTTTAAGTGTAAACCCCTATTGAGAAGAACCTCATAGCTCCTTGTGATGTATTTGAAGATTTTGCATGTCCTTAGTGTATAAATCAGCTCATTTGTATATTGGGTTCGTGTTTTGTGTACAAAATTGTGTATTTTAGTCGTAGAAACCTTGCCAAGTCTCCTGCTTTCTGTTTATTCTATTGTTCTCTTTTTTTCTTTTTCTCCTCTTCCAAAACAAATACCATAAAGCACATACCAAACACAAGTACACGATAAAACATCAAGCAAGAGTGCGTGGGAGGCTGTAAATACCACATTTTATTTGAGACCTTAAACACCTTTCTGCAAATTACTTCTAATTTTGAGCTTTATGGAAATTTGGGATGTCGTAGGATGCCTTTCTGATTTTTCAAAGTTTCAAGCATAAGAGAAATCATTTGAGTTGGAAATATGTTTTTTAGGAAAATAATGTGGTGTTTAGAAATGTACATGATGAATTTTAATAGGGGACGATAACATATGGATTTATCTGCATTTAATTATTATTATGATTAATAATAATAATAATCTGCATTGATCCATGCTCATGCATCTATTTGTAACTGATTTTGTTTCTAATGCATGTCGTTATGCTCTCGTCTTATACAATCTCACGCCTTAGCTAATTGTAGGTTTCATGATGCATAGATGGTCGTGTATATATATATATATATATATATATACTTGATGTGATTGAATTTTCATCGTGTTTTCGCATGTTTTGATAAGTTCATATAGATCACATTATTCATATCTAATCACTTAGGTCAACATGCATATATTAGTTACCACCCATATAATTAGGCATTTATCTTAAACCGACATTATACTGAGAGAAGTGAGTGGACGCCCTTAGACCCGACTTAGCAGAGGAGGAGATCACCTAGCCAAACCAATTGTTATGTTGTTGACCTTGGAGTTGGAATAGGAGTATCATGGACTCACCAAATAGCATGAGGACTTGACCCTTGTTCGGCTTAGCAAGAAGGCACTCGAGTAAAGCCTGAATGGACTCACACCCTAAAGACCCAATTTTCTTTTCTTTATTATTTATTGAAAAACAATAATTAAATGGTCATACACCTTTGGAAAAGATTGCATTGCGCATTTCATTGTCCATAGGCACATTCATTAGCATTTCCACCTAGAAAAAGGTCCTCTCCATTTGTTTGATGCCCAGTAAAAAGTCTGCTAAGCTTAAGACCTCAAAAGTGGGTTGTGATCAGTCTGAAGAGTTGAATTTTGAGTTGGAGGCCTCCTCTTAACCTAGTAGGAAGAAACCCATCAGCCAAGCAACCTCCGTTAGGTAAATATTAAAGAAATTGAAAAGATGCCATACCTAGCCAAAGAAGAGAAGAAATATAAATGAGAAGTAGCATATTATGATAGAAGTAGATGACTTTGAGTCAAATGATGAAAAGCCTAGTTGATACAATCGCAGACCTATAGAAAACTCTCACCTCAGTAAATTGGTAAGACAGATAGCTAAAGAAGAGATTGACAAAAAGGAACAGAAAGGTTGATATGTCTCAGCTATGTTTATTTGATTCTCATGATGATGCTTGGTGAGAGAAATTGGAGTTTGTAAAATTTAATAAGGTGACCATAAATCACACCTCTCCAGATTTTATAATACTGCAAGAAAATATAAGATTACAAGAACAGGAAATTGATTTGGCTCTTTCTACTAAGCTTGAAAGAAAAAGCTACTGAGTCATTTGACCTTGAGCTTGGCTAGGTACCCGACTTTTGATTCTATGAGAAAAGCCTCTCTATAGAGATTTATGTACAACCTTGAGTCCCTACTCACTATTAGTATCGTGAAGGAGATAAAAGTTAGAAGGATGAGGATTCCGTGTCTTTATTACCAGATTTCATTAATATATATATATATATATATATATGTTAGACATGTACTATTTTATGTATGTTGGGCTAGGTAGGGGTTGGATAGCTGTAATATTCAACTTATGGTTCTTTAATTGTGTATCTTGGTTTAGCCTTGTTCTTAATGATGAATTTATTTCTCATATGTTTTACGACAAATTTATTATTTTTTCATTGTTGAATACTATACAAATTTAATTACATGAATTTTTTTAGCTTAAATGTTATTTTTTGTGTACCTTATTTTTCGCCCAACCTGAAATAAATTCTTGAATCCGCCATGATCTTTTTCATTTTATAGCCAACAGGTATTTCGTAGTCCAAATCATTATTTCACCGTTTCATACTGAGCAGGTATACATATATCCAGTGTTTCCGTGTGGATCTTGTTTTTCACTCTGGCTAGAGAGAATATACGTGAGCCACACAAAGGCATGTTGTCCTCCCACAAACTCAACAACGAAGATGCCAGAGGTGAAGTGATTCTTAGACCAGTCGAGGTTGGCGAGGTTGTGATCTGCCAACGTGATCATATGGCTGGACCTTAGCATGCCACCTTCTGCTCCAGGTTGCACAAGAACTGCTCGACGAACCTTATTGGATAACCAAGAGAGGTTTATGCAGTCATGGGCGATCAATAATAGTTGTTCTCGAGGATGTACATTGGTGATAGCAATGGCAGCCCATTGCAGTTTCGGAACTTGCACCTAAGAATGGCTCTCTTAAATTTTTTTATTTCTTGAAGAACTCAGTGACTGAAGAGTCTGTTTCAGTGTTGTCTGACGCGTATCATATCGTGTATCGCTGGGCTCCACGATACGGGCATATCGTATCGTATCGTACTTTAATATTAAAATAATATAAAAAAATAATTAAAAATTAATAAAAAATAGTAAAAAATCGAAAAAAATCAGGAAAAAATCAGAAAAAATCTGATAATTGCTTTAAATTCATATAATGTAAGTTTAGTACAGATTGAGCATTCAACATTGAACAATTGCATCCAAATTTACATATTTTGAATCCAAAAAATAAAATACAGACATAGTTTACACTTTACAGTTTACAGTACACTACAGTTACATATAATGTTACATTTTACAAATTGTAATCAGGATCATCAACTAAATAATCTTCATCTTTTCCTTGTTGCAGATCCTCATCATCATCAGCCACGCCCACACCTTCTTCTTCAAAATCAAATTCTTCATCTCCATAATGTTGTTGCACTCCTTCCAAATTAATCCAGGCAACGTCTTCTTCTGTTAGGAGGGCATTTTCTTCAGTGTCTTCCATAACCCAATCTTCTAATATATCAAAAATATCCAAACTTATTGGATCGAACTGACTTTCTTCTCTATTTATTTTTTTTAACTGCCTACGACACAAATAAAGATAAACAATTAGTAAGTAATATTAACAATTGAAAACTGAAGTTAAATAATATCGAATTGAAAATTTGAAAGTAATACAACATTACCTTTCACGAAGGCGCATGTTACAACGAATATAAACCAAATCATTAAGCCTTTTGTGTTCCAACCTGTTGCGCTTTTTTGTATGGATGTGTTCAAAAACACTCCAATTTCTTTCACAACCTGTTGCACTAAAGGTTTGGCTTAAGACTCTAACTGCAAAATCTCTAAGGTTTGGACAATCACTTCCAAACCTGTTCCACCAAACATCTGTAAAAAAAATATAAACATTAGAGACATGATAATCCACAGTAATGTAAGATGCAACTTAAATATGAAAATAAACAATGTACCTGGACACATCGTAGAGCGGTTGCGAATTGCAACAGGCAAACCCATCAAGTGAAGAGCATTATCATATATCTCCATCTCTCGATGTATCGCATCTACTATGCTCTCATCAGGGACTAATTTGTCGATGCATTCAATGATTCCTCGATTAACCTCACCGTCCCTTTTGAAGGTTGCTGAGTACCTCAATGATGGGTTTAGATAGTAGGCTGCTGCATGAATAGGCTGATGCAATTGTTTATTCCATCTACTATCAATTATTTTCCACACGGGCATATAATCTCTTTTTTTTCTATTAAAGTTATTTCTGATCGCTTCTTTTGCCCTGTCCATGGCTTCATAAAGGTAGCCCATAGATGGTTTCTCCTCGCTGTCAGCCAATCTCAAAACTTTCACTAAAGGACAAATAATTTTCAATAATCTGATACATGCATTCCAAAATGAACTTCTAAAAACCGTTTCTGCAATCTCATTTAACTTTTTGTTCCTTCTGTTTTGTGGCAACTCTGCAAATTGTTGCCACTCATCTGAGGAGAACATTCTCTTTAAAGCTTGCTTCTGTCTCACAATACTCTGTACAGATAAGAAGTTTGTTGCGAACCGAGTTGCAGCTGTGCGAAGAAGCTCTGCACCTTCTGTGTATCTCCTCATCATAGATAAAACAAATGCATGGTTGTAAATAAATTTTGTAATATCTTGGCAACACTCAGTTGCTGCCTTTATTTCATCCATCTCACCAATGTCCTCGAGGATGAGATCTAAACAATGGGCTGCACATGGTGTCCAGTAGAAAGTCCCATAAATATCAGCTAACTCCTTTCCAGCTGCTTTGTAGTTAGCTGCATTATCTGTAATCAATTGGACTACATTTTCTAGCCCAACCTCTTGTATAACCTTATCAAATTCCTCTCGTAGGATCTCTGTAGTGTGCCTCTCCTCTGACATATCTAGAGATCTCAAAAACATGAGTCCTTTAGGACAATATACAAGAAAGTTTAGCAATGTCCTTCCTCGCCTATCGGTCCATCCATCTACCATGATAGTGCATCCTGTTTCCTTCCACGATTGTCTCAAAGTCGAACAATATTGCTGTACTTCAATCACGGTCTGATCTAATATCTTCCCTCTCAACTTCTGATAAGAGGGCATCCTGTATCCTGGACCAATGTTAGCAATTGCATCTGTCATTGCTTGAAAATGAAAATTGTTTGCTGCATTAAATGGAATGCATGCATCATAAAACCATCTGCCCACTGCAAGGTCTGCTTGATCGTGCAGTTGTTCTGAAGCCATAGCAGCACGAATTCCTGGCTGAGCACCAAGTGTAGTGGAAGGAGGAAATAACGAATGTATGCTAGAAGAAGAAGCTCTTCCTCTACTCCTTCCTGAACTTCCTCTTCTGTCACCTCCAAAGTCTTCAACTGCAACCCTCTTTCCTCTGCTAGGTGCTTGCAAACTGCTACTACCAATATCTGTTCTAGCATCTGAAGGCAAACTATCAGTGAATCCAACTCCAGTGGCAGTAGCATCATCAGCTTCTTCATACATTTGGAAATCATCCTTTTGTTGTCTCCTTTCCTGTATCTCTCAATCATCTGCAAGCATTGCCATTTAATACCTTCTCGCACACTTATAACTCTGCCTGTGCATGGAGCAACTTCTTTCCTGGTTCCTGCTAGGTAGTATTTCAACCTTGAAATTCCACCACTAACAACCTTTTCATAAAATAAACATCTGATGTTTAACCTTGAACCCTCAACTGGTATACCCCACTGCCATGCCGGATCATCAGACTTTGAATGAGAGTCTCTACCACCCCTTCCTGCCATCTCAATGGAGTACTTTAATTCAAACAAAAACCTGAAAATAAAAGCACTTCGTAAATCCTCCAATCTTCAAATAACACTCAAATCGAGTGTCTTCCACTTCATGAATGCAATAAAAATCGTATACACACACTTAATAACTTCATATTTTGTCATTAAAAAAAAAACCCGAAATAACACAAAAAATAATAAATATAAAGGAAAAAAAGGGAAAAAACATTAAAAATATACCTAAATCCGAGTTTGGAGGCTTGGACGGACACCGTAGGGCACGATTTTAGAGCTTTGAACACCAAGGAGGTGAAAACCGACTCTTAGGGAGCTTCAAGAACCCAAAAGGAGAGAGGAAACTCGCGAAAAATCGCGGGTTTCTCTCGGGCCGGGACCCTTATAAAGGGTCCCAGGGCGTATCGCCATATCGTACGATACGGTGCGATACGCCTGCACCTACGATACGGGGTCCCGTATCGTATCGTGCCCACGATACGATACATATCGATACGGTGCGATACGAACAACACTGGTCTGCTTGCTTTGTTCATAGTTTCCAGCCTCACAACATTTGAGTGTGAATCAACAAATATTCTCCATGGCTGAAACTTGCCGTTTTCACGAGAAAAAGATGGTTAAACTCATGGGTACTCTTAAATCCCTAGACAAGGGCACGTCTTTGTCAATCCACTCAAGATATGTCTTCTTGTAACTCAGCTTTTCAAGGTGCTGTAGGTGAAAACCAAGATGCTTCTCGAGGGTTTCAGAGATCAAGGGTCAATTATCGGTGCCGTTGTGGGGCGGGGTTGCTGCGAGTGAACTTGATTTTTGCAAGGTCGCAATTGTCTGAATTGTTGCCCTCGACACAATGTCATAATGTTCATCAGGGTAAGCAGACGATTCGTATGGCATATGACAACCATTGGTTGCAATTCCAGATTTGCGAGATCCATGCTTGTAACGGGAGTTTTCTCGGTCAGCTGCTAAATGAGGTTTCACTATACGTTGGGACAATGGCCACTGATGTAGCCTTGCCCCTCTCTAGACATTAATTCACGTATGCTCGTGTAACATCAGTAGGTCGCAGACCAACGGATCCTTCTTCAATAGGAAGATGGAAATCGTTAAACCTTTGGGTAGAAGGGTGTGACATAAAAGTTAGGAGTTTTGACACCTACCATGGCTGTCGAGAAATCTCAAACGAGTAAGTCGGAGGCACTTCACCCTCACAGATCTTCAAGTTCGGAGAGATCGTGGGCTCAGTTAAGATAACGGAGGACATAACATTTAACATAAAAGTGAGGAGTTATTGGAAATCATGTCTAAGAAAGCTTGGTACACACTGCCGTTTCTTGAAAGTCTATTTACAAAGATCGATAGAGCAAGACAATCATAATTCTTATTCATTTATTTTCTTGAATCTCACTTTTGTAGTAGTAGTAAGGTAGTGTTCTCAATGCATTTCTCGAGCACATCAAGTGTTCCATTCCTCTATGTGATCCAATTGGCAAGCAGGATACAAACAATAGGATTCTTGAAGACCCATTCTATTGCCTGAAACCTTATTCATTTCTCTCAATTGAGAACGAGGGCTAATGTTCTCTGGGATGACCCTACACTCAGTTTCATTACAATCGGATTTGCCACTCGAGTTAAGTCATCACTTTTAGAGACAACACGTTCTTTGCACGCCCAGTGGGACATTTGCAGTTCTTTGTGGGGTTGTGCAGTTTATGCAGATTCCACCTAGTCAAGTGTACTCGATGGCATCATTAAGTACAGACGGTGATCATCACTCTTCAACTTTACTAGTTCATAGCTTACTGATGCTAGGCTCGAATGATTCATTAGGTCAAGCTTCGTCTTCTCATCTGTTGCATCATCAAAGGGAGAACGTGTTGTCAATGTCTCATATTTAATCAAGTGACGATGTTGTTCTTGAATGTTTGAAACTGTCAGTTATTGATTGGTTGCAAGGACAACTTGGAGATCTCCAAGTGATGTTATTTCGTCAAATGGCAGAATCTATGTCCACTATGATTGCAAATCAACTATCCATTATTCTCGATTAGGACATAGTGGCTGACAAAAGGAGGTATTGAAGTAGCCGCCCAAGCATCATCACAACGAGAGCCGATTTTTTGGTACATATACGAGAAGTCACAAAATCCCAGGGCCTTCTATGGCTCAAGGACCTGATCTGCAGTATGGATAAGTTAATATCGTTAGGATGCCACTCAATTCTTCGATATCAGTTTCATCTTTTCGAGTCACTAACATGAGACAACTATATGTTGTCTCAATGGAACACAACCCCAGTTAGAACACCGAGAGCCACATATCTAGTACCTCATCCCACAGTACCACAAATTGCATTGAGTTTTATGGTTGTCCAGGCAATGATGAGTTTTCTATCACCTGCACAACCTATAGAATTTGAAGTTAGTGAATCAACCACAAGTACATCCATTTCAACCATATCCAACACCTTTACCACCTACTCATTGATGGCATCAAGCTTTTAATAATCAGTTGCCAAATAAACCCTTAGAGTTTGAGGACATACTGATGAATCATGATGAAGCCATTGATTTGGTTCGAAACAAATTCAGGATCGATTGAGCTCCAAACACCTTATATGGAGGTTGATCATAGGCCCTATCCTGAGTGGGTTGACATGCTTGCACCTATTCTAAGAGGTTTCAAAGAGAAATTTATCACCTTTTTAGGGTAAGATTGTAAACACCTGGGTGAACATTTAGCTCAGTTCATCCTTGAGTGCAGGGAATTGGGAGACAATAAATTCCATAAACTTAAGCTCTTTATGTTGTCTCTCACGGGCCTAACATATGCTTGGTAAAGTCGCTAAAGTCTAGATCAATCCAAACCTTGAACAGGATACAAAAGGTATTTCTAAAGGGTTACAACAAAATTCATCATCAGCCAACTCTTACTAATTTGATGAACCTTTCTCAGAAAGCCAAGAAAATGATCAAAGTCTTCGTCGAGAATTTTATGAATTGGTAACACGTTGTCAGATGCAGTTTACTAAGACCCAATATATGCCTTTGGGGCATAACTGTTTGTGTAAAGAGATTAAGAAAGGTTTGACATGTCATTTCTATCCAACTTTGGTTCAATTGGCAAATTGAGCAGCAAAGGTTGAGTACATTTTGAATATCCCAAATGCATCATTTAGTAAGCAAGAAGGTTTGAGACGAAATCAATGTCAAGATCTGATTTACTCAGATGTGCTACTCGAAAGATATGATGTAAGAGACTCGTGATGAGTCTGATCCAACTGAAGTCATCGCTACCGAGTTGACACAGGGCTCCACTTGTGGTTGCAATGCTCTCCAACCCCAAAGGGAAAAGAGAAAAGAGTCAATGAGAAGGAACAATGATGACTTGATATATCAAAGTTGATCAAATCTTTGATTTACTTCTAAAGGATTGACAAATTCATCTCCCTAAAGAGCATTCAATATCCTCTAGGATGAGCTCAAGAAGATGCCGTGATACTACAAATGACACAATATGACCTTGCATGGCATAAACTAATGTGTCAAGTTTTACATGATTATACAACACACTATCAAAGACGGTCAACTCAAGCTTGCATATAGGTGGCTCAAGACTGATTCAAATTTGTTCCAATCTATTTCTACTATATATAAAATGAGCATACATTGCCATTTTGTTTTATCACAACAAAGGGTTACTGCAAAGTCTTTTTGGCCAAAGTGGAGAAGATAAGCATTTATGAGTCCAATCCACATCAAAATAACCCAAAGCTCTTGAGGTCAAGCAAAATATAGTAGACTGATGATGAATGGGAGCTACTAAGATCCACTTGATTGTCGGATTATCCTACTAGTTGTCCGATCTAAGGGATTCCTTGATTCATACAAGAGCCTCATTTGTGAGAGATCTAACAGGGACAAAGATCCTATCCATGGTCACAAAGGATGGAACAACCTCACCATCAAGCTATTGTCCAATATCGACCGGTATGCATCCCATCGTGAACACTCAATTAAGGCTTGGGGGGCAGAACCAAGTATATATCATGTCACCATCAATGACTCTAGGTTCAGGCCATTGAAGTGTGTGTACAAGATGGCTTAACTCGTTGGACATCTTGGCACAAGGAAGCCATTTCCCATTGTGAGGTCATATGATTAAACCTTGTACACACTAGTTGAGAGTTGAGCATTACCCAATGACTAGAAAACTCTTGGTCGAGTATATGAAAACGATTCATCCCACTTGAACTTCAAAATGATGGGTTAAAAGAAGGACATAATGTAGAAGAAAGTTGGAATTTGTTGGAATTCCTGATGACTCGAAGAGTCATATCCTTAATAAGTACCCTAATTCCTACCAGAATCTGATGAGGAACCAAATCATGAATACTTGCAGAGGTGGAGAAAAAGCAATCACTATGAGTCAAATCCATCTTCTCTCGATAGGCAAGAAAGGGTAAATGTCCATTTGAATTTTGAAGATCACCAAAAGAGAGCCACACAATGTTCGAAGAAAAAGAAGTCGATTTAGAGGATGCCAAATCAAATGGGCATCTATATTTTTTACCCAAGGATAACTAAGAGTGGATCGAAGCAAGCCTTCATGAATGAAGGATTGATAAGTAGCTAACGGTCCCAATCAAGAAGGAATGAATCGAACCATATATAGTTGATTATGTAAAGGAAGCCAAGGGGTAAAATTTCATGCACCTCTGATGAAGAGACTCATAGTGCTCCTACGAGCAAGGCAAATGCATTCAAAGTCTTCGAAATCGTGGTTTATGAGGCCAATGCATGCAAGTTTTATGGTTTTGCAAGAATCGTGGTTGATCCAAGTATTGTAGAACCAAGAATAATTCTGAGTAACCTACAAGCTCGAGTTGTTAGCCAACATGAATTAAAGGAAGCTACTCAAGATGATCAATTTTTGGACGAAACTTACATTTCTGATGAAGACTTCGGGGTTGATGTGTTAAATCTGCCAAAAGGATGAATTACCATCATCCTGGCAAATCTTGTCCCAATAAAAAACTTTCAGTCCTTCCCAAATGATGATTTTGTCTGATTGGGCAACTTTGATCAACAACACTGACTTGCCGATAATATTTTAGAAACCACACAAAGCCACAACAAGAGATATTTGACCATTCGACATCACAACTATGGTAAATGGTCGACCTTTTAGACGTGTGTTCATTGATAGTTGTGAATGTTGAATATAATGTTACATAATACCGTGTAGTGAATCAGAAGGACAAATTCTGATCTAATTTCGATGAACCAAAACATATCTGACTTATAAGGGGAATCATTAGTCATAATGGGAGTAATAGATATTGAACTCATGGTGGGTTGAAGGACATAAACTACTCCTTTCTTTGTGGTTGTTGCTAACCCAAGATATTTTTTGCTCCTTGGGAGAGATTGGATATATTTCAATTACTTTGTGCCCTCGACATTATACCATAAATTGATGTTTTGGACTAACAAAATAGTTAAAGTTGTTGATTCAAAAGAGGATTCTCTCACATCTGATGTTCAGGCATTCGAGGCATTACTCTATCCACCATGGGTCAGCCGGATAGTCATCCTCGAAGCATTGGATGGCATGACATTATGTCTGCTAACTACTTGGGATTTCACTTTCGATGAGGCCGACATACGACCAACTCCAATAGTTCTCTCGAACAATGAATCAAGATGAGCTATCCCAGAGTGCTTTGGGGCAGAATGACTATCTTCCCCATGCAAGCAATTGCATCGCCCGTCAGGAGAGGAGCAAAGTTTAATTGTCTCAATGAGAAGGATGATCTATGTTTTATTCCAATAGACCCCTTAGTAGAGGTGAATCTAAGTTTGGAAGGAACAATTAGACTAACAAAAATTGCATTACTTGAGAGTATCATGAAATATCTGAAGAAAATTGGTTACGCTTGATTGAGTTATTCAAGCAATATAAAGATTGCTTTGCTTGAGAGTATCACGAAATATCGTGATTGCTTCAAGGTCTGGTCGAGTTCACTATTCTGTTGAAGCCAAGGATGTGACCTCATGGGAAACTTATGAGGAGATTCAAGCCTTAAATGCTTCTAGTGATCAAACATGAATTTCAATGTCTTTTAGAGACTATGTTCATTGGAACGACTTTATATGTAGATTGGTTTCCAATATTTTTCCGTAATTAAGAAAAACGAGAAGTTATAGGTGCACTTCGACTATCACAACTTTAGTATGGCCACACCTAAGCATCAATATGTTATGTTAATGGCTGATATGATGATATATGCAGCCACCACCCATATGGTCTTATCATTCATGGATGATATCTTGAGGTATAGCCAAATCAAGGTAAACCGTGAGGATACACATAAAATGATATTCTAATATCTTGGAGCATAGGAATTTACCAATAGGTAGTTATATCGTTTGGACTCAAGAAGGTTGGAGCCACATATCCACAGGCAATGAATTGCATTTAACATGAATTAATCAAGAAAAGCATGGGAATATATATTAATGATATTGTCATTAAGCTTTGAGAATTTGAACAATATTTTTTTGATCTTGAACCGGCTATTCAACCAATGTAAAGGTAAAATTTAAAAATAAATTCTAACAAGTGTACTTTTATAGTTTCTATTGGACATTTCTTGAGTTTCTTGGTGAACAATAGAGGAATCAAAGTCGATTCAAACAAGGCTAGGACTATTATTGATATAAGACCATCCACAACAAAGAAAGAACTATAAAGTTTGATCGAGTAGGTTAGCTATCTGCAATACTTTGTTTCTAATGTTATAGGAAAGATAACCCTCTAACAATATTACTCAAGTGGAAAGAAATAAACGACTTCATTTGGGGCCCAAAACAACTGCTTGCATTCCAAAGAATCAAGGCATATATACCAAAACCACCAGTATTGGTACCCTTAATTTCTAGGAAAGTGTTAAAACTATATGCAATTGTGATTGGGAATTTCATTAGTGCCCTCTTGGCATAAGATTTCGATTACAATACTGAGAATATTGTTTTCTATTTGAGTTGACTACACTTTGACGTAGAATATTGATATTCTCTAATAGAAAAGTTGTGTTTTACCTTGTACCACACATGCATAAGGTTAAAGTATTAACTTCTAATGACAAAAGTCTATGTAGTAAGAAAACTTAATATTTTGCATTACCTTCTTCGCGCGTAGCTCCCTAAGACAAGTTGGTAAAATGGACAATCAAGCTGTCCATTTGATTTGAAACATCTTCTTCTCAAAGTCAAAAAAGGACAAGTTGTGCTTGAGTTCCTAGCACATCTTGTGTGTATTGAAATTACTAATCTTTGAATGTTGCACAATGCATGAATGATTAACAACCTTGGTCGATTATGTTTGACTGTTCGAAGTGCAATAAAGGTATAGGATTTAGTGTATGCACTATTTCCCCTACAAGAAAAGTGAGAATGATCACTATATCTTTGGAGTCAGGCTTCACCAACAATAAAGCATAATATCATGCTTTGATTTATGGCTTAAGCTTGATTTCAATTACTAGTGTAGAAGACGTAGATGTCTATGATGTCTCTTTGGTTGTATACAATCAACTTACAGGGATTATTAATGTTATAGTTCCAATCTTCAGCCTTTGCACCAATGAGTGAAAGGTTTATCAGAAACTTTCGCTTTAGTGAAGTTGTTGTATATCCCAAGAGACGAGAATCAAATGGCAAATAGTTTAGTTCAGTCTGCCTCGGGTTATAGAGCAACATATAGGTCACATTTGTCAATAGCCTCAATCATTGAATGGAAACAAGGATTAGAGGAACCCAACGATTGGAAGGAATTGTTGATATGGTGCTTAAATCAACCATCGTAATGCTCAATCACAATTCTTATTCATTTATTTTCTTGAATCTCACTTTCGTAGGAGTAGTAGTAACGTAGTGTTCTCAATGCATTTCTTAAGCACATTCATTCCTCTAGGTGATCCCATTGGCAAGCGGGATATACATAGTAGGATTCTTGAAGACCCATTCTATCACTGAAACCTTATTCATTTCTCTCAATTGAGAACGAGGGCTAGCATTCTCTAGCATGACCCTACTCTCGGTTCCATTACAATTGGATTTGCCACTCTAGTTAAATCATGACTTTTAGAGACAACACATTCTTTAACACACCCAGTGGGACATTCATAGTTCTTTGTGGGGTTGTGCAGTTTATGGATATTCCATCTAGTCAAGTGTACTCGATGTCATCATCAAGTTCGGACACTAATCATCACTCTTCAGCTTCACTAGTTCATAGCTTATAGATGCTAGGCTCGAATGATTCATTAGGTCAAGCATCGTCTTTTCATCTCTTGCATCATCAAAGGGAGAACGTGTTGTATATGCCTCACATTTAATCAAGTGATGATGTTGTTCTTGAATGTTTGAAACCCTCCATTATTGATTGGTTGCAACGACAACTCGGGGATCTCCAAGCAATATTGTTTTGTCAAATGGCAGAATCTATGCCCAATATGATTGCAAATCAGCTAGACATTATTCTTGATTAGGACATGGTGGCTAACAAAAGGAGGTACTGAAGTAGTCGCCCAAGCATCATCATAACGAGAGCCGATTTTTTGGTACATATACGAAAAGTCACAACATCCCAGGGCGTTCTATGGCTCAAGGACCTTATGGATAAGTTAATATCATTAGGATGCCACTCGATTCTTGGATATCAGTTTCATTTTTTTGAGTCACTAACATGAGACAACTATATGTCTTCTCAATGAAAACACAACCCCAGTTAGTACAACAAGAGCCACATATCTAGTACCTCATCCCACAGTACTACCAATCGCATTGAGTTTTATGGTTGTCAAGGCAATGATGAGTTTTTATCACCTGCACAATCTATGGAAATTGAACCACCAGTTCCATCGTAGCAGTTTGTGAATCAACTAGAGGTACATCCATTTCATCCATATCCAACACCTTTACCAATTGCTCACCGATAGCATCAAGCTTTCGATAATCAATTGCCAAATAAACCCTTAGAGTTTGAAGACATACCGACGAATCAAGATGAAGCCATTGATTTGGTTCAGAACAAGTTTGGGATCAATTGAGCTCTACACACCTTATATGGAGGTTGATCATAGGCCCTACCCCAAGTGGGTTGACATCCAAGATCCATCTCTTTCTCAAGACCCTTATTTAGTATGGTCTTGATAAACTCTACATCAACATTGATCCTTGAAGATGGCCGAAGTCCATTTTTATCCACAATATGATGGTCACTATTCTAAATAACCACCTCAATGGTACCAATCATAGTGCTTGTTGCTTTGGTCATTTCTTGCTTGGAAGCAACAATCGATGGTGGTATTATGATAAGAGATGAATTTGGTTGAGATTGAGGTCTAGAGATAGAAATTGACACAAGAGCTCTCTCGAACTTTGGACAAATAAGAGAAGGAGCATTAGGACCCCTCATATTGGCTTAGATTTTTGCTTGAAGGACCATTTCTATTACAACTGTCGTAGTCAGAGCGGAGGTCGTAAAAAGGAGACCTTCGCTTGAACTTGAGAATTGGTTTGGATCTTCATCTGCAACAACCACCTCCACAAAATTGGTGACCTGTGAAAGATATAAGTTAAGAAAGAATAAGAGACAAATACGAAAGCTTACCTTTTTAAGATGTCAATAGGATAACGAAACGTGGTCCACAGGATCATTTGCATTAGGCTCTGAGTTGGGTTCCTACAAAAGAATAGATGTAATATTAAGAATCATGAAGGTGGCTCTTCACCTAAGTTGATAGAAGAACTTACATGATGTTAAGATGCAAGAATGTGGACGCCTTTCTGGTAGCATGCTTGGGTTTGCCAACAAGTGCTTTGCACTTGGTTCAATAGTGTCGAGATGATAAATTTTTGTACAAAGTTTTTCAGATTTTTATCAATAATGGCATGAATAGCTGAGGATCACCACTCATACTTGACGGTGGTTCCTATATATTGGATGAGAAGCTATCAAAAAGGAAATTTCTTCACTAGTTGTAGGTTGGGTTTGGTTACTATAGTGATTGCCAAAGTTGACACCACTATGCCACATGATAATGCCTTAACGAGTAAATTGGTCAAGGAATTCCTTGGATGAGTATGAATGGATAGTTAAGCATTGAGGAAAATACCTTTTGGTCATCATTTGGTTGTTGTAAGAGGAGGATGCACCAACTCCATTCAATAGATCCCTAGAGTACAAGAATCATTGCAGCTCTATAGAAGGGATGTGAACGAAATTGGGCAGTTTTCCAACATGTAATGAGTAAAAAAATCACCATGACTCAATGGATTAGTCAATATTATTGTAAAATTCTAGATGAAGTAGTTTATTGAGGCATATCAATAGTGCCTCAATTTATGAATAGAGTCTCAATAAAACCCTACCTAAAAGGAATTATTATTTTTTGAAGTTAGTAAGATGACACCATGAGTTAGTGAGAGTATTCAACGGGAGAAAATATAAATATAGCCAATACTAAAGGAACAACCATGAACCAAGAGCATGTTGGGTGATTTCCTATTTGCAAGTTGTGAGATGGTGTGTATGCTTAAGAAGAGGATACTCAAGAAAAAGAACAAAAATAAAAAGGGCACTAAGAAAGTAGAGCCTCAACGATGACAAAATATTCTTTTGCAATCGTTATGCTGTTGGGACAAGCTATAAATTTGCATAACGAGAACAGAAGAAATTTTTATGAATAACAAAAATGTGTTTAAATTGTTTTATTCCCAGAAAAGCTGCCAATTAGAATTGGAGTGATGTCATTTGCATAACCTTAGTCTACTTGACTGATCATATCCTGTACAGCTAGCATTCGAAGCATCTTTTACAATAGTTAATAAAAACTTATATGCAGGAGAAAGAGTGATAGCTAACTTGGCTAGAGGGCCAACTCACAAGTTAAAGGCCAGGAGATCGATACCCGAGGCATGAATAAGCGTGTCTTAGACAAGTTAATTAAGAACGATTTTATTTTGTGGCCCTTTATGAAATCAGGTTTTGAAAATCTTTTCTTTGCTTTAGAATCGTGCAAAGTTTTCATGCATTACCTCAAACTAGGAGTTTCGGTTTATGAGATCAGCCGGCATCACCTTCCGCAAAAGTAACCATATATATATATATATATATACATATACACATATATACATATATGGATCAAATAAATAAGTGGTGGTCAACCGTGTAATGGGTCGATCAAGAGGAAGGCTTCATATCTTCAAGGATTTTTCCTTTATTAAAACCATCAGGAAATGAAAAAACTAAAGAAACAACAACTTGAAAGAAACCACATGTAGGCCTATGCATAGCGGTGTGGTAATTGTTAAGAATTTTGAGTGCTTAATGTCCGCTCAAAAGCTTACTTATAATAGGCCTGGTATTTACATGGTACTTCAGTACATGCTTCTTATAGACAATTTCGCGTTTATCAACTTCATGAAATGTTTTGAGTGGGGTTAGACCTGTCCGTTTGGAACTTTCGATTGAAGGGAGCCAAATGATTCATATCCAGTTTTACCTATTGGAGAACCGGGAAATGAACCTGTCATTGGTAACTGCCGGATCCAAGTAGTTTTTTTTTATTTCATTTATGAATTCTACCTTACCTTTTAAATAAGAACAGAATCAAACCAAAACTACGTTCGATTTGAAACTGAAACCGAGATGGAACCTAGAAATGAAACCGAACCCATAAGGACCCTTGAAGTCTAAAATATTTTGGATGAAGCCTACCTTTTATGGGTATCGCAAACATAGGCATTAGGTATAAATATTTAACAACACATTGTACAACTGATTTCTTATTCATCATCTCTTATGTACTACTGTGTAATTTTCGAGAAAGAAGCAACCACAAGCTGCTTGGTTTGTTTCTTGTTCTTTGTTCAAACTAGAACCGGAACTACTGGTTCCAAATCGTAAACAAAATCGTGTGGGATCCTGCTTGGTTATAGTTCATGGTTTTGAGGAAAGAGGAAATGATAGTTTCGAACAGCCTTTGTCGGTTTACCCAAAATTAATTTTGATACTCAATTAATAGCTTCTTCCACTCACTCACACATACATACATACATACATATATTTGTATATATATATATATATATATATATATATATATATATATATATATATATATATATATATATATATATATATATATATATATATATATATATATGTAGGTGTGTGTGGAGAAGAAGATATTAATTGAGTATAAAAAATTGAACATGATTTGGACTTATTTCAAAAGCTACATAAATTGACTGGAGTGATCTGATAGGTAATAGGAAGTTGTATTCTTCGCAAGTGAAACTAAAGAATTGAATTTTGGTGGTGTATGATTCATCAATCAAACATATCCGAGTAGTTGTGCACCAAACTATATAATCAAGCGGTGGTTGGGTTAGTTGTTGTGAGTGCTTTCAGGTACCCACAATCCTTATCCTTTTCCGAGTTGGTGTGGTGTCTCACTCAAACGCGTCCTACCCATTATATTCAGTTGAAAGCTAATGGGGAATGGGTTCAATGAAATTAACACAAAACTGACGAAGCCATTTGGATTTGACACTTCTAATCAGTCCCTTTTTGATCAAAAACCAAAAATGCTAATTTATTCCATCTGATGCTTACATTATTGAAATAGTTGGTGACTTGGATGCACAGGCTTGATGGATTTTAACAATCTCTTTTAACTGAAAAGGTAGTCAGCGATGGCTACTCTCTCTAAAATAAGCAGGGAATCAAAGGCTTAATGTGTGTGTATAGTGTGTGTATTTAAGGGGATTTGAAAAAGTATTACGCATATTTTTGTTACACTCATACTACCAAAAGGAATGAGTGAACATAAGTAAGTATCAATGTGGGCTACTCTCTCTCTCTCTATATATATATATTGTGACTAGAATTTGTCATCTTGAACAAATCTATTAATAAAAAGATTTTCTTAAATCGCTTAAAGATTAAGAATATTGCTCAAATGAATTAAAGGTTACAAGGGTTTTGCCTCTTAAAGTTTGATTTGGTTAAAGAAATTAGGTTCTTTATTGAATTGAAACGATTAAGGTTAAATGAAAATTTTTGAGCAATAAGCCCATTTCCGGGCATTTGGTCGACGCTGCGGGGAGGGCAGCCAGGCGATGATGGAGGCTGCTCCTCACTGTCGCAGACGGCCCTGCGATGGTGGCCGGATTGGCCACCGAAGACGGCGGAACAGGCGGGAAAGGGTGGAGCCCTATACCGTTCATGGAAGATGGAAAAAGGAGCGCCCAATCGACGCCATTAATCAGAGTCGTCAGGTGCTGGCGGCCCGACAATTAGAACAACGCAGACGGCCCGAAACCGTGCCCAGCGGAATACGGCCCCATTTGGTGGCCATTATCATCAGCCGGGCGGTGGTTTCCGTCACCAGAAACTGAACCGAGAGAAGGAAGACGGGCGGGTCAAGCACTGGGCCGACGACATTAGTAGCCGGTGGCACTCGACGCTGGCGACGGTTACTGAGACGGCTGCTGGACAGCCATTGTGTGGTCTAGTCGGTGGCCAAAACCGCCGTTGGCGGCGGTTCCATCGCCGGAACCCTAAGAAAACGGACAAAGGGGAGGGAATTTGGCTGCTAGACAGACAATCTGGATTTTATAATCTAAAAAAAAGTAGAAAACTTCTTCATGCTAAAAGAAAAGCCCTAGATAACATTCATAAGGCCCAAACTAGTTGGGCCTAATTGAAAGGGGCTTTGGCAGCTAGACAAACAGTCTGCATTTGAATCCGGTCTCTGATCTGGCTCTTCCTCTGCTAGGTAAATGAGCAGAAATCTTCTTTGATTTATGGTGTTAGGCCTTTGGTACTAGAACTCTTTAGAGGTAGACTCATATGGTGTCAGATCATTGTGCAAGACAAGATGACAATATAAGAGAGGAGGTGCTTAGATTTTCATGAGAAGCTCCTAAATTCAGTACTCGGAATCGGAGTTTTTGACTCAAATTAAGCTTGTAGAACCACAAATCCACACCAAGAATGGGCTTTTGCGCAATACAACTTGAAACTGTGGAAATCAAAAATCATGGTCTAATTCTTTTAGAACCTTGTATCAAACAAACCCTTGGGACTATGAATTACGAAGAGTAGTTCCAACCTCTCAAAAGGTAATCTCTCAAGGTTGCCAATAGAAAAGATGACGCTCATTACAAATGGATGCAGCCTATATCTATAGAGAAAATCAGTGTAATTAACCTAACATTGGTTATGGAATTTATATTTAAAGAAACAGATTCATCAATATTGGATCCTACTTGATCCAAATCCAAAATACAGCAACAAATTCAGATCCAGGAAACCGGACCTATTCTTGTCCATTGCAAGTAGATCCATGTCAAATCCACAATTGTGGTTCTTGATTAAGCATGCCATTATGAAAACCAATCCTTAGGTGGCTTCGAATATTATATACGTTACACTTGCAATAGTATATGCATTCCATATTTCATTATTACTTTATAGGCTTTGACTGATGCTTCATAAACGTATTATACTTTTTCGTGTTTATTCTCCATGATGCACATATGACAACTATAAGGCTCTTGATTTCACGCTTGCAAACAGAAGCGACAGATAATATTCCCGTATCATTTCATGTGCTGAACTATATCTGATATATAATAAAAAAAAATAATAAGAGAATATGTAAAGAAGAAGGAAGTAAAAGAAGAAAACTGAAGGTGGTAGTTGAACTACATTTATTCTTTTCAATTCGTGAAAGCACCTGCTTTTGGGGCATCTTGCCATTACTGCCCAACAAACATCTCAAAATTACGTATTCATCTCATTCACATTTCCTCTTAATCTTTAACGAGAGCATAAGAATTCCAATCACATACCCATAGGGTAATAAATTGAGTTGGATAAGTTGGGTCTTGGTCAATAACAGATTGACCTGGATCTAAACCGATTTAATGTTGTTGTTCATTTTCAAGATCCGGGTCAGGTCCCGATCAAACCGGATATATGTATATATATCATTGTAAAATACACATATTTTAAATATAAATGTCTAAATTTATGCTGATACGGATTTGGATTGAGTCTGGGTCAACCAGGCATCGACTTGATATTTGTTGGGCCACTTGGAATATATGTCAATATATATATATATATATTGCTAGACTTGGATTTGTGGTTTCAGCCCTCGGGCTAAGGTCGGGTTGAACATTGTCTTCCCTACCCATAAACCAAATCGTGAAAAAAAAAGAAACTTTTATGACGCCATCCTTATGGAGGTGATAACTGTAATTTCAGCTCTTTCCATGTGGATCTTCCATGCCATATAAATATGTCTTCGCATCTCATATCTTTCTTGTCTACCGTGTGGAGTTGCATCTTATCAATGAAGCCTCATAATTCGCTTGAGCTCTACAATGGGAAGATTTGCCTCCAACATATTCAAAGAATAGCCCTTCCTACAGTGTTGATATTCGTCATTCTCACAGCCTTCCCTGTCTTCTTCTCTCTTCCTTCTCCCTTTGTTTTATGGAGAATTTTGAGCGACTCCTCTGTTGGTGGCTCAATTGGAGTGGTTAACCATGCGAGGCTGCAACACTGTGACATATTCAAAGGAGAATGGGTTCCTAATCCTGAAGCTCCTTACTACACAAACACCAGCTGCTGGGCTATCTATGAACACCAGAATTGCATGAAGTATGGACGGCCAGATTCAGATTACCTCAAGTGGAGGTGGAAACCAGACGATTGCGAACTTCCGGTCTTCGATCCACGGAAATTCTTCGAGTTGGTAAGAGGGAAGAAAATGGCCTTCGTAGGGGACTCTGTTGCGAGGAACCATATGCAGTCCTTAATGTGTCTCTTATCAAGGGTAATCATCTCTTTTGATCAACAAAACTCCACTTTTTTGTTTATTACCACAAGAAGAAGCACCTTGCCAGGTTTTCACTTGGACATCTAAGGGTTGGACCCTTAACTGGAGGGTCCTGGTCTTTGGAAACCTGACGCCACTAGGAACGAAACAGCTCCATTATGATGGCTAATACACCCGGTACCGGATCTAGAAAACTTTTAAGGTGAGGCAAGTAACCCATAGAACAGTTGAGGGTGGAGCGAACTACGTAAACCCACATATTCAACCGGGGGCTACGGTTTATGTTGATTTTTCGAAGTTTCAACTTTGCCAAACGGCGCACAATGGCTCAACGTAGATCTGCCACCGGAGCTCACGCCTATGGGTTTGTTTGACTATGTAGGTAGAGACATAGTTGGCTTTGGGTAAACCGGAACCAAAATGGGATCATGCTGCTTCCGGTTTGAGGCTCAAACTGTTCTGACTTGGAGACAAAATATTTAAAATTTTAAAAATAAAAAATAGTAAATATTAGAAACTTATGGTTAAGAGTTATTGGTTCCGATTTCGAGCCGGTTACAATTTCATGAGAAATAAAACCGGAACCAAACTAGTCGTCTCTGTTTCTGAGTTCGGTATTAATGGTTCCATTGTTTGAGCCGGTTCTTAGTCCAGTTCAGTTTTGGTTGGAACTGCGGTGCTGGTTTAGAATCGGTCATGTCCATATATAGGTGTTCCAATAACTAAGTAAACAAGTATATCAACAAGAAACTCACAATGCGCTGCAAAATGCGCAAAACTGATGGACATAAAAATCTAGACATTGAACAAACTATATTACCATATCTATACGATATCTATAGCATTGAGTTTTTATTTTTCTCTCTTGAGGAATAGAGTTATTACAATGCCAATATGATGCATTAGATAAAACTGCAAGGGAGCTATTTGTGGGAGGGTGTGATTGATAGGCTCGCTAAAATACTCCAAGGGATCCTTTATATATATATATGAACCGATTCCTACCCACTTTTGATATGTATATTCATACTCATTTATTATTACTTTTCATTGAAATGAGTATAATTTTAAGGGTTTCTAAAAAAATGAGTATAATGTTATTATATTCGTACTTTTAAAAGTAATACTCGAACATAAGTGCACAACATCCATGGTGAGAAAGATCCAATCTCCCTCTCTCTCTCTCTCTCTATATATATATATAGAGAGAGAGAAGGGAGTGTTCCCACTACTGAACATTGCAGATGCATGCTCGATCCTTACTTTTCATAGTACGACGTAAGACCATTGTGTTTTATTTATTTTTTTTAATTCTTTTAAATTATATTCATGCTAAAAATAATAAATAAGCATGAGAGCGTGATTTGGTTTTCCTATATATATATTTATTTATTAGAGTCTTCATGAAAAGCCTTTTGAAAAACCGTTCACAACGGTGGGTGAGAAAGAAAGTCGTCCCATTTCTCATTTTCCTACTAACAGCTCCAGATTGACGCGACTCTATTTGGTCGCAGGTCCAAATCAATACCATTTGAACACCCAACTTATCCAGTCAATCCTCACTTATAAATCATAATTTTATTGATTTGATTGATGAACTAATACTGAAGTTTAAAAATGAATATGGCAGGTGGAGTACCCAATAGACGCCTCTAAAGGCGGGGATGAAAGATCCAGAAGATGGTACTACACCACCTACAATTTCACAATACAAGCTTTCTGGTCGACATTTTTAGTCAAGGCCAAAGAGGTAGACAAACATGGTCCGACGAACACAGGCCTGTTCTCGCTGTACCTCGATGAAGTCGACCAGAAGTGGAGTACTGCAATACATGAATTTGACTATGTGATCATCTCTGCCGGACACTGGTTCTTTAGACCACTGAAGTTCTACGAGAATGGCGAGCTCGTCGGCTGCCATTACTGCCTAGAGAAGAACTTGACGGTCCTAAGCATGAAATATGGCTACAGAAGAGCATTTAGAACTGCTTTTAAGGCAATTAACGGATTGAAGAAATTTAATGGCGTCACATACTTGAGGACATTTGCCCCCTCTCATTTTGAGGGCGGTTTGTGGAATAAAGGGGGCAACTGCCTAAGAACTAAGCCATTTAGGAGTGAACAAGCAGCATTAGGAGGTCAAGACTTGGAGTTCTATATTGCTCAGTTGAAAGAATTCAGGGTGGCAGAGAAAGAAGGGAAGAAGAGAGGATTAAAATTTAGGTTGCTGGACACAACTGGGGCCACGTTACTGAGACCAGATGGGCACCCGGGGCGCTATGGACACAGGCCCGAAGAAAATGTCACACTATATAATGATTGTGTGCACTGGTGCCTACCTGGTCCCATTGACTCTTGGAGTGACTTCCTGTTGGAAATGCTGAAGAGGGAGGATCATCTACGTTGAGAGGCGTGACTTGCATTATATTTCTCAAACTAGCTCCACAGAGGGTTCAATTCTTCTTTCCATGTGAAATGATAGTTGAATATTGTATCACATTTCTTTGTTTATAGATAATAAAAACTCCAAGTGCATAGTTCCAAATTATAGCAGATGCTCGTGCACAATTTCTATTGGATCTCGGTCCGGTTTACTTGAACTTTATCCAATTCAAACCAATTTTGCAACCCGTGGGTTTGAATTTTATCTAAAATGTAGACTATGGAAACGGGTTGTGTTTCAGGTATAAGATACTTGACATAAAAAGTATGCCGTTAGGGAAACCATCATAAAAGATTCTAATATCATAAGTTTGACACGACTCCTACGTAGCAAGGGATAAAGACACTATACAGAAATTTGAACTCATAACCTCTCTCGTAATTATAAATCATACCACAATGCTTGTTATAAAGTTGTAATAGTTTTAAGGGAACAAATTTCTTTGTATAAATCTTAAGGTCATGAATTAAGAAGTTTCGTCCCATTAATGATAATTGAGTAGAATCTTTTGCCACACCTAAGCAAACCTTGTTGAACATTAAGATAATTGTTGATTAAGTATAAAAATAATTAGTTGAATTCTAAATGAATGAAATGATACATGCAAATTTGAATTATTTAGCTTATTAAATTAAATTAGTTAATTCATATATTCTAGTCTTTAATTAATAAATATAATTGAATATTAATCATCATTAAATATTTTATTTTAATAGATAATTTAAAATATTATCTAAATAACATGACTTATAGTGACACTAAACTAAAAAAGTTAATAAGCATACTATAGTAATGACTTCACAAATATAAATATAAAATCAATTAAAATTTAACAATTAGTATTATAATTATTTAAATGACTAATTTAACATATGATTTACTAATTTATTACTTAATTAATAAAATAAAATATCATAATAATTAAATTAAAAGTAGTTTTTTGTTAATGTGGATTTTTTTTTGTCTTGCTAGACTTTGCCACGTCATCAGCCAGCTAGTAATGGGCGCCCTGACTAAGATTACCTCAAACAGAGGTGGAGAGCAGATGATTGTGTTGTGAACTTCCCCATCTTCGATCCGCGGTCGTTCTTCTTCGAGTTAGTAAGAGGGAAGTCCAAGGCCTTCGTGGGAGAATGATCTGTTGCAAGAAACCATATGCAGTCTCTTATTGTGTCTCTTGTCAAGGGTGATCGTCTCTCTTGATCAGCAGAACTCTTTTTTATTTGTTAGCCCAAGGAAGAATACTTGTGGGGTTTGCAATTGGAACATGTATTTGGCACAATTCAAACCAGCTCCTCCCTTACGATGGCCGAAAACCCACTGTGGCTATTGGGAAAATCTTAGGTGTTGCATGTTTATATAGTTAGGCGCATGGACGACTTCATTTGACTGAATCTGATGGTTTAAATTTGGTTAGAATTCATTTTCTTCGCTGCATCACAAAGAATATATCTTATTCCAGATTCAATATCGTGATGTTTGTCACACTTTGTGAGCATGATCCCCATAAATTGACCAACTCTATAAGAGTTTTTGAAGCAATTCTCACTTCATGGAGTGTATATTGATTTAAGTACTTCAGAAAAATCAGTCTTCTGTCTATATAATTATTCTAAGTTCTAATTAAGTGATTATATTTTTCTTGAAACTGCTGAAATCTAGTGCACCGCTATTTTCTATACGGCTTACAAAATGTGGTGATTACCGTTGTTGATACTAATATTATTTGATATCCCAAGGTATAACAATTGCTTCATCTAGAGTGCCCACGCATAGTCTAATGGGGCTGTCCACATTCTAACGTTGAGGTTTGCTTTTTATCCCAACATTGTGATCATCAGGTGCACTGCGATTTTTTATGGGCTCGCACAATGCATAGTTTCCATTGCCTTACCAGCCTGAATGGGCGACCATAAAGATTCGAGTGCATGACCCGCACAATGCACGAGGCAAACACGGGTCTGCACGGCCACTGGAACATGTGGTTCAGGGAGATAGGGCCACTCATTCAAACACAGCCTGATGACATATAGAGACCCGACAAATATAACGTAAGTCCTTAATTTGCAGCATTGATATGCATACACTCTTTTTACTATCCACAAACTCCTTTTTTTCCTTCTCAAAATAATTTTGATAATTTTAACTAATTAAAACATAGATTAAGATTGCTATTGTAGAGAGTGAGGACGAAGGATGTCCTATTGAAGGTCACATTGCTTAAGATCGGGTAGGAATAGGTAATTTCTAACTTTAATGAAATTTTATATTCAATATCAATACTCACTCTTCCAACTAACTATGTAAATGTAAATATGCAAACAATAAAAAAAAATAGTAAAAGCTCACACAATGTATATTGTTGATAGAGCATCGTCAGTGAAGAGGATGGATGTTAGGCCCGGTAATTGGGTTGAGATTGGATATATAGGAGTGTACTGATTGGACATGTGAATTTGCTATATAAAGTTATAGACCTTGCATTATTGACGACTTTTATCAAGTGTTAGCAATAAGACACAAACAACTTCCACATGCCATATAAAGTGAGATAACTATCAAACTTCACGATGTCTACAAGATATTTAGTCTTCTAATAGAGGGATACTTTTTTTAACTTGACACACAGAAAATGATGGTTACAAGTAAAGAAGACATTTTGAGTGATATGTTGAGAATGAGTATCGATAAAGTAATGCTAGAGATTCAGTCTAGAGTCATTAAGTTTAAGGTCATCCAAAATAATTTTTCAAGAAAGAGAGTTAGTAACAAAAATAAAGCTTTATTATATTTATTATATTAGCTAGGTTGTACATTATATTTGAATAAATATAGAAATAAAGTGTCAATAACAATCATGCATCTATTGGCACATGATGTTTGAAGGGTTAACAATTATTCTTTGGGTATAACAACATTAGCCTATTTATACAGATAACTAAGAAAGACGTATCAAATATAAGCACAACAACTTAATAAATATACTTCTTTATAGTAGGTTAGAACTTGTACTATTGGTACTTGCAATAATATCTTTCATAGTCATTTTTTTATAATTTAATAAGTTATATGTTTTAATTGTAGACATGAGTTTATTAGTATTTTACAACTTTTACAGTTACCATACAACCATAATACCTTGATGGAGAACCACAAGTATGCTGATTGATGGAAAATATCTGTCACACGCAATCTGCTATTAATCGGCTTACTAAGTACCGTAAGCAATTGGTTTTGATGATATCAGAATAAGTATTTTTTAAACTATAAGTATATTCTTTATTTTAAATTAAACACAACATTTGATGTTATACATTCTTATCTTTTATTTCATAAAATACAGATTGACTGACAACCATATAGTTCTACAAAATACATGGATTGTAATGTATATAAATTGTCCAAATATCATTGATGTATTTACTATATATATTGTGAAACCATATATGTTAGTTTGTGTAATTCGACAACTTGGTCATCATCAATGCATCACAATTATATCATAAGACCCTTCATTATAAATACATCTACAAAGCCTCATGCATATAAGGTACAATATGAGTTATGTGACGCTACTTGAGAGACACAATGCTCACATTGTTTTGAGCTTGAACATTTTGGCATTCCAACACTATATCTTCATATCATAAGTGCAATGAGTTGTACATAGATTGGTACATTCCTCGGATGCATTGATTTATTTTGATAGATTTTATCTGGTAGTAGCATTCAACTTCAATTGGACAATACGATACATCAATCTTCATGTAGGTAAATGAATAATTGTTATAAAGGAATATAAGATTCAAAACATAATATATAACAATACATGGTTTGATTGATAACACCTTGAGAAAGATGCAAGACATGAGCATCCTCTCTTAAGGAAGAAAAGTGTTTGAGCTATGCCATCCCTTAAGGAAGAGACGCAGTGAAACGTCTCATCCTTAAGGGAAGACGCGGCTCAAGCACGTCTCTCTATGGAGAAAGATGCACATGTACTGCATTTTAATCGAAATTCCGATGAGTAAATGTTTTGACCCAAAACCGTGAAACATCAACCAAAATTTAAAAAAACTCAAAAGCAAGATAAACCTAGAAAATCCAAAATCAGCCAAATCGATTGTCCGCTCTTTTTCATTTTTCATTTTCTTCTTTCTTATTTTGTTTGACTATGATGAGATTTATAAGAAAATAATTGAAAAGTCGTTGACTGTGAAGAAAGCTACAGTAACTCTCAACAGATGAAATACCGATCGCTAGAGTAAAAGGAAGGGATTGTCATAATTGAGTTTGGAGAGGAGAGCGAAATTGTTGAAAGATAGTTTCAATATTTTTAAAATGTGGGGTATATAGATAGAAAAAGGAGTGTGTATATAGGAATCTCTATTGTTATTTGTGTTCATTTTCTCAACTTCTACCAAGTTTTTTGCGATGATCTCTCCCAATGATAAGATACCTTCTATTAATATGTTTTGCAAAAGTAAAGTGCTTTATGACACAAATAACACTTTAATAATTACAATGGATCAATTGAAGTGTATAAATAAAGCTCATGTACACATAATATAGAAGGATTATTCTTCTTGATTTTGCTAGAATATCGAATAGAAGTTTCGATAAGTGATATCAATTTATTGATCGTATTTACAGACACTCCAACCTGGGTCTGATATTCGGAGAATGTCTTGGAAACTTTTCCTCTTTGAATCTGGAAAGCTTGGACAGTGTCCATTATAGAACTATTTCATTTTCCTTCGTTTTCTCAAATTTAAATAATTGAAAAACAAAACAGCAACTTCATTTTCCCAAATCAACAATGGTTATAGGACTCTGCTAGACCTAGGAAATATGCAATGGTAAGTATAGGGGAAAATAGGTTAGGACTTGAAAAGCAAGACTTTCAGGAACTTTTTGCAATCATACTGGATAGCATTAACTTTTAAGTGTGTATTTAAAAGAAAAAAAAAGAAGGTGCACAAGGAACAAGGAGCAATAACTCACCACGTCGAATCAAGTTGAAACTCATGCGTTCGATACCCGGGGCATAGATGTCGCGTCAGCCTCCCATTGTAAAGAAAAACAAGAAAAACTTTAATTATACCGAGATGGGCATTCATCTCAATGATGAGAGACTTAACCGGCTAAATTCATTTTGCATTAAAAAAATATGAAAAAGAATATGTACATTTATTTATAAAATTACAAGCCTGCGAGAACCAAGTCTTTCGAAAAGGATACATTACCAACGGACCAAGCCAAATCACTCATTCTCAAAAGCATGATCGACAAGAAAATAATTCCCAATGACAAGGATACCTTGCCTTCCACTGGATATTGATAAACGGACAATAAGTTTGACTAGTTCATTCTCAAAAGCCATGATGAACACGACAAAATAATTCCTAATGACAAGGTCACCCTTACCTTCTACTGGACTTTAATCTGGTGAAGCCCAAAGGATCCCGAGTCCCCACTAATCGGGACAGAGCCGTGTCGGCAACTGTGGGGGTAAAGTTCTCCCTCAAGACCTTTGCTTGAGGGGAGCAAGTGCTGAACCACTTGAACTAAGCAAGTGTTGGTGCCTTCTACTGGATTTTGATTGCCTTCAATTGTATTGTGATATAAATTAAATCAATCGTCAATATATTTGAAAATCAAGATATTGGGTAATCTGAAGGACAAACAAATCCAAATCCAAAACTAAACTTTATCCCAAGCTAATAAGTCACCACTGTTTTCTGTCTCGAGAGGTGTAGAAACTCCAAAACTGAAAGATTGTATTTTATTGATTCAGAGCAGAGCATAACAATGAATTGTTTGCCCCATCCTACAAACTTTTCTTGATCTGAAAACTGGATATCTCTTTAACAATCTTCTTTTGTGAGAACTGAGAGAAAGTATATCAACAATCTCTATGTAAAGTAAGAGAAGGTAAGGAATCAACAATCTCGTACTTCTGATCATGATTTCTTTTGCTTGCGAAAGAAGAGATCCCTACCACCCCGCCTTCTATGTAGCTCGTATCCTTGCAAATGTATATTTATGTATGAAGTCAATACAATGACATGAGAAGATCATATATGATGATGACGGTTTTTGCATCTTAAGATACAAATAAAAAAACTCAAGTGGCAGTTGAGCTTAATGTGCCCAATTCATCAATGCGCTGGCTGATTTTGGGACCTCGCCATTAACATCTCAAACTACACAGTCATCTTACATTTCCTCTAATCTTAAAAAAGTGCAGAAAAGTATGAAACGTGAGCTTAATCTCTCCAATTCATCAATGCGATGGCTGGTTTTGGCACATTGCAGTCAACATCTCAAGCTACAAACTCCACCCTTGCAAAAAAAAATATCGTTTGAGGCATCTTGATGAAGGGTGTAATTGTAATTTCAACTCACATATCATGCAACAGCTATTTTCATGATCTTGCCATGCATGTATAGATTTATTTGATGCTCCTATCTTTCTGATGACTTCCTAACTTCATACAAATGACGCATCATTCTCTTGAGATCTACAATGGGAAGGTTTGCCTCCAATACATTCAAAGGATAGGGTTCCCTGTATTATTGATACTGGTTATTCTCGCACCCATCCCTCTCTTCTCCTCTCTCCCTCCTTCCTTTGTTTTATGGAGAACTTCGAAAGACTCCAGTCCTGGTGTCCCAACAGAACCTAACCAGGTGAGGCAGCAAAACTGCGACTTGTTCAAAGGAGAATGGGTTCCAAATGCCGAGTCTCCATATTACACAAACGAAAGCTGCTGGGCTATCCATGAGCACGAGAACTGCATGAAGTATGGGCGTCCTGACTCAGATTACCTCAAATGGAGGTGGAATCCAGATACTTGCGAACTTCCCGTCTTCGATCCGTGGAAGTTCTTCCAGTTGGTTAGAGGGAAGTCCATGGCCTTTGTGGGGGACTCTGTTGCAAGGAACCATATGCAGTCCTTAATGTGTCTCTTATCAAGGGTAATCATCTCTTTTGATCAACACAACTCCTCTTTTTTATTTATTGTTCTAAGAAAGCATCTTTGTGAGATTTGCAATTGGATCATGTACTTCGTGTAAAGCTCTAAGGCTAGGATCCTCGCCTGGAGGGGTATGTTCATTTTGGCTTAGGTAACATCAATATAATTAAAACAAACTTCTTATGATGGCCGAGGCACCCGCCTACTATATATATGGGTGTGGAAGAAAAGGTATTACGTTTTGTATGTTTATATAATTGGTGTTACTTGATCTGCGTTTATTGAACTGAGTCCGCTGGTAAATATGGTTAGATCCCATTTTGCTCCACGGCCTAGTATATATCTTGATCCAAAGGCAATAATCGGTGTAGCCTATGTTCATGCGTTCAACTATAGGCTATGGCTTTTCTATTTATTTTCTAATTTCAGGTGTGTGCTCACCTTGGCTTAATGGATCCTTTAGTATCTCTCTCTACACACACACACACACACACACACACATATATATATATATGTATGTATATAGTGTTAAATGCATAAGGTTTTTCAGTGCATAATTTTGCAACAAAATCTTCATTGTTTGATGAAGATTTCAATTAAAAATATTATTGTACTTTTGTATTTTATATTTAATACATCATGTGTATTAAATATAAAACAATTTAAATCTCTATTATTGATCTTAAAGATCAAATGGTAGAAAATATTTATGTAAGATTATACACTCCAAAATATTATACATTTAGCATTACCCCTCTCTCTATATAGATAGATAAATAAATAAATAAATAGTTAGATAGATGTACTTTTATGCAAACACACACATACACATGCATAGACAAACGGGCAGACAATTATTTTGAGCTCTAAATGATCATATTGTTGAAAGTGCTAATGTTTGGTGCTTTACAACTTATGATCGTTATATCATTTGATAGCCCAAGAAGACGTGGCAGTTGCATAATGTAGACTTTCCAAACACATTTTCCGGTACTAAAAGTGAGTTGGGATTTGAAATGTCCAGTTTTGTGGGCTGTCCACATTCTAACATTATTCTTAAATACAAGTATATCATACTTTAATTGCTTTATTTCTTCATTTGATGATAAAGCTGATTCAAGGAAACAAGTAAACTATATGATGTAGTATGATAAAATCCTACTATATTTCAGAATACTTCATGTTAACAGGCACACTGATCCCCGCAAAAGCGATACAAGTATCGACCTAGAATACAAACATAGGATATTTAATCTGTGGTTTCACAGGGTGGAGCCATGGGGCGCATCTAGGGGCCATGGCCCCCCAATCTAATATTGCATATACCTATATAAATGCTTTCATATATATGAAGAGAGATAAGAAAACTGTATCTGTCCCACTGACGTTATTCTCGATCATTACTTTTTAGTGATATGAGTATAATTTTGAAATATATATATATATATATATATATATATATATATATATATCAAATGCAATCCCCTAGCAAGCATAGTGCTGGCCTTCCCAAACATAAATCCTGGCAACTCCCCTGATAGTGTGATACTATACATTATTTACAAGATCGAAATTTTCAATATATCCGTCTCTTGGTTGATAATTGCTCTAAGAGTTCGTCGTCTATATATGATAATAAGATTTAGACTTCGCTATTGGTGGGTTCTATCATGAAATGCTACAAAATAGAATCAAGATTGTGGCGGCCCTACTGATGGAGATGGGACATGTGCAAAACTTCAATTAGTTCAAAGCACTGAAAAAGGAGATTTTGGTCATCAACCCAATCACTGTCATTTCGACAGCCAACTTGTATTCAGCTATCATTTTGAAGTTATATATAATTATTGATTTGATTGATCACCGAATATTGAACTTTGAAAAGTAACTCTTCTTGTCTGCCTTGAATATTACAGGTGGAACACCCAATAGATTCTTCCAAAGGGGGGGATGAAAGATTCAAAAGATGGCACTACACCACCTCCAATTTCACCATCCAAGCCTTCTGGTCAACATTTTTAGTCAAGGCCAAAGAGGTAGACGAACACCGTTCAGTAAACAATGGCCTGTGCTCGCTCTACCTTGATGAAGTCGACGAGCTGTGGAGCTCGAAAATACATGAATTTGACCATGTCATCATCTCCGACGGGAACTGGTTCTATCGACCACTGCACTACTATGAGTCTGGCGTGCTCGTCGGCTGCTACAACTGCCAAGACAAGAACCTTACAAAGAGAAAGATGACGTACGGTTATGGAAGAGCATTCAGAACTGCCTTTAAGACCATCAACGGATTGACGAAATTTAATGGTGTCACATACTTGAGAACATTCTCCCCCTCTCATTTTGAGGGCGGTTTGTGGAACACCGGGGGAAATTGCTCTAGAACTAGGCCCTTTAGGGGTGATGAAAAAGCAGTTGCAGATCAAAACTTGGAGCCATATATGGCTCAGTTGGAAGAATTCATGGTAGCTGAGAAGGAAGGACAGAAGCGAGGATTGAAATTCAGATTGCTGGACATTACTAGAGCCATGCTACTGAGACCCGATGGACACCCAGGGCGCTACGGGCACTTTGCAGATGAGAATGCCACCCGGTATATCAATGATTGTGTTCATTGGTGCCTACCTGGTCCTATTGATTATTGGAATGAGTTGTTGTTAGAACTTATGAAGAGGGATAATAATATATCTAGATCCGCATGACTGTATTGCTTAAATTGTGAGCTATATATATACACACATATAAATATACATACATATATGTGTGTGTAGTTAGTGTCAGAGCAATACAATTTTCATTAAAAAGGAACATGGGAGTACTACATTTCTGAAAGGGTATACTTTTCAATAAAAGGGTGTGCCAGGGATGCGTGCGGCCACTCGAGCAAACACCCCCTAAGTGTTCACTTCCACTTCCCATGTGAAAAGATATAGCTGGGTTTTGTATTTCATCTGTTGGTTTGTATGCATAGTTCCAAATATTAGTACATGATGCGAAATGCATATTTCCAGATATTAGTAAATGATTGTGTACGACGGTTTTGCAGCTTGGTTAGGTTTGCATGGCTATCCATCTACTACGACTTTGTGAAGATGGATATTTTCATTCTTCTTTTAAATATTTGTAACTTAGAGAGAAATTGCTTGTCAAAAGGATGGTATAGCCGACCTAGGATCGTTGCTTATGGGGTTGGCTTTGAGCAACAAGTTATCCCATCAGAGTCGGAACCCTTGACATCTATTGTATGAGGCCCTCTCCCTTAACAAACAGTAGGCAGCCCATCAGAGTCTTACACCGATGCCCTTGAGCAACAAGTTGGCAGTCACGTTTGGTTCCAGTTGGATCCAGCAGTCTGGGTCCAAACTTGTTATATATATATATATATGTATGAATGTATATATACATATACATGTATGTATATGTATATGTATATATTTATATATATAGTATATATATAGAGAGAGAAGTTATCTAACAGTGATGTCCTAGCAAATTCAAACAAATCCTTACCATACAAAACTATGTCACAGAATTTTTCTTGGAGCGCTATTCCATGTGACGGTTCCTGATTTGGCATATCTATGCATGGACGACTCGCGAAAAGATGCACGTATCCCTTTATTTCGGAGGCAAGCATGCATGAAAGTGGGCGGTGAATGCACACGGGAAGATGTTCACATCCCTTACATAACATGTAGCTAGGGAGTGGTAGTTTGGAGTCGGGTCTTTGCTTGAGCCTTTGAGTCTTGTGGTTGTAACCGGACCTACATAAGAGATCCGGATGAAGTCCTTGTAACCGAGGTGTTCTAGTGTGTGTAGAACACTCGGATCAGTTGGAGTCAGTTTGGCTAGTTAAGATAGTTAGGTTGGTTAGTAGTCAACTAACTCGGGTTAGGGGGTAACTAACCCAAAATATTCGATGAAATATTCTTGGGCAGGTATGAGTTGGTTAGCTGCACCCTTGGCCTATAAATAGACCAAGAGAGAGTGTGGTTACTCACTTGAGGGCTTAGACATGAGAGATGCTTGGAGAGAGTGGGTTTCAAGTGTCTAGATGAGGTGAGAGATCTAAGTCGTGAGTGTTAACCTCAAGTCAAGTAGAGTCATTGTGGATCTTTGTAAAGTCTTTGGAAATAGAAGAGCAATGATTATGTTATAGCTTTTCTGCCGGCAATTTGACACCATGTGTGTGTGTGATCTACCTAGGTCTAGAAGAGGGGAGTGTGTGCAGTAATGGGAGAAGCGTAGTTTAGTGAAGGCTACTAACGCGCAAGAAAGTGCGCGCACGCGGGATTTCTGTTGCATCAAAAATATTGAGGTAGCCGCAGAATTCCCTAAAACTCAAAACTAAGTCACTACAAGTTTAGATATGTGATTTCTCCGATCTTCCGTGTTGTTTAGCCTTCGAAATCGAGCATTTACGCTTTGATACCAATTTGTCACACCGCACCTCTCATGCTCCGACTGAAGAGAGGTTTAAGCAGTTATGATCGCAAGTAGACGACTAAACATCATGGAGATAAGTCAATCGAAACGGATAGGAAAACTGGAAACTGCAGATCAGTTTCTGTTGTGGCAGAATTTTTCCCAAATTCAATAGGTCGGTGAGATCCGAGTAGATCTGGGAAAATTCGATCGTAGCAACACTTGATCCGTATGCTACACACCTAGATATAAGTAAGTGGAAGATAGATCGACACTCAGATCTAGCAAATCTAAGCTAGATTGAGTAAAAAACGTTATGTTCTTGAAGAAGAACACCGAAAAATCTGACCAGTGGGAACAAAGCTTTGAATGATCTGAAGTGTGTTTGTTGTGCACGATTTTTACATGTCTCAGGCTCCTAAGGGACAGATCTAATCTTGTAAGTGTGTAAGGAATCCAGATCTGAGAGGAATTCGATCAAATCTGATCAGATCTGGTCAAGGATGTTTGAAAAAAAAATTGGCAGGAAACTGAAAGTCCATATATGAAAATTCTACATTGATTCTACGGTGAATTTTGAAAGTTCTTGCTTTTTTGGGAAAAGTTAACAACTAACCTAGTTAACAAGCTTAAGAACAGATTAAGACAGATTTAACCACAATCCCACGAGACAAGTAGTCGAGATCAGGCGAAACTCGAACTGAAGGCGTGACGGATAGAAACGCAGAAACCTGAAATCAGTGTTTCGTGCATAGTTAGTTTTGAGGGGTAATTATTGGAATTTTTGGTGGAAAATTGGTGTGTAGACTCTACACATATTGTAGTTGTTCATCGTGGTCAGAAATTTTAGAAACAGATTTGGAGTCGTGTAAGAATCACATCGTTATACTGCTGCAAATTCAGGTGCAATCGGGCTTGTAAGTCTATTGTAAAAAGAATTTCAGTATTGTACTTTGGTCTGTGTGAGTCTTGGGTGGGTACTTCATCTATAAACGAGCTATAAGAGGTTGTGTTGAAGCTTACAAAAGATGGGAAATGCACGAAAAGAGGTAGCCGAAGAAGCCAACTCCTCCGACAAGCCTTCCACAGACAAGGTGTTGATGCATATTCTGCAGGAGTCGTCTAGTTTGAAGTTGACATAGGTGCAGTTGCAGGAAAGCCACGAACGACTAGCTATTCCGATGGATTTCATGCAGGTGCAGCAACCCAGTGTTCCATCAAAAACCAAGGTGAATCGGGCTCATGAGTTAAGTCCAGTTCAACCTATGTATGAGCGTGAAACGGCATGCATCTCTAGCCTATCTTCTTTGAAAATTAAAATTCTAGAACTAGCACCATTCGGGGGTGTTCGGGATAGGAAGTTGATTGAAAACTCTCTCTAGTAGCAGAAGACAACAAAGTGTTAGTTGCTACTTTATATTTGAGAGAGGATGTGAAAGTGTGGTGGCGAACTGGAGAGTTAGCTGCCGTGGATGGAGGTGTGACTCTCCCTTCCACTTGGGAAGAGTTTAAGAGAGATTTGAGGGTTCATTTCACGTCAACAAATTGCAGTTGTAGGACTCATGAACTTCTCACCAAGCTCAAACAAATGGGTACTCTCTATGAGTATGTAGAGAAATTCAACACTCTTTTGTTGGATATTCGAAATATGAGCGAAGAGGATAAAATGTTACATTTTGAAGGTCTCCAACCTTGGGCTCAAGTGGAGCTAAGGAGGAGAAATTCATCGATCGTATTGGAGGCTATTGTAGTCGTTGAATCGTTTGTATCTCTTTCTCTTGTCACTTCTCTCCACAATTATTAAAAGTAAGAGAATGAAAAAAAATACCCTTAGTTAAGATTCTCAATGAATCATGATTGTCATTAACATACGGGTTCCAGAGGCAATGACCTGCTATCCCTGTTCCTGAGACTTTTCCAGACCACCATCCCTCTCTCTGAAATGGGTCGGGGTTTCGCGGAGAGTGGGGAAACTCCGTCTATATATAAAGAGGATTTGTTTCGTTAGGTACATATGTCTCGTTCCTTAAGTCACTAAAAAATTAAATCAGACTTTGTAATGATTTAATGGAAATAAACCCCCTAGAGCCAGTGGGCACTGAAAGTCGGGCGCAATATTGGCCAACTCATGGATACTGACCCAATCCGACCTAAATGGAGCAGGAATTACACAGTTTAACTGGACTTGGGTTGGAGAAAACCCGAACTTCTTTGCCTGTTACAGGGCGGGTACAAGATAAGCAGTAACCAGCTTGCACCAATCCCAAACTATATGTATTTTTAAAATTTTCAACTGCTTAACCTTAAAACTTTCCAATTTGGGTTGGAACTTTAATCAAAGCTAATTTTATTTTAAAATTGTTATTAGCGCTGGAACTGGGGTAGGGTTGCCCGTTACTCACCCATTACCCATGTGGAAAGAAAGGCCCAACCTCATGCCATAATGGTCTCTATGGGTAATGGGACATGTACATGACCAAAAAAACGAGGTTCAAGTATGGGTCATATGCAGCTATACTGGTTCCCGCACCTCCCATTGCACTCTCTCTCTCTCTCTCTCTCTATATATATATATATTTATGGATGCATACACATACATGTATATGTATGTATGTGTATATATGCAGGTATGTATGTATATATATATATATATATATATATTTCATTTAGCTGTTTATACCTATTGAGCACCACAAAATTCCTGGATTTAGTATTGTTGCAACTGGATCAGGCTTCCTTGAACAACTTCACTGGAAATGAGTTGTCCAGCATGTCCTTGGGTTTGAGTTTCATCTAAAATGAATGCCACTTCGAGAAATGGGTTGAGTTTTTGGTATAAGATGCTTAGATACAAATATTTTAAACTAAATTGCTTTATACTCCAGACTCTTTGTTTTTTTATAAAAAATACTCGAAATGGTCCAAGTGCAAACTCGGCGTTAACAGACATCACCTGACTAAACCCGCTGAAACAAAATACACTTGATGCCAGCAGCCCCGGTATCATCATCTCCTCTTTCTTAGTGTATATATGGCCCCGTGTGCGTGCCCACACGAAACGTAGATTTATAGTGTCATGACTGTGTTTTTTGTGTTAGTAGAGAGAGAGAGTATATTGTGAATGATGTCTTAGGATAATATCATGGCACCTGCCTCAATGCCATTTAAAACTTTTAAGAGGAACTTGACATACTAGTTCGAGGATTCTTGAACCTGATGACCCCCTCTCGAGGGCTAACCTCGGACATGCCTGTGCTATAGCAAACTGATGACTGAAATTCGTGTGACCCGAAGCATCAACTCCCTGTCAACATAAGGTCTCTCAATCTCTCTCATCCAATACACTGGAACCGGAAAAGAATGTATCCTTGTGGGATACTAGTCTTTGTGCATTCAAAGAGGAGGGGAAAAAAGAAGGGAACACCAAGAAAAGGACAACATAAAAGCTACTGTATTGATCTAAGAAAAAGAAAGAAGGCTACACTAAGAAGAAAATTTTAACGGAAGAAAGAAGAAAGAAAACGCTTGATGATGCTCATGCCTGCTGCTCTCCTTCTATTAGACTTGTTGAGGCTGTTCTAGATACAGACTCATGAGAATCTTTTCATGTTCACGTAATTCACTTCATTCATGGATGGCCTCCTCTACATCGGTTTTTCTTTTACAATTGGCCCTCCTTTCTTATTGTTGGCATGGTCTCCCTTTCTAGTTTCTGCCAATAGATATGGAAGGATTTCTGGTCGCTTACATGCTAAGTTTCGGTGTTAACACTTTGTCCCCCACAACTTCCAACTGCGATATCTAAGGATGTGAGTTATATGAATAAAATTTTGGCTCTTGTAAAGGATCAAGATTATAATATAACAACTAAGCCTTTTTCCATACTAGATGGGGTCGGTTACATGGATTTTTTATGGCATGCTAGCAGTTAACTCAATATAAACTATATCATTCTTTAGTGTTTCTTTCAACACTTTTGTTGTCGTCTTCTTCCTCTTTTAATATTTTCACAATCTAATTTTTCATATCTTCTTACGGGAGCATCCTTGGGTCATCTTTCTACGTGTCTAAACCATCTTAAACGATTTTCTCTCATTTTATCCTCTATTGGAGATACTCTCAATTTGTTTCTAATAACCATATTATGTATACGATCTTTCTTTGTGTAACCACTCATTCATCTCAATATCTTCATTTATACCACAGACATCTTTTGTACATGTTGATTATGAACTACCCAACACTTAGAACCATAAAACATAGGAGGTCTAATTATTGCTTTATAATATTTACCTTTCAACTTTAATAGTATCTTCTTATTGCATAGAATACATGATGCCCCTCTCTATTTTAAGAGACTGACATTAATTCTATTTGTAACATCTCCATCAATTTTTTCATCACTTTGAAAAATTGAACATAGGTATTTAAAACTTCCTTGTGAGGGATGCAATGTGTGACAATCTTAATTTCTATGTCTTCTCAAGTACCCAAATGATCAAACTTACATTCCATATATTTTGTCTTTGTTCTACTAAGTAAAAAGCTTTTACTTTCTAACTTTTTTCTCCATAGTTCAAAATTCCTATTAACCTTTTTCTTAGACTCATCCACTAACACAATGTCTTCTACAAATAACATGCACCAAGGTATTTCATATTTAATATATTTTGTTAACTCATCATACCAATATAAATAAATATAGACTTAAAGTTGATTCCTGATGTAATCCAATTTTAACTTCAAAGGAGTTTGTCATTCCTTCATGAGTCCTCACGCATGTTTTTGTACCATCATACATGTCTCTTATAAGATTTATTTATGCCAATTAGATACCTATCTTTTCTAAGGTCTTTCACATCTCTTGGCATCCTATCGTAAACATTTTCTAAATCAATAAATAGCACATGAGGGTTTTCTTTTGCTCTAAAATATTTCATAAAACATCTCAATAGGTGAATTGCTTCAATAGTAGATCTATCAAGCATGAATCTGAATTGGTTATCTGTTGTACTCGATATTTGTTTTAACCTATGTTTGGTTATTCTTTCTCATCATTTTATAGTATGGCTTATTAACTTGATATCTCAATAATTCGCACAATTCTAAATGTCTTCCTTATTATTATATATGGGTATAAGTGTACTCACTTTTCATTCCTCGAGCATCTTTGAGCCTCACCTCTCTTAGAATTTTCCATACTTTTATAGGAATATTGTCTGGCCTACAGATTTACTCACTCTTTATATACTTCTTTGATTTCACTAACTCCTAAGTTAATACTACCATATGTATTTTTATTAAAAAGCTTATAGAAATAAAATTTTCATGTATTTTTGTTATCATCATTTACCACTAGAATGTTCTCATCCTCATCTTTGATACATCTAACAAAAGTAAGATCTTTGGTTTTCTTATCTCTAACCTTAGATATCCTAAAAATATCCCTTTCATCTTCTTTTGAGGTAAGTTTTTATATAAATCCTTTCAAATTTTGGCTTTTGCTTCACTAATAGCTTTTTTCACTTCTTTCTTTGCTTTCTTATAAGCGTCCTAAGTTTCACTAGCCTTCTTGGCATAATGCAATTTGTAATATGCCTTCTTTGTGTTGATTTTATCTTGCACCACTTCACTCAACAACCAAACGTCTTTTGATGTTGATACGCCTCACTTAGATTCACCTAACACATCTTTTGTTACTTCTCTAATATGTATATATATATATATATATATATATATATATATATATATATATATATATATATATATATTGCTCCACGTATCAAAAGGTGTACCAATATAATTCGAAGCATCTCTTTGAAGAATTTTTTGTTTAAATATATCTTCTTTCTCACATTTGATATTTCACTATCTAGTCCAAATAACTCTATACACTCTATTTTTATTTGTCCACTTTTTTACTTGAAAATCTATTACTAAAGACGACGTTAAATAGTTAAGTTTTCTCTTGAGATTACCTTGCAATCTTTACAATACGATCTATCTTTTTTTCTACAAACAAAATAATCAATTTGTGTTTGTGACAAGCCACACTTATAAGTAATTAAATGTTCATCTCATTTTTTAAAAATTATATTAAATATAAAAAATTAAAAGTCATAAAAAAATTTAAAATCTCCTTACCCTCCTCATTTATATCTCCAAAACCATAGTTTCTATGAATACCTTGATATCCTAATGCATCTTAAATTATATGTTTATTTAAGTTTCGTCCTAAACAAATCATCTCCCTTTGTAAAATTCTTTGAATTACTTTATCTAAATCCTCCAAAAAGTTTTCTTGATACTATCTTCTAATCCTACTTGGGATACATAAGCACAAACTATATTCCAAGCCTCTACTCCTAACACTAATTTCACTATCATAATTAAGTTACCATATCGTTATATGTCTACTACACTATTCTTTAAATTTTTATTTATAATAAACTCCATTTCGAGCCTTTTCCTTTCCTTAATACTATAATTTAAAACTTATATTCTCAATCTCCTTTGTTTTTTCTCCCACCCACTTTATCTCCTCTAAACATAGAATGTGAATCTTCTCCAAATCATAGTATCTATCACCTCCATTAACTTGATTATAATACAATTTCTTGAATTTTAAAATTTATGAGAAATATTAAAATCAGTCCGGACTTTCACTATCGACCTCTACTTCCAACGATTAAAGCTCAGCTTGTAACAGACAATCAATCGAGAACAGCAGAATTAGCAATAGAGTAGACAAATGCAATCTATAGCTGATGTTTCGGCGAAATGTATGCATAAAATGATTGAATGCACGGTGATGTTGATCAATGATGGAATGTACCAATGATGACTTCAAATGCAATTAAGTGAAAAAGAAAATGACGAAACTTGGTTATCTAATGGTGAGTATTAAGATCCTATATCAATCAAAATCTTGAATGTTGGTGATGATAAGCCAAACATAAAATGAGATTTAAATGCAAACTTGTAATTAAGCAAGCATGCAAAACCAATCTAACGTATGGATGGGAAAACCTAGTTAACAACCAAAGTGACTCAGACCAAATTAGAACTCTCTTACAGTGGAATCACATAATGCTGCAAATGAATCGCAAATCACATAGACTTCGTGAATCTAACGAAGTAGGATATGTAGGACAGAGAAAGGAAACCATGAGAAGCGATGGCTCAGCTCGTATTTGAAGGTGTGGCTGAAAAGGGAATTATATATACTTGAGCAACTAAGTGGTCTTAACAGACGTATACGCCAATGAATATCGAATTCTGTACACTAAACTGAAGATAGCTTAAGTGTAATACTCTTCAACATAGAGAAACTATGAAGCTGAATTTAAATATGGGAGACCAAACTTTCTCCACAACACGTAGGTATTACGGAGGAGATCTGACTCTTAGAAAAGGACAAAAGGAAGAACTTGATGATGAACCCAAGAATCAAAAAGTCGGTTTTCTGCACCATGGAAGCTTCTCAGGCTGTTACTTACCGTTCATTACCACCACCATGAGAGAGAGAGAGAGAGAGAGAGAGAGAGAGAGAGAGAGAGAGAGAGAGAGAGAGAGAGAGAGAGAGAGGAAAACTCTATATTTGTCACTCAAAGTGATGCTACGTTTTTATGGCTTTGATGGTTGGAAGGCCTCTCTGTATATGTAGAGGGCTGGTTACAAGATAGATACATGAGGTTTCAATATGATAAATTCAATCTTTTAAAGTTGAAAATCTTCTTCAGGATTAAGCAAATCTAATGAAGTCTCAACAATTCTCTTCCAAAAGTCGGATTTTCCTCCAAAAGTCAGATTTATCAACTTCAATCCTCACCCACATCTCTTCAATTTTTTGAGGTAAAATGTGCTCAACCCATCCAATTCATGGCCACTTTCTTGTTGTACGAGGCTGGCAACTCTCAGTTACGGTAATGGCCATAAGGCCTCTATTAAGCATGGGCCCTTTCCATATTGCATTAACCATTTTTTTTTTAATATAAATGTTTTCTAAATAGAATCAACAGTTACTATTTTCACACAGAAACCATTTTTTTTAAATATAAATGTTTTTAAATAAAATTAACAATTACTATTTTCACAAAGAAACCAAAGAGGCAACACAAGCAAGGAGATGTTTCACTTAGCTAAAATGCACAAAAGAATACAAGGTTAAAAGGAAATATAGTCTCAAAATGATTCACATGATATCTCTCTAGTCTCTCGTTGAAGTTCTGCGTTCTGCTCTGTCATTTCTTGCAACCTTGAGAAACCTGTTCGAAGAACGCGTGCCATTTCATCAAAAGCCAAACAGCGATTGCTTCGCTGCAAATCAACATAGAAATACAATATTGGTATTATAGCCTACTATACGATCTTAGGCAGCCTAGAAGTGTTGTCCATATCAACACATCGGTTTTTTCTTAAGTCTCACCCTTATACTAGATCAGCCATTGCAGATCCGATCAAGGTATGCTTATGCTGCACTCGCTCATATATATTGTTATCATCTTCTTTACATACTTATTTACATTTGAATAGAAGGTGACCTTTAAATCCCTTCATGGTTTAACAAGATACCAGCATAAAATATTATCATTGGTATATCTGTTACAGACGTTACAGTGGCCATTCTTGTTAACTCAGCCCGATAACGGCTGAACTTACCATCTAAACCGTTACCATGGCAGGAGTTACAGATAAAGGCCTATGACTGCTGGACCGTTACCAGATTTTCCGATAACAGTTCGGATATAACTGCTCAGATGAGGAGAGGTTGAAGGGAAATGACTGAAAAGCCAGAAATAACTGTAGTCGGCCAAAGGCTGAAAAATCAGAAACAACCACAGTCGGCCAAAGGCTGAAAAGCCAAAAACTGCCGCGGTCGGCCAAAAGACTAAAAAAGCTAGAAACAATCGTAGTCGGCCAAATGCTAAAAAGCCATAAACAGCTGCAATCGGCCAAACGATTGAAAGGCCAGAGACAATTACAGTCGGCCAAAGACAATCGTAGGCGGCCAAACGACCGAAAGGCCAGAGACAGCCGCAGTCGGCCCAAAGGCCAGAGACGGCCGCAGGCGGCAAAAAGTCAAAGGTTGTCGACCACACCTGGGAAAGAAACAGCGTCGACTGACGACGACCGCCCGCTGAACACCACGCTCTCTCTCTCTCTCTTCATTTAAAGTGGAAACCAAAAATCATAGTCGGCCAAAGGCTAAAAGGCCAGAAACAACTTCAGTTGGCCAAACAACCAAAAGGCTATAGACAACCGTAGTCGGCCAAACGGCCGAAAGGCCAGAGACAGTCGTAGTTAGCCAAAGGCCAAAAGGCCAGAGACAACCATAGGTGGCCAAACGACCGAAAGGTGGCCAAACGACCCAAAGGCTAGAGATGGTCATAGACGACAAAAAGCCGGAGGTCGCCGGCTACACCTAGGAAATAAACAGCGCCGGCAGGCGACGACCGCCAACTGAACACCACGCTCTCCCTCTCTAGAGTTTGAAACAGATTCTCACTCTCTCTCTCTCTTCATTTAAAGTGGAAATCGAAAACCGTTAGGCAATTTTTAGAAAACCATGGGTTGAAACCACCTCGAGCAGTGGACTGAAAAGTCCGTTTTGCCCAGACCAAATTTTGAATATTACGAAATTGCCCTTGGTGAAAAAGACTATTCTATCCTTATTGAGCAAAAAGTCTTTTTTACCCTTCGACAGTTTGTGAAAATTACAAAATACTAGGCTATAGTTTTACGTTACTGAACTTCTCGGTTTGTGTTAATTTCATTTCTGCCACTATTTCAAAAGACAGGTTTATCCTTGTACTTTTGAGAAAATTACACATTCGGGCTAAGGGTTAAAATTATTATTTTAACCTCGATCAGTGATGAATTTTATAGAAATATCAAAGAGTAATTTTACGAGTCTGTCCTTAGGTTTTTCAAAAAAATTCAAAAGTGGATAGATAGTTAAAATTATAATTTTACCCTTGATATTATTTGAAAAATGCTAAAGGCAGAATTTTTTGTGAAAATTGCAAATTTAACCCAAGTTGCTTATAAAATATTTTTAGTGTGTCTTTATGATATTATGCATCATTCTAATATGATCCTTGCTATGTGTGTTTGTTGTTTTATGTTTATTTCCTTTTTAGACTGTCTAATTGTTATAATTGCCAAACACATAAAAATGGTTCCAAAATGTGTGTCTGAATTGACAAAAACTGAGAAACTAAATAGTCTGAACTTGCAAACATGAAAGAGGAGAATCCCACTTGCTGTAACACTTGAGGATGTTGAGTACATACTAAAGGAAACCATGCATTCGCCACTACCAGACGCAACTGAGCAACAAATAGAAATGTATAAAACATTTATAAAAGATGACACCATAGCAAGGACAGTTATGTTGACCTATATGGAGCATGACTTGATTAGGGTCTTCGAAGAATACGAGACCATGAAAGAGTTGTTTGACTAAATAACAGCTAAGTATAACACAACTATCAAATTATATGTGCAGTTGTTACTAGAAAAGTACAACTCCTTCAAAATGAAAGAATGAGATAATGTAGTAAAACATGTAAACTATATGTTAGTAATGGTTAGGGACTTAGCCGTGATAAAATCAGTCATCACAGAATCAATGCAGATATCAACTATATTAAATAGTCTACCCCTATCATGAAACATAGTCACCACTGTCCTCATATTAGGGCTTGAAATTAACCTTTCTGAATTGCCCCTCAAACTAGCAATAGAGCAAGAACATATGATCAAAAACAAGAAAGAGAAATTATTAGTGGTACAAGATGAGATAGGGTCTAAATCCAAATCCAACCAGAAGAAAAATAAACCAAACAAGAAGTTTGACAATAATAAAAGGAAGGGCAGTCAAAATTTTAAGAAATCGTAGGAAACCGCTTGTCGGGTTAAGTGCTTCAACTATGTAAAGATGGGGATACTTCAAGAGAGACTGCCACAACAAGAACCTTGAGATGTATATTCATTGGATATGTAAAAGGTTCAAAAGGATATCGGTTTTATTATAAGGACCACAGACTCATTGAAAGCAGAGATGTTGAATTCTTAGAAGATATTAAGAATGACATCTTGAAAAACAATGATGAATGTGTTGATGATCTAGTAGACCTATATCAATAATCTTTTGAATCCATAGAAGATCTTCCTGAAACAACTGAAACCTTAAGTGGACATAAAAGGTAAATGTCACTCCATCCTACTTAAAGGATTATCACACTTATCTTGTAGAAGAAGTATGTAATTCGGTGGATTTAGATGAGTTGACTGATAACTTGACTTATCAACAAGCTATGAACTCATAAAAAGCACCAGACTTGAGAAAAGCCATGGATAAGAAAATTGAATCTATTAAGAAAAACTAAGTTTGGGAATTGACTGATTTGCCAAAAGGAAGGAAAGTCATAGGTTGTAAATAGGTTCTGAAAAAGAAATACAAGGCCGATAGTACAATCGATAAGTTTAAAACGAGGTTGGTTGCAAAGAGTTTTTCGCAAAAAGAGGGAATAGATTATGTTGAGACATATCTTCCAGTTGCAAAATTTGCATCCAAAAGGATAATCCTGGCAATATCTACATATTATGATTTGGACTTGATGTAAAGACAACATTTCTAAACGGAGATTTAGATGAAATCATATATATGCAGTAGCCTGAAGGATTTATGGTTGAAAGCCAAGAATATAAAGTATATAGGTTGAGAAAATTCCTATATCGTTTGAAACAGTCACCTCGCCAATGGTATTTGACTTTTCAAAATGTCATTATAGAACATGGGTTTGTGGCTAATAATCTTGATCACTGTGTATATGTCTAGAACAGTGGGAGCCACTTTGTCATTCTATCATTATATGTAGATGACATATTGTTGATTGAAAATGACAACGAGATGATTGTTAAAATCATGTCATGGTTAAACTCTAAGTTTGAAATGAAGGATATTAGGGAAGCATCCTATATCTTGAGAATAAAGATCTCTCGAGATAGAAAATCTAGACTCTTATGCCTGAGTCAGGAGAGAGATATTGACTATATCCTCAAGAAGATCAAAATGGGTGAATGCAAGTCTGTTGATACACCTGTTGCAAAAGGAGTCAAAATTAGTAAGGTTGATTGTCATGGTGAAGGAGACGATAAGCATAATGTTCCTAATGCACAAGTTGTGGGTAGCTTGATGTATGCTATGTTGTGTGAAAGACCTCATATCAGCTTTGTTGTTGGTATTGTAAGTAGATATCAAAGTAATCCTAGATGACACTATTGGATAACTCTAAAAAGGATTTTAAGATATCTGAAAAGAATAAGAGACTTGAAACTGTGTTTTCAAGCAAATGAACTGATAGTCGTACGATACTTAGATGCTGACTTTGCTGGGAGCAAAGATGACAACAACAAATCAACCTCGGGTCAAATATTCTTATTTTGAGGTATTGTTGTTTCTTGGGCATGTAAGAAATAGAGTTGTGTAGCATTGCATACACAGGAAGCTGAGTATGTAGCTTGTTGTATGACTGCAATGAGTGTTGTCTGGATAAACTGCTTTATACGTGATTTGAAGTTGGAAATAACCGATGAGCCAGTTGTTATTTATTGTGATAACAATATAGCAATTACTCTTACTAAAAGTATACAAATTGCTAAAAAAGCAAGCATATAATGGTGAAATACCACTATGTTCATGATATGGTTATGAGAAAGGAAATACACATCTCATACATGCCAACAAATGATATGTTGGCAAACCCCTTGACTAAAGGCATAATAGAGGAACTTTTCTCAAAACATGTTACAAACATGGGTTTGAGGTATGTTTGATTGTTGTGTAGGAAAATAACCACACAATGGACTGATTATTGTGTAGGAAAATAAACGCACAACAGGAATTGATTGCAGTAGTAATCATGAATTGACATTACTAGGTAAACCCTGGAAAAGGTGAGAGAAAAACCAGTATGTCAGTATACTTAGCTTTAATGGCCAAGTAAGAGATGTTACAGTGGTCATTCTCGGTAAATCAGCTCGATAATGGCTGGACTGGCCATCCAAACCATTACCGTGGTAGGAGTTACATATAAAGCCTATAACCGCCGGAGTGTTACCAGATTTTTCGGTAACAATCTGGATATAATTGCTCAGATGAGAAAAACTCAGCGTGAAAAGCCAGGAGACGAGGAACAGGCACTGCTCTATAAATAAGAGCAGTGCTGCTCTATAAATAAGAGCAGTGCATATATAGAAAAGACTGATATACAAACAACGACACACTCAAAATACCGTCTCTCTACGAAAGGCCGCTGTGAGGAAACCTCAAACAACCCGAAACAACATTTCCGCAATGCCATTTTCCGTTACAAGTTTCATCCGAGAGATTGAAAGAGAGCAGAAGTCAAAGGACTCCGACAACCGGCGAAGAAGGGAGCAGTCAGAGCTTCAACTAATCTCAAAGCGAGCAGTCAGAGCTTCAACCGATCTCCATCAATATCTTGATCAAATCAAATTTATATATATATATATATATATATATATATATATGTGCAAGAAAATCAATATTATTTCTTAAAACTTTCTTATTGATCCCTTTGTTCTATATCATCATAAAGAACATACAGTGTTTCTTTTTAAAAAGTAGAAAGGGGTGAGGTTACTTATTTGAACATTATCCCCAACACGAATGAGAAGAGTAGACATTGTTGCTCTCTGTTGAACAAATTCTTATCTGGTCATGCAAGGAGAGTGCATTGAGAGCGGGTCGAACTTGTCCTTTTTCCTTGACTACAGTTTAACGCAAGGTTAATAAATATACCCCAATTTTGTATATATATATATATATATATATATATATATATATATATATATATATATATATATATATATATATATATATATATATACTTACTAGGAAGGGAAAGGAACAACAAAAGGTGACTAAACATATAGCAAAATTCACAATCGCATTTGTAAATCGTTACAAAGAGAAGGTATAATACAGTTTGATAATAGGCTTAAAGTAAAGTTCTCAAGATTGAGTCTTAAGACTCTCAGAAAGAGATTAGAGGTGAAAGAAGGAAAGCATACAGAACCCCCACGCCGAAAACCATCGACTTTTGGTGTCCCTCTTGTCCCTCAACATCGATCTCCCTTCTTGTCGACCTCCAAAACTCATAAAAACATAGATAGAAAAGGTGTGTCTTCCCTAAACAACAACAAAGAAGAGAGAACTAGAGGAAACCCTTTGGTCATTCCCTCTCCTCGGTCTCATTCTCCCTCTTAAGCCTCACACACATATTGGTTTGCAAGAGCAACGATTTTTCGGCCCACCCATGGTTTCAAAAAATTGTGGGCGCCGCGATATAGGGCGGAATTACCATCCAGCCCCACTGCATTGTGTTAGTTACGATATTGTCTTCAGATTTTTTTTCATACAAATCCAGAATTATTTAAAATTAGAGAATAGAACCTGAAATTAGTTTATTTATTATTCAACACCAGATATTATTTACAAATCATAAGCTTCACTTTCTGAAATTACAGAACAATGCACATTTGTAATATTACAATATTGCCTATCAGCCTTTTGTGCCAATTCTTTAATAGGTTGAATTCGGTTCTTCATATAGGAATTTGGGAATTTTTAGATCGGTGTTTTTTTTTGTTGTTTGTTATTATCTCCACAAAAGTGCAGGTAGGTGCTTGGAGACAAGGGGCTACTTACTATTTGCAAATTGTTGCTAGTAATTGCTTATCAAAATCCCAGCTGCAAAACTTGCTTGCTTATTGAAAGTATTGTTTGCTTTTTTGGCTTGAATTGGTATACTTAATTTTGGAATAATTGGTAAATATTAAAATTAAAAATGACTTCAAGAGTTTATATTTTTGAATTAGCCAAAACCTAAAAGCCGAATGTGTTAAACTTTCAAACCTGAAAATGTTGAATTTGTTTGGTCTTAACACTAGAAGGTGTTGATTATGTCATAAAAGAAACCAAGAATGAACCCACAACAAAATCATCCACCCAGGAAAAAGAAAATTATAAAAATTTCTATGGAGATGATATTCTAGCAAAAACCATAATGTTGACTTACATAAAAGATTACCTAATCAGGATCTTCGAAGAATATTATACTACAAAAGAAATATTTGATATTGTCTCTACTAAATATGATACCACCATTGAACTACATGTTCAACTATTACTACATTAGTGCAATTCATACAAAATGAAAGAATCAGACAATGTAGTCGAACATGTAAATAAGATGCTAGTTATGACTAAAGATTTAGCAATAGCTAAAACTATTATCCTAGACCCAATGCAAATCTCAATCATACTGAATAATCTTTCCTCTTCATGGGATATGGTAACTACTGATTTTAGGGTTAACTCTACATTTATCATGGTTGAGCTTACTCTAAAACTGGCAGTTGAATAGGATCACCTAAAGAAGAGTAAAAATAAAAAATTACTCTTTGCCCAAGATGACCTTGGCTCTAGTTTCTAAAACCACTAGAACAAAAAAAATAAAATAAAATTTTTGAAAATTTAACAAAAAAAGAATCAAGCATTTAAGAAATTATAGGGATCCGCTTCTCGAGTCAAATGCTTCAACTCTAAAAAATTGGGACACTATAAAAGGAATTACCATAACTAAAAGAATGATGATAACAATACTTAGTAGGGTGAACAAAAAGAAAAGTGTGAAGTAGTCAACATGATCTTGGAATGCCTTCATCTAGACTGTAATGTTTTTGGTTGGTTGATACAGCAACACATCACATTGGTAAAAGCAAGGACAAAACTATAGACCTCAAAGAGTATCAACCTAAAGAACATCGAGTCTATATGGGAAACAACACATACTTTGATGTTTTAGGAGTTTGGTTTTTTAGGATCGTTGTAGTAGGGATATATGTTTTACTAATTGATGTATTAATTATACCATCTATAAGGTATAATTTAGTGTTGATACCTATCATGGCCACAAAGAGTTTTGAGGTCAGGTTTTTTTCTAAAAAGGTGATCATAGGAAAATATGGTCGTATATTTTTTACTAGTATTTTTTATTTTTTATCATGGTTTGGTCAAACTTAAAACATTGAATAATAAAAGACTATCTACTTCTTCTGCTTATATTGGATGTGTAATACTTGTTGATGTAAATGTGTGGCATAAGTCACATTAGCTTAAATAAGTTAAAGAAATTAGTAGCCTTTGATTTATTATTGACATTTTATGAAAATGCATTCAACAAATGTGAGGCATGTATTAAAAGAAAAATAATGAGAAAACATTTTTTCAGAGAAGTAAGAAGAGCCAAGAGTTTATTAGAAATCATTCACATTGATATTTATAGACCTTTTAGAATAAGGTCTTATCGTAGAAAGGTTTATTTTATAACCTTCATTGATGACTGTTCGAGGTATAAATATATATACCTCTTGTCACATAAATCTAAAGCATTATAGACATTCAAAAATATAAATAAGAAATAAAAAACTAACTAGGATGCACAATTAAAGTATTGAGGTCATATCAAGGTGGTGAATACACCTCAATTGAGCTTTTAAAATATTATAAAAAAGACATGGTATAACTGTTAGAAAATGGGCCCAAGTGGCCCGGTCGGCAGGCCCGAGCTGCCAGAGCTAGGGCGCAGCAAGGCCATTACTTCCTTTCTCTTCTCTTCTCTTCCCCCTTCTCTCTTCTCTTCTCTTCTTCTCCTCTCCTATGCCTCATGTACAAATATGGCTTTCATGTAATGGATTTTTTCAAGCCTTTTGTGGCTAAATAATATTATTTTTTTAATATATTATGTCTTTGTTGCATACATTTTATTATAGCATTTTTTCTAAGGCTTTTGCGAGTGATATTTTGAGATAATATTAATCAACCTTCCGCTGCAATATTGAAGTATCGTCTTCATTACATGATATCAAAGTCATTTTGTGATCGTGAGAATATTATTTATTGCCTTGAGAAGCATGTCGATCATATTTGGTAAATTTACCTCTTTAGTTTCTTTTTCTCTTTTAAATATGGATGATAAAGGGAGATTCAACTTTCATCTAACACCCTCAAACTATAAAACATGGGCTCAATTTATGAAAAATTACCTATACTTCAAAAAATTATGGGGCTATATAAGTAATTCAAAGGTAGAACCCTCTATCAATACCACACTTGAGCAAAAAGAGGAATATGAAAGAGGTCATAGAATAATCCTATGGGTGCTCATAAATAATGTAAATGAGCATACTAGGGACAACTTTATTTATAAGTTGTCCCTAATATGTTATACTGACACAACTTTGTTTATAAGAAAGCCCTCTGCAGGTATTGTTATTCTTTTGCTCTACATCGATGATATAATTATTACAAGTAGTAATAATTTCGGTATCCAGCAAATCAAGTAGGAACTTGGTAATATGTTTGAAATGAAAGATCTTAGTCAACTTTCTTATTTTCTTGGCATTGAGATAACTCGTGATGATAGGGATTTCTTTTTATCTCAAACTAAATTTACTAATGATATTGTTCTTAGATTAGGCAATACAAATGACAAAGTTGTTGAGACACTTGAGGTAATCAACCACAAGATGCATCTAATTGATGGCGAACTTTTGAGTGATCCCATACCTTATAGACAGATGGTTGGAGAACTCATCTATCTTATCACAACAAGATCAGATATTGTTCATGTCGTTCATACTGTAAGCCAGTTTCAACATACACCTACCTTAGTGCATATGAGTGTTATTATGAGGATTATTTGTTATATTTGACAAACCTCAACCAAGAGAGTATTTCTATCTTCCTCTTTATCTTAGTTACTCGCATATACTAAGGCTAATTGGGGTGGTGATATAAATGACAGAGACTCTACCACTGGCTACTACATATTCCTTGGTCACTCTCTCATCTCATGAAGATGCAAGAAACAGTAAAAGGTGTCTCTTTTCTCCATCGAAGTTAAGTATCGTGCAATGGCCAATATAACTATCAAACTAACTTTACTGCAACGACTACTTCAAGATTTGGGCATACAATTGAAAGCTCCTCCAATCATGTTCTGTGATAACAAAAGTGTTATATATATAGCTAACAATCATACATTTCATGAGCATACAAAGCATATCGAGATGGACTGTCACTACGTTCGTGAAGAACATCTACAAGACAATTTAATATTATAGTTTATAAAATCAGTATATCAACTTGCAGATGTCTTCACTAAGTCATTACCTGCTCCTTGATTTCAGTATTTGATTGGCAAACTTTAGGTCATGGAGCGATCAGTTTGAAGGGAGGTGTTAGAAAATGGGTTCATATTAGGAGATACTTCTCTACCAAAGATATTTTAGGGAGAAATAATATACATAACCATGTATATTTTAAACAGAGTTCTCTATAAGGTTGTAGTTATGGTTTGGTAGAAAATCATACCTTAATCACTTACGAAGATGGGGCTTTATAACACATGTTAAGATCTTAGACAAGACTAGGGATAAGCTAAACAATAGATCTTTGAGGTATAACTTTATTGGATATTCAAAAGAATCAAAAGGGTATTGGTTTTATCATAAGGACCTTAGGTTGATAAAAAGTAGGGATACTGAATTCTTAGAAGATATTAATAATGACATCCTTACATGAAATGATGATACTCATAATGATCTTTAGATCTTCATGAATCATTATTTAAACTTATAGAAACTAAACCAAATGATCTTTCCTTGTATAATAAAACATTAAACGGTCATAAGAGAACACAGGCTCCTCCGTCCTACTTAAAGAACTATCATACTTATTTAGGTAAGGAGACATGCTATTCAATAGATTTAGATGAGATAACTTATAATCTAAGTTATGAGGAAGCAATGAGCTCATCTAAATCACCAGATTGGGTAGAAGAAATAGATGAAAAAATTGAATATATTTAAAAAAAACAAGTCTGAGAGTTTACCATTTTGCCAAAAGGAAGAAAAGCAATTGGTTACAAATGAGTATTGAAAAAGAAATATCAAGTTGATGGTTCAATCAAAAAATTTCAAGTGAAATTGGTTGCAAAAAAAATTTCTTAAAAGAAAGGAATTGGTTATGTTGAAACATATTCTCTAGTTGTAAAATTTGCATCCATAAGGATAATTTTGGTAATTGTTGCCTTTTGTGATTTGAATTTATATCAATTAGATGTAAAAATGTTTTTCTTAGTGGTAACCTTAATTAAATAATTTACATGAAATAGCTAGAAGGTTATGTAATTAAAGGTCACGATGATGTGGTATAGGTTGAAGAAATCCCTATATGGCCTAAAATAATCACCTTGCCAATGGTATTTGACCTTTTAGAATATGATTGTAGAACTTGGATTTGTGGTTAATCTATTAGTTCACCTTGTCTATGTTTGGAATAGTAGGAACCACTTTGTCATTCTATCATTTCATTGTATGTAAATGACATCTTGTTGACTAGTAATAACATTGATATGATTGTTAAGACCACGTCATAGTTAAGCTCTAAGTTCAAACGTAAGGATATGGGAGAGGGATCCTATATATTGGGTATAAAGATTACCCGCAATAGAGCATCTGGACTATTATATCTAAGTCAAGAGAAATTGATTATATCATGAAGAAATTTAGAATAGGTGATTATAAGACTGTGAGTATATCCGTTGCCAAAAGGGTCAAGCTTGGTAAAATTTACTGTCCAAGCAATGGACAAGAAAAACCCAATGTTCTTTATGCTCGAGTTGTTGGAAACTTGATGTATGCTATGTTATATACGAGATCTGATGTCAACTATGTTGTTGGTCTCGTAAGTAGATAACAAAGTAATCATGGTTGGCAACATTAGGTTGTTGTGAAGAGGATCTTGAGATGTCTAAGAGGAAAGGGACTTAAAGTTATGCTATCAAGCAAATGAATTAAAAATTACCGGATACACATATGGTGACTTTGTTGGGAGCAAAGTTGACAAAAAATTAACTTTCGAGACCAGGATTCTTGTTTGGGATAGTGATATTTCTTGGTCATGCAAGAAACAAAGTTGTATAGCATTGCACACACAAGAGGGTGAGTATATTGCTTGCAATATGGTTGCAATGAGTGTCGTTTGGATAAGCTGCTTCATTCATAATTTAAAGTTGGATATAGATAACGAGTCAGTTGCCATTTATTGTGATAATACTGCAATAATAAATCTTATAAAGAGTGGAGCTGATAGATCAAGGAGTAAGCATATAATAGTAAAATATTATGATACAAAAGAATGAAATATTTATCACTTACCTTTCTACAGGAGATATAATAGAAGACCTCTTAACAAAGGGTATATCTGCAAACTTGTTTGCTAAATAGGATAGACACATGTTTAGAGTTTCTAACTGAATTGAAACACAAATATGAGTTATGTAGAAAAAATATATTGGTTACGAAAACCGCATAACGGGATAACTTGTGGGGTTGTATTTAAGTACAACAAGAAAATGATACAATTGAGAAAAACCATTGTATCATGATTCAACTCACATGATCAAGTGGGAGATGATAACTCTTAGTTATGGTAATGTCCATAAGGCATCTATCATAGCGGACATGCACTAAGGAAGGAAGTCTCCCTTCCGCCGTTTCTTTTAAATAAAAACGTTTTCTATATAAAATCAATAGTTATTATTTTTACAAAGAAATCAAAAGAAGCAACGCAAGCAAGGAATTGTTTGACTTGGCTGAAACACATCCCACGAAGAAAAAGAATATAAGGTTAAAAAGAAATATAGTTTCAAAATGATTCACATGGTATCTCTCTAATCTCTCATTGAAGTTTTGCTCTCTATGATTACTCGCAACCTTGAGAAACCTGGAAGAAGGTGTGTCATTTGATCAAAAGCCAAACGGTGATTGCTCCACTGCAAATCAACAAAGAAATATATCAGACGCTTCCTTTTGGTTTCCTTGTGAATCATTCAGTTACCTCACATAATCAAGGATTAATAACCTTCAGTTTGTTTTTTTTTCTTTGCAAAACCTAACCAGAATCATCCACATGCATTACTTCTTACAGAAAATGGTCACCTTGGTTGTTAAAAGTATATGTACGTATATACTCCAAGATGTTGGGGCTTTCACGCTGCGTTTTATTGATCCACCTGGTTGTGGAAGATTTGCAAGATTTTCCACACCTGATCACCTTTATTCTTTCAAGTTACTGCGTAGTGACGGCAAATGAGGACTTACTGGTAGATGCTTCATGATCCAAAATGATGCACCATCATTGAATGGCGAATCGAACTGGATTGGGCTTCTCATCTTTATCTTCAAATGCTTCAAAGCAAAACCCCACGAATTTGCTTCGTTTGGATCGTCTTGCGGACATGCACGGCCTCCATCGAGTTCCACCCTTTTGAGTTTAATTTTCTTCATTTCACATATATGTACCATCTCTCATAGAAAGAAAAAAAGGTGTTTATTGATGCTCCTCTTTGAAATTTTGACTTATATGTGAGAAAATTTAGATAGAAAATTGACTTTTATCAATTTCAATCTTTTCTTGAATTTTAATGGGGTTGAAAATTTGTTTAGGAGTTACCTGAAAACTTGGCCAAAAATTCTTCCAAAGTTTCTATCGGGGCTTGTTGAAGTGGTCGATTTGTGCCAACCATGGTACCCATCACTTGTAGAGCCCTAAGTATAGAGCATGTGTCTTACTTCATCGTCCTTCAGTCTCTTCTAAAGCATTCTTCAAGTTATCATACAGGTTAATCGTCCGTTAAGCTCAACTCTTTGATGCCTTTCTTCCTCTTTTGTTTTTTGCCCTCAAGCCTATGTTGAGAAAGATGTGAATGAAGTAGAGCATTTGGTAATGGTAAGAAGTACGGGATATCACAAATGTAATCTGTCGTGTTTGTCCTCATACTGAACCTTACGGAGATGAAACATGTGGCTTTGGAGTTTAGAATTCCAAAATGATCCTGGCAGCATCTGCAAACCTGAAACTTATCAAAACTCCAGATCCTAGTCAGGTTTTAAGGGTTTCCGGTTGGATCTGAATCAGGGAAGTGATCCGAAAAAAGTCGGGAACTAATGTTGGAGCTTGGCGCGATATGGGAAGGCTTCTTTTGGTCATATACGAGGCACATCGATTGAGCATCGTTGTTGGGCATTACATATTCCTAGGATGAGAGACAATGGAGGGCTTTTGCAAAGAAAAAACCAGAGAGCTCTCGGTAAACTTGCCAGCTTCTCAGTAATCATATATTTAATTGAGGCTATTAGGACTGTAAAAACCTTCAATAGGAGTTATCATCTCCCATTTGGCCATATGAACCCAATCATGACACAGTGAATTCTTGAAGGTGTTGAGTGGCTTTTCCTATGTATCACTTCTAATGTGTGTATTTTACATAAATATGATATATATATATATATATATATAAATAAATTCATAAATATATATAAATATGTCTACACACCTATATACAAATGTAATCTACATATTATCCATATCTTCTGCATAGGTAAATATATACAGATACATATTATATATAAAATCTATACATTGATGTGTATGTATATCATATACACAGAGATATAATCTGCATATCATACATATCTTCTACATAGGTAAATATATATAAGATATATAGATGCATAAGATATAAATATTATATAATGTATATATTAATGGTATTTTTGTACTCATTTGGGTCAACCTGAAGTTAACCCAAACTCGGCAGATGTCAGTCCAGGTTCAAAGAATGTGACCAGAATAAAAATGGGCCGGATCTGAGTCAGGCCAATTATGTCCTGAACCTGAATTGACCCGATCCAAGTCCAACCCAATAACCGAAAGTCTAAGAAATTTCCAAGAAGATTAAGTAAAAGCATTCTCAAAGTGAAAGTAGAAAGAAGTCGATAGAACCAAAGAAAATGATGTATGTGTTCAAAGTATGCAAGATGAAGTCATAAAGATGTGAAAATGTGAACCATGCGAACCCATGAGGTCTCCTCAAGTAGTAGGCTAGCCTAAGCAGTTATTATCAAGAAAAACTAACTCAATAACGATGAAAAGAAGTTCCTAAAAGACAAATGATCTATAACCTGACACTCTAACACAGGACTCAAAAAAATGACTCTGAAAACGATGAGTGGTATGTGGCTTACATGTGAGTTGAGTGAGATGGAGGTGTGATAAACGCAATGCCATAGGCTTGATCTATCAAAACCATGACAGTATGCATTCTGATACAAGTGAAAATGATAAAGATGAATCTAGACAATGAACGAACACAACATGTGCATTATTCTTCATAGGTGATTGTGGCTCATGTACTGTTCTTGAAAGTCATGAAAGAAATTTTTGAGACCTTTTGTAATAAACTTCATCAAATGAAATCCAGCTTAACAAAACATTTCACTCCAACTCTATCTCCGAGGAAAAGATATTTTCCAATTTTAGAGATTGAAACCATAGATGTTAAATTAAAACAAAATATCATCCTTGTGGCCCATAACTTAGTTGGCTGCCTAGAACTTCCTGATGTAGAGATAGCATGGAACCTCCCCTAATGTAATGGACTTTCATATACATATCACATCAAAGTATGGAAGAAGGAGAACTACAAGGTGAACTGGTTTCTTAAAGTGTCCCAAGTATATATAGAAGATGCAAACTCGAACACACAAGAATGGAACCTTCTTTCCTTTTTTTCTTTTTTTCACTTTTTCCAATTTTTCCTTCTCCTTTTCCGTTTTCAAAATTTCACCCTGAGTTCATTCTCTATTCTGAATATTAAGTGTTGGTGGTTTAATTTGTCACTCATGAAGACAACTGTTATAACAATATTTAGGCTTTATGTTAACCAATCAAGAACTATGTCATTTTTGAGAAAAATGACTTTCAACTTCTTCAAATTGGATAAGGCAAAAATGATACAATGATTAGAGAAAGTTGGGTGCTAAATATCAAAAAGAGAAGCTTTTCTCCTTGCTACTTGTAAGGTTGTATGCACCCTTAATTAGCACAATACCAGAAGAGAAAAAAAGAAACTATTGAAAAGACTCGTGTAAGGCAAAAATGAAACAGTGATGACTATAGATATGTTGGCGGAGAACATGTCTTAAATGGAAGGGCAGATGCTTCCTTTTCTACATATGAAAATCCTATAAGCACCAATGAACTATGAGAGAAAGTGAGGTACATAACTTACCATGATACATGTATGAACTTTTCAGTTAGCATCTTAATAATTATGAAATGGTTTCATCCGTTATATAACAAGTTGCATGAGATTAACAGCAAGTTCCAAGAAGCAATACACTCAAGAAGAACTCCAAAATCTAAGAGGCCATCAAAAGAGAAGAATCAAGATCGTGGAAATGATCAAGAGAACAATGTCAATGAATCTAATGATAATACGCCAAAGAAAAAAGAAGGAAAGAACCAACATTCTGGCAATCCTGTTCATTTGAAGAATGAATATCAATTCTTGAAGAAGATAAATATATAAAACAATATACTTTATTAAAGAAAACCTTGTCATATCCGAAGTAAATATGGTTAAAGATATTAAGTCATTGTAGGTTGACTTGGGTGCTAAACATCATGTCTGCAAAGACAGAAGTCTCCTTAAAACAACGAATTAAGAATATATTGTATAAGTGGTGCTTATGCGATTCAAGTCAAAGACAAAGAGATGGTTAATCTCAAATTCACATGAGGCAAGGTGCTTAATCTTATGAATATAATATATGCACCTGAAAGGAAGGAAAGAAAGAACTTAATATTGGTACCATTAATAATTAGGTTTAGACATGTATTTGAGGGTGACAAGTTTATCTTAATTAAGGAGAGAATGTTTGCGAGAAAGGAATATTTATGTGATAACATGTTTAGGTTGAATATGAATAATGAGAATCATTATTATGCTTATATGTTGAGTCTTTTGCTTGATCATATCATCCTTTCCGATATATTTTCAAAAACTAAATGAGATGATGAAATCAGAGTGAATCCTAAAATGATTAAAAACATGGATTACATGCAAGTTTTTTTCTTTGGAGACATACATGCACACTCACTAAGACAACTAGACTTCCTTTTCCAATCACCCCCAAACTCCCTTTTGTAGCATTTGAGTCTCCCTTCACTTTCAACATACGGTAAGCCATATATTATTAAAGGTTGCACTTGGGCCTTTATCTAGAGATCCAAGTTGGCTTCATGATTGAACCGATCTTTCAAGTCATTGCAATCAACCTCATTGTTCAAGAAGAATGAAAGGCCTATTGAAGGACCTCATGATGAGGCTCGTTTACCAACTTGGTATCAAAGCCTAGTACATCACCAAAGGCTATATTGCTGCACTTCAAATAGACAAGTCAAGAATTCAAGAAGGATGGAGATAGACTTGCACAGTCAAACGGTACATATCTCAAATATGCCTGCCAAGATGTGTCGAGTAGGAACTTCAAGTTCAAGCACAGTAGCCGAATACCCTAGAGATTCTGGGTTCGAGATTGACATTGTTTAAGAGTTGATTCCTGGAGTTTTAGGCTATATAAATGCCAAGTCAATGAAATATGAACATATTCCATGGCCATGTTCTTTGTACATTATGAATAGTGCAAAGTGTATGGCTCCATAATTCGTTGCAATTACGGTTGTCAATGGGTCAGCTTTACTCGAATGATGCAGCCTAGAGATAATCCATACCTATTTTGAAGACCCTTCGTTTGAGTTTGCTCTAAAATCTATATTCTCTTTAAATGTGTGTTGGGTTTTGGATATAAGATATATTTAGATAAAATTACCCTTTAAACTAAAAGGGTCCAAAACCAAACTCATTTTTAGAGGATACCACATGACTCAAACCCAAACATAATACACTTGATTCCCCAATAGTGCCATTTATCTTCGTTGATCCTGAAGCCAACCGTAACTTTAGATAGTTTAAATGTTGAGGTGACCATAAGGTTAAGGTCCTTACTCATAAGGTCAGCTTGAACAACAACCCTAGCACACATAGGAGTTGAATCCTCGACCATCATCTAGCAGGAGAAGCATTGTCCTCTATGCTAATTCCTTCAGGTGGATCTTCTACTTGCAACCCAACTTATCAAAAAGTTCGTTGTGCTAACGTGCATACGTGGGTGTGTTTGTTTGGCTTCGGACTGCCATTGTAATAAAAAGGTGATTGTGCTGGGGGCATTCTTTAGTCAAGCTTGGTTTGTTTCTAGGCTAAACCTTGAATAAAACCAACATAACTGGTTCTCTTTTTGGAATCAAACTATTGTAAGTCATAAAATTGAACCAAACGACACCATTGGTGCCTGTTTGCTTTTGTCGTCAATGATGATTCATTCTCATGTAACATGATAATATATGATCTATCACATGACAATTAAACTTGGTGAATTAGAGATTAAGTTGTTCATTTATAAAAAACCACCATGCATATAGTTATATACTAGATCTCAGGGTTTGGAACATTTTGAATCTATGACAACTAAGGCCAAATGGTTCAGGGAACTCCTATCCAAGGCCAACACATCCCTCAGATACAGACTTGGAGGAAAGTTGAGACGCTGACGTTAATGAGATAGAGGATAGCATGGACATGACATTCAATCACCATTTTTACCATTGTTGACCATCAACATGAGACTTGATCATCCCCAGAGTTCATCGTCAATGATGAGGCGAACAAGCACCTTCTGTCATTCTGACAATCCTTGGTTGTTAAACTCTTAAGCCGAAAGATCGGGTGTATGGTGTGGAATCAAGGTTGAGAAGGATATGGGCTAACAACAGAGAAATCACAATTATATATGTTTACGTGATGAGATTTACATAGTCAAATTCCCTCATTCTGAAGATTATTTCTTTGCCCCCTCGGCGGGCCGTGGATGATCTTTGATCAACTACTACTGTGATAACAGCACACGGACGGCCACTTCATGGTGAAACAGTCACTAACGGTCTTTCCCAAAGGGCGCCAACACAATCTTGGGCTAGGGAGTGCCTCCAGGAAAAGGTCACCACCTTTCACCAAGGAGTTTGACGCAGACATCGAGGGGGCACCACGCGAGGTTCCAAATAGGGTAATGGGTCACCGACCTTCAATAGACAAAGTGCTACTCCACCAAAGGAATTTCCACCAGCTTCCCGACCAGAGGCCCTCCCTGCACCGAACGAAATGCTGCTGGAAGGCCCCCCTGCTTCACTCCATGATGTCGTAGTCATTCATCGAGTGACTTGATTGGAGACTTGATTGCCTCTCCAATCAATTGGATTCCAACCATCCACTGCTTGTCCCTCATGGTGCAGGCGTCCTTTTATAAGGACCAGAGCATGGAGGTAGAGGGTCTTGTAACCCATCTTCTCACATATTATTGGGTGAACAAGAGGATCCCCTTGACCCAACAAAATCGAAGTGTGGAGATGATTTTTCATCCTAGAAACGGCTGACAGGTCTACTTGCAAACAGTATGCAGCTGGATTAATTATGCAGTTATTACCTCATTTAAGTATGGCTGATAAGATTTTAGTTTAGAATTATTATGGAGCAAGCAACAGCAAGTTCTGACGCTCTTCTAAAAGATTGATTTAGAAGCATGAGGTTTATATTTTGGTCCTGCTAGGGATGCACATCCATCACTCTTGTGGCCAGCGTTTCTTGAGTAATCTTGACTGCCATTTACCTTGTGCCGAGTGTCACGGTAATTATTGGTGGCCTTTAGATTGCATAGTTTACTCAGCCATTACAAGATGAAGTTAGCAACATTATTATCTCAATGTCTCCCTCTAAACACCCAAAGATTTTCTAGAAAAATCTAAGTTGAACTAAAAAAACTGGTTTTTGAATTGCCCCTTTAGAAACACCCACCAAAAAAATTGCTTCTTTAAAATGTGAGTTGACATGTCTTATTTTTATACATGCTTGTGTGATATGCAAAAAAGTTCTTTGACTTATCCGGTCTATAAGAGGTTCACTCATGTTGTTACATGCTTTTACGACTTTTATTTTATAGATACTACTGCTCCTAAACCTAGTAGATTAAAAAGTTGGTCGAAATTTCATCAATATACAAACAGCTAAGGTCCAAAAGTGAGTACTTTTTTATTTTTCTATAATATTTTTTGATAAGAGACTAAAATTTCTTTATTCTTAAAAGAAATTAGGATTTAAAAGTAAGTACTTGCTTGAAGTGTATTCATATAAATTAAGTGAGAAGTTTAATTTTTGTTCTCAGATAATAACTAGTCTCTCTCGTTGATTTAAAAACATTTAACATGTTTTTGTACAGGATCTAGATATCTTAGAGTTAGTTTAACTGAGACATTTATGAAGACATATTAAATGTTCCAAAAACCTTCTTCAATGGCAACTACCTCCCAAGTCCCACCTCTTACTTCTTTGTGTAGTTTCTCTTCTCTTGTTCTCGTAAATCATCTTGGTCAAATTGTTCCTTCAACCATCCTGTTACCTGCAACCCCTCTTATCCATGTTATTAACAATCCCATCCTAACCTATCTAGAGGGAGAGAGAATCTTGGAGAGACGAGCAGAATGAGTGAGACATCCGGGACGCTCAAGAGTCGATCTCTATTGCCATAACCTACATTAGTAGAGCCGGATTGACCAAGGAAGAACATCGCCTAGTGGTGCCTTGGCTAGTTGTATGGTTTCCCCTTAGAGGGTACAGAGTTAATCGATTGATGAAGTGTAAACCCCTCTTGTCTTCCGTAATAAAGTAAGTTCACTTCGTCTGGTGTTCGTACGTGAGATCAAGAAACTGATTGGAATAAGGTTTGTTGGTCTTGGAGGCCAACGTCAATTGTCGTTGCCGGTGTGGTAACAATTTGATATCAAAGTCGGTGACGCCACCACTTTTGGTTGTGACAGTCTTGATTGAGTGACGGAAAACCCAACACATGGTGAAGTAGAGACACCAACAACTTGAAAAAGAGTACTCGACAGAGTGAGGCTCCTTGTGCTCGATGAAGAAAAGCTGATGACTTTCATCGCCCAACGGATAGTCAATTGTTGCTAGTCCGATCTCCTCACGATCATGGTTCAAGTTTCGAAATTCTACGATCAACAAGTAGTGAGAGTTGGTTCTTTTGTAGCCAGATCCACCATACGAAGAAACGGTAGAGAGCTGGGGTGATCAATACCTTGGCAGTGAAAATTTTGAAAGCCAATCCCATCCCGATTAAAGGAGCACGACCACCATTTGGTATCCTGGTTCAGGGCGGAAGTGTGACTTGGAGACCGCAACCTATGGTGGCGATGGTGGTTCATGGTGAACGAGAAAAGGTGGGGCCTTTCTTTGCATGTGATTGGAACATGCAGACAGCGGTGAAGGAAGGCGAGAACAGGTTGTTTGCCAAATCCCCCGAAAAGCGGAGGCTTTTCCACTACTTCATGAAGAAGTCAATTTCAAATTTCAAGTTTCAAATTCGAATTCAATGTAGATAGACCGTTCAAGGGACCATACACTCCATAGATTTAAGAAAACTTAGAAAAAGCTGGAAATTTGAATTCTCAAATTCCAATTTGAATTAGGTGAGTTGTTGGAGCCCACCCTCCTCAATTTGAGGAGTTTTTCCAAAAAGTATAGAACTGAATTTTAAGTTTGAAAAAACAAACAACCTTTCCCTGATTTGAGGAAAATTGAAATTCAAATTTGAGAAGGGAAAAGAATTATATATTAAAAAAGCCAATTCATCTTTCGAAATAAGCAAGGAGAATTCTTTTGGAAGAGAGAAAGGTAAAGAGAAGGTGTCAAAACGAGATCCGTACATTGAAGCCCTTCTTTTCTATCAAACCTTCTCATGTTTTTCATCAAGGAGGAATAAACCACCATGGTGCAAACAAGGTCTCAAAGAACCCTATCATCCGAAGATGAGAATCCACCTATGACCCCATGAGTTCCATTGGTGGACCGAATGATCATTCTTGAGGATGAGATATGATGATTTCAAAGGGAACTAGATGCCTCAAGGGCAAGTACCTCTACCACCAACCCAAACCCCCAAGTGGTGCTAACAATTGAAGCCTTACATGCCCTCTTTCGACCTTCTATGGAGGCTTTAACCAAACATCAAGTTGCAACTACATCTCGTCAACCAAAAGCACTCGAACCTCAAAAATACACCGGAACTCACAACAACAAGGTGTTGAAAAATTGGCTTATGATGTCGATACATACTTTGAAGTTGGGAGAATGCTAATAGAAGACCAACTTATTCAAGCAGTGTTTACCTTGAAGGAGATGCCAAGCTTTGGTGGTGCATCAAACAAGAGTAACGAACGAACAAGGACAATGATGGTGTCTATCTGACGATGATTCATATCATCTTATATGGAATGACAAACATAAGAGACCTTGCTTCAAGTGAAACATACAAGTACATTAAGAGATTAAGAAAATATGTACGAAAATTTAGTACCTCATTGTTTGAAGTGCAAGATATATATTCAAATGACTAATTATTTTTGTTTATTCATTTACTCCAACCATAGGCTAAGCTCAAGAGACACAATCCTATAGATGTCTCTGTCACAATGTCAATTGTAGACGAACTTGTTGACTTACGAGAAAAATGTCATTTAAAGAAGGAAAGAGGTACAAGTACAACCACCTCAACATGGAGAACGTGGTGCCTCGTGAAGAGCTTCTACAAGACGTGGGAAGGCACCTAGTGGTATGCAACCCCCAATCGGGGAGACTCAGTACGACAATAGCTGACCATAGGTGCGTCTGTGCCAAGAAGGAGATGACAATCGAATGCCACCGGTCGTGGACAAGCTATGGGTTGCTTCAAGTGTGGCAGTCCCCATCTTGCACATGACAGCCCCAACCGATCTCAAACCAATGTTGTTAGAGGACAAACCCTCGTTAAAGGGGAGGAGGAGGTTCATGTCACATCCTTCTAACTTCTCAACACATTGACCATAGAACAACTCTAAAGGACCGGGCTAATGTCCATAGAAGACCTCATCGAAAGACATTCTTTGTGAGTGATTAATAATTGAACCAAGTCAGAAGACTATCCTCCCCAGATAGAATCAAGGCATATCAAGTCAGAAGCTTATCCAGTTATAAAGCAAATTGGGTCGGATATGAAGATCGAAGATACCGATTGGATAAGGCAGGCCAGTTCACTTCAAATCATGGGATGGTTCAATGCAAATTCGGGGGTCGGTTTATTTTTAAATCATGAGTTAGTTCGTCTCAAATCAAAGATCATGACCAGCTTTACAAAAGAATCAGACTTGGAAGTGTTGACTTTGAAAACTTATTCAAGCTATAACATATCAATTTGAATCAAGTTAAATGAAGACAAGAAGCAAAGCTAGCCTAGCCGGCCACATAGGTGCACTCGGCTAGGGCTACATGAGCCCATATAGATTTAAAAACCAGCCCACATGGGGCTGGTCCATATCACTACAAGGGGGACTACTCAACCTTAGATCATGGACTGGACATGAGAGCCAAACCTGCCCCAATGAAGGCCCTAGAAGCCAGCCCCTTGGCTTATAAATAGGGCCAAGGGGGGGGCGGGTTCTCCATCTTGCACCTTTTAGAGAGTGTGCTATCTTGGGGATTGGTGAGAGAGTTGGGGTTGGGCATAGCAAGGAGGTGCTCCACCTATCTTGGGTCGTGGGCTACAAAGGAGTGAAGCAAGATTGGTGAGAGAGTGGGGTAGGTGTAGGCAAGGGCTGCACTTAGTGAGTATGAGTGAGACATTGAAGCAAAGAAGCAAGGGAGTGCCGACTTCCATCTTGGGATTTCGGATTCTTGGGGGAAAATCTGTAAGTATCCCTAAATTTTGATTCTCATACTTCTCCTCCTTTCATTCAATTTAAAAGGGGTTGTATTAATGGAGCCTTGTCTCCCCCCATGTTGTAATAAGGAGTAGATGTGCTGAATTTTCATTCTCACGTATGCACTCTATGTGTTTGATTATGTGATTTTTTCTTAATATATTCTATAGAACACTCTATATATCTTCTAGCCCCTCTATGCTTAAGCTTATATATATTTCCCTTCAGCAATTTCAATTCGTGATGTTGTGTTGTTGCAATTTCAATTCGTGTGAGTTTGAATCACGTATGATTCTAAAAGCCTGAAAACTGGATTTCATCATCTCTGTATACATTGATTGCTTTATTTTTAATTCTCGAATCTCTACTCTAATTGCTTCGAAATTTTGCACACATATTGTACACACACAGACCCACTTTTAATAAAATTTTCAAGAATTTTAGGGTCGTCCAACCTTATAATTAAAATAGTACAAAATCGGAATAATTTCTGTAAATTATCTGTCCAACCAGTTTTCCTATAATAGAGCATGGGTTTTCATCACATAACTCTATTTGTAGGTCTCCAAAATCGATAAATTTTTGATTCATTGGAAAGTTGACATCCATAGATTTCCATCAAGATCAAATTTATTAAATTTGGAACTCTGAACAGTGAGATACAGACTCATCTTTGAGTCTATATATTTCTGTGACAGAACAGTTTCGGGTGCCTAAGTAGAGGCATTTCTCAGATTCAATTTTGCAGCAATACAACTCTGAATGACAATATGAAAAATGCTAAAGACTCTTCACATCTCAAGCTATCCCTATAAAATTTTGTTGATTTTAGGAGTCTAAAAGGCATTGAAAACGATTCAGGAAACAAGTCTTGAAAAAAGAACTTTCTGTTTTTCAGAACTTGTTCATTTGGAAGTTTGAAACCAAGTGCACTCACTTTTTCTTTGATAAACACTTCATCTTCACATGAATTGGAGTCTCTCACCTCTAGAATTGAAATTTCTAAGCGCTTAGGCTGACCCTTGAGCGTCTGTTCAAGAAGATCTAAAGCGAAAAAAGCTCGCTTAGCCACAATCGTTATTTTTAGTTGGATTTGTTAGACTTTGCTAGTTTTTTGAAAACTAGCTGGCACACTCGCTGAAGAGTAGATTGAAAATTCTCGTTTCAAGTCTCTACATAGGCTTGGAGTGAAAATTTCAACATCTACACCTACTAGTCACAACGTTGGACGATTTCTCATTTATTATGGGCATCGACTTCCTATGAAGAGGAAGCTTTTCATCTTTGTTTTTTTTGGTGGATGGCAATGATGGTGGAAAAGGCTGGTTGCATGAAGATGAGGGTGGCTAGTGGCTGGTTGGTAGTGTTGGTGGCTAAAGAAGGAGCATACAATGGTTCCGATGATGGTGGGCAATGGTTGTGATGGGGTTGTGTCGGCAGGGGAAAGGAAAGATGGGTGGATGATTGGGGGGTTAAGGCAGTTTTGTTGTCATGTTGGCTAGCGGACGGAAGGGGGCACCCGATTCTGGTGGTGGTGGTTCTGATGGGGGGTTGTTGTCGACAAATGGTAGTTTCGGCAATCAACAAAGAGAGGTGGGGCTACTTCTGTCAACACCAAGATCAATGGATGATGGATGCCTTCTCTTTTATTTTCCTTGGTTTTGGAGCTTTTGAGGATACAGGCAGGATAGGTATCGACTATTGTCTCTCTTTCTTCTTCAAAATTTTCACTCTCTTTTGCAGGAAGTCGACGGATGCCCATTTGAAGGGCCTTGTTTTGGCGTTTAATAGGTCTTCTTAGATGTTTTCTCTCCTTGTTTTGATGCAAAAAATCTTTTATTACATAATGGAGTTGATTTTACAGCAATTTATTTTTGTTGCAAGAAATCTGCTAACTTGGTGACTTAACTGTTCTTTTGTACAAATTTTACAACTTTAGCAATATGTTTTTAACCCCTCTTAGGCAAGAAATCTTCTATTAGTGGCTCAATTGTTCTTTTGTATAGATTTTACAGTTTGTACGTGATGACTGGATGCATTTTCTCTTTTTATCCAAGAGAGAGATACTTGGTTTTGTAGTTACAAAGCCTTCTTTGTTTGGTCTATGGGATTTGGTCATCTCTTCATCTTCACCTATTTATGTAGCTTTATCCCTGATTGTAAAGGTTCTATGTCCATTGTATTCCTTGTAATTTTGCGTGATGTATAATGCCTCTGCATAAGACTTCAATATAAATACCAATTTCATTCTTTTTCTTGCTCTCTATCTTGTTAATTATGCTTTTGTTGGTGCAAATTAATGTATTATGTTTAAAGGAAGCAATTTTTGGGTGTTTATAGGTTGCATTGGATGTATTTTTAAAGAATATCCTTGTCGACCTCAACAAGCTATACAAATAACCAACTGCCAAGCACAACCAGCACCAAAACCTTTGACGGATATCTTTGTTTGCTTAATGGATCTTTGTGCAAGAAGCCCGAAGGCATTAACCACATACATTGATCAATATAGGTGAAATTTTCGGCATCGAAGTTTGGCTGATGTTCATCATTCGTTCCTTAACTTTGGTTCTCGATTTATCCATTTGGTATTAGAAGATATGGAGACACCCAAGTTGCTCATCATAGCAAAGCTATATCCTACTACCAGTTGTACCTTCCCTACTTTCCCACTTGACAAATCGGCCCCACTTGCGAGCAACGCTATCAATCTAGAAATTAAACAAGCAATGTTTGATATTGGACGTTTAAAGCGCCTGTACCTCATGGTTTCTCGTCTTCCTTTCAGCATATTTGGGGGCTAGTTGAAGTCGATGTGTTTACTATTCGTAAAAAAAACGTTTGAGCACCCTGATTCTATTCCAGACATCAATAGTACACTATTTGTTCTCATTCTGAAGGTCAATAATCCAGAGTCAATTAATCAATGTTGACCAATTTCTATTTGTAACATGATCTATAAATGAGTCATTAAAAGCATAGTTGGTCGATTGAATCCATTATTCCCTCGGTTGGTATCACCAGACCAACCAAATTTCATTCTGGACCGTCTAATGCATGACATCTTGGTTGCTCAAGAGATTTTTCGTTCAACTACGAACGGGCATGAGATGCTCTTTTCAATAAAGGTTTATCTAAAGAAGGAATATGACAGGGAGCTTATGTATAAGTTCATTTCTACGAGCGAGTATTCTCTCACGAAGGGGCATGAGATGCTCTTTTTGTTACTAGCCTAGAGCCAGAATCGTATAAGTTCATTTCTATATCTCGCATTGAACAACCACCTCACAACCAATGAAATGAATCATGGCAGGTTCGACGCTAATCCACTGTGTCATGCACCAAGAGAGTTAGCTCAAATGGCAAGGCGCTCTAGCACCATTACTCCTAATAGAGGAATTCGACTCCCAAAGGGTGCATGTGTCGGTGTGTGTTTGGTGTCGGCCTCCTCTTGTAACCGAAAAAGAAATCATGTGTGTTATGCATGTGCACAGCCTGAAACGAGGTCTCACGTCCTTGGTGATTGTCATAGTGCTTTCTCAATTTCGAATCAATTATCCACACTGCAATGGCATGCTTGGTTCTACTCATAGCTTCTCTACTGGAGTGGCTTGCAGGGAGCTTATGCAGTACTTCAACCTTAGTGGCAGACATCCCATGGCACGTAACATTCTCTGTTATAATGGTTTGAGTTTTTCATAAAGTAAAGTTGAAGGCATTCAAACCAGTCCTGTGAATCAAAGATCTCTAACGCCCACTTGCACGGGGCAGGTTCGATTTTCAGGTGCACGAATATATGTGTTAGGCTTCTACCTCTCATAAAAACAAAAAGTAAAAAAACTTATATGCTTATTGTGTAATCGATTTTTTCTTAACGTTTGTAAAGTATACATGTTTATACCCGTAAGTAGACATCGTCAGTTTGGAATCGGCTCGAAAGATATTGAGATTGGTACCGGTGGTCGTTTTTAGAACTCAATCCAGAACCGAAAATAAAACCAACAAATCTGTTCTGAACCAAAACTGAAACCGCCGTCTCGCTTCGGTTCCGATTCTTGTTTCTGGGAAACCGGAATTGGCCATGTTTACCCGCGACCTCTCTCTCTCTCTCGCTCTCGCTCTCGCTCTCGCTAGGGTAAATAAATACGCTCGGGCCAACTTTTGCCTTCAAATCTTAAGATCCTCTTCTACTTCTCTGTCTCTCTGTCGCTTGCTCCCTCCGCCATGGCCGTCGCCTCCCCTTCTTCTTCTTCTGGCCAAATAGTTACCGCCGAACCAAAATCCGAACAACCGTCACAGGAAAATCTCCCCGTTTCCTCTTCGTTGCCCAACTCAGATCCAAGGGACCCATCGAACCCTCTCCTTGCTTCTTCTTCATCCACCATCCCGACTTCCTCTCCTTCCTTTTCCATACCTTCTGCGCCCTCTCCGATGGCCACCGGATCCCTTCCTCCGGCCGCTCCGGCACCCCCAATCCCTTCGTTTCCCTCGTTCCGGCCGGTTCCACCGATCCCGGTTGGTGCACCTCAGTTCTCACCAATTCCCAACTCTTCAATCCAGCCTCCTGGCGTTTCTCCGGTGGTTCCTCCGGCCATGGTACCGCTCGTCCGGTACCCCGTTACGCCGCAGCCATACGCTCAGATGCAGAACGGCTACCCTGCAGCGCCGGTGCCCTTGCCTGTGCCGTCGATGCCAGCTGGTGGGTAGTCTCTAAACTTGTTGAATTTTTGTCGGCGTTCCTTTTCTGGTAATTGTGTTACAGTGCCGGAGATGGGAAGTTGGTTGTTGTTAGGGTTCCGTTTTCTACAAGTTTATGGTGTTTTTTCTATATGGGTACTGCAGAACGTCAGAAAATTTGTTGTGGGGTCTTGTTTTGATAAGCTGTTGGAAACGTCGTGACAAGGGAGAGTTTGGTTTCTGGTATGGATTGTTTCTGAATATCGGATGTAGTGATGCATAATTAGCAAATAAATGATGCTTATTTATGTAGATTTGTCCCGTATTCATTCGGTTCACTATACTGATCTCTGGTGATTGGTCCTTCTCGTCATACTGAGGATCATAATCACAGCCAAGCTTGTGGTGCTCAATGACTTTGAGGCATGGGGAAGATGAACGTTTAATGCTAGGCTACCGTTCAAGTTTCTATTTTTGTCTCTCTATGTTCCATGTGTTGTTTTTGCTGCAAACTTTAGGGTGGACATGAATCATGTTGTTTAGTGATTATATGTAAAAGGTTGCATTCACCAACAAATGCGCAATGAAGCTTCGGTGTTGTCTCCTACAAGTTAGTATTCTGACAGCTCGGCCACATACACCTTGCAGTTCATATAAAGAGTCTGCCTCTTCTTGGTATGCTTAAATTTTCCATATAATGTGCCTTAAGTGGTTGTTGAATACTTTCTGAATTTTATCATTTTGTATTTCTTTCTGTTTAGAGTAATAAATGGCCTAATAATAACTTCCACCCATGGCTGTGGACAATGTTCAAAATTTTGTGATGCATGGTTTACTGCACTGCAGAACCTTCCATGCAAACCGTTGTATCCTTTTGTTCTGTAGATTTCACATAGATCTAAGGTTGCTTTGACCTTTATGGATTCTTGATTTGCACTACAGCTGGTCATGTTAGAGAATCCTGATTGCACCTTTTATTTCAAGCCTCAAGGTACCTGGATTTTCTTCTATGCGTTTTACTTACATTTTTTCCTTTTTAATACTTTATATATTGAATTCAATATGATATAAAAGATCATTGGCATAAAGGTAAGAATCATTCATATTCTACAGTTGTGCCATCAACGCCTTTGGTGAGAATCTTCATGTCTCTTGAATGTTCAATACCACAATGTAGGACATGGTGTTTGAGAAGAACAAGGTAAGTCAAGTTTATGTATGTGTTTGTTTGAGTATCACACTTCCCTTGGTTTCTTTGATTATTTCTCTACTTTCTGATTATAAGAGATTTCATTATGCTCTACACCTGATATATCTCTGCTTTTGTGAATGGCACCAAAAACAAAGTGGAGTCCTAAAAAGGTTTCTTTGTTACCTTTCTAATGCATTATCTGTTTCAGTATGTTCATCTTACTATTCTTGCTCATTTCCAGTACACTAACATTCTTGCTAGTTACTGTCTATGTTTCTGCAGGGATTGTTCGTTATCCTCCTCCATATGCATCTGTTGTGAGGCATCCCTTCCCACTCCACCCACCTGTAGCAATGGGAACGATTCCCCAGTTGTCACGCCCACCAGTGCCAGCTATCCGTGGGATTTCTCCAATTGTTGGTCCTGGGGTCAGGCCTGTAATTCCAATAGTTCCGGTGGCAGAGAAGCCACAAACCACTGTTTATGTTGGAAAAATTGCTACCTCTGTAGAAAATGATTTTCTTTTATCCTTGCTCCGAGTAGGTTTCTGGATACCTTGGAATTCTTTCCCTATGTCATGCACAACTGTGTTCTTTATTGACAGTTTTTACTATGTCCTTGTATCAGTTATGTGGACCTGTCAAGAGTTGGAAACGTGCTCAAGATCCGTCAACTGGTGCACCTAAGGGTTATGGATTTTGTGAATTTGAGGCTGCAGAAGGGGTCCTTCGCGCACTTCACCTGCTCTCTAAGCTTAATGTTGATGGGCAAGAGCTAATGGTATGTATTCCATGTTTCTATATGTTCTCTGCCATAACACCTTTCTGTGCAGTCATGGTTCTTTTTGCTATTGGTGATAAATTTATCCTAAGGAGTTGATGTTGCGTATAAGTGTCTCCTAAATATTTTTTATTTTGTCAAATTTCCTTCATTATGGAGATGTGCATGACGGTTATACTTGAAGCATATAACAAAAAGAAAGAAACAAAGGGGTGGGTGGGTAAAGTCAACCCCCAAAAGAATTTCTCATCATCTTTGAAAACAAGGAGCTAAGTTATGGCTTGCTAAGAACATGTGTGTGTGAGAGAGAGTGATAAGACAAGTTATGAAGGTTTATGTCCGATTTATATAGTACTTTATGGCTACGGTGGCGACTAGATCAACGTGTCATTGCCTCAATAAATAGAGAGGTTCCCATCGAAGTTCAATATGAATCTTTGGGCACTTATCATGAAATTTATGATCACTATCGAGTAGTAAGAAGTGTAAAAAAAGGAATACTTTGTAAAGTTTGTATATACATTTGAACTACTGTTGGTCATATTTCTTTTTATCGAGAAATATGGTAGTGGGTTGCCCGGGACTCGAACCCGGAACTAGTCGGATGGAGTAGATAATCTCTTTGTTAATAGGAAAAAAAGAATCTCTCCCCAAACCGTGCTTGCATTTTTCATTGCACACGGCTTTCTCTGTGTATACATCTAAAACGAAGTTCCCTAGAAAATAGAACTCTAATAAGAAACTTGAATACTCAGTCGATTCAACCACTAGTACATGAAATGAGCATTTCATTAATAGATGAAATTTGGAATTTTTATATTTACGAATTAAATCTCGTCATTAGCATTAGTTGTTATGATTCCCATTTACTCCACACCCAATTATGAATTGGGTACCAGACCATTGATACGGATAATATCCAAATACCAAATCCGTTCGCTATGTAAACGGGTTCTTCGGAAGATGAAAGAAACAATTTCTTGAGAGAGAGAGATAAGGCCTGTAATGAAGGTTTATGTCACTGTTGGCATAGCATATGCTAGTTATCACCAGAGTATTACTTTGCTGTTATGATAGGCCAGTTAAATGGTATGGTTGAGTGTGGATATTGAACATGAAAAGCCTCATCTCCAATTCTTTTCCTTCATGTATAATTCTGTACTGAGTGTTTGTTTAAAATTTGATAGTGGCATCATGGTATTGGTGAGGCTTTTCCGTGTTGCATTAATTTTCCATCACTAAAATATTTTTGATACAAAATTGTGCATCTGATCTGCCTCAAATCACCTCATGTTCTCAATGGACAAGACATAGGGAGGGAGATAGTACTTTTCCAACTAGGGCTTGTGTGCATGGTGATATCCAAGACCTCTTTATCTGCAACAAATTCGTCATCATCATATATCCAAGAGAGATTTATCAAATGCCACATGACAATAGAATGTGTGATAGACCTGCACGCATATAACCATATTTGTGTTTGATCTGGCTAGATTGAGCTTAAGATTTCCATTTTTGGCCAGACATGGACTGCTCAAAGCCTCAAAGTTCCTGCAACCTATACTCCTACATCTCATAATCATTTGTTAGCTATCTTAATTAGTTGTAACCATTTCCTCACCCCAAATTGGCATCTTTTGTGCTTTGTAAGCTATAGTGGACTCATTTACATCTGTTCACCCAATTTACAACTGTGCATGTCTTTAAATTTTCTGAAGGCTCAAGTGCAAACAGAATGATGCCATTTGCAAATGGTAATGGAGCCACAACCTATGATTTCATGCATTACTTATTTTATCTTTGTGAAGAAGGCCTCCCTCTCTCTCTCTCTCTCTGAGCTCCTACATTTTGTCTCTGTGAACTGAGGAGAAGGGACATAAGCGGGAAGAGAATTTAACCTGCCAGAGTTTCATGCTTACAGAAATGGGGAAGTTTTTGTGACTTGTTTCTTGTTGTTATTTTATTAATACAGTTGAATGTCAGTCAAGCAACAAGGGACTATCTAGAGCGTTATGTTGAGAAGAAAATTGAGAGACAAAAAGTACTCAAAGAGGAAAGTTCTGAAAATGCTGAGAAAGAGGAAGCAGCTCCTGGTGTTGATGCATTGGAAGCTTCTATTCCTACTGCCACTGATGAGTCAAAAGAGAAGGATGGCTCTAGTGACAAACCGGATTTTGCTGCTGCTAAGAGATTTGGCATTGTGACAGAGGAAGACCGAGAGGGTGATAGAGCTGCGCTGGAGAAACTTACAGGCATGCTGGAAGAGAGGGCCAAAAATAGACCTCCTCTTCCTCCTCCATCTATCCGAGCTCCTGCTGATGCTTCAGGAAAGTCCAATTTTGAAGTGCCATCCAAATCAAGAGATGGGGATTCTGATGTGGACATAATGAAAAATGGTGTGTCTTCTGATAATATGTATTTCAAAGTAATTATCAAATGATGATTGGCATTAATCTGTTATTTCATTAGGAAAATTGTAAGTGTTTCACTGTTCTTGGTGCAGATGCTGCCGAAGACCAAAATGATGATGAAACAACTAGTGAACAGAAACATTCCACTGACCATGAAAGGCCTGAAACAAGCTCATCTGATCGAGGGAGAAAGGATAAAAGGAACAAAGAAGGTGATCATGAACATGACTTGAAACGGGAGAAGGAGAGAGAACTAGAGAGATATGAGAGAGAGCGAGAGCGAGAGAGAGTGAGGAGAGAGCGAGAGAGGGAGCACAAACTTAGAGAGGCTGAGCGACTGTACAAGGATCGTGTTAAAGAATGGGAATCTAGAGAGAGGGAGAAAGAATATCAAAGGTTGCATGAGAAAGAGAGAGAGAAGGAGAGGGAGCGAGAGCGCAGGAGGGAGATAAAAGAACAAGAAGATGAAAGTGATGATGATGACTCGAGAAAAAGAAGGCGCAGGGGTAGCACATACGAGGAGAGGAGAAGAAAACGTCAACGTGAAAAGGAGGATGATATGATGGATAGATCAAGAGAAGAAGAGGAAATAGCTGAGGCTAATAGGAGAGCTATTGAAGACCAGAAGAAAAAAGATGAGCTTAGAATTTCATCCAGTGAGTTATCAAATGGGAATGTGAAGGACATGAAATCTATTGAAGAAGGCAGAGACAGAGATGAGAGTTATGAAGCCGATCATGGAGATGTCCATAATGGTGGTATGGCTCTAAAAGCAAAAGCTCATACAAGACTTCCACCAGTTTACTTGCGCACATTTTAATATTTTGAGTTGGTTTGCGTTTTTGCAGTTCCATTATATTGCACGTGTTAATCAGTTTCTTTCTCTGTTTGGTAATTACTAGATTCAAGAAGTGACAGTGTCATGTCAATTGATGAGCCGAATGCTGCATCAATTATTGCATCAGATATGCAGCAAACCAGTAATGCACCTACTCGGAAGCTGGGCTTTGGGCTTGTAGGCTCAAAGCGTGCAGCTGTGCCATCAGTATTTCAGGCTGAAGATGATGAAGATGGTGAGAAGGAGATGAAGATGAGGCCTTTGGTACCAATTGACTACTCCACAGAGGAATTGCAGGCAGTCCAACCTGCAGCTTCTGGTCCATCTGCAAATTTGGCTGCAGCTGCGGAGTTTGCAAAGCGCATTTCAGGTAACAACGTCAGGGAAGAAAAGTCACAACAGGAAAAAGAAAGGAGGAGGCGATCAAGTGATAGATCTGGCCAGAGAGAAAAGGAACGCCTTGATGATGAAATCAAGGAGAGAACACGTGACAAAGATCGTGACCATGGCATTATTGATAAGAAGACCACAGAAAATAAGAAGCTTTTGGATGCTAAACAGTTGATCGACATGATTCCAAAGACAAAGGAAGAACTGTTCTCTTACAACATTAATTGGGCAATATATGATAAGGTGAGAATTACCCTCTGTTTTATGATAAGCATCTAATAAAGTTTGCTACCTCAAATAGGAGGGGTCTCTACAGCTGACAATATGATTAAAAAAAGATGTAAAGAAGATTCATAGGAACATGGAAGTTGATTGGAAGGAAGATGAAGATAAAAAAAAAGTGGCATTGTTATGGGATGACCCCTTTGTACTTCTATCTAGATGGGGCTTCTGTTTGGTAGGCTTGCAGTATGTCTCTAAGGTTATGTTTTGTCTCGACTCCTTGTGACTTATCATGAAAATTGTTGGCATATCCTTTGACCAGGGAATTTGTTTCAAGACATGGATGAATTACATTTGATGTGAGATGTGTGGGACATGGTGTTTTGAATTACATTTTGCAAACAACCTTGTTTGTGCTAACAATTTAAATCCAAAACTGGCAATTCTGGTAGAGGTTTCTGTATTTACATATTTGGTTACGATTTTGGACATCTAACTTAGATCTTGTAGATTTTTTCTAAAGTGTGGATGCATTCTTTGTAAATAATGACGAAGGCTGGTCTTTTCCACAGCATGAGCTGCATGGGAGAATGAGGCCCTGGATTTCAAAGAAAATAACCGAGTTTCTTGGCGAGGAAGAAACGACATTGGTGGATTATATTGTATCTAGTACTAAAGAGCATGTGAAAGCCTCCCAGATGCTAGAATTACTGCAATCTATTCTGGATGAGGAGGCTGAAATGTTTGTGCTCAAGATGTGGAGAATGCTCATTTTTGAGATCAAGAAAGTGGAGACAGGACTATCGTTGAAGCCAAAGGCATGAACACGAAGGTATGTTGTATTCTCATTCTCTTTCTCCTTCCGTTTCAGTCCTGGTACTTGCATCAAGTTAGGGAGCTGCTGCCTGATATAACTGTTACGTGGTAGAAATAGACCAGTGAACTAAATGTGTTGTATTCATTTGCATTATGCTTCCAGGATGTGTATCGCCCAAGGTCATAGCCAGGACGATCAGGTGCTGGCTTCTTTTTTCTCTTGTAAATTTTAAATCTGAAAGTTTAACCTCTTGATGTGTACGTACTATCAGACTTCTAGATTTCATGTGTTTCTCATATAAACTTTTCAGATGATGTACCCATTGTTTAATGTTTTCTACATACTAATTGCTCAGATTAGTGTATTCGTGTTTGATGGTCTGGCCTCAACATTATTTTTGTATTTGCATTGGAATGAAGTGACCTTCGACTCATTCTGCTTTTGATGGTGAACTGGATTCACCACGATTGGTTTTACCCAGCAAGTACAGGACTTAGGAGGATTTTTTATTGATCTCTTTCTTTGTGCCAGTTTTTGTTTCATTTGCTGGATTCTGAAAAATACCCTCTCTTGTGTAAGTTGTGGGCCATCTTCAATGTGTTGAAGAATGTGGTGCTCCATGTACGAGTCATTAGTTGGAATCTGCTGGAACTCATGATATGAGACGAATAGTCAGGCTTTTCATTTAGTTTTAGAGTTGCTCCATTCCCCTTTACCTCTAGAGTTTGATAAATTGGTCCTTTTGGTGTTCGAGGGAGCTTTGTATCAATGAAGTTTCAATGGAATTGAAACTAACCTACCTACGTTGGGTAGTCTGCCTAAATTCATCAATACTACTGGCTGGTAACTGTAAAACTGTTAGTGTTTTTTTCATCTGTGATGTTAGTCCCTTATCATGAGAATGTTAATCGTGCACCTTACGAACATCTTGGGCTTTTATGAAGACATACCAATTGAACGAGGATCCTTGTTCTTATTCTTTACTACCTGTTGAAACACCATTGAAGGGTATTCCTAAGTGGGAAAAGATATTTACTTCTAAGTTGTGGCAAAGCGGTACCTAATTTGACGCATTTGACAATCATAGTTATCCTTTGGTTTCTAAGTGTCTTCTAAGAACTCTTAAGTGTTGGAAGCAGTGTGTATCGTACGATATGGTGTGATATGAAGCCACGATATGATATGGTATTGTATCGTACGATACGGCCAATATCGCTCGTATCGTATGATACGGGCGATACGCCCAAAAAAAAATTCAATTTTTAAAATTTTTTTTTCCATTTAAAAAAAAATTATAGGTTTCTGGCCTCTCTTCACTTCCCTATGCTTGTAATTTAAGTTTATAATTTTATTTATTGAATAAGAATAATTTATAAACAAATAAAAATTGTGACAAAATCATTTTCCTTTCTATTGCCAACTTTTAGGTATATTTTTTCTAGCAGTTTCTAATTTCATGAGATCGCAAACAATTAAAAACATTTGGTTGTCTCGGTTCATTGAGTGGGCATTTCACAACTTCACTATTTTAGGGTTCACCTTACGTGACTTCCATTAAGTTGAACATGATCAACGTGTGTGAGGCTTAACTCAGTCAGTGAAGTGAGAAATGAAGCTCAAGCATTAGTTAAAAAGCTAGTCGTAAGAGGAAAAGGGATATCATCAAGTAATAATATCACATCACTGAGGTGTCATAGAGTCAATAATCAAAGAAATTTAGCTCTTTGTTTTGCTCACATATGAAAATTAGCAAATATGACAACTACATCTACAAACATAGCAGTTTGTTAATTTTGATATATTAGATGAGTGGATTATGGAAGATAACGAAGAAAATGCACTCCTAACCGAAGAAGACATTGCATGAATTAATTTGAAGTGCAACAACCTCACGAAGGAGATGAAGATTTTCATTTTAAAGTAGAAGGTGATGAGAAACTTTGAATTTTTATCAAGTAGAAGATGATTATTTAGTTAATAATCATGATGCAAATTTACAATATGTAAAATGTAAATGTATTTCATTTTTTGCTTCAAAATATGTAATTTTCGATGCAATTGTTCAATGTTGAATGTTCAATCTGTGCTAAACTTTGCATTATATGAATTTAAAGCAATTATCAGATTTTTTCATATTTTTTTCGGATTTTTACTAATTTTCTTGATTTTTTAAATAATTTTTATATTATTTTAATATTAAAGTATGATACGATACGATACGCCCGTATCGTGGAGCCCAGCGATACGCGATACGATACATGTCACAACACTGGTTGGAAGGAAACGATAAATCATGATCATGCTTTTTGCAGTTAATCAAGCTGATGACTAAGAATCTATGCAGCGTAGGCCTCGTAGTTTGGGGGAAGACTTGGTTTCGCATGGTTGATCATCCCTGGTCTCTATAACGCATCGTTAAACATTATCCTAATGTCCATGAAAACTTAGTTAGTGCGGGTGGATATAGTGCTTCAACATTAGGGTCAGTTAAGCAGCAGCTCTTTGCGCAGAAAAAAGCATAGTAAATGTGCTCTTTCTCACTCTCGTTGTTACAATCGTCTGTGTTGAAAGTTATTTTTCAAAGAGACCTGTGCCAAGCATGTGGCTTCCCTTGTGTTAGTCGCTCATTATTAACTTCTTAATGTTGTGCATTAGAAAAAGTCGTTTTGCTTTTTCGAGTAAACCATCTGTATGACTGAAGTTGAATTATTTGTTTTGCCTTCAACAATACGTGAAGATGACATACTAATTTCAAATTCTATCGACGATTGAGTATTATTAGAAGACCCAGTGTTTTGAGTCACTGTCTTGCCCCTTCGAGTGGAATGGTTGTTTGACTAGCGTTATGTATGCAACCTTCTTGGACCTGCGGTTGCTTTGAAATATATTCCCTTCTTGATTTAGATAATATCGTGATACATGAAAATTTCGTTATATATATCGTGCCATGTGGTATTGATGGGCTATCTCGACAAAAATCGTCGACTGTAATTGGTCACTTTTGTAGGAAGCTCATTGTTTGATCATTGATTCTGTGGTAGTACTACTACAAATTGTCGTCGTCATGTACTCTATAGCTAGCTGTTGTCAAAACTCCATCTACCAACGGATATTAACGTTCGATGTTGGCGAATGGGAGTTCTCTAAGACCGTTTAGTCGTTCCATTCAGTCACATGCTTGATTCTGCTTATAAACTGATTGGGAAAAGGTCTTATGTGTGTTTCGTATAAGGTTTCAGGAAAGCTGAACCTTTATTTTTGGTTCTTGCGGTTTCAAGTTTTATATTGTATCAAAATGTGAAACCTGTTGTTGCCATGTAACGTTGATTTCATAACTCCAATTGGAGTCAAAAGCTTTGGCACTAGGGAGGTGATAGTGGGCTACATGATTCCCAGGGGTTTTGCATGAAAACCAAACCGCCGCCTCCCTTGCTACGCATGAAAACTCGCAAATCAAACATGAACAACGGTTTCCTTAAAACCCTGGTTATAAGCACATGTCGTTTGGCCTGTAACATGCGATAATGGAAGCCAAATAAAGTGGGCTGCCTTAAACGGACGATCATAATGAAATGTGGGTCTGCCAGAGGGACCGTTTGTTGATCTCATAGATTCTAACTTAACAAATTTAGGTACAAAAGATATTTAAAACACTGCAAGTGGGCAGGTGCACCATTCTATTAAGGGTTTATGTATTCTTGCTTACGAGAAATCAGAATCCGTCTCGATGAGAACTGCACAGAGCTATATTCTGGACACGTCTCTTCTTTTTGAGCTCATTGTTTCAAAACCCAGCTAGCGTTAGCATCTTCCAAGTTTTGGGTTGCCTTGCCATGCGAAGAACAAGCGGCTGGAAAATGCTGCATACTTGGTTGCCACTACATTAGCTTATTTCTGCGAGCTATGAGCAATTGCTTCTTGAATAGAGCCAAAGATGTTGCCAGTCCCGTGTTTCACTGCAACTCGAGCGCCAATTATTACTCCTTGATAAACATGACGCCTTTTGTCTTCTCATTATCAACTTTGGGGCCGAGAGCCATGGTACTATTAGAGATAAGGTGGCCATTCTTGGTAACCTTATATGGTAACGGCTGGACTGGTCATCCAGTCCGTTACCAGAGATGAGGCAAAGTGTAATCGTCGGACGGTTATCGGATTTCACGGTAACCGTCTGGATTCGAACTGCTTAGAAGAGGAAAACCCGGCGTGCAAGGAAGGAGGCCATGAGCAGCCACTGCTCTATAAATAGAATGACACAGAAATATAGATACAGAGAGAAAAATAAAAGTAGTGTTAAAGGTCTCCTTTGAGTAAGCCGTTGTGTGGAAACCTCGTAAAGCAACCACTTTCATTTCTGCATCTGCTGTTGCAACACACCTACTACCACCCGCTCTGCATCAAGGGCAACTAGGCCTTCCTCATAGGAGATCATTAGGTCCTTCATTGGTATCAGGGCCTAACAAACCTTGCAAAAAAAAGAGAGTTGGAGAAAAATCAAAAACAGAAAGAGAAAGTAAGCAAAAAAAAAAAGGAGAGGAACAACGAGACAGGAAAGGAACAAAGAAGAGAAAGAATCTAGCAGCAAGGCAGCGATGGTAGCCAGATCTGAGGCTAGCGGCGACGGCCAGATCTGAGGCCAGAAGCAACAACCAGATATGAGGCCAGGATCAAGACAACGGGTTGACTGAACCAAAAAGGCCAAAACAGGCCGGAAAGGGTCAGCCACCGCACAAGCCGAAGCGAAGGCGACAACTTGACTGAACCAAAAAGGCTGGAATAGGCCGGAAGAGGCCAATCAACATAAAAGAGCTCCGACCTGAGCATCGTCTGTCGGCAGTCAGAGCTCCCTCTCTCTCTCTCTCTCTCTCTCTCTCTCTCCCATGTACACTCTCTCTCCTCCTTAATAGTAAATTTTAAAAAAAAACTATTTTTAAAAACCGCGAGCCGAAAACCGCCTCATGTAGCGGACTAAAAAGTTTGTTTTGCCTCGGCCGATTTTACTTATTTATAATTTTGCCATTAAGCAAAATTACAGAATTGTCTAGATATTTTCGGGTAAAAAGATTATTTTGCCCTTACTATGCAAAAAGTTCATTTTACCCTCTGGCTGTTTATGAAAATTACGAAATACCAGACTGTCACTTTACCTTTGTGCCCTTCCCTATTTAGATAATTTCAGTTCTACCATCTAGTTAAAAGACAGATTTACCCCTATATTTTTTTAAAATTATAGATTCGGCTTGAGGGTTAAAATTATAATTTAAACCCCGATCAATTATGAATTTTACAGAAATATCAAAGAGTAATTTTATGAGTTTGTCCTCAAGCTTTTATAAAATTACAAAATGGAGACAAATAGATAAAATTATGAATTTACCCTTTGTATTATTTAAGGGGTACAAAGGCAGAAACTCTTCGGGAAAATTTCAAATTTGTCCCAAAGAGCTCATGAAATTATCGTTGGACTACTTGTTTGATATTATGCATCATTCTAACAGGATTCTTGCTATGTATGCTCTTTGTTTTATATTTGTTTTCTTTTTAGACCGTTTAATTGTTACTATTGCCAAACACAAAAAAAATGAGCTCTAGGATATGTGTGTCTGAGTTGGCAAAAACTGAGAAGGTGAACGGTCTTAACTTCCAAACGTGGAAGAGAAGAATCCCACTATCTCTAACACTTGAAGGTGTTAAGTATGTCTTAAAGGAAACCATGCGTCCGCCACCCCTAGATGCAAATGAGCAACAAGTAAAAATGTATAAAACATTTCTAAAAGATGATACTATAGCAAGGACAATTATATTAACCTACATGGAGGATGACTTGATCAGGGTCTCCGAAGAATACGAGACCGCAAAAGAGTTGTTTGACTCAATAACAGTTAAGTATGATACAATTGCAAAACTGCATGTGCAGTTGTTACTACAATAGTATAACTCCTTTAGAATGAATGAAGGAGATAATGTAGTAGAGCATGTAAACCACATACTGGTAATTGCTAGAGACTTAGCTGTAGCAAAGTCAGTCATCTCGAAACCGATGCAAATATCTACCATACTAAACAGTCTTTCCCCTTCATTGAACATGGTCACCACAATCCTAAGATTAGGGTCTGAAATTAACCTTTTAGAGTTACTCCTAAAACTAGCAATAGAGCAAGAACATATGCTCAAAAATAAGAAAGAAAAGTTGCTAGTAGTAGAGGATGAGATAGCATCTAGCTCCAAAACCAACCAAAAGAAAAAACCAAATAAGAAGTTTGGCAAGAATAACAAGAAAGGTGGTCAAAAGTTTAAGAAATCACAAGAAACCGCTTCTCGGGTCAAGTGTTTTAACCGCGGAAAGATGGGACACTACAAAAGGGATTACCGAAACAAGAAAAGTAGAAGAAACAACCCACAATGCGGACAGTTGGAGAAGCAAGACATAATCTGCGTAATTTCATAATGTTTATATTTGGACTGCCTAATGAGAGGTTGGTGGATAGACTAAGGAGCTACATGACACATCTCGAAGACCAATGAAGGGGCAATGGATATGATATAATACAAACCTGGGGAACATCGAGTCTATATAGGAAATAATACTTTTTTGGATATTCTCGGTATTGGGTCCTTCAGGATATTTGTATAAGGCAAATCAATTGTGTTGACCGATGTGTTAATTGTGTCATCTATAAGGCGCAATCTAGTTTTGGTCCCTGCTTTGGTAAATAAAGGTTTTGAGGTTAGGTTTATTCCTAATAAGGTGACTATGGGAAAACATTGGAGAATATTATTTTGTAGAGAATTCGATGTAGAACAAGGATTGTTCAAACTTTGTGATAATGAAATAAGTACATCTTCTGCTTATATTGAGAGTGCCTTTACTATTAATGTGAATATGTGGCATAAACGCCTATGGCATATAAGTCTGAAAAAGTTGAGGAAATTATCCAACTTTGACTTATTACCTGGATTTGAGGAAAATACTTTCAACAAGTGTGAAGCTTGTATACAAAGAAAAATAACAAGGAAAGTTTTTACCAAGGAAACAATAAGGGCAATAACCCTGTTAGAGGTTATTCACACAGATTTATGTGCACCTTTTAGAGTAAAGACACATCGTGGAAAGGGTTATTTTATAACCTTTATTAATGAATACTCTAGATATATGTATTTATATCTTTTGGCACATAAATCTGAGGCACTTGATACTTTTAAAGAATATAAGTAAGAAGTGAAAAACCAATTAGAGCATTCGATCAAAGTCTTAAGATCAAACAGAGGAAATGAGTATACCTCGACAGAATTCTTGGAATTCTGTAAAGACTTTGGTATCATAAAATAGAATACAATACCCAGAACACCTCATCAAAATGGTATAGCTGAAAGATACAATAGAACCTTGCTGAATATGACAAAGTCAATGTTAATCGATGCCTCTCTTCCAAGGGTATTTTGGAGAGAAGCAGTAAGTACAATAGTTTACATACTCAATAGAGTATCATGTAAGGCTGTATTCACTACACTATATGAGATGTGGTTTGGAAGAAAACCCAACCTAAGTCATCTCAGGAGGTGGGGATCTGTTTTACATGTAAAGATCCTTGATCAGTCTAGAGATAAGCTAGACAGTAGGTCCTTGAGATGTATATTCATTGGATATCCGAAAGGTTCAAAAGGATATCGGTTTTATCATAATGACCATCGCTAGCACCACGCGCACACACGCCACGTGCACGTGCGCGTGCCCCTCGCACACGTGCCACACGCTCGCACCGACACTTGTGGAGCATCTCTTCGGCACATGTGTTGTGTCCTTGTACATACTTGAGTTGTGTGTCATGTATATACCGAGTGATGTTGTGTTGCTCGAGTCTTGTAAGCTCGAGTGGGTCTAGTTAGGTAAGTCGAGTCACATAGCTAGGCTTAGTTAGTTTAGCTAAGTCGGGTTGGGTCAGTGGTAACCTGTGGATAGTCTCTAGAGGGTTCCATTAGGTTACACGCAAGTGGGTTAGCCAGCCATCCAACCTCTATAAATAGAGGGCGAGTGGGATGAGTTGAGACATGAAGTGAAGTTGAGTGGAACGGAGTTGAGTGTTAGGCGTGGATTGCTTAGGTGAATAGGGGCTCAACCCGAGTGAGGGAGTGTTGCTTGAAAGGAGAGGAACATCCTCAGCCTGGTTCAGAGTGAACTGAGGCCAATTCAGCCGTAGTTGTATCTGTTAAGCCTCCTTCGTCAACAGGTCAGTCCGAGTGTTTGTTGTATACTAAACTTCAATAAAGCTTTCTACATCATCAATGAGTGAAGATCCCGTCTCTGCATCAAGCGTGGGCTTCCATAGCTGATCTAACTCTAAAGTGAGTTAGATCATCGCCTAACGTAGAGAGTTTCCATAGAGTGAGTGAAGAACAGCGATTGAACGGGCGAAATACGCATGAACAAAAGCGGTTCTGCACACAGTTGTGAGTTGAAAGCAGCAAGATGTGTTGCTTTGCTATCACAAGGTAAGATCTCTGTATCTAGAGAAAAATTTCGTGACAGACTCATTGAAAGCAGAGATATTGAATTCTTAAAAGATACTGAAAATGACATCCTGGAAAATAATGAGGAATGTGTTGATGATCTGGTAGACTTAGACCAATCATCTTTTGAGCCCATTAAAGATCTTCTTGAAACTACCGATACCTTAAGTGGATATAAGAGGCTAAGCGCTACTCCGTCCTATTTAAAGGATTATCACACTTATTTGGCAGAAGAAGTGTCTAATTCGATAGATTTGGATGAGTTAACTGATAACTTAACTTATCAGCAAGCAATGAACTCATGAGAAGCGACAGACTGGGAGAAAGCCATAGATGAGGAAATTGAATCCATGAAGAAAAACCAAGTCTGGGAATTAGTTGATTTGCCAAAAGGAAGGAAAGTTATAGGCTGTAAATGGGTTCTGAAAAAGAAATACAAGGTCGATGGTACAATCGATAAGTTTAAAATGAGGTTGGTTGCAAATGGTTTTTCACAAAAATAGGGGATAGATTATGTTGAGGCATATTCCTCTGTTACGAAATTTGCATCCATTCGTATAATCCTGGCAATATCTGCATACTATGATTTGGATTTACATCAGTTAGATGTAAAGACAACTTTTCTAAACGAAGATTTAAAAGAAATCATATACATGCAGCAGCCCAAAAGATTTGTGGTTGAAGGCCAAGAAGATAAAGTATATAGGTTGAAAAAATCCCTATATGGCCTGAAACAATCACCTCGCCAATGGTATTTGACTTTTCAAAATACCATTGTAGAACTTGGGTTTGTGGCTAATAAACTTAATCATTGTGTATATGTTTGGAACAGTGGGAGCCACTTTGTCATCCTATCATTATATGTAGATGATATATTGTTGACTGGAAACGACAACGAAATGATTATCAAAACCAAGTCATGCTTGAATTCTAAGTTCGAAATGAAGGATATGGGGAAGCATCCTATATCTTGGGAATAAAGATTTCTCGATATAGAGAATCTAGACTCTTATGCTTGAGTTAGGAGAGATATATTGACTATATCTTGAAGAAGTTTAAAATAAGTGAATGCAAGTCTGCAGATATACCTATTGCAAAAGGGATCAAATTGATTAAGCTAATTGTCCCGGTGAAGGAGACGATAAGCCTAATGTTCCTTATGCACAAGCTGTTGGTAGCTTGATATATGCTATGTTGTGTACAATACCTGATATCAGCTTTGTTGTTGGTCTTGTAAGTAAATATCAAAGTAATCTTGGTGGGCAGCACTGAGTAGCTGTGAAAAGGATTTTAAGATATATGAAAGGAACAAAAGACTTGAAACTGTGTTTTCAAGCAAATGAACTGAAAGTGATAGGATACTTAGATATTGACTTTACTAGGAGCAAATATGACAACAAATCAACCTTAGGACAAATATTCTTATTTGGAGGTGGTAATGTTTCTTTGGCATGTAAGAAACAGGGTTGTGTAGCATTGCATACACAGGAAGCTGAGTATGTAGCTTGTTGTATAGCCCAACAAGTGTTGTCTAGATAAGCCGCTTCATACGAGATTTGAAGCTGGAAATAACAAACGAGCTAGTAGTTATCTACTGTGATAACAATGCAGCAATCACTCTTATCAAGAGTGGAGCTGATTGCTCGAAAATCAAGCATATAATGGTGAAATACCACTGTGTTCATGATATGGTGATGAGAAAGGAAATATCCATCTCATACATGCCAACAAAAGATACGTTGACAGACTCCTTAACAAAAGACATAACAGAGGAACTTTTCTCAAAACATGTTACTAACATGGGTTTGAGGTATGTTTGATTGTTGTGTAGGGAAATAACCATACAACGGATGACTGGTGTTGTATAGGTAAACATTCATACAACAGATAAATTGTTGTGGAGGGAAATAACCACACAATAGGTTATGATTGCAATAGTAATTAGGAAATGACATAACTAGGTAAAATCTTGGAAAAGTGGGAGGAAAACCAACATGTCGATACACTTGGCTCGAATGGCCAAGTGGGAGATGTTACAGATAGGGCAGTCATTCTCGAGAACCTTATTTGGTAATGGCTGGACTGATCATCTAGTCCGTTACCAGAGATGGGGTTACCGGATGGGACCAAGGATAACCGTTCGGATTCGGACTGGTAAGAAGAGGAAAACCCAGCGTGCAAGCCAAGAGACCATGAGCAGCCAATGCTCTATAAATAGACAGACAGAAAAACAAAAGTAGTGTTATAGGTATGCTTGGAGTAAGCCGCTGCGAGAAAACCTCGTAAAGCAGCCACTTCCATTTCCGCTTCCGCTGCTGCAATGCACTGACTGCCACCCGTACTGCATAAGGGTAACCAGGCCTTCCTCGCAGGAGATCATCAGGTCCTTGCTTAAGCCTTCGATGGAACTTGTACGCACTGGAGAATCGAACTCATGAGTACGTGGCTGCAGATCATGTCTGATTAATGGAGCAGGCAGCAGGTCGGTGTGTGTTCCCTGCACTTGTCTTCGTGAGCGGTCCCACGTAGAGACTTGATATGAGAGACTTGCTAGGGCAAAATCTGCACTGGCTCTTGTGCACCAAGAATTGCCTGGTGAGTCACGGGATCGATCCCCATCTTGATCAGCTTTTTCTTGGTGTGGGTGTTCCAGTGGTTTTTTATTTCGTTATCTGTTCTTCCATGCAAAGTTGCAGCTATTGTCGACCACCTAGGAGAGAGAGAGAGAGAGAGAGAGAGAGAGAGAGAGATCTTCTGTCAAAAGGGACAAGCTCATGTCAGCCAAACTGCTACCAATGGAATTTGGCGGACTCTAACAAGCATAGATAAGCATAGTTTGTTTTCTATCGACTCGTTATACTATTCATCACATCTCATGGAGTTGATGGGATGAGACAAATCTTCCATCATTAAAAGATTCACATTGATGTGAGGCGACCATCCGCGCCATCCAAAATTTGGAAAGAAAAAAAAGATTACAGCCCACGGTTGAAAGGTACCTGCAATAGAGGTTAAAGTGCGCTGTTCGTTAATCCCAAAGGTATTGCTGATCTATCACTATACCTGCTTAAAGTTCTATGAAGGGTTTATTAAGTTCATACTGCAAAAAAGTTCTCATGGATTTTTAAACAAAAGGTGCAAGTTAATGAATTTGACCGACTTTATCAGCAGCAATATAGAATAAAATAGAACAAAATAAAAAGAGAGGGAAAGAACGGCGAAGATCGTTTCATACTTGTTCCCAAGGACTGCGTGCAGGCTGATGGTGGTGGTTTCATCCTCAAAGGAGAACTGTCCTCGTTTGATATCTGGACGAAGGTAGTTTGTCCATCTCAGTCTGCAACTCTTCCCACAGCGTTGCAAGCCTGAAGGCAAAAACGCCTATCTGTTGATATCCCCGAAGTTTATAGTTTCAGCAGAGAAAAGGCAACAATCACAAGATGCACCAACCTTTTATTTCTTAAAATATTTTGATTGAAGGGGAATTCATTATACGCCTTATCTAAATTTCACCAATTGAAAATTTTTACACACGCACACACACACACACACACACACACACACATATATATATATATATATATATATATATATATATGTATTGATGGGAGAAATGTTTCTCGTAAGTCAAAGCCTTCGCTAAATGATGAAACAATGAATGACAAAGACTAGTTACAGCTTTTGAAAGAACCCTCCACAAATGCAACTTCACGAAAAAGAAGAGAACATATCTAAGTAATAAAAGAAAAATGCGCCTTTTTTTAAAGTTTGAACAACCCTAAGTGGGTTGTAGGAAATTTAAGCTAAAGAAATGAGTGTGATGATATGAAAATTGATATTTTCGCTGGATATTGCTGAGTAAGGGCCGAAAAGCGTCATAATTCTTGGCCAAATTTTCTGAGTGTACTGAAAGCAAGAAGTGGTGAGCACCATTTATGGCTATGAAAACAAAACAAATAAAGTTTGAAACTGCTTAGTCCTTGAGATAAGTCCCCAATTGAGAACTGCGAATGAGAGTAATTTGCCTGCTTTCTTGGGCAGAGCACTCCAACTTCCATGGCCGTTCTTGCTTATGAAATCAATGAGCTTTTGATCCTCTTCTCGAGTCCATGAACCCTTCTTCAAACCACTCTTCTCACAGAAAGTGGCCCTTGCGATCCATTTCTTCCAGAATCCTTAAGAGTTAAAACAACAAAATGAACAACTCCAAACTTCTCTCTCTCTGTATGCGTGTGGGGGGGGGGGGTGCGTCTGTGTGTTGTATCTGGTGTGAGATGATATAAGTAGATATGGTAGCTGATGTCTTGCTTTATTGCTTTCACGGGGTACTGAATACGTGGTGCGGCTTGTTAATTTGTAACCTGAATAGGTTCAGTTTCTTAGAAGCAATTCAGATGCTGAAAAAGCTTGCCATATTTGGACTTTGGGAATACTTGTTCCCCTCATATTTGCCACTGGTTTTTTATTTCCTTTTTCCTCCTCCCGTTGCAAGTTTATTGCCATATCTGTACATATCGTTGATGTGTTAGAAGTATCAATTCTCCTTGCTTTAGGGCTGTTAAACTAGCTGGGCTAACCGAACATGGGCTGCTCTTCATATATTTGCATCTTATAGGAACATATTCGTGAGTTGTTTAACATATTTCATAACAAGCCATGGTTGAACTCATTTGAACTGGTTTTTGAGCTTAAATTGAGCTAATGTTTGTGTTCATTTTAGCACATGAAGTCGTGATATTACCTACATGAACAAGTTTGCACACGAAACTAGTAACAAAGAAGGCTGACTAGAGTTTGCAAGTCTACGACGAGTTTGGACGAGCTCCATGAGCCAAGCTAAGTTGAATTGAAGACTGTTCATGTTCAGATCAGTTAAGGTCATGAAACACAAACATGTTAGAAACGACGCAAAGAGTCATAAAAATTCTGATCCATGAAATTTGTTCTAAATTGTGTCCAAAAATGAGTACCTAATCTGTGCATTTTCGTGAGTTTAACGGACTTTAACATGGAAACGGCTGGTGGTAGGCATGCAAATTACTTGATCTAAAATTGTAGCAAGAAAGTTTGTGAAGGGCATTTAAAATATTTCTGATGGTATGAGACAATTAAGAAGGTGGAGCAAAAAGTGAAGAAACCGACACCGCCCTGGTTCTGTTTACCTTTGGGGAGTTGGAATTGAATGCACCTTTTCTGAACTGTTTGGAATCTTTTATTTGGGTTGGGATAAAAAGTGTGCAAATCACATGGCATTTAACCACATCCACACACAAGCGCCCCCCCGCCCTCCTTGTGTGTGCCTGTCTGTCTCTCTCTACAATGCTGATGCCTGACGTACTTCTATTGGAAGTAAAACGGTAGCATCATGAAAAGCTGTAAATTGCGTCTCTCTCTCTCTTTCAGGTTGTCAAGGCTTTTGGTTTCTAAAAGCTCTGGATTTCCTCATAATTAGTTATTATGTAGAGAAAGAATGCATTACGCTCAGACTCATATCTTCACCAACCTAGATTCGACCTGGTTTAATAGCAGGACAAGTTCTGTATCTGGATCCTAAAGGAACTTGTCCTCCTTGGTCCACATTTAGATGCCTAGTTTTGTCTTTCAGCAGGATTTTGTTTAGGTTTCCAATTTCAGGTGAGTTTTCATAAGAACAAGAGCGCGCAGTTCTCCAACGCATCAACAAGCACGCATACTTCTACGTTATTTTCTATTTCCTCATTTCCTTCCTGTCTATCTCACTCGCCTCTTCTTTGGTGCAAAAAGTACATTGAATCTTGACGTTTTTATAAGACATGAGACTGTGTCTAATAAAAAAATCTAAACATTTCAATGAATTGTCATTTAGATAGATAATAAATTCATGATACATAGATACGATGCTTTAAAGTGTTTCGACTTTTACAATACCCAAAAGTACTGCTTTTTTTTACACTTTATAATGCCTTTCGTAAAGAAAAATGGCAACTTCCACACACTCATCATTTCTTAATGTAAGAAGTGACGCTTTGTGCTTATTGTTCTTTTATTATATGAAAAATCTTAATTAACAATAAGAAAACAACTTATACATAGAAACAATAATTGATATTAATATGTAAAATCAAATACAATATCCATCATAAGTTTGGGTACACTATACATCTAAATTTCTACACTGTAAAATATCATAACTTCACAATATTCTACAACATATCAACAGTTCAACCTATTTTAGTGAAATTCAGAGTGGTGATGCTAGATAGCCTATATTATCTCCAATCTCAATTATCCTTGTTTTAATCAAATATGAGATTCTTGTGTTGGCGAAAGCATATCCAAACTATTTCCACCTCACATATCGAGAACAAAAAATACTTTTGAAAGGTTGATAGGAAAATGAGTACATGTGACCGACTCCAAACATTATATATGGTTGTGTAACCATGCCCTTAGGTGGGAACAACCTGGTAACTTTGTATGGAGTCTTTGCATATGACACAGAGCATTAAGAGTCTCACATTCTAAGTTGTAAGAATGTTTATTAGTGGGTCATATACCTTTTGCTTTTATTAAACACTTACAAATACGTCTACACATATTCTACCTGACTTTGATGCTCGACTTATCATATTAGAGAAACCAAAGGCAAACAAAATAGTGTTGTTGCTTGTGTTGTGGAAGGCTTCCATCGCTCAATATAAAGCTTAACTCTTTAGTACATAACTCAAACACCACATAAAAGCCTGTTAAAATTCTTATAATGTTGCAAACAAACGATTGGATCGTCTAGAGTAGTGTTTTCAACAGACCGAGGAAGTTATGGATGACCCCTTTTACCGAAACTTGAGGAAAAAGTTGCTCCTCAACCTCAAGAGAGATAGGTTCCCAAGCAATCTCATATGGAGATGTCTCAATTAAAAGTAGTCAAGCGTAGGTTAGTGAATGAGAATGAGAATGGTAGGAGAGGACATATCAAGATCCATGAATCTAAGGCATTCATTGGAGGTTGTGATGCATAAATACTAAAAAATTCTTATGCAAATGGAACTATACTTAAAGGTAGGAGAGTTTGATGACAAATTGGCAACAATGGCCATGTTCTTAGAAGACAACCCCATGTTGTGGTGGTGTCATATGATGGACTCCACTCTCGAAACATAGAGGAGGTACCTACTAATAACTGGATTTCTCACTCTACTACCAAAACATTGATACTAATTAGAATTTAATACAACAAATGCTAATCCAATTCACATAAAAGAAGAGGTATTCAATCATAGTCACTTCACTACAAACTACAATTGAATGTGTTTGAAGTTCTCAAGGCACCATTTCTCATATTAGAAACCCAAATTCAACATCCATATCATATAGAGATGTCAAAATGGGCATGGCCCAAAGGTCCTGAAAAATGCAGGGGAAACTAGAGAATTCTAACCCATATTTAAAGCAGGGTCGAATGGCCAGGTCCATATGACCCTAGGAGATATTAGATCGGTTTTATAAGATCCGATGCAAATTTGCTTAGACTCCAAATCCAACCACAACATTTCAGGCTTCAACAAGCCATATACACATGTAATAAAAAAAAGTATATATATATATATATATATATATATATATATATATATATATATATATATATATATATATATATATATATATATATATATATATATATATACAAGTAATTGTAAAAACTATACATATATATATGTAGTATATATATATATATATGTGTGTGTGTGTGTGTGTGTGTGTGTGTGTACAACTATACATATATACATGTAACCGAAAAAACTATATATATACACGTAATCAAAAAACTATATATATATATATATATATATATATATATATATATATATATATATATATATATATAAGCCATATATACTATATATATGTACAACTATACATATATACATGTAACAGAGAAAACTATATATATACACGTAATCAAAAAACTATATATATATATATATATATATATATATATATATATATATATATTGACATCTATAATATCATATAAAAGTGCAAATTGTAATAACTTATCTGCTTTACATAATTTTATTCTTACGGATGAGTCAAATGTTCTATATTTTGAAGAAGATAATAATACTAGACATGGCAGAAGAAATTGTATCAGAAAAACCTTGCAATGAAGTTCTTCATCATTAGTTGCATGCACACCGTGGTAGTAATAAGTTAATGAGAAATTTATTGACAAATATGATGTGGAAATTTTATCAAAATAATCTTTTGAATAGTTATCTTAAATTTCCTTATGTTATTTGAATTTTTATTCATATTATGGAACTAGTTTATCTTTTCACTTACGACCACAAGATGATGGGCATAGAGGGAGTTTGAAGTAGAACATGCAACTCACGTAAGGAGGATATCTTTGAATCATTTTTGTATCCATCAACATTTTAATGTCATGAATATGTTATAGTTTGGGATTTTAATTGAAACAGTGTTTCCTTAGCTTTTACATTGCATAGTAATTTAAACAAGTGTATTTGAAATGGATGTGAATTCATAAAATTTGTTATGTTTTTACTTGTTCGGTTTTGTTACATTACCTATTATCGTGGTAGTATATTTTGTGCTTGACTAACAGGTATAAGATTGCATTCTTCCATAGATATTTTTTGTTTTCACTAACCTATTATGGTGGTTATTATAGTATACTCTATGCTTTAAACAAATTTGGATGTCATGACTATGTGATCTGCATGACATATTGTTGTGAGGTATAGGATTGCAAGCACTTTGTTTTTGAAATTGCAATAAGTGATGTGGTGGTGATATATTTTGTGCTTCAAAATTGAGAACCACGTGTCTTCAACGACCCCTCTATTAACATTGTCACATATCCATCTAAATATGTCAAGGGAAAATTCCAATTTATTGGAATTCATCAAAGAAAACAACCCTTCTTTTAGCTTAGTTCACTTAAGGAAATGGTCCTTTTCGGAAGATGCTAATTATTGTTCTTATATGACATTTATCATTGCAATCCAAGCTTTTCAAGATCATATATAATACTTATATGCAATGACTTCAATAGTAGAAGAACTTTGGAAGGATACATGCTTGCTCATGCTGTATGGTAGGATTACCTTGATTGTATAATAATTTGGACAAGAAGATTGTATTTGGTACCTCTATGTTTGAGCCTTCGTGATCAATGCAAAATGGTAAGGTCGATTCAACTTTGGGCCATAAAAATCATACCACATTCTAGACCATGTTATAGTCCTTGGTGTGTATATAGTTGATGATCAATAAAAAGGCTTTATTGCTTCTCTAATTCACTTGGGTGTCAATGCAAACTAAATAATAAGTTTGATGCTTCGTTGAGATACTACTATGTTGGAAAAAAAGCTAAAAATATAGTTTCAGTTTCAGACATAACTAGTGACAATGTGGAACTAAAATACTAATTTCATGTGCAAATCAAACACAAAACCATGATCCAAGTTGTCAGTTATATTCGCGAGTCAAATATGGTTATGTTGAACCATGGTTAGATAACCATGTGGGTCTAGGCTTATAGTTCCAACACTATGGTCCTAGAACTACGAATTGAACACACCGTAGAGGCTCCCCTTGCATCTGCCACTACATATAGAAAAAATTATCAACCATGATATAGTTACCAAATTAGAAGCTACAAATAAGATAGCCGATAAAAAGTCAAAATTATGAATAAAAATATTGTTGCACTTGATTGATTGGTTATATAGCTATAGCTCCATCCAATGTTCCAATACCAAACAATATTTGGCCTATTATGAAAAAAACTTGAAGCCACAATAGGGCTTAGCATAGATTCATTTTGATTATTGAGAATAAATTTGATAGAGAAACAAGATATTTTCCAAAAGTGCACCATCTATACATCATGATATTTTTTATCTCTGGCTGCAAGTGAAAAAACACAAACAACAATTGATACGCAAACATAACATGAATTAGAATAATAAGATACATATAAAATGTATGAAGTGGAAGCTGGACTTTTGCCATCTTGTTTACTACAAAACTTCTAGCTACAAATAAGAACAGAGTTAGAACACAATCATGTGTATGACGCATAAGAGATTTATGTGCAACTACCTTCATGATGCACAAGCCCACCATAAAAACCTAAAACTAAGCCTTCTCTACACTAGGTGGGACAAACCTTGTGACACCTTTTATTTGCTACCTATGGTACCATGAAAGTAACAAAGAAAATGAAGTAGATTGTGCGTAATTGGTTGTTACAAGCATGAGATTACTTTTTGTATCCCCTACTAGGCTACTTTTGTTTTACAAGGATTTCTTATTGAGAATTCAATCACAATGATTTTGATCATTGAGTTGTTGGTCATATGCACAACGAGTATGAGCGATATTTGGCATTTATTGTGCATACAGATTGTAAAGAGAAAATGTTGGTAGATATTTTTGCAGCAAATGAGTTTCTTGAGGTGTTTCATGTTGATCTTCCTAGTCTACCTCCCGATCCAGAAGTAGAGTTTATATTGATTTACAACGTGATGAGTCTCATTTCTAAAGTTTCATATCTGATGACACCATAGGAGTTGCGAGAGTTACAAGAACTTCTCAAAAAGGGATTTATCTGATAGAGCGCTTCACCTTGGGATGTTTTGATGTTGTTTGTGAAGAATGATGAATCTTTTAGGCTCTACATTGATGACAGGCAATTAAACCAAGTAACTGTGAACAATAAGTATTTGTTGCCAAGGATCAATGATCTATTTGATCATTTACAAGGTTAATGTATTTTCTCAAAGATTGGCTTGCACTTCGGTTACTACTAATTAAAGATTCAAGTTGTGGATGTATCTAAGAATGCATTCAAGACATGACATATGATTACAAGTTCATTGTTATGCTATTTTGATTGACTAATGTCATAGTTGTCTTTATAGATTTGATGAACCTAGCCTTCCGAGATTACTTAGATAGATTTGTCATTATATTTTTCGATGAAATTTCTCTCTATTTGAGAAATAAGAAAGAGCATCCTAAGCATATTCGCACTATATCATAAGTGTTGTAGAAGAATCACCTATATAGTGAAGTTCAGTAAATGTAAGTTTTGGCTTGAATAAGTTGATTTTCTTAGCCATTATGTCTTAATGGGAGGATTGTCTATGGATCTAGATAAGATATCAACCATTATTAGTCGGGAGAAGCCAAAGAATCCTTCTGAGGTTTATAGTTTTCTTGAATTGGATGGATACTATTTTTCATTTCATTGAGGGTAAGATTGACCACTATATTCAAAAAGCATTAGTAATTGTGATTCCGAAACTGATTAAAGTTCCTTGTGGTATCAATCAGTTGATGACATCAACATGCTAATGTCAACACCCATACGAGGCCTAGACTTCATGCCATTATCGGGTCAGGTTCATGTCCATGTGGGGTTCAACCCGAGTCTCTGTTAGATTTGTGTTGGTGGCTTTGGATTTTGGGTTGGAACCAGGTCATAACCCAGAACATGTTGTGAACAGTGGATCCTGTATGAATCTGGATCGAGGCTTGGATACAAATAGCTTGTTTTACGTCCAAATTTCATTTTCTGGGCTATATTAAGGCCATACGAACTCCAGTCTAAGTGCAATTCGAAAAAATTGATCCTTATTTAGTAGGTTATATTAATATACTGTTTTTATGATTGTTTAGTAATGGATTCACATGAATTTGAGGGGAAAGTCATTGGATTCAAGTTAAGGGCATCTCATACCATCATGTCCAGGTTACAAGTCCTACCTTATTTTCAATGGTGCCTGAGTGATGCATGTCAACCCCATGTCAGTCGATTGATGGCATTAGTGTGATATGCTGATTTCAGCTCCCATATGTGGTACATACTTCGTGTCGGCATTGGGTTGGGTCCATGTCTATGTCGAGTTTGGGTCGGGTTTATGTCAAATTTATGTGGAGTTTGGTTTCCGGTTGGAACCAGGTCCTAACCCAAAATCGGTTGAGAATAGTGGATCCTGTATGGACCTGAATATAGTTTTTGACAAAGAAAGCCTGTTTTAGGACCCAATTTCATATTTTGGGCCATATTGGGGCCATGAAGACTCCAATTTGAATAGTTAGATTCTTGATTGAGTAGGCCATATTAATATACTATTTTTTTTATTGTTTAGTAATGGATTCATGTGGATGTGAGGGAAAAGCTATTTGATTCAAGGGGTAAGACTTGGTTTATAATACACATACTTTACGTGGATGTGTTGCGTGTGTGGTATGTAGATTGGAAATTGAGCATGTGATGATTTGTTGTGGATATGATAATTGTTGAAATCAATTGAGATAATACTTGATGTAATTATGCAAAATCACTACTAACATTGTGTTTCTTGAGTTGTGAGTCTCTAAAGACGGATGCAATGTGAGGCCTTGTGGATGTTGGACCAAAGGCATGTCCAAAGTGGGAACATTGGCACCCTAGCCATGTATGTGGATAGTAGTGTACACATGGTGGTTGGTGGGGACAAATGACCCATGTAGGTTTCTTGTGCATGGAGGTGGCCACAATTATCATAACTTAAATCAGAGTGTGATGTGTGTGTGTTGGATTTTCTTGAGATCCTTGTGATATGATGCATTGTCTTATTGGATTTATATGAGGTCTATGCTATCTTAAAATATGTAGATTTTGTCCTATTCAATAACAATAGGTGATTGTTCTCATATCGGGCATGTATTGGTGTATTCAACCCATTTCTATAAACCAGTTTATAAGTTGTCCTGATGTCTTTGACTTATAAAGAACTTTGAGTAAGGGTTGGCTTGTGTAGACGATGACAGAATGGGCCAGAAATAATGCTGCAGATGTTTGTGCCTACAGACCAAGGCAGTATACCAAATTCTCAATAGGGAGGTAAATCTACTAAACCTATTCGAATACTTTATTGATGAAGTACATGGGGAGTTGTTTTCTGTTTTTCTCCTTGATCAAAACAAAAGTCATTGCCTCTTGAAAGACTGAAAGGTAAACGTAGAGGATGTCTAGTTACTATGGACTAACTGAGGTAGATGCTTCAAGTGTTCCTTCAACTGGATGGAGGCTTTTGTGAGTGATTTCCAAAAGATGATGAGATGTGAGTAAGTGAGAATGACTCATATGTGAATCGAACAACCTGTTGAGTATTATTACGCATCGGTTCAGATGTTAGAGACCACACTCTCTCAAAGATTCTGGAATGATGAAACGGTGTGACTATTCGTACCTCATAGAATTTCAAGTTGCTCAATCGTTAACGGCCGATCTTGGCCATGGTGGTTCACTGCATATGAAAGGGTGTTAAACAGAGTTGTTGCAGTTTTTTAAAGAAGCTACTTAAACGATTACCAACAAACACAACAGTTCACACATGAACGTTATCGAGAAACTGCAATCTCTGTGGCATGAACAGCTATCAATGCTTACTCGTTTGCAGCATCTCAAAGCCTATAAAGGCTGAAACGTTGTACCTTTCTACAACCTTCTGAATATTGAATGTGCAGACAACAGTCACTCAAGAGCCAACGAATTGGTAGGGATGAACAAACACATTTGTTTGGGTGCAGCCTTGATCCTTAGTTGTTTATATAAGTACATGAGTGATCGATAAAGTGGATGATATGCAGGAAACAACAATATCTCTATTTCCAACCATTTAAACCTCTTTCACTATTTTGTTTTTCAATAGTTTTGAGAATCTTTCGTCTGTGGTCTTTTGAACGCAGAAACAACCACAGACAATATACATACTGTGATCATCTATTGATTGTTAAGGGCTCAGCAATGTTTGTGCAAGGTGGGTTGAGTGTGACTCCATTGCATCTCGAAGGACACATCAAGAGTTGCTTGCATCCTGTAGTTTTGATCCTAACAATCGTGAGTTATTGCATATCACTGACAAAATTGTTCTTGGTACTTGATTTGCAACAGCCTTAAATCAGTTTCACTCAACCCTCGTCAAGCTTGAAATCCAGTCTCATGGCAACGTCTTCAATGTTGGTCTAAATAGCATTGTGTAATATTGTTTTGTTGCCACTACTTCAACTCTTATTTAAAACCAGAATTCAACATCGTTGGTTGCTCCTCTTGAAGATCAAGACGTCAACAGTTGATTCTGTTCACAACTCTCAAGGAGAGAAACTTTACAAGCAGCAATCAACTACAGTTTTTTCGTGTTTGTCATTCCATTCGAACCTTTAGGCCTTGTGAAGTACTTTAAATATTGAAAGGCTCCTCTCGACATGCTTGGAAAGGAACCTGCTCAGAGATACAAGAGTCTGTTGGGACAATAGACATCTTTTATAGTTTGTGCGCTCCTCATCTACTAGATGGCAGCAACCTTCTCCAAGTCATCCGTCATTGACTTAATCATGAAGCCCAAGAATTTTCCCAAGCGAACTCCCTTCATACACTTGCAAGGATTCAACTTCATGTGATATCACCATAACTTATGAAACCTTTAGGATAAATCAGCTACATAACCTGTCATCTCTTTGAATTGACAATCATATAATCGTCATAAGCTTCTATACTTTGGCTGAGATAATCTTTAAAGATCTTGCCCACTAGCCTCTAGTATATGGCTCCTGAATTCTTTAGTTTGAATGGTGGTTCTCTGTAGCGATACAAGCACTTCTCAGTAATGAAGGACGGACATATACATGTCAAATTGGTGCACGGGAAACTGATGGTACCCAAAAACACATTCATGAAGGAGAGGAACTTATGGCTGGTCATAGAGTTGTCCAATCAATTTATGGAAGGTAGAGGAAAACTGTCTTTTGGACAAGCCTCGTTAAGGTGTAAAAGTCCACACACGTTTGCAGCTTCCCATTGGCCTTCTTCACCATCACCATGTTGGCAATCCATTTGGGATAGTGGACGTTTCGTATCATGCCTGTAGACAAAAGCTTGTCAACCTCTTCTTTGATCGCTTTGACCTGATCCATAGCAAAATTTCTCTTATTTTGCTTGACCGGAGGGTAATCAAGATAAATGTGCAAGCAACAATTAATAATGTCTGGGCTAATGCCAGGTACATTCTCGGTGCTGTATGCGAAAACGTCATTATTTTTAACAGGAATTCAATTAGTCGAACTCGTTCCTGTGGTGATTTTTACGATCTTCTTAAAGTGTAATCTTCCGAAGTACGCCCAACCTAGATTTGGATGAAGGGCCTGACTGGCAATGACTTATCATCCTTCAGGTATTCCTGAATGTCAAGGCCAGCCAATAGGATGATTAAAATGTTCCCATCTGCTATGCAGACCTCCTGTGTGGCATGTACAGTCCATATAGTGGCAAGATCGCATCTCTCGCTATCTTCGCTATGCAGAACTAAGTCAATGACTTTAGTTCTTGTAAGGAATCTTCATCTGAGCATGGTGCTATGCATTAACAGGACCTTTACTACGAGGAAACCTACCATGATGATCTAGCATAAGAGCTTGGTTCCGTCATGACAAGGAGAAGTATAATCCCTCTTAGTTGAACTGTATCTCCCATGAAACCTATCAAAGGGCCTGCACATGGTTTGAGAAGTTCTACGACGATTTGGAACTTCTCAACAAACGAGAAGGCTAGAATATCGACCAAACCAGCGAAACTAATCATGACCAACCAGACCTTAAAAAGATACTTTATTTATAGAAAAAAAGATAGAGCGTGAAGTAAAGATTGCAAGGTAATTCCAAGAGAAAGCTTAACCGCCCAACATCGACTTTTAGTTATGGATTTACAAATAAAAAAATAGACAAAGAAGAAAAGAGTGGATCGAGCTATTCAGACTAAACGGTGAAACCTCAAAATCAAGAAAGAAGATATATTTAAAAAGAAAGTCCTTCGAGGAGATGCTTGGAATTATGTTGGTACACCTTGTGATATGTAGAATAATATGACTATACATATTAGGAAAGTGGCGAAAGATGTGTTAGGTGAACCTAAGGGAAGTGTACTAGCACAAAAAGAAGCTTGGTGGTGGTGGAGTGAAGTGCAAAATAAAATTAAGGCAAAGAGGATATGTTATAAATTACATTATACTAAGAAGACTAGTAAAACTTTAGAAGCTTATAAGAAAGCAAAGAAAAAAACAAAAATGGTTGTCAGTGAAGCAAAAGCTAAAATTTGGGAGGATTTATATAAAAACTCAACTCAAAAGAAGATGAAAGAGATATTTTTAGGATAACTAGGGCTAGAGATAAGAAAACTAAAGATCTTAATTCTGTTAGATGCATCAAAGACGAGGATGAAAAAATTCTAGTGGCAAATGATGATATAAGAAATAGATAGAAAAACTACTTTTATAAGCTTTTTAATGAAAATAAATATGTTATTATTAGCTTAGGAGAGTTAGCCAAATCAGAAAAGTATATAAACCACAATTTCTACCGACGTATTAAAAAGAATGAAGTCAAAGAGGCTCTTAAACATATGAATTGTGGTAAATCGCTAGGACCAGACAATATTCTTATAAAAATTTAGAAAATCCTAGGAGAAACCAGAATCACTAGGCTCACAAGACTATTTAATGAAATATGGAGAAACCAAAAGATATTCGAGGAATGGAGAGTGAGTACACTTATGCCCATATACAAGAACAAGAAAGACATTCAAAATTGTGCGAATTTAATGAGTCATACTATGAAATTATGGGAAAGAATTATCGAATGTAGGTTAAGACAAGTATCGAATATCACGGAGAACAAATTTAGATTTATACTACGCAGATCTATTGTTGAAGCGATTCACCTTTTGAGACGTCTTATGAAACATTTTAGAGCAAAAAAGAAAGACCTTCACATGATATTTATTGATCTAGAAAAAGCTTAAAATAAGGTACTGAGGGAAATTCTTTGGAAATCCTTGGAAAAAAGAGGTATCCCATTAACATACATAAACCTTATAAGAGACATGTACGATGGTGTAAAAACATGTGTGAGGACTCAAGAAGGAATGACAAACTTCTTTAAAGTTAATATTGGGTTACATCAAGGACCAACTTTAACTCCATAGTTATTTTTAATAGTGATTAATGAGTTAACAAAACATATTTAAGATGAAATACCTTTATGTTATTTGCATATGACATTGTGTTGGTGGAAGAGTCTAAGGAAAAAGTTAATAGAAAATTGGAACTATGGAGAGAAACATTAGAAAGTAAAGGCTTCCGACTTAGTAGAACAAAGACAAAATATATGGAATGTAAGTTTGATCATTTTGTTACTTCAAAGGAAATAGAAATTAAAATTGGAACACATTTCATCTCCCAAAAGGAAAGTTTTAAATACCTAGGATCAATTTTTCAAAGTGATGAAAGAATTGATGGAGATGTTACGTATAGAATTAATGTTGATTGGTTAAAATGGAGAGGAGCATCAAGTATTCTTTGTGATAAGAAAATATCATTAAAGTTAAAAGGTAAATATTATAGAGCAGCAATTAGACCTTCCATGTTTTATGGTTATGAGTGTTGGCAGTTAATCATCAACATCTACAAAAGATGTTTGTAATAGAAATGAAGATGTTGAGATGGATGAGTAGTCATATAAGAAAAGGCCGTATACATAATAATGTTATTAGAAATAAATTACGAGTGACACCAATAGAGGATAAAATGAGAGAATACCGTTTAAGATGGTTTGGACATATAAAAAGAAGATCAAAAGAAGAACATATAAGAAGGTATGAAAAACTACATTTTGAAAGTATTAAAAGAGGTAGAGGACGACCACAAAAGTGTTGGAAAGAAACAATGAAGAATGATCTAGCTTATTGTGAGTTAACTGCTAACATGGCACATGATAGGGCTCTGTGGAACCAAAGAATCCATGTAGCCAACCCCGTCTAGTATGGGAAAAGGCTTAGTAGTTGTTGTTGTTGTAAAGCAGCTACAATGAGAGCATCATCATCGGATATGTAGATGCCTTGACAGTCTTTACCTCCAAAGGTTATGGAGGGATACCTTTTCCGGTTCGTGGGGGGGCTAATGAATCTTGAGAACTGTCACTTGTCGACTGGTAATGGTGAATTACAGTCATCTCATCTAAAGGCCCCAAACCTAACTTGCAATTTCAGAAAATGAATTGTTACATGTAACGCCATCTCATGAGATGCTCAATCTCATCTTCTAAGGTGACGACACTCCTTGGTTGTGTTGTCGTGATCTTTGTGAAAGGCACGCCACTTAGATTGAACCTTGTACCGCCAAAGGCTTTTCAATTTTTTGAGCTAGCAGATAACATCCATAGTCTATATAACTGGAAGGATCTCTACTTTTTGGTATAGCAGGAACATATAGGAGGAGACAAAAAAAAAAAGCTTTTTTCTTTTCTACAATCCTCTATCCCTATTAGCCCTTTTATCAACCGATGGGATTTTTCAGTTAAGAGCGGTGCTTCTTCTTAGAAGGAAGGTATCCTATATCAAACTTAGAAACTACATGTATGATATGTATGATAGTGAGAAAACATATGAAGCTACTACCAATTTTTTTAAATTAATATTAAATTACATCAGCAGTAAGTTCATACTTATTATTCACTTTGGTTATAGATGAGTCGGTAAAGCACATTCAAGATGAAGCACCTTAGTATCTATTATTGTTAGAATTAGTAGAATTTTCACATAATATATGAAGTACAAATTTAGTAATCTCATAAAAATATATGACACAAAAGTTAAAATTAGTAGACATTACATCATTCAAAAGGAAGTACTTAGAGTTACTCTTTCAAGCAATGAAAAAATTGATGTAAATGTCACGCCTAAATTAAGTTAGGTTCGCTAAAATAGAGATTGTCTCATGTGTCTGTGTGATAGGAAGATACAACTAAAATTGAAAGACAAATATTAAGTGATAACTAGACCAACATATGTGAAAGATGTCTATAGTAGAAATGAAAATGTGTAAGCGGATGTATCGCTATACAATAAAGAATCAAATATATAATAAGGTTATTAGAGAAAAAGCTGAGATGACTCTTATATGAAAATAAGATGAGAGACACACATTTAAGATAGTTTGAATGCAAAGAGAAATGACCAAAAGAAGCTCCAGTGAGAAGGTGTAAAAAACTGAATAGTGAATACTTTAAAAGATGAAGAGAAAGACTGCATAAATATTAGAAGAAAACTATCAAATATCATATTACATTTTTAGAGATAATTAGTGATATAGCACAATAGTATAAGATCTTGGGTTATGGCATCAGAAAATTTAGTGCAGGAAAAGTCTTGGTTGTTATTGTTGTTTATGATGAACTTACAAGTCAATAGGAATATGGTACGAATATATATGTAAAACATTCCTTGTCGACATCCATCTCACAAATAAAAATAATTCCCAAACTTATTTCGGAAAATATTTTTGACAAATTCAACTTTGAACTATAGGCCATAATCCATTTTAATATCAACATTTAAGCATAACATTTAATTCGATCTTATTGATATATTCATTTCAATTACCCAATACTTTTCAGATATTATTCAAAAAGTCAATCTAAAATTTCCTGAGACTTTCTCCGTGAGAAATTTCTGAACACGACGTTGGTGACCACAATAAGGCAAATGCTGAAATAAACAAATTTAACACAAGAATGAAAAGCAGATACGGATATGAGTGTAAGATATTATACAATGTCCAAAAAGAATACATAGATTGTTTTTGGAAGGGAAGCAAAATTATATCATCTGTATGCAATGTCTGAAAAATACATAGATTACTTCCTAGAAGGTAAGCAATGTAGTATCGTCTGTAGCGCTCGTACATTCGTTAGTGACAATGGTTAAGACCAACAACACTTCCAACCAGAGTCACCCCCATCACATCTTCTGCTATACGCCCACCACAGCAAATTAGTCAATGAATTCCCATCATCATGCCCATTCAAGCTCCTTATTTCCAGCAACGCAGTCTCCTTATCATAGACCGCCTCCAAGGCATAGAGAAATCCTTTCCAACCTTCTCCAACACCCTCTCGACCTAAAACCGGCTTGACCCAGTTCACCAACTGCCTGGCAAAATCAACATTACTGAACAAAACCTCCGTGATTGGCAAGAGCGGCAGCACTTGGATCCCAAGCCTGCACTCCCTCCACTCTGGTGGTGCAAACCAGAGACCACTGTCTCTCTTGTTGGACCAAAGAACACCAACAACTCTGTTGCCTTTCATGAACTCATCTTCGTAAATTTCACTACCCTCCGGAACATGCCACCATGTCTGTGCAGCCTGTTTTGACATTAACCAAATATTCAAAATGAGACTAAACCAATGCTATAAATATTGTATCGTAACGTACAATATGATATGCGATATAGGTGTATCAGTACATGACTGGATACAATTCAGGTACATGTATCACAATAAACATTAATCGCACTCAAATCGTAATATATTGTATGGTACACTACGATACAAATATTAACTCTGCCCATGTAAGGGATCACCCTTGCATGGCCGCTCCCAAGCCCGGATAAAGGAGGAGGGTTGCGTTAGGCTTCCGACAGCGAACATAAAACTTTGTCAGATTTTTATACCATGGATTACACAAATTATGAGCATTGCGTTGGGGCATCCCCTCTTGACAACACGGTGCAGAGCCCGAATACAGTAAAAAGTAAGCAAGGGCCACTACATTTTTATCTGGATGTAGTGAATCAATTGCAAAGAGGGTTCCCACATTATAGACAGGTGTGGGTAAAGAAGTTAGTCCCACTACATTGCACCGAATGTAGTGAATAAATCACAAAGAGGGTATCCGCATTTTCAATATGGATGGATACGGAGGTAAGGAAGTTAGCCCTAGATAATACGATTCATATTGGTTCTTGAAATATCGGAACATTGTCCAGTAAGCTAATAGAGGTGGCAGATACTATGATTCGGAGAAAGATTTATATCTTATGTTTACAAGAGACACAGTGAGTTGAAGAAAAAGCAAAGAAGATTGAGGATACAAGTTTTAAATTATGGTACTCAAGTAAGGGAAAAGCTCGAAATGGAGTTGGTATTATCATAAATAAAGATTTAAAGGATAGTGTAGTAGACATACAACGATATGGTGACCGAATCATGATGTTGAAATTAGTGTTAGGAGCAGAGGTTTTAAATATAGTTTGTGCTTACGCACCCCAAGTAGGACTAGAAAATAGAATAAAGACGGCTTTTTGGGAGGACTTAGATAAGGTGATTCAAAGAATTCCACAAACGGAGATGATTTGTTTAGGAAGAGACTTAAATGGACATATTGGTAAAGAGGCATTAAGATATCAAGGTATTCATGAAAACTTTAGTTTTGGGGATATAAATGAGGAAGGTAGGGAGATTTTAAATTTTGATATGACATTTGATGTCTTTATAGTCAATACAATCTTCAAAAAACGAGATCAACATTTAATTACTTATAAGAGTGGCTTATCACAAACACAAATTAATTATTTTATTTATAGAAAAAGATGCAGTGTGTTGTAAAGATTGTAAGGTAATTCCAAGAGAAAGATTAACCGCCCAACATCAACTTTTAGTTATGGATTTATTGGTAAAAAAGTGGACAAAGAAGAAAAGAGTACATCGAGCTATTCAGACTAAATGGTAGAACCTCAAAAGAAAGAAAGAAGGTATATTTAAACAGAAAGTCCTTCAAGGAGATGCTTGGAGTTATGTTGGTACACCTTGTGATATGTGGAATAATATGGCTATACATATTAGGAAAGTGGCGAAAGATGTATTAGGTGAATCTAAGAGAGGTATACCAGCACAAAAAGAAGCTTGGTAGTGGAGTGAAGTAGTGCAAAATAAAATAAAGGCAAAGAGGATATGTTACAAATTACATTATGATAAGAAAACTAGTAAAACTTTAGAAGCTTATAATAAAGCAAAGAAAGAAGTGAAAAAGACAGTCAGTGAAGCAAAAGCTAAAATTTGGGAGGATTTATATAAAGAACTCACTCAAAAGAGGGTGAAAGAGATATTTTAAGATAGTTAGGGCTACAGATAAGAAAACTAATGATCTTAATTTTGTTACATGCATCAAAGACGAGGATGAGAAAATTCTAGTGGTAAATGATGATATAAAAAATAGATGAAAAAACTATTTTTATAAGCTTTTTAATGAAAATAAAGACGTTAGTATTAACTTGGGAAAGTTAGCCAAATCAGAAAAGTATATAAACCATAATTTCTACCGACGTATTCAAAAGAATGAAGTAAAAGAGGCACTTAAACATATGAATTATGGTAAATCATTAGGACCAGACAATATTCCTATAGAAGTTTGAAAAATCCTAGGAGAAACAGGAATCACTAGGCTCATAAGACTATTTAATGAAATATGGAGAAACTAAAAGATGTCCAAGGAATGGAGAGTGAGTACACTTATACCCATATACAAGAACAAGGAAGACATTCAGAATTGTGTGAATTATTGGGGTATCAAGTTAATGAGTCATACTATGAAATTATGGGAAAGAATTATTGAACGTAGGTTAAGATAAGTATCGAGTACAACAGAGAACCAATTTAGATTCATACAAGGTAGATCTACTTTTAAAGCGATTCACCTTTTGAGACAACTTATGAAATATTTTAGAGCAAATAAGAAAGACCTCCACATGATATTTATTGATCTAAAAAAGTTTACGATAGGGTACCGAGGGAGGTTCTTTGGAGAACCTTGGAAAAAAAAGGTATCCCATTGACATATATAAACCTTATAAGAGACATGTACGATGGTGTAAAAACATGTGTGAGGACTCGTGAAGGAATGACAGACTTCTTTAAAATTAATATTGGGTTACATCAAGGATCAACTTTAAGTCCATACTTATTTATAATGGTGATTAATGAGTTAACAAAACATATTCAAGATGAAGTACCTTGGTGTATGTTATTTGCAGATGAGATTGTGTTAGTGGAAGAGTCTAAGGAAAAAGTTAATAGAAAATTGGAACTATGGAGAGAAACATTAGAAAGTAAAGGCTTTCGACTTAGTACTTAGTAGAATAAAGACAAAATATATGAAATGTAAGTTTGATCATTTCGTTACTTCAGAGGACATAAAAATTAAATTTGGTACACATTGCATCTCCCAAAAGGAAAGTTTTAAATACCTAGGGTCAATTTTTCAAAGTGATAGAAGAATTGATGGAGATGTTATGCATAGAATTAATGTTGGATGGTTAAAATGGAAAGGAGCATCATGTATTCTTTGTGATTAGAAGATACCATTAAAGTTAAAAAGTAAATATTATAGAGCAACAATTAGACCTTCCATGTTTTATGGTTTATGAGTGTTGGCAGTTAATCAACATGTACAAAAGATGTTTGTGATAGAAATGAAGATGTTGAGATGGATGGGTGGTCATATAAGAAAAGGCCGTATACATAATGAGGTTATTAGAAATAAATTAGGAGTGACACCAATAGAGGATAAAATGAGAGAATACCGTTTAAGATGGTTTGGACATATAAAAAGAAGATCAAAAGAAGAACCTATAAGAAGGTATGAAAAACTAGATTTTGAAAGTATTAAAAAAGGTAGAGGACAACCAAAAAAAGAAACAATAAAGAATATCTAGCTTATTGTCAGTTATCTGCTAACATGGCACATGATAGGGTTGTGTGGAAACAAAGAATTCATGTAGTCGACCCCGTCTAGTATGGGAAAAGGCTTAGTTGTTGTTATTGTTGTACACTACGATATGGATATTGTATATGATACATCATAATTTTTTTCATGATTTTTTGTTTTTTAATGATTTTTTTATTATTCAATATTTTAATGTATTATATCGTACAATACGGTAAGATTATCGCATATCGATGCCCTATATGATACGGGCACCAATATGCTAATTACAACATTGGACTAAACAACATAGCCTCACAATATAAAATATGACTAACTAAGCAAAACAATTATAAATAATTAATTTTTATGTCACGGACTCAACATGGAGACATCTGGATTAAATCTACAGTTAGATAAACTTAAACTGAATACATTAATAAGATAAGATTTGTATATCCAAGGAGGACAATGACAACAACAAAACCTTTTCCTAGACTAGATGGAGTCGGCTACATGAATTCTTTGTTTCTATAGAGCCTGATGCAGTTAATTTGTATATCCAAGGGAACTATACTAAACAAAAAACATGGATTAATTAATCATATAAAGAAAATAAGATTGATAATATGTCGACATAAATAACTATTCATCTATTAGAAAAGTGCCTCTTTGCATGTTAAAATTTTTCCTTTATATGATAACTATGACAAACTGCCTTTCAAGGGGTAAGAAATTGGAAATACCCAACTTAAAACTCTGAGATTAGACCTACTCTTCTCATTTTAATATTAAAATAGAAAATGCATCTTTATACATTAAGATTTCATTAGCAGGACACTTTGTTTTAATACTACTTCAATCAAACCCTCCCAAAAGAAATAAGCACCTTGAACAATGAACATGACGGTATTAAAATATAGCGGCTCATGCTTCGTTCTGTTCCACCAAAAACTACAAAAGAGAAAGAATAAGGATGCCAACAGATTGGATACATCCCACATCTGATTATATCCCAGTGGATTCAGTTTGTTAATGTATCATATATATTCGATACTCATCTTGAAGGTCATGAAATCCAATACCCTTTGGGATGCACTTCTAGTAGGGGGTTTGTCCAAGCTCAGCTTGCCATTGAAAAACAAAGTAGCATTTTATTTATATCATATCAAAGTGCATTTCCGTGGATTTGTTTTTGGTCTTTTGTATCGACACTCGGTCCGCATCCTACCTAATATTTGATCCTAGAACTTACAAATGGTTCCTGTTATGATGCATCTACCATTATAAGAAGAGTGATCGGCAATAAGTTGTTCATAGTGGAAAGGAATAAAAGCATATCATATAAGAATGAAAAAGAGCACGATGAAGGCCCATGTGCTGAAGAGTCTTAGCGAACATGAAATCCTTCTGTGGAAATCATCATGGGCGAGCCATGAAACTGAAAGAAAGTCTCATGGAAGTTCTTATAACAAATTTTCAGTTGATTGCTTTGGACAGTTCTCATCTCATAATCGAAGACAAAGGAAGCCCAAGAGTCCAGTGACGTGATGGCTTTCCATTCTTCCATATAAAGCTTAGTTATCCGGATCGAGGTAGAGCAATAAAGCTAGTTTTAACCTATTTGAATTCTTTGAAAAAATGATATAAACGAGGATAAACAACGAAGATTAGCGATGACCTATTCGGGTCAGCATTGAAAAGAAAAAGGAAGAACAAAGAGTTTGAAGTTAAATTTGGAACCTGAATTTCCATGGCTGTGAGTGTGGAGCCAACTGCAACCAATCCTGGATCACCATAGGCCATCCCGAGCAGCGCTCCGGCGTAATAAGCCGCAACTGCCTCACTGGTGCTCTCCTGGTTCCGGCCGTCGGCAAACTCAGTGAGCCCTCCAGCCCACGAGTGCAGCTTCCACAGGTCAAAGTTCCGGAGCTTCGGAAAGCTACTTGATGCCGACATGGACAAGTAGTCGGCGGCGATCGAATAGATCTTCGACCGGTATTGTCTCCCCCAAGCATGATCCAGCTTCACGAGCACAGCCATGGCGTACACAAAGTACCCCAAGTGGTAGTGATGATCGTTGTATACCCCGAAGCCGAAATCCGCACCAGGGTCCGCAGACCCAACTTGGCTGGTGATCCCTCCCCATTTACTCTCATAGAGAAACCCGTTACCTTGAAACGATCCGTCGAGCCACGGCGTAACCGAATCTTTTAGAAAGTCCCGGACCACCGAAACCGCCTCGAAGAACCCCAATTCCTCGGCAATCAACGCCAGACGTGCTGCTCGAGCAATGACCTTACCGTAAAAGTACGTCGATTTCGTTTCAATCCGCTGTGCATCTAGAGCCTCAATGTCTCGAGCCAATGCTTCTCTAATCACTACTGAGTCGAGATCGGATGAGCCTGATAAGGAGTGCCAAGTTATTGGGATCGGATCGGCATGGAGTGTCCATGCGTCGCCGACCACGCCGATGAGGTCCCCATCAATGCTCCGGTACCGGACTGTCGGCATGATGATTGAGACCGCATCAAGTAGTCGGCAATGGAGAGGGTTGGCGAGCAGGAGGATCTCGCCGGAGCCCCGCTTCCGCCACTCATAGCGGATTGAGAAGGGCTTGCCGAGTCGCGCCGATCCAGCTACAGGGTAAGCGGATCGGAAGAGGTCAAGGAACGGCTCGGCAGTGGAATCTGGGACGGCCGCGAACCGGAGGGTGCCGGAGAATTTTCCAGCTGTAAGCGATCCGATGGTTTTCTCAAATCGTACGGGATACGTGGCGTAAATGAGCCAAGTCTGGCCGTTGTTGAGAGTGATGGTGTGTTTTGTGAGATCGGAAGTGGAAGAGAGAGAAAGAATTGCATGAACAGTGGAAATCAAGACGCTTGAACTACCAGAGAACTCGACAGTAATGAAGGGGGAGCCCCGAACGAGCGGGACGGACAGGCCACCGGAAAGATCGAGGGTGACTGAGAGATCGTCGAAGGCAGAGACGACGTGGTGGCTGGCTGTAACGCCTCCGGCAGAGATGGTGAGATCGGCGACGAAGATTTGATAGAGGAAGGCAGAGTTCACAAATCTTGAGGGATAACAAATCGAAAGAGCACCACTTGAAGAGCGAACCAAGTACGGGTGAATGTACTCCGGCTGGTCACCGGATTTTAGGACAAAGTTCTGCCAGAAGGCGTTGGTGGGGAGCGGTGATTGGCGGAGGTCATCGGAGAAGAATGGTGGTCGGTCGGGAATCGCCGTCGATTGGGTCTCTGGAAAAGGCGGTTTCATGGTGGTGGGGGCGATTGGGAGACAAGAAGAAGAGGAAGGAGGGGAACAAGGGAAGGGTGAAATGAGGGTCTTGACTTTGGATTTAAGCTTTCTGTATAATCTTTTTACGGGCATCGTGTATCAAATTATTGATAGTAAATGCAGGAAACCAAGTGCGGTTTGGTTTATAGCGAGTGGATTAGGTGGCTTTCAAACTTCTTCACAAGTTTAACTTAATAGTGTAAAAGGTTGTGTACGTGTTGTGTGTGTGTGCGAGAGAGAGAGAGAGACGGTTCATAGCATTGTCAGCAAATGGATTGAAAGGAAGCTGTAGAATTGGGTGTGGGAAAGAAATGATGGCATTTGGATTTGGGATTTGTGCGAAGAACTTGAGTTTGGAGGGATGAAACACAGAGAGGGGAGGGGATTTATGTTGGATTTCTGAGAGATGAGAGAGTAAGAGATTGGCCGAAGAATGGTGGGTTCTTGAGTTGAATTGGGGTGTTAAGGATTACACCATTATGAAGGGTGGATATCCGAACCTATGGGGGTTGAGGCCAGTACATCTACTTCGCCACCAAGTAAAGAGTTGTTTGAAATCAGGAGTGAAGGAATATATTTCATAGATTGAGTGAAGAAATGTTATTCTTGACTTGCCTTGCAAGTGAGAGCAGTATAGAGCTGTCATTCTGGGCCGAGCCTGCCTGGCTGCAGCCCTGGTTGGCCAGGATTTGGCTGGCTATGCCCAGCCCTTGAAGGCCACGGGCCAATGACGGTATCTCGTGATTGACCGGAGATGCGTTGTCATCCGGCAAAGAAACATACCTTAGAGAGCGACGACGTTTGGTGGTGAGGCAGTGGTTGTCTGTGTGTGAAGAGGTCTTCCTTGGTTCGCCCGATTCTAATGAAGGCCTGCAGCTCCTTCTTGTACTGTTTGACGAATTCCGGTGAAGCTCTCTTCTTCAGTGAGCAGCTCCTATTCAAATGCAGTATGAAGATGATGATAGATATGAGGTTCCCACGCAGGGTTCTCGCACAGACGAAGATAACTCTCTGTCTCTTTTCTTTTTTCTGTATTTTCACGGTGTACAGAGTGCTCTCCCTTCGTCGTGCTTATCCGCCTGCGGCTTTCCTCGTCTGGGAGCTTGTAACGATCGTTCGTTACCGATCTTGCCCTATCCTCAGTTAACGGACTGGATGACCAATCCAACCGTTACCTGAGCCGAGAATGGCCACTATGCTGTAACAGTCTGATTGTCAGAGAATTTATCCTGGAAGCGGAAGAACTACTGAAACTGCGCGAAACTATCAAGGGTTTATGTACAAAGAACGGGCAAACCCCTATGGCTTATATCCGAAGACATGGAAAGGGATGTTTTTATGTCAGCAGCAGAAGCCCAAGCCCACGGAATTGTTGATCTTGTAGCGGTTGAATAAAAAATTTGCACCACGGATTTTTCGCAACTACACGATTTGAGATTTTATTTTTTTTTTATCTTCTTAATCTTATTACCCGATTTAATGAATTAATCTATTTAATGAATTAATTCATTAAATCGGGTTAGGATTGATCTAAACCAGCTCATTATATATATGATTCAGCATGCCAACAATTAAACAACTTATTAGAAACACAAGACAGCCAATGAGAAATGTCACGAAATCTCCTGCTCTTCGAGGATGTCCTCAGCGTAGAGGAACATGTACTAGGGTGTATGTGTGACTCGTTCAGATCATCATAGACTAAGACAAAAAAGAAAGGAAATAAATTATTCCAGTATCGGTGATCGGTTAAGATAGTGTGAATGGAGTTCTTTCATTCACTATCTTAAAAAAAAAAAAAAAAAAAAATCTAAAAATATATATATATTCTTCTATTGTGTATCAAATTTATGGTTTCGATTGGTGCAAACCCAATCACCTCAATTTGCAATTTAAGATGAGAAAGACTTCCCCATTGGTAGCAAATGGTTATCGATTAAGCGGGGAAAATCCTATTTCAATTAAAAAGCGGAAAAATGATGCCCTTATTTTTGCAAGAACGGACTAAGAGGGTCAACTACCCAGCTAATCTTCATACTTAAATGCCGTTACTGTATAGCTAGATTTCGTTGTGAAAGACCTATTACTAGATATTTCATGAGTAGAGCCAAAGAGTGTGAACTATACAAGTTAACAATAACATTGATTAAATGAAGGAAGGAGCTCCGGTGTATATAGAGGACCTCGCCGTTTAAAAAGTAATTATAGAAACGATGGAACCCACCATTTCTTTCTCTATTTCTATTTAATTTACTATGTTTTTTGATACCTAGTATCTAGTATCAATACAATTTCTTATTTCGAGGTTAAATGCTTAGAAATAAAAAAAAAAAAATCGTGGTTGGGAAGGTTGGTTATAGGAAGCCTTTGGAATTTTAACTGGTTATAGTAGCAAAAGCCTTTGGAATTTTAATTTTATACATTGGAAGAATATATTTTTTTATTAATAGACTAGGAAGGGGAAAAGAATAACTGAAAGAAAAGAAATCAAATAGTTATTCATCAAAGTCTCATTTATTCAATGACCAGAATTAAACGAGGATATATAGTTCGGAAACGGAGGACAAAAATTCGTTTATTTACTTCAAGCTTTTGCGGGGCTCATTCAAGACTTACTCGAACTATTACTCAACAAAAAATAAAAGCTTTGGTTTCGGCTCATCGGGATAGAGATAGGAAAAAAAGAGATTTTCGCGGTTTGTGGATCAGTCGAATAAATGCAGTAATTGGTAAGAATCCAAAAAAAAAAAAATATACCACAGTTATCATAATTTAATGTATAATCTGTACAAGAGGCAATTGCTTCTTAATCGTAAAATAGTTGCACAAATAGCTATATATTAAAAGGAAATTGTCTTTTTATGATTGCCAACGAGATCATAAAATAAAAATTCCCGGAGACTGAACCCGGGAAGGTAATAGAGTAGAGATTTGTATGATAAAATAGAATTCATATGATTTGATTATGATAAAATCATCAAAATGAACAACCACGCTCAATAAAAAAAAAAGATTTATTCTTCTTCACCGATTATCTTTTTTCTTACAACACAACAACCCAAATTGGATTGTCGTAGTTTTCGAACAAAACATCAATCCACATTTGATTTGAGTTTAGATTCAAATTTGAATTCAATTGAAGAGTTATTTTTTTTTTTTTTTAAGACCAGTAGTACTAGTTCTAGCGGTCGACTGGCTTTTTTTTCAAATTGTTTTTCATTATTAAGAAATTGTTTCTCATTATTAAGAAAAGGTAACAAAGATAAAATACGAGCTTGTTTTATAGCAATAGTAATTAATCGTTGTTGTTTCAAGGTCAATCTATTCACTCGCCTAGGTAATATTTTTCCTTGTTCACTAATAAATCGACTAATTAAACTCATGTTTCTATAATCAATTCGATCCCCCAACCCAATTGGGGGTAAACGCCTACGAAAAGATCGCTTGGATTTACGAAAGGGTGGCTTGTATTTATCCATGGTTTATTCCTTATCTCTAAAATCCCATTTCTTACAAAAAAGGATTTGTTTTATTTATATTTTTCTTTTTATTTATTTATTATTTTTTTTTTTTTAATATATGTTGTTATATAATGAAATATATGTTATAAAAAGTTCTATATATAATTTATAGAATATATATGAAAAATAGATCATTTTTCATGTTCCTTTGGAAGGGTGACACAGACGCGATTAATTTGATCTATTTCTTTATCTCTGCGTGAATCATATGTTTGCAACAACAGGGACAGAATTTTCTCAATTCCAATCGACTAGGCGTATTGTGTCGATTCTTTTGAGTAATATATCTGTAAATACCTGTTGATTCCTTATTAAAACTATTTTGAGCACAACTGGTACATTCCAAAATAACCGTTATTCGGATATCTTTACCCTTGGCCATGAACCTCCTTTGGGGTTTTTGATTCACTTAATTCTTTCTATTTTCTGATTCGAAGAAGAAGAAGAAAGGAAGAAAAAAAAGTAGAAGTTGAGAATTTGAAATCAAATTATGAAAGATTTCGTTCCAATTAATATAGTACAGTAATATATATTAATATAGTACAATAGTACAGTAATAATTAAGTAATACAATGATTTCGAACTATATTTCGAATCACAGTACAGTATTTCAGTTTTCATTTAAGTCTCTTGTATATATATTGTTGCCCCGCCCTAGCCATTCCATTTCCATTTCTGGTCTCACTCTATTATTAATAGAAATGGAATTGAAGCCTGGGCCAGATTCCGAGTTTCGCTGAGGCCGAATCCACCTTTATTCTTTCTCTTTTCTAACTTATTCTATTCTAATTCTAAAAAAAAAAAGAAATAAAGAAGAGGGGTTAATCACAGATATTTGATTGGATCTCTAATCTTCTTCACCCCTTCCCCCGTGGGAATAATAACTAGAATAAAAAAAAGGGGAATATCAATGCATCTGGGAATAAACGATTGATCTCTATCAAGAGGCCCGCTAAAGCCCCGAACCATAGAGTACTTACCACTGGTGCTTTTTTTAACAAAAAAAGGTCTATTTCTGCCGAGCCACGGAGATATGTTTTTAGATCTCGCATTTAAAATCCTCCTTCTTTTTATTCTTTATTGTAAATTTGAATACATAATTACATATAGGAATATGATCAGATGGTTATTTAGTTAATAACCACTTGTATTTGTCGTCAGAATTCCTAATTCAAATTGAAATGTACAACGATTCATTAGATATCTTTTTTTTAACAAAAAAAAGGTCTATTTCTGCCCGAGCATTCCCTAAAAAATTTTTCCGTTTTAGGGAATTTCCTATTTCTTTTTATTTCATAATATAATAAGTCTTTTATTATTATAATTTTGATTATTATAAGAATTTGATTATTCTTAATTCTATTACTATTATTATATAGAGTAGAAATTCTATATTCTAGAATATTCTTTTTATTTTTATAGATTATTCTTTTTATTATTATACTCTATATATTCTATTTTTTAATTAATTAATTAATTAAATATTCTTATTTTATTCTTATTCTATAGATTCTTTGTTCTATAGAATCTATAGAATATTTTTTTTTTAGTTTCATATCCTATATTATAGGATATGAAACTAAAAAAAAAAAAAAAAAATAGCAGGATGATATATATATATATCATATCAACGGAGAAAAGAAAAAATGTGGAAAACAAAACAAAGATTCTTTCCAATGACACTGGAAACCAATTGATAGGGATGTAGCGCAGCTTGGTAGCGCGTTTGTTTTGGGTACAAAATGTCACGGGTTCAAATCCTGTCATCCCTACCTATTACTTATCTTATGGGCAGTAACAAGGGATCACGATTCAAATTGGACATACATACTCAATATCAATATATCAATATATATTGATATAGTATATGCATGCACGATGTATTGGGGTCACGTAAAATTCTTTATGAAAATTAAGCGCTCTTAGTTCAGTTCGGTAGAACGCGGGTCTCCAAAACCCGATGTCGTAGGTTCAAATCCTATAGAGCGTGATTCCATTTCCATTCTTGTTATATCGAGAATGACACTGAAATAATTGAACAGCAGTCTAAAGTATGAATTTGACCTCCTGTGGATTAGGATTAA